>CM019071.1:138348897-138977995 GCA_009667805.1 Leptobrachium leishanense
ATGGAATGTTTCAGAATTCCGGGTATGGAATGCTCAAACCTTTAAGCAACAGACTTATATTTTCTCTGTATTATCCGTGGTTTGACAGCCCCCCCCCCCATTCCACACAGAGCTCTTGAATTTGCTGCCTGGGTCCACAGCCGCCTCTGATCCGCCGAACATTACAGAGCGAGCTGGATACAAGCGCACTTCTTGTTCTCAGTCTGCGCTGACATATGTCAGATAATGTCTTTATCAGCTGTGTTACAGTTTCATGCCATGCAATTTTCCTGGAAACCTTTTTTTTTTTAGACCCTGTGTAGGTGTTGTTCTTTAGTCTATTTTTTTTTTTAACAATTTTTCTGAACTCTTTACAACTCATCCTTTTTTCCCCCCTCTCCCTCTCCACCCCCTGTATTTCTTTCCATGAATCCTCATTGTCTGGGCTGGCTGAAATCCCCCTAATAAAATGCACACAGTCGTCCTCCCCCCTCCATACACACAAACATACACCCCAAGATTTTTTTCTGTATGTTTTAACCCACTGGCTAAAAGGTCAATTGAACCATTAGGCGGTCCAGCTACTGTTGGCCGTGCACCTTGTTGCCTGAGGATCACGGGAAACGTAGTCCAAGAGTGCCTGAATTTCCCTCAGCCTGATCTTCCCTATTTATCCTTGCTACACTCTGAGTGCCCTGCGTGAATTAACCTATTGATCTCTGGCTACTCGAGGCTTCAACATCCATTGGCTCAGATGGGACAAGCATTCGGTTATCGTCTCTAATCGGTTTCAGGATCCGAGTCGCAGCGCAGCCCAGTGATCACTGCCAGACATAACGTTTTTAAAAAAATATGGAATGCACACCAGCGGGGAAACAATACGGGACAATGTAACAACGTGCATTCGGTAGAGTTTCCGCTGAGGTTGCCCCCCATGCAGTAATTGGCTTTTCCGCCTCCCTCGGCACTGAAAAGGCTAGCGGCGTCTGCCCCGGTCACCCCTCCACGCCGTTTCTCCTCGTACCTTTGTATCTCGAAGCTGCAGCCTTTCCGTAGCAGAGCTGCTCTCTTCCTCATGATTGAGGATTTTTCCTTCCCCATGTTAGAATCCACTTGGCAATCCATGGTACGACTTGGGGAGGGGGACACGTGCAGGACACCACTTCAGATCTTTCCTGGCACAACGGAGCCCCCCGGACCCCTGGCTGTGTAGTTATCCCGAGCCGTCCGCCTGTGCAGCACCTGGAGTAGTAGTAGTTGCTTTGAGATCCAGCTCTAGCAGCAGGAACTAGCTGCCATCCTCTTCTCTAGCTGCTCTGGATGTGTACAGGAGGAGGTGCTGCTGTGCTTCACTCCCTCCCCATGCACATACAATGGCTTGCAAAGTATTCTCTCCCAGCTCCCAGCCTGACAAGTACAGATCTCCTAATCCTTAACCCATCCTAGGTATCAGAGGTGGGCTCGAACGATCAGTCTTTAATACCGGGCTCCCATTGTCCGCCCAGGTGTCGCTTTGCAGTCGGGTATAACTCAAGTTGGCGTCACAATTAAGTTCCGTAACTCGATACAGTTACTTTTTTCTGGAAATAAGGGATAACCGCTCTTCACGGAAGACGACACATTTCCTACATCTTGAGGATTGTTAGATGGCTCATTTGGTTAATACACCAACCGTAGTGCCGGTTCATGCCTTGGTTCCTGGGTCTATTCATGGAAGGGTCAGTTCATCCTTACGCACTCCCAAGGTGTGAATAATGTTAAAAAATGTGAAGAAAAACTCAAAATATCACCTGGCAACGCACAGAAGAATCTCCTTTGTCAGGAATAAGTCTCGCTCTATCATAACTACTTTTTTCACATTAGGTTGTCCAAAATTGAGGCTCGGAACGAGTTAAGGTGGCTTACAGCACCCTTGTCATGGCCAACACAAGTTGGGCTCATTCGACAGAGAATCCTTCCCTGTGTTTGTGCTAGTAGTGATTTGTTTTTGCTAAAACATATATTTGTGTCAAGACCGGGGAGTGTGGAGCCCGGGATGCGGAGGTGGTGTAACTCGAGGTGTCACAACAAGAGGGGTAATCAGTGTAAACATGGTCGACCGGGTCCATGGTCAAGGCAGGGAGAAAAGGATCGTGGTCGGAAAAGCAAAATGGAGGTTGGTAACGGGTAATCAATAAGTTGAGAGTCCTTGCACAAGACAAGCAACCTTGTCGACAGAGTTTAAATAGGGCACCAGGAAAGGTCAAAACCATCAACCTCACATTCCCAGCCTTATCTCTCCACCAGTGTTGGAGAGGGAAAGACCCCAAGTGTTAATGGCAACTACCAATCAGGTTGTGGAAGCCCTGCATGCTGACGCTTCCACATACTGGAACCACCAAGGAGCCCCAGGCTCTGAGACCGAGAGACCACCTGGCACCTGCACCAAGGACGAGCTTGTTGGATGGCATCAGACCTCAGATGACTCCTATGTTCGACTGAAATGCAGCTCCTGTACCATGGTGAGCCCAGTGAGACAGTGGAAAAGCGTGACACTGGCCAGGTCCTGACAATTTAAAAATTTTGAGTTGTTCCCACTCAGTGATCCACTGTCCCTCACTTCCGAAGACATGCTGCCAGCTTGAATGGAAGGCCAGTCCTACTCGTCTGACCTGATTGCATCCAGGAGTGCTGGCTGATGAGCCAGCACACCAAAGTCACCGCTGATGGTCAACTACAGAGTGCAATACAGCACACCGAAAAAAACGATTGAGACTGGTCCTAGAATGGGGTAGGTCGCAACGAGCAATACCTCATCAATGGATGAAGTATACACTGGAGCTGAGATCTCAAACTCCAACCTGTCGGATGTTGATTGCCTAAATTCCAAGACTTCATAGAATGCAAATGATGGCCAGAGAATCATGAGAGTTGTAGCTAAGAAACATATGAGAGTTTGAGATGCCTACACTTGAAAAAAACACAACTGTCAACCGCGAGAACCCTTCCACACACCAGAGATCTCTTCTGTGCTTTGCCAACGGGGTCCACCGTCCACTGGTACAAAAATAATAATGGACAGGCCGCTAGAGGAGTGCAGACGAATATTTAGTAAAAGCAGACCTTTTAGGCTGGATTTACACAATGTTTCGGCCTTTCCGGCCTCAGTCCTTATATGAGCACCATGTAAACATACAGTTTGGGTTTATTTGTTAAAAGGGAGTTGCTCATCCCATCAGAGGTGGTAAAAATAAAATAACAGGGTTGGAAACGTTTTCCCCTTAAGCTATTTTGGCTTAAACTTCACGATTCCCGCTCGTCCCCTTTCCACAATTCCCAGTTTATCCGATAAAGTCCAAAAGTGTCCAAGGTTTCCAGCTGTGTGAGAACCAGTATGAACCAGTGTGAGGAGATGCAAATCTGTAAAATGGGAGGAAAAGAAATAACCAAAAAAAGTGTCCATGCAAAGGGAAGAACAAAAGCACCGGGAGATGCGGAAACGGCAGTGGAGAGATGAAATAAAATTCTTAGGGTCTGAATTGTGCCCCAAATCCCTATCCTTAACAGCTCCAGCTGCTTTTCCGACGTTGCCTGAAGCTTGGTTTTGGTGGCTCCTTTACTGTAGATTAACGGCTGATATATGCTATATAGAAACCGGGCCGGATATACAACTCAGAAGGTTGTAGGCGCAGAAATATGGTGCCCCGCCCTCCCCCCATTGTGGTCGGTGCCTGTAGGCACATGCTTACTTTGCCTGATTGTAAATCCGGACCTTTTATAGAATCTGTTACCAATGGTTTAAAGCGAGACCAGTGACCTTGTAGGAGCAGAAATATGGCGTCCCGCCCTTCCAAAAAAGGGCAAAAATATGGGGAAATACTTTCCTAATTTTTGTTTCTGTAATTTATATTATTTATTTAACATATTTAATAAACTTTATTTTTTTATTTACCCCAAATTCGAAAATTAAAAAAACAGGCTCTGCATGAGTGGGGACAGGATGCATATTTTATTTTTTTACAATTGTTTTTTACAAAAAAATATATATTTATTTTTAAAATTTAGTTTTAAAGAGAAAGGTGCCAACCAAAGGGGTTGTCTTTCTTTGTAAAACTAGAAAAGGACTAAACAGTTTTTTTTTTATTTGGTGTATTTACAGGTTTTTTTTGGGATTCATATAAAAAAATTATATATATTTTTCTTTTTGCAGTGAAAGAAAAGGTACTCGCCTGCGATGAGCCCCTTTTTTCTGTAAAAGTGTAAAAAAAATAACATTACAATTTTGTATTGTCTTACACAACAAGGCCCCCTCCCCCCATTGTGGTCGGGGGCCTGTAGGCACATGCCTACTTTGCCTGATTGTAAATCCGGACCTTTTATAGAATCTGTTACCAATGGTTTAAAGCGAGAACAGCGACCTAGCGTAGCTCGTTGCTCAAGTCTCAGGATGGTATTCTGCAAAAAAAAAATACCGGCTCTCACAGGCTCGTGTTAAGGGATCTAGAAGATAAACCCACCAAAATAAACCCTTATTTCTCTTGCGGTGCAGACGGCAACGCAATCTGCCGTGTCCTCTGGCTGCGAGCAGCGGAAGACTGGAGTCGTGCAAAGACGGTTGTAAATAAATAGGCAGGGAAAGTCACAGATAATGGTTAGGAAATAATTTGTTTTTGTTTTTTTAAGGGGTTATTCACAAAGCACAAAAATTTGGTGATTCCATCTCACCAAAACTACAGTGATTTCACTATTCACCATAGAGCACCGAAGATGGGGTTGTCGAAGTCTCATGAAAAAGTTGCAGAACAGAACTCTCCTTTTCTCCTAATAGGTGTTTAGACCATTAAAAATGTATTAACCACTTGGCTGCTATGGACGTGCTCAGCGCGTCCAGCCAAGTGGTTCTCCTGTGCTATGGACGCGCTGAGCGCGTCCATGCACAGGAGGCAGCAATCCGCCGGATTCCGGCAGATTGCTGCGCCCCCCCCCCGGTGCGGGCTGACATCCTCGATGTCAGCCCAGCACTCCGGGACCCCGGCGGAGCAATTAGATGTCATTGCGGCGGCGCGATGACATCTAATTCAGACGCCCCCCCCCCGCATGTGCGGAGGAAGCGCCTGAAAGGGAAGGGGGGAGGTCCTTCGGACCTCTCTCCCTCCCGAACGCCGGGGAGCAGAGCGTTAATCCAGGCACCATTTGGAAGGGCACAGCCTGCCCTTCCAAACGGTGGCTGTGATTAACCCCTGGGGAGCCGGATCACGAATCGGCACTGAAAAGCGCTGGATCGTGATCCTCTCCTGGAGCTGGCCGACATCTTGGATGTTGGCCAAGCCTCCAGGAACTCCCCCTGAGGACTGGCGTCATCGTGCATAGCACGATGACGCCAGTCCTGGAGTTACCCCTAGCTGCCACCAATGGTGGAGATAGGGGGTTCCAATGAACCCCTATCTCCGATCCGTGGCAGCTAGGGGTTAATGTTTGATATTGTTGGATCGACCAGAGCATGGCCTTTCCAACGATACCAAACATGAGCATGAAAAATGTTTTTTTTTAAAAAAATAAATAAAAATAAAAAAATAAAAATATTTAAAAAAAAAAATAAACAAGTTTTTTTTGTTTTTGTTTTGTTAATGCAGCAATATTGTTCCCCTTTCAATTATAATGTGAACAATAATGCTGCACTAACGATTTTTGTATGCGGTGCGTTTGTTAAAAAAAGCGAAATTTTACCCAAAAAAAAGGGAACGAGACCCCATCTCTAATTTTCTTAACAAGCGCACCCCATACAAAATATAACCGCAAACAATCGCATGTTAAAATGTGAAAAAAAACACTTTACACATAATAAATTATTGAAAATTCTAATTTTATTGCATTTTTTGTTATAATATACAGACAGGACATGACGTATACATATAATAATGACATATTATGAATCTGCCAAGTCTGCCGGAAAGAACGATATATAATATGTCTGGGTCATATATCAAAATATGGCTACAAAACGCGGTTAAACATGATGAGCGAAAGCGGTAAAAATGACCTCAGCACAGAGGTGTGAAAAGCCTCAGCAGCGAAAGGGTTAAAATGTGTCTCAATAATAAAAAAGTCCTTTAAAAAATAATAACGAGGTCTGTTAGAGAATTAAAAAAAGCCAATAAAAAAGGATACAAAAATCTCGTTAAAAAAACTACAGAAAAAAGGTGTTCTAATAAATAAATAAAAAGCACTTTTTGCTGCAAATTAAAAGAATAAACTTTTTTTAAATAAAAATGATACACTGAATTTTACAAAAATTTCGTCTAAAAAATATAAAAAAAATTCAAAAAGGTGTTCCTAAAAAAATAAATAAATAAAAAGACGGTTTGCTGAAAATGTAAAAAAATAAACGGTTAAATAAAAAAAAGAGGGATAAAAACGATAATATTGTTTTACATTGAATGTTATGGGATTCGCCTTTTTAAACCTATTACAATGAAACACCGAAAACCTGGTCATTTCATCGACACTTCGGCACAGTTCGGTGGCCATTACTTCTCTGTAGTACAATTTCACTGCCGCCTAAGATCGGAGAAATGCACAGTATTTCGCTGTCAATTCGCCAGTATTTGATAAATTACCAGTTTAGTGAATAGACGAACTGCCACGAAATTGCACTGTACGGTTAAATTCACCGTTCGGTGCAATTCGGTAGCGATTTCGGCGCATAGTGAATAACCCCTTTACAGGGTAATTCAAAGAGAATCAAAAAGTCACTGCACGTTCGGTGACTTTTCGTTCTCTTCAATTCGGTGCTTTTTGGCGATCCCATTTCGGCGACCCTGCGGTATATTCAGCAAGCACCGCAGGGCCGTCGTAGTGCAGGGAAAAGCCGCTGCAAACTCGACGAATACTCACCGCAAAACCCGGCGAAGGCACACCGAAACCCACAAAAACATCTGGATTAACCCCGCCGAACACGCCGGAGAAACCCGAGCAGCCCCCGATCACAGCTCAGAGCAGCCGTCGGAAAAACCCGACACAGCAGATGAATGGAGTGAAAAAAAAATAGTACGCTTGAATCTTTGAAAAGTGAAACGCTGTTTGCAAAGAAACTACTGAACGAAAATGTCTGAAATTTACATTTGATCCAATGAATGATAATAAAAAGGGCTGTTACAGAAAAAAGAAAAACGTTTTAAAAAGAAAATTGCAAAAAAATCCCAAAAATGCCTAAAAGATCCTAAAAAATCTATAAATAAAGAGACTCTTTACTGCAGAATATTATAATAATAAACGGTTTATTAGGTATTGAATTAAAACGGGAATATTTTTAACATTGAAGCCTATGGGATTCGCCTGAATAAACCTGTCGAATGAAACCACCGAACAGCAGGGAAATTCGGCAACTTTTCACTGCTGGTTTTGTGTTCTCTAAATAGACGAAGCATTGCTTCTCTATGGGGGTTTCACTGCCCTCGAACAGGCACCGAACAGGCACCGTATGTGCAGGCAATTCGCCAGGATTTGGCGAACTGCCTGCTCTCTGAATAGCCGAATGGCCAGGAAAGGTAACCGTACGCTGAATTTCAGCATTCGGTTACCTTTCGCCAGCAATTCGGATCTCTCTGAATAACCCTGTTAGTATTTTTTTTTCCCCTAAAAAATTTTTTTTATGCCAACCCTCATTGTCATGTCGAACACACTTTAATACAGCCGTATTGTGTCACCATTAGGCCTGTGGTTCGCGGCGTCCTGTTGCCACAACTGTGCTGTCATTGTTATCTCTGTCCAGTAATGAAGTAGCAAGAAAGAAACAACAGAAAATTCGACTGTGAAGCTTCTTTATAGAAAAAATAATCACGGATAAAGAAAATGTTGATACTTTAACAGGAAATGAGTTAATAAAATAGAAATCCTTTGTTTATTTGAGTAACACCATTTTTTAAAAATTTTATTTTTAGACTATTTTTTTATCTTTTTTAAATTTTATTTTAAAGAGTTTTAAGATTTTATTTGAAAGAAAATACTTTACTGTAGTTAACGAAAACGATTGAAAAACAAACAAACTTGGAAATCCCCTTTCTCCCTCCCACCACTTTTCCTTCATTTTTTCTATGATCTCTGGCAGAATATTAAGAAAGAAATATTGATCCTTGCTGAGCATCATGGAGCATCAGTTGACGTGCCGGAAGTGCGTTGATCATGGCTGACCTATTAAGCCAACCTGTGCTTATTCGTGTTCACTCCGTAGGAAACGGCAAAGAGGTAATCAGATGGAGAGAGGTCTTTTCTCATTGAACTCTGTAAATCACGGCTGTCAAACTCCGCCCGCAAGATGTTTCTGAACTACAACACCCGTGATTACCTGACCATCTATTGCATTGAAAGAATTCTGGGAATTGTAGGCATCAACATCTGGGGGAGGTCTTGTAATTTGACAGTCCCGCTAAATATAAGTAATGGATGCGTAAAATAAAGGAAGTCTGACCCTGGTGACTTTAAAGCCCGACGAAACGGTGCCCGTCAGCCGATGACGTCTGCGCTGCTACATAATGGACCTGCCAACATCCCAGACAAGAAAACTACACAGTAACAAAATCCCTGTTATTAAGCTATTCCGTTGTTTGGCGCAGCAGATCGCGATTTGTACAATACAGGGTCATTATGTCTAATGCTCTTTTCTCTGGGTAAAAATAACAAACGATTAAAAAGAACCCTTTCAACTTGATAATAGAAAATGCTGCATAGAGAGTGGTCAGACGGCCGCACTGGGATAATAAATGTCTGTTTTGTCCTATTTTCTCTCACCATGCTGTGCAAATGTCGATGATCAGGCTAGTGGATGGCAGATGACGTCCATGCCACCATGGCCAAATGTGTTGTTCCGTATGCTGTTAAATTAAGTGTATTCTTCAGGGTGTTTTTTGCTAATTAAAAATGGACTCTTAACCTTCATTAATGCATATATTTTTATGAACTACTAAAATGCTCATCCAAGCTATTATTATCTCCCGCATTGACTACTGTAACCTCTTTCTCTTTTGGTCTTAAGAGATCCCAGTTTCTCCCTCTCGCACCTCACCCCTTTTTCAATCTCTACACTGGCTCCCTGTTTCCTTTAGAATCCATTTCAAAATACTTGTCCTCCCTTACAAAGCTCTCCATAACCACGCCCCTGCCTACATCTCCTCCCTTATTAACAGGTACATTCCATCCTGGATATTTCGCTCTGCCAATGATCTGATACTGTCAGTTCCTCGCACCCGCACCCCCAACTCCCGCCTTCTGGACTTCTACGAGCTGCCCCTTTCTATCGAACTCCCTCCCCCGCAACATTAGACTCTCCCCGTCTCTCCAGTCCTTCAAGAAATCTCTGAAAACAAATTACTTTAGAAAAGCCTATTGTCTCAATCCATAATCCCCCACTGTACATTTCATGCACCGTCTTCCCACACAGCCTACACACTTCCCGCTACCTTACATACTCTGCTGTTTATGTTCACCTAGTGTGTCACCCCTCTCCTCTTAGATTGTAAGCTCTCGAGCAGGGTCCTCTCTCCTACTGTTCTGTGTGTGTAATGTGTATGTATATTTGTTATTCTGTCTCTCCCATTGTACAGCGCTACAGAACTTGTTGGCGCTTTATAAATACTTGTATCTGTAACTGAAGTGTGTGTTCTCTCTCCCACATTGTCACAATCAGTCACAAGTAGGGCACCTTGCACTCGGAAGGGTGAGACTCTGGTACGTAGGAAAGCCCCTAGATGCAGACAATACTGAGAAGACAACCTAGGCCAGAGACCCTATACTGTAAACAGCAGCTACTCGAAAGACCGGTCTTAAGAGGTAGCCGGATCTGCTCTAAGGAAAATAATACAGCAGCGCCGTGCAGAGTCTAAGGACCTACAGACAAGACAGGAATATGCATAAGTACATACATCAACAGTACAGACAAGGAGTATCCAAATAGAAAAGTCAAGAAAAAGCTAGGAGTCAAAAAACAGAAGGTATAGCTTATACTGAAGCCGGGGATCCAGAACCAGGAGAGAGTCAGCCAGGCAAAAGGGTCAGAACCAGGTAATCATTCAGACATATAACATAACCAGACAAAGGAGAAACACTTGAACTATATACGCAGGAATGACTGGACATGAACTAGAACCTGGACTAACTAAAGATACAGCAGACGGATAAGGAGACAAGACCAAAGAAATAAGGTAAACAAGAAAACACAATCTTGAACACAATAAACAGTAGGGAGCTCTCAGGAACAAACACTCAGCAGGCATCAGGAACTGAAAGTGAACCAAAATGCAAGAGCAATGGGATAAGGGCCCATTGCAATACATAGGGAGGTGATCAACCCACATCACCAGCAAGAGAGCTAATGAGGGAGCCACTTAACCCCTGAGCTGCAACCCAGGGAAAGCAACATACAGAACCATAAGGGAAACACAGGCATAAAGAATACAGAGGGCAGGGAGACAGGGCTGGAACGGGGAAGTGTGACACATATAGATCTTCCACCCCACTGTATGTCCCACCCGGTGTACTTTTAAGATGACATCACCTTATGGGTCCATTAACTTATGACATATCAATCAAGCCATTAGTATTAGGATGTTAAGGGGGTAAACTGATGTATTTTCCTTCAAAATTAGTACCATACTAGTATAATTTTACTGATGCTTGTGGTAGGGTTACGTTATGGGTTAGCATTAACCCTAACCAAGATTCTGCTCCATTTTTGCTTCATTTTTAGAGCTACCGATTCTGCTCTTTTTGATGCCAGCAGTGCAGAGAATGGAACAAAATCTATTGGTTAGGGTTAACCTTACAATTTGTGCTTCTTTTAGAGTTAAGGTTAGTATTAGGGTTAGGTTTATTATTTGTGCTTGTTTGGGGGTTAAAGATAATAGGGATACTATTTGTGCTTGTCATATGGTTAAAGTTAGAGTTACTATTTATGTTTTTTTGGGGGTTAAAGATATTACGGTTACTATTTGTGCTTGTATTAGGGTTAGGTTTATTATTTGTGCTTGTTTTAGAGGTTAAAGATAATGTTAGGGTTAGTATTTGTGCTTGTGTTTGGGTTAAGGTTAGTATTGGGATTAGCCTTACTATTTTTGCTTGTTTTAGGGTTAAGGTTAATATTAACGCTAATCCCAATACTAACCTTACTCCTAAACAAGCACAAACAGTAGCCCTAATATTATCTTTAACCCCCCAAAAACACATAGTAACCCTAACCTTAATATAAGCTTCATCCTAAAACAAGCACAAGTACCAACCGTAATATTATCTTTAACCCAAAAAGTGGCACAAGAAGTTACCCTAATACTAACCTTAACCCTAAAGCAAGCTCAAACCAGAACATTAACCCTAAAATAAGAATAAATTGTAACACTAATACTAACAAGCTGTGTTGATTGTCTCAACAAATTAGACAATGACAGTTGTTATTGGGTAGAAAAGATTAATATGCCATTAATTAATATCTATCTGAAAGAGGAAAATTACGTTTTTCTCTTTGCAGCTGCTGTGTTCTTAACTAAGGCAAACGATGTATCGACACCTCACATCATAACTGCAAATTCATCCGAATTAATAGCCAACACTGGCACACCAGATGTTTCAGAACAACCTGTTCCTTGAAGCTCAGCCAGCTTCGTCATCTGAATAAAGTCCAGGATTTAAACAGTGATTGTAAAATAACAATAGTATATGATTATACAAGACCCGTTTGCATTCGTGTTCCTCCATTGACTCTAGGCCAGTGGTTCCCAACCGCGGTCCTCAAGTACCCCTAACAGGCCAGTTTTTAAGGATCACCTTGGGGAAATGCAGACTGAATCCTGCAATCACTGAACAGAAAATGATATCACCTCTGCTGTGCTTCAGCTATCTGGAAAACCTGACCTGTTGGGGGTACTTTAGGGCCGAGGTTGGGAACCACTGCTCTAGGCCATCGACTCAAAGTGTGTGGTCCTTGTGCTTTTTTTTAATGTTTTTTTATATATACAGTGGCAAGAAGAAGTATGTGAACCCTTTGGGATTACGTGGAGTTTTGCATGAATTGGTCATAAAATGTGCTCTGATCTTCATCTAAGTCACAACAATTTGAAAAACACAGTCTGCTTAAAATAATACAACACAAACATTATATGTTTTCATGTTTTTATTGAACAGAACATGTAAACATTCACAGTGCAGGGTGGAAAAAGTATGTGAACCTTTGGACTTAATAACTGGTTGACCCTCCTTTGGCAGCAATAACCTCAACCAAACGTTTCCTGTAGTTGCAGATCAGACCTGCACAACGATCTGGAGTAATTTTGGACCACTCCTCTTCACAAAACTGTTTCAGTGTAGCAATATTCTTGGGATGTCTGGTGTGAATCGCTCTCTTAAGGTCATGCCACAGCATTTCAATCGGGTTGAGGTCAGGACTCTGATTCTTTTGTTGAATTACTTGTATGCTTTGGGTCATTGTCCTGTTGCATCACCCATCCTCTGCGGAGCTTCAGTTGGCGGACAGATGGTCTTACGTTTTCCTGCAAAATGTCTTGATAAACTCTGGAATTCATTTTTCCATCAATGACAACAATCCGTGCAGGCCCTGAGGCAGCAAAGCAGCCCCAAACCATGATGCTCCCTCCGCCATGTTTTTGTCACGGATCCCTCTGATTACCAGAAGTGTGGTCCCTTTACGCAGACCGCTCTCTACCCTTCCGATCCTTGAATGGTCGGCGAAACTAGAAAGACAATTAACCAGACAATAGATAGACAAGGGGTAACACCAGACAGAGGTATGGAATAGAGTATCGTCACGAATCCTTCTGACTACCAAGATATATATATCTTTCTGTAGCTCCCTTTCTACTCTTCCGATCCTTGAATGGTCGGCAAAGCTATGTAGACAATGAAGCAGGTAACAGACAAAGAAAGGGAAATACCAGACAGGGGTACAGAACAGATCACAAGTCCTCCCTAGGACTTTAGTAATAGCAGAGGTAATCTGATGCGTGCTTAGGGTGCCACATAGACTGACCTCAGTACCAATGTTAAGGGCAGAACCTAGAGCAGAGTAAATGCCAATACCAGGGGTCATACACAGGAGGGTTCGTTTGCCAATACCAGGAGTCATACACAGGAGGGTTTGTTTGCCAATGCCAAGGGTCATACACAGGAGGGTTCGTTTGCCAATGCCAAGGGTCATACACAGGAGGGTTCGTTTGCCAATGCCAAGGGTTATACACAAGAGGGTTCGTTTGCCAATGCCAAGGGTCATACACAAGAGGATTCGTTTGCCAATGCCAAGGATCATACACAGGAGATAGCCAAAAATCACAAGAGCTCTGCGGGAGGTGAATACCACGTCAGGGCACCGGTGTATGGGAGAGACTGGGTTTTAAACCCGGCGGGTCCGCGTCACAGCGCCAGGCCCCGCCCCTCGGCGTCCCACGTGAGCGGGCCCGGAAGCGCTTACATTCGGCGCCTGGCCAGCGAGCAGCGAGGAAGCTGCTGCCAGGCGCCCCATCCCCTGAGCCACCGTGACAGAACCCCCCCTCCAGGGGCGGCCACTGGACGACCCCCAGGGGCACGGGGATGCGCTAAATAGAAGGCCTTCACTAGCCTAGGAGCATGGACTTCCGCAGCCGGTACCCAAGAACGATCCTCCGGACCGTACCCCACCAATCGACCAAATACTGCAAGGACCCCCTAGACAGCCTGGCACCCAGAATGGCCTGAACTTCGAATTCCTCCTCGCCCTCCACAGAGACAGGAGGCGGTGGAGCATGGACTTTGGTGTACCGGTTACATAACAGCGGCTTCAAAAGGTTCACATGGAATACATTGTGTATTTTAAAATGGGGGGGTAACGCCAAAGCATAGGAGACAGGGTTGAGTCGCCGTAGTATCTTATAGGGGCCGATATACCTAGGAGCCAACTTCATGGAAGGCACTAAGAGCTTGATGTTACGTGAAGACAGCCAAACCCTGTCCCCAACTTGATACACTGGTGCCTGCCTCCTGTGTCTGTCGGCCTTAGTTTTCTGGATGGCACTACTTTCCTCCAGTGCCCGTCTCACTCTCCCCCAAGTCTCTTTCAATGATGCCAGTTGTTTATCTAAAGCAGGAATCGTGGAATCAGGAAACGTATCGGGGAGCACGGGAGGATCAAAGCCATAAACAGTGAAGAAAGGAGAATGACCTGTGGATTCGCTTACTGCGCTGTTAATAGCATATTCTGCCCACGGTAGCAGATCTGACCAGTTATCTTGTTGTTCTGAGATGAAGCACCTGAGATATTTCTCTACGTTTTGGTTTGCTCGTTCCGCTGCTCCGTTGGTCTGGGGGTGATAGGCCGAAGAGAAAGAGAGGTCTATCCCCACGTTCTTACAAAACCCTCTCCAGAATCCTGAGATGAATTGGGTCCCCCTATCAGAGACTATCTCCCGAGGGACACCGTGAATGCGGACCACATTGGCAATGAATATGGGCACCAGTTCAGCTGCCGAAGGTAGTTTCTGAAGAGGAACATAGTGACCCATCTTGGAAAATCGATCTATGATCGTAAGTATCACGGTATTCCCTCTTGACTCAGGTAACTCTACGATAAAATCCATGGCTACATGTGACCAGGGTCGTTCGGGGATCGGCAAAGGCTGGAGTAAGCCAATGGGTGCTGTTTTGGGACTTTTCTGCCTTGTGCACACTTCGCACACGGCAATGTAATCTTTGACATCTCGGCGCAATGTGGGCCACCAGAGGAGTTTACTGATACTAGACACAGTCTTGGTGATACCCATATGCCCGGAAGTTTTATTATCATGATAGATGTTAAGTACTTCCTCTCTTTCGTTCTCAGGTACAAAGAGTCTCGCAGGAGGTTTTCCCCAGGAGCTGCGCCCTGGACGGTCTGCAACCTTTTCATTAGAGGAGACGAAACACTAATCGTGGTAGCGGCTATAATCCTCTCCTGGGGTACAATGGGATGCTGATCTTGGATATTATGTTCATAAGACTCATACTGTCTCGACAATGCGTCTGCTTTGATGTTTCTGGACCCAGGTCTATAGGTGAGTACGAAATTAAAACTTGAAAGAAACAATGACCATCTCGCTTGTCTGGAGTTTAAACGTTTGGCATCTCCAATGTACGTGAGATTCTTATGGTCGGTTATGATAACAATGGGGTCCTTAGACCCTTCTAATAAGTATCTCCATTCAGCCAAGGCCGCGATGACTGCTAACAATTCTCTATTTCCAATGTCATAGTTCTTCTCTGCCGGGGACAACTTCCGAGAATAGAAGCCGCATGGATGCAAGGGTTTGTCAGGAGCCTCCCTTTGGGACAAGACTGCACCAAGACCTAGTTCGGAGGCGTCAACTTCTAATTGGAAAGGCAGAGCCGGATCTGGATGCCGGAGAACAGGGGCAGTAGTAAAGGCTTGTTTTAGTGCCTCAAAGGCTTGAGTGGCTTGAGGTGTCCATTTCTGATTTCCCACCCCTTTCTTTGTCATAGCCGTGAGGGGGCCACCAAGGCCGAAAAATCTTTAATGAACCTTCGGTAATAGTTCGTAAACCCCAGAAACCTCTGAATGGCTTTAAGTCCTTGGGGTAGAGGCCAGTCAAGAATAGCTGAGAGCTTCTTGGGATCCATTTGAAAACCCCCAGGAGTTATAATATAACCAAGGAATTGCACAGTTACTATGTCGAATAGACATTTTTCTAGCTTACAGTACAATCCAGCCTTCAATAGTTTTTTCAACACTTGTTTCACGTGGACATGATGAGTGTCCACATCAGGAGAGTATATCAGGATATCATCCAGATATACTATGACGAATTCTTGCAGAAAGTCCCTTAGAGTGTCATTTATAAGGTCCTGAAAGACGGCTGGCGCATTACACAACCCAAAAGGCATCACCAGGTATTCGTAATGCCCGCTACGTGTATTAAAAGCCGTTTTCCATTCGTCTCCCTTTTTAACCCTGACCAGGTTGTACGCTCCGCGTAAATCAAGCTTAGTATAGACACGAGCCCCTTTTAATCGGTCAAACAATTCTGTTATGAGAGGTATGGGATATGCATTTCTTATAGTGATCCTATTTAAACCCCTATAGTCGATGCAAGGTCGCAGATCTCCCTCTTTCTTGGAAACAAAAAAGAAACCTGCTCCTGCTGGAGAGGAGGACCGTCTAATGAATCCTCGTTCCAGATTCTCCCTTATATATTCCTCCATAATGTCGTTCTCCCTTTGTGACAAAGGGTATACGTGACCCCTAGGAGGCATCGTACCGGGGAGCAAGTCAATGGCACAGTCATATGGACGATGTGGTGGTAGGACCTCAGTCCTGGCTTTAGAGAACACCTCCTTTAATGCCAGGTAACATTCCGGAACCTCCGTGGACAAAGGAGGGGCTGTGGCAATATTGAGGCTACCAATCACATTAACTGTGCCTAGGCACTTAGACTGACAACTCTGACCCCAACATTTTATGTCTCTCTGGACCCAATCGACTACTGGGTTGTGCTCTGTTAGCCATGGAAACCCAAGGACGACAGGACATGAGGGTGATTCAATGATTTGAAATCTTATTGTCTCCTGGTGTAAAACTCCCACTTTCATACATACATCGACTGTATCGTGAGTGATATGTGGACATGCCAGGGGGTTACCATCTATGGCCTCCACCCTTAGAGGTCTTTCCCTGAGAACCAGTGGTATGAGGTTTTGGGCAGCAAAATTCTTATCCATAAAATTGCCTGAGGCCCCAGAGTCCAAAAACGCCTCAGTCTTGAGGTGAACCCCCTCCCAGGTTAGGGAGACCGGTAACAGAATCCTGGATTTTTTTTTCTCATTATCCACAAAGGAGGCACACAGAGAACCGACAACCTGGGTGTCTCCTGTTCTGAATCCCACTCTGCTATGTTCAGCCCTGCCAACCCTGGGTCTCTGAGGACATTGAAGGCGGAAGTGATCTGCCCCTGCACAATAAAAGCAGAGCCCCTTTTCTCTTCTGTGAGCTTTTTCTGCTTCTGAAATACCTGTCCTCCCTATTTGCATGGGTTCAACGACCGGTAAATCTGTTTTTACATTCTCCGAACCACCTGATGTACTGGGGTGTCTGGGTAACGAGGGTAAAGGAGGCAAGACCCTTCTGGGTCTATCTCTGGGGTGTCTCCTTTCCCTGATTTGATCGTCCATGGCTATACAGAAATCTATCAGGTGGTCCAGACTTTCTGGTAATTTTAACCCCTTCACTGCTGAGCCATTTCACGTCTTAAAAAAAAGAAAATTTTCTTTGTTTTATTATTATTCTTCTTATTTTTTTCCTTTACATTAAACACGGTCAGATTTGGTATCATTGGAAAGGCCATGCTCTGGCCTTTCTTATGATATCAAACATGACCCTGCTAGCTCCCAACAGTCGGGAGATAGGGGGTTCATTTGAACGCCGATATCTTTCCTTTGGAGTCAACGAGGACGTTCGCCACACGTCCTCAGCAGTGAAAGGGTTAAGGGAGCCAGTTCAAACATAAAAGCCTCGTTCAAGCCTTCGGTAAAGGCTAAGGTTAAAACGTCGTTCGGCCAAAGTACTTCAGAAACCAAAGTCTTAAACTCTATGGCATAATCGGCGACCCTCTTATTACCTTGTTTGATGTGAAACAAGGACCTACCCGCATTGGTAGCCCTTCTAGAGGGATCAAAGGTACGTTTTAACTCAGAGGTAAAACCCTCATAGTCATAAATGATGGGTTTCTTATTTTCCCACAACGGCGTAGCCCACAATAAAGCTTTTTCTGTTAAATGATTAATCAGATATCCTACTTTGGCTTTATCAGACATACAAGAACCTGGATTGTTCTCAAACAAAATCTCGAGTTGAGTCAAAAACCCCCGACATAGGCTTGGTGTACCATCATAGCGTAGGGGTGCCTTCATACTAAGCCTATGTCCTTCAGGGGGACGGGACTGACCCTAGGTAACACTGGATCTGGAGGGTTTGTGATACCTGTATTGGACCGATTTAACAGGGTTGCAGAGCGAGAGAAATCTGGTCCATCCTATGGTCTTGTTCCTCTTGTCTGGCTGCGATACGTGCCAGCTGGTTAGAGAGGTCTGCGGGATCCATTGGCCCTGACGTAATGTCACGGATCCCTCTGATTACCAGAAGTGTGGTCCCTTTACGCAGACTGCTCTCTACCCTTCCGATCCTTGAATGGTCGGCGAAACTAGAAAGACAATTAACCAGACAATAGATAGACAAGGGGTAACACCAGACAGAGGTATGGAATAGAGTATCGTCACGAATCCTTCTGACTACCAAGATATATATATCTTTCTGTAGCTCCCTTTCTACTCTTCCGATCCTTGAATGGTCGGCAAAGCTATGTAGACAATGAAGCAGGTAACAGACAAAGAAAGGGAAATACCAGACAGGGGTACAGAACAGATCACAAGTCCTCCCTAGGACTTTAGTAATAGCAGAGGTAATCTGATGCGTGCTTAGGGTGCCACATAGACTGACCTCAGTACCAATGTTAAGGGCAGAACCTAGAGCAGAGTAAATGCCAATACCAGGGGTCATACACAGGAGGGTTCGTTTGCCAATACCAGGAGTCATACACAGGAGGGTTCGTTTGCCAATGCCAAGGGTCATACACAGGAGGGTTCGTTTGCCAATGCCAAGGGTCATACACAGGAGGGTTCGTTTGCCAATGCCAAGGGTTATACACAAGAGGGTTCGTTTGCCAATGCCAAGGGTCATACACAAGAGGATTCGTTTGCCAATGCCAAGGATCATACACAGGAGATAGCCAAAAATCACAAGAGCTCTGCGGAGGTGAATACCACGTCAGGGCACCGGTGTATGGGAGAGACTGGGTTTTAAACCCGGCGGGTCCGCGTCACAGCGCCAGGCCCCGCCCCTCGGCGTCCCACGTGAGCGGGCCCGGAAGCGCTTACATTCGGCGCCTGGCCAGCGAGCAGCGAGGAAGCTGCTGCCAGGCGCCCCATCCCCTGAGCCACCGTGACAGTTTTACAGTGGGGATGAGGTTTTGATGTTGGTGTGCTGTGCCTTTTTTTCTCCACACATAGTGTTGTGTGTTTTTTCCAAACAACTCAATTTTGGTTTCATCTGTCCACAGAATATTTTGCCAGTAGTGCTGTGGAAATCCAGGTGCTCTTTTGCAAACGTCAAATGTGCTGCAATATTCTTTTTGGACAGCAATGGCTTCCTCCGTGGTGTCCTCCCATGTACTCCATTCTTGTTTAATGTTTTCCTTATTGTAGATGTGTCAACAAAAATTTTAGCATGTGCCAGAGATTTCTGTAAGTCTTTAGCTGACACTCTAGGATTCTTCTTTACCTCATTAAGCATTGTGCTCTTGCAGTCATCTTTACAGGACGACCACGCCTAGGGAGAGTAGCAACAGTGCTGAACTTTCTCCATTTGTAGACAGTCTGTCTTACCGTGGACACATAAACATCAAGGCTTTTGGAGATACTTTTGTAACCCTTTCCAGCTTCATGCAAGTCAACAATTCTTGATAGTAGGTCTTCTGAGAGCTCTTTTCTGCGGGGCATGGTTCACATCAGGCAGTGCTTCTTGAAACCAGTAAACCCAAAACTGGTGTGTGTTTTTAAAGGGCAGGACAGCTTTCAGCAACACATCCAATAATATCACACTGATCGGACTCAAGGTTGGCTCACTCCTGGCTCCAATTAGCTCTTGGAGAAGTCATTAGGCTAGGGGTTCACATACTTTTTCCACCCTGCACTGTGAATGTTTACATGTTCTGTTCAATAAACACATGAAAACATATGTTTGTGTTGTATTATTTTAAGCAGACTGTGTTTTTCAAATTGTTGTGACTTAGATGAAGATCAGAGCACATTTTATGACCAATTCATGCAAAACTCCACGTAATCCCAAAGGGTTCACATACTTTTTCTTGCCACTGTAGGCGCTTTGACATGGCCAAGACAAATACATTAATTGTCTCTTGTTAAGTAACAGTTAATATATCTTTTACCAGTAACACGCTTGGTTTTGTTTTGCGGATTCAGGCTTCCCGATAATGTGGAAAGTGATGGATTTACCCCCATAGCCGTGTTTGATGATATGTGACATAGATTTGTGTTATCAAATATGAGAGAACGTGAGTGAGACCGCTGGTCTGTCCAGATTGAAATTCAGAGGGGGGGGATTGATCAATCGATGGTCCTCATCGTTCATCTTGAGAGAACTCTTTGTCTATCGTAAGACTCACTATGAATGGATTCTCTCCAAATCTGTCTCCATTTACGATACAGCAGTTTACGCTTGTTTTTTTATGTTCTTCCTCCCCTTCCTGATAGTATTTTGATATATTTTTAATAGCCATGTTGAGTCACAAATAAAATACTTTGTGATTTGTGTCCCCCTTTATCTACTTTAGCTCCATAGTCTTGTTTCATGCAGGATCTCAATGTGTTCCTCAATACTAATTCCCACCTTCTTCCTAGGGACCTTCAGAATGACACTCTTGTATATGGTTTTTTTTAACAAATGTTTGCATTATACCCAGTTTACCTATTGAGGGTCCCTATTCAAGAGGAACAATCAATATTTTGGGTCCACATCCTACTATCCACTCTTTTTCCTATTGTCCTCTCTATGGAGGTCCTTTTCTGTTGTCCATGTGTGTGGGAGTATAACTGATATAAAGCAATAACACTCAATAACAGCATTTAAATGATAATATATGTCATTAGGAATCACTCGGTTTAAAATAGACTCTCGTTGTACTAAAAGATATATTTTTATATATCGAAATTGGCCCGACAGATTGTGAAGTCATCTAAAATACCTGTACTCCATTGCACGTTTCCTAAAGCGCAACTGTCCCTCTTTGACCGTTTGAAATTTTGGGATGTGTGTGTTTCCATATATATGTATAGCTATATATATATCATTTTGTCATAGGATGGCATTCTAAGTGTGGGTGGGATGTAATTTTTCCTCAGCACATCTCACCGCCGAATCATTCCATCAACAACTTCTCCTTTTCAGTTTAATTTTAGTGTAAGGAGTCTAATTGACCGAAAGGGTTCTGGAAAGCCATATGTTGCTATAATTGGTTTGTTAAATGACACATATGGCTGAGTTAGAAATAAAACTTGTTCTTAAAATATATCTATCATTACGTTCCACGGGGCAATTGTTTTTTAACCCTTGCATTTTGCAGCTTGCTCTGATAGAAAAATTAAGTTTTATCACTTTCGTCTGCTACGAAGACGCACATACTCAGTGGTTGATGTTTTTTTGCATAACATGGAAATTAATCCATTCACACTAGATACGAATCGCCTACTCTGAACACCAAGAAACGCCTCCAAAGCCGTCTCAGAAATGCTTTGATTCACGTTAATGCAGAATTTAGTCATGGCGGCTTTGAGAACCAACAGATATTCGTGGTATTCCACGGTTAGATAGCTTCTGCTTAATCTCAGTGTTGATAGACCTTTTGGGCCATTAGTGATTGACTTTCGATCAAGAAAACTATATTTAGGTTTCCTTCTTCTATATTTCCCTTTGTCTCCTGTAATAAAGCTGGAGATATTGAAGTCAGGGACACAATTCTGCTCAGTACGTTCCATGTTCCTCTTAATAGTCCATTTTTGAAGACTATAGTTCCGCCTCATCGTTAAGATGCGTCCACCTTGCAGCCAACACTGCAGAGACTCCACCAGATCCACCACCTGCTAAAACATCTGAGTTCCGAGACAAAGCCAGTTGGCCGATCTTGTTCCGCAACATGCAAAGATTTCAAAAAAGAGTATTAGCATTTTGTATTTGCCTAGTCTATGGTGTGCGTGTACTTCGCAGAGATTATTTGTTTTTCACAAGCTAATGCTCCAAAGCAGGTGAAAGGAATCTACAATACCTTGACGTTAGGAGCTGTTTGATTTGTAAGGTCATCACGTTTCAACAGTCAACATGTACACCGCTGAAAGCCTATCCTCTGTGTTCTCTGCATTTGTTTGTTCAACCTTTTCATATGACAATCTGTAGTATCTGGCCTGTCATTATAGCTAACACAAATTTAATTAAGGCCCAAGAGGAAAGTTATTTACAACTTCTTGGAAGCGTTTAGTGTGTTTGTGCACATTTTCGATTTTGTACTAATTTTAAAAAGAACTCCACAAAATATAATTTCCTGCTGTTACGTCTTTTGTTGTTTTTTGTTTTTTTTTAATTTACTAATTTTGATAATAAATAGCAAAATAACAAAAACGGTCCGTGATTGCTTTTTAAGCACTGCAAGAAACGAATCTTTTGTCTAAACAGTTTTCCTTTTTAAATTTGTTGTCCACATAAAAGGTGCATTTACTTGAGAGCAAACAAACGGCAAATTGGGTGTAAAAAGTTTCCTTTCTTTAAGTAATTCTGTCTCCTATGTTCTAAAAAATGCTTTATTTTGTTGACAGGCTGAGGATAAATGGGCCATGTAAACATGAAATTATGGGAACAATAACTGCCAGGGCATAAGAAATATTTTCTTTCCAGGATTTTGAGAACCATAATTTCTCCTTTCTCACGTATTTTCATTCTACAGATGTGTTTAAGTTCTCGGAGCTCTGTGTCATCAATCCTTTTTTTTCGGCAAGTATAATAAGGCCAGGCTATGTCACATATATTGTAAGTGAAGTTAAATACTTTGCCTGTAAAACACTTTCCAATATAAATTTATTTTTTCTTTCTTTGTTTAATTTAATTGGAGGCAGACACTATATATATATGTAGCGCTCACTCCCGGAGGAGCCGCTGAATAACCTCGGGTTAGTCTCACCGCACTAGGGAATAACTATACACCAGCACTGTTGTGGATTTTTATAGATTATATTCTTTACTGATCCCAATAAAGCAACATATATAAAGTAGATACGGTATTTAAACGACAGGATTTCGTAACACGGGAAAAACACGCGGCGGCAAAAGAGAAAGATTAACCCCCTCAGTTCTGGAGTGTAAGTCCCGTGAATAATAGCTCAAAAAGGTGTATGTGTATTGTCTCGGGTACCCGGGTACTGTATTCAACTGGCCAGTGAATGAAACAAACAATCTTCGACTAGTCACGTTGGGGCCCTGTGGATTTAAACAATAGTGCAGCAAGCGTTTCTTATTTTTGGAACTGCGGCCTGGGAGGCCTCTTACCCATCCGATAGACAAACTGTCCAACACTCGATCAAGGATCTTCTTCCGCCGTGCACTGGGACTCTGTGCCACTGGATCCGCTCCCTGCTTGTCGAATCTCCGCAATAGGAACAACGATCCACTGCCTGCACTCTCAATCGATCAGCGCGGTCTCCTCACTCGGGGTCCAGCTGGAACCAGATTTCCATCCAGACCTCTCAGCGCTGCGTAGGTAGGTCTCAGCAGGGTCACCGTCCCGATCTCCAGCACCAGTGAGGCAGCGCCTGTACTCTGGCCTGGTCACGATCCTTGACAGTTTTCACGTGCGTCCTCCACCTTTCACCGCTCAGCTCACTCTGCCTCTCCCCTGCACGAGGCTGCTGATGTCTTTCGTCTTCCTACACCACCCACTTCCTGTACTCACGCAAAGCATGATGGAAATTGTAGTTCAGTTTATGTCCAGCATAGTCCATTATGTCTCTGTCTCCCTCTGGTGGCCATAATAATTAAATGCAGCAAAACACAATCTTTAAAGCAGCGCTACATATATATATATATACTATTCTGATCAGTAAGCGTCTATATCTGACAAAGGGAGGATCACTCTCGAAAGCTTGTACTTTAAATGTAGCGTTAGTCCAATAAAAAGGTATCGCTACAGACTGCTATACTCGTGATTTTTATATATATATATATATCTATATATAATACATATATATATACTCATAAAAGTGGTCGGATCTGAGCTTTAATTCACATTGTGCTAACACAGTGATTTCTTTTACTTTGTTTTAAATATTTCTTTTATATGATAGAAGTGAAAATTTTGATTAAAAAGAACATTTTTGTAGCCTTAAAGTGCATCTGTCATGCTCTATTTTTTAAAATTTAATCACTCCATATATATATATATTTCTTTCTATTTTCTTGCTAACACACAACTAGTAAAAACAGCTTTGAGCAGAAAGTCATCCCACAGGACAACCCTCTGCTCACTCAGATCAGCATGCCGAGGTCACCACTAAGGCTGGGGCCATACCGGTGCAAGTACGCCTGTTGTGACCCCACCCCCAGCTTCCGCCATAGCCTTTCGACTGGGAGGACCACACGATGTAACGTGTGTACTTTAACACACGTTAAAAAAGATGTGAATTTTTTTTCCCCGTCAAACCGCTACAACGGCAGTCAGACTGGTCTTCAAAGCGCGAGCCTCCATTGGACGCACAAATGTGCTAACAGCGAGCTGGCCATATGAGTGTCCGCATGTAAAGAATGTCCACTCTCACAGATGCTCTTTCTGGGCCAGTGTAGCCCCAGCCTAAGAGTTGATTGTGCAGTGCAGTGGCCTTCAGTAAGCTCCACCCACAGATACCCAAAAATGTCTGTGCCGGACCTGGAACAGGGTTAGTACAAGCGATTGTTGAGGCCATTGTGATACCCATTCCCTGATGGGATATAGCAGACAATGTGCACCTGGCATGGAGCTGAACCTGGCCAACTGCAAAGGATTCCATTTCTGCATTGGGCTACTATAATTGCACATGACAAGCAGGGACACTTTTTGTGCCCACTCACCTGGTCGGACACTCAGACGATCGGTCGTCCACTCGGACGGTCGGTTGCCCATTTGGACAAATGGTCGCACACTCAGCCTCTCACTCAAGCTGTCACACGTAGACTCTCAGGCTGGGCCTTTCCCGCTATCTCATATAGGGTCTCTCAAGGGACAGAGAGACTTTGCACTCAGGCGCAGTGACGTCTAAGTACACCAATAAGTATATATAATGTACACATCTGAGATGAGGGCAGGTGAATCTCATTAAACACTGCAGCCATGTTTTTTTCCCTTCAACATCTTCCTTCAACCTGTACAAATAACATTTTAGTATCGAAAGGCTTTAAATTGGATCACCTGACGATCTGAAACTCTAGCCAATAAAATACTTCTATAACATTTATTGTTTGTTTTCTATATCCAAGCTGCCGTCTTTAATTATAAGTTAAATCATGCAATGTTTTTATAGGAGGAAATGTAAAAATAAAAAAGTAAACATTGGATGTTTGTCCACCTTTTTTCTGCCACAAGGTAAAGTCTTTAAACTGGATTAAAAAGATAGCTTTATAGAAAAAGACATTTCACCAGCATAAGGCGCCATTGCCATCCACATGTGCAAAGCCCTTCTTAAAACCATTTTCTTAATCCTGTTACAATGTAGGTGGTGGGGTTATAGTTAAGTCTCCTGTTAAAAATAACCGAAAAAAATTGGTATTTTGATGCCACAATGAAAAGACTATGGATTCGATTCCAGCAGAGCTGCTAAAAATTATGGGTGGATGGTTATCGGTCATTTATGGCTTCACTCATTAATATTGGTGGCTCTGCTGCTATTGCATTCCAGGATACGACTCCGGTGGCGGCTCGGCTGGTGCAGCAGCTTACTGTATGTTTACGCTTCCTATATCTTGCGTGGGAAGGACAAATATAGTGGAAGCCAGTCAATAACCAGCGATGACCATCCTTGTTTTCTGATGTCCTTCCACTTGAAAGAACTGAAATCGTGATCCAGTGGACTCCATGATGGAATACCATTAGTGGCGCCACTGCCAGTATTCTTTTGCTGATTGCTACCATTATGCAACAAACACAAGGCCGCTTCATCATTGAGTTGGTGTTGGGGAGGTGCAAAGTCCTAAAGAGATAATTTCAACTTGTGCTTCTTGTGCCTTATTTGTCTTCCTAACAATGGTTGAGCTGGAAATGGCCCTCTGTTCTTTTTATTCCACAAATTGGCTATAGCTGTCCATGGCACCCCAAGATACTTTAGAATTTAGAATCAACCCCTTCCAATACAAAGTGATTTTCCATAAAACCACTGGAAGGAGACAGAAGTTTTATAGAGAATGACTATCCACCGTTACCTACACAGTAAATTTATACAGAGGCGTCTCAATTCGACAAGCAGGGGACTACTGCATTTACATTCTAGTGGTTCACGTTTGTTGTCCTTGCCGATGTTTTTAAATTTCAAAGGTGGGTTTCGGAGCCCGTTTGCTCAGGATTTTCATTTGCAATAAGCAAAATTCCTTTCCATTGCTCCAGAATTTGATTACACAGAGTATACTCAATATCAAGGCACCCGCGGCTGCCTTTTGAAGATCGAGTATACCCAGTCTTGGTTGTGAAGGGGTTAAGACTCTCTGAGTATCATGGAACATGAAGTCCTGAGAAACCTGAGATGCAGAGGTTTAGAGATCCTAACAGAATGTAATTACAAACACAGGCAGGAAGAATTTAATATGGAATCGAGCTAACTCTACAAGAGCCCCGTTATCTAATATCTTGTCATACGAGGCAAAAAAGCAATAAAACACTTGTCAGCTGATGTAGGTATAGTTTTTTTCTACAGCACCTGTTAAATATATAAAACGGGGGGAAACCTGGAAAACGGCAAGTTATGTTTTGAGTGGTAATTAATCATGAATGGCCTAAGTACTAATTGCTTTTCTTTCTGGAGTTACTTTTCTTTTTGTCTCTTAGTTTTAAATCATTTTGTGATTACAGCACGTAAGCGCATTTCATAAAAAATATATATACATAAAAACATTTTAAAAAGTCAAGTCATAGCATCTTAAGTATGCGAAGAGGCTCACATCCATCAGGGAATATGTTTAACCCCTTAACGGCGGAGAATGAATAATAATGAATTCACCGTAGGGTTGGGCGAACTGGAATCGCCCAAGCGCACTGAAGTGCACCGAGCTAGAAAGCACCAAAATTTCACAGAACGTTTGGTTCTTTTTGAATAAACCCTTATAAACGAAGAGTGGAGATTAAGACCCAAAATTGGAACACTTACTTGGGTGATCTGGGTAAAATACCAGAAAATTGGTCATCTGACTCATGGCTTGGTAAATATGTGAAACTTATTGGTATTAAAACACATTCAGGTCTATTCAAAGAAAGGTGAAGCTCAGGAGAATAACTGGAGAAGTGAAAATTCTAGGTGAAAATAGCCAAACCAGAAAAATTCTCCCATTTATCTCACTTTCCAAATCAGCTATTTGGTCTAGATTGTTCTCTTCTCCTGCCAGTTCTCCTGGTTTTCACCTTTCACTATAGCCACCATGGCCACTTCAGTTAAGTGATTATAGTGGCATGAGGTTTCCGTGTTTCAAGGCTGTCATTCTGAAACCAGTGGTTCTCCAGGACAGAACTCTGCTTTGGGGTGCTACTGCATACTGGCTTATTTTTAGGGGGAGTCTGCTGGCTGGATGAACATTCAAGTCGACTTGTAGTGTGTCTACATACAGAACCATTGAGAGGCATCTGGAGGGTGGGACATAGAGCATGGCTTGGTAACTAACCACTCAGTTTTTTGAGAGGGGTTTGGGTTTTTGTTGTTTAACCGTTGTCTAGAACCATGCTCACCGACCTTACCCTCCATCTCCCTTGATGCTTAGACAATCATTAGGTTGACGGAGACCCATGGGAGATGTAGTTCCAAAGCATCTGTAAGGCCAAAGTTGTTGACCCCTGGCTAGAGCATCAGTTACATTTTTTGTGTAGAGGTAAAGATTAAAGAACTTGTATATTCACCATTGACCATGACCACTCCCGGTGCGTCATATAGTTACCACCCACATGTGATGTCCTCGGATTTCCCAGTGTTACAGTATACAGTGGGTATCATGGACTTCCTCGCTGAACTTTTGTGACACTTCTCTTCCAAAGCAAATTTTTTAGTGACGCTCAGTCACTGATATGGCTTAATTAACCTTGAAAATGACCTTGTCCCATGAATCTGGCCCAGAGTCCTCACTCTACATCCGTCTTCTGACATAAGACCAATCAGAAAATAATAATAAAATGAGCAGAAAAGGTTAAACTATTAAAAATATAGAAAATAACGGCCGGATTTGATTCAAAACTATGAATAGGTTGACGGATTCGTCTGTTGAAGTTAGGTCTAACCTTTCATATATTAAATTAATTTCCACTGCAATTTCCAAATACCAGTAATCATCCCCTTGTAATGTCCCTGATATTTTTGTCATTTATGGTTTTTTTTGTATGGTTGAGTTACTGTTTGTTTTTCGAGGACACACAGTGTAAAAGGCCTCTCATTACGGCTGAGTGATGGCCGCGTTCGGATTTTTCAATGTTACTTCCCAATGATCTGCAATTATGGTAATTGCATCCAGTCCCGGTGCTTGTTAAGTGTGTTTTAAGGAGGAAGAGCACAAAGAATTGAATTTTCCTTTCCGGCTCATCAAGTGGCATGTTCTGTGGCACCAACTGCCCTCCTGTAAATGGTAATGAGGTACAGGAATTTGAAAGAAAATGCTTTATGTGTATTTCTGCAAACACTGCGGATCTCTTCCCCGCGTTCGATCTCTGTACAGGGAAGGGGTGAAATACTTTCGATTCGGTTCGGTTCGTTCGGATTTTGTAAATTTTCGTTTAGACCCGTTTCGGACGATTTTCGTTTAGTTTCGGTTCGTTTCGTTTCGTTTTTCGGATCGACTTTTTTTCGTGATTTCGGAAATTTTCGTGTTTTTCAGAACGTCTGTTCTCCTCGTTTCAAAGTGTCTATTCGTTTTGATTTGTAAACTAATGGTTTTTCGGATACGATAATTATACGATACGATAATTCTGCCGATACGATAATTCTGCCATTGAGATTTCTCATGTTTTACAAGAAGGATACATTGAGATTTCTCATGTTTTACAAGAAGGATACATTGAGATTTCTCTGGTTTCCCGGGAAGGATACATTGAGATTTCTCTGGATTTCCAGGAAGGATACATTGAGATTTCTCATGTTTTACAAGAAGGATACATTGAGATTTCTCATTTTTTTACAAAAAGAATACATTGAGATTTCTCATGTTTTACAAGAAGGATACATTGATATTTCTCTGGTTTTACAAGAAGGATGCATTGAGATTTCTCATGTTTTACAAGAAGAATACATTGAGATTTCTCTGGTTTTACAAGTAGGATACATTGAGATTTCTCATGTTTTACAAGAAGGATACATTGAGATTTCTCTGGTTTTACAAGAAGGATACATTGAGATTTCTCTGGTTTTCCAGGAAGGATACATTGAGATTTCTCTGGTTTTACAAGAAGGATACATTGAGATTTCTCTGGTTTTCCAGGAAGGATACATTGAGATGGGAATGATACAAAATTTAATTACAGAATCAGCGATATAAATACGATGTCCGAAATTACTGAAATGGAACCGAAATCAGGAATAGAGCCGAAATCACGAATAGAACGAAAATGAATTTCGATTTTACACATTTCTAGTCCAGTTTTCGTTTCGGCACGGAAATTTGTTCGGATCTGCAGTTTTCGGATCTGAAAATTTTCGGAAAATCGGCTGAATCCGAATGCACGAATCGGGAAATTTCGTGAAAATTCCGAAATTCCGAAACCCGAAACGCACATCCCTAGCGTCAGCCTGTTTTCATACTAGAGCCAGGTAAACCACTAGAGCCAGGCGAAAACCACTTAGCGCGGTAATTAACAATTAGTAGCGCGAGCTTACTGTACTTACCGCATTCTATACTTAACGGGCCCTATTACATTCTTCACGCAAAAATGCATGCGCAACGCGTGAATTTTTGCGCGAAGCGTTAAACGTTAACGTGCGTATATCAACGCTGGAATTACAATCCTCGCGCATTTTTTCATCCGTCAAAAAATAACGCGCATAAAACGGACGCGCAGAAACCCGCGCGCAGAAATCAGTGTGCGCACTGGTTTTCTCACGCGATTCAGCCAATCAGAATTAAGAACCACAATTGTCACACGTTAAGTTTTTGCGCCTGTCAAAATCAATCTGGCATATATGCTGCATCAATAAAAAAACATGCACAACTTCTCCATTTTATTGGTTTGGGTATGTGTAGAATGTGTACCTGTACTTTGCTGCGTGTTTTTTTTTGGGGCTGGTGTATCTGGTTTCGGCAGGTTGATAGAATTTGCCGTTAACACCAGCTTTTAGGAGTTGCTAAAATTATGCGCGCAAAGGCTGTGCGTTACAAACTGCGCTTAGATTGTAATACCATCCGCATACCAGCGCACAAACGCATTTGCGCTCACAATGTTAAGTATAGGACGCGCGATGTACAGTAAGCTCGCGCAGCGTTCGCGCAGGTTCACCCGCGGTAGACGTATACGCGCGTTTGTTGCACTGACATTGTAATACGACGTTCTGCGCAAAGGGTTTTACCCCTCGCGTTAATGCGTTTTTGCGTAGGCGCAAACGTATGCGCGAAGAATGTAATAGGCCCAACGTGGGCAGCGCTACAGAGCACTTTCGCTATTCTAACCAACAGAGCGTTTAGTCCCGGCACAAATCTCGGCGCCTTCGCTAAAAACTAACCTGCTGTTTAACCCTGGTGTTAACCGACTGAAAAGGAAGAAAAAAGGAAAAAAAACGTCCTCGCCCAAAATTAACAGTTGATTAACAGGCGATTGAAAGGAATGCAGCGCAGGTGTTCTCTCGGCTCGCTGGGTGGAGTTTTCGTGTAAAAGATGCATTGTATGGTTAAACCGGCGTTCTTCGGGGAAACGTGAGAAGATGCATTGCATAGGAAAACCTGCCGTGTGCGAAGCCCATAGGATTCAAAGTAAAAAATATTAGCGTTTTTATACTTTATTTATTCAACCATTTATTTTTTTAAATCTGCAGCAAAAAAGCCTTTTTACATATTGAATTTTTTGAATTTATTATTAGGTATTTTTCTGGATTTTTCAGGTGAAATTTGGGGTTCCGATTATTATATTTTTTTAAAAAGAGGCTTTTTTGCACTTGAACACTTTTTATTTTTAACCATACAATGCATTAGCGCTGGTTCTCAGCCCGGGTCTTAGCGTTTCCCTAGCGCGCACTAATGAATCTTGTACATGGACTACCGCGGACTACCTGCTATCTGTTGTTGGGTTGTCAGGCCACATTTAGCACCTCACGCTAGATTTTTCACGTAGCGTTGTCGTTTTAGCTCACACCAGGTGATAGAGCCCTATCAGGGTTATTCAGAGAAAGGTGAAACTCTGGAGAACTTTTGGAGAAGTGAAAATTCTAGGTTAAAATAGGCAAATTCTCCCATTTATCTCACTTTCCAAATCAGCTATTTTGACCTAGAACTTTCACTTCTCCAAAAGTTCTCCAGAGTTTCACCTTTCTCTGAATAACCCTGTAAGTTTCTTTTGATGAATCAAGTCAAGGAAAATAAATTTTTCTGTTTCTGAAATTGCTTTTGTCTTGCTTTCCAGAAAACTATTCCTTTGTTCTGTGCAGGCCTAACATTGGACGGGAATTAGAAAAATACATATTTTTCACCCTACAAGGGGCCACATTACACTCTTAACGCTATCGTTAACGCTCACCGTCCGGCGGGAGCAGGGAAAGACTGGGGGAAAAAGTCCCCCCAGTCTCTCCCTGCGTATCACTACACCGACCGGCCGGTTCTCGCGAGGCGAGATCCGGCTGGTCATGTGACCGTCAGGGAGAAACTTAATGGAGTCCTATGGACTCCATCGAGTGGATGCTCGCGGCTGCACTCAGCGCTGCCACAAGCATCCCATCCCATAGCTAGCGGTAACTATGCAGGCAGCTTTTTAAGCGCCTGTATTGTAATTCCATGCTAAAACAGGGGCAGTTTATTGTCCCTACTGCCCCTGTTTTAGCGTGGAGATTGTAATGTAGCCCAAGGTCAATTACCTGTGTTATGCCAGTTATATGCCTGTACAGATCAATAGGGGAATCCTAAAATCCACACCACCTCAGCCAACTAGACCAAACATGGCTTCCTGCCACGATTCGGCCAATCACTGCCGGCCCTTCTGACCCTGTCCAAGGGTGAGGTTACAATCCATGTGTAAACTTAACCAAAACTCTGGTAAACTTGCCAGACTTACCAAAGCCTATGAAACTGAGTTTACCAGAGCTTCAGCTATGTTTACAGTCATCTTGGAATCTAGCCCTAGATCTAGGGTTGCCTGATCGGCCATGTTTTATTCAGGCTCAAGGCCAGTGGATGGAAACAATAACCCTGCACTTTGTAGACCTCATGTGCTGCAGGTAAGACTTCAAAGTAGAATCCCAGGTGACCAGCCCTGCTCATATAACAGATTTCCCTCCTGCTGCATATGAAGAATACAAAGAACAATGGTACGTATCTGGTGGCGCGATGATAGTCGCTGAATGGTAGGTGGTGGTTCCCTTAGTTCGTATGAAGCATATGAAAAAGAATAATACAATATATAGTGCAGATGGTTCTAACACAATAATATATATGTGCCAATGTGGGATATTCCACTCACAAATTAAAGAGCCCGGACACTGGCTCTAAGTGGGTCGCAGCTTTTGGGTGTTTTTGCTTCTCCGTTCCTTAAGGTGACCCACGCCTTATATAGGATGGAAAATGGCTCATACACATGGACATGGAAGAAAAACAGAAACAGCTTCCTTGTGCAATCTTCTAAAATTCAGATAGTATGAATAGACAAGCCGTTAAACTCACATTTGCAGGAGCTTATGTACCAAGCTCGTGGTTTGTGAGCTTCAAGGCTCGCATAGGGTGGAGCCCAAACCCGTCTTCAAATCCAGAATAAAGGGGACGATTGAAATAAAAAGTTTTTAAAATTTTTTATTAATGCATAAATAAAACAAATAAAATACTGGCTCAACCAGGAGACCAGAACGCGTTTCGCCAGACGTGCTGGCTTCTTCAGCTGAGACCAGCTGAAGAAGCCAGCACGTCTGGCGAAACGCGTTCTGGTCTCCTGGTTGAGCCAGTATTTTATTTGTTTTATTTATGCATTAATAAAAAATTTTAAAAACTTTTTATTTCAATCGTCCCCTTGATATTCTGGATTTGAAGACGGGTTTGGGCTCCACCCTATGCGAGCCTTGAAGCGCACAAACCACGAGCTTGGTACATAAGCTCCTGCAAATGTGAGTTTAACGGCTTTGTCTATTCATACTATCTGAATTTTAGAAGATTTGCACAAGGAAGCTGTTTCTGTTTTTCTTCCATGTCCATGTGTATGAGCCATTTTCCATCCTATATAAGGCGTGGGTCACCTTAAGGAACGGAGAAGCAAAACACCCAAAAGCTGCGACCCACTTAGAGCCAGTGTCCGGGCTCTTTAATTTGTGAGTGGAATATCCCACATTGGCACATATATATTATTGTGTTAGAACCATCTGCACTATATATTGTATTATTCTTTTTCATATGCTTCATACGAACTAAGGGAACCACCACCTACCATTCAGCGACCATCATCGCGCCACCAGATACGTACCATTGTTCTTTGTATTTCACTGGTTTGGGGGAAACCACTATATTCTGGTTGGCGTTGGTTTGTTGGTGCGGTACAAGTTGTGGGCGCCTGTCAACTTTTTGTATATGAAGAATACATACTGCAGGGCAGCAACTTCCCTGTGCTCTCCCTCTCCATGAAATAATAACATACGGCTGGGAAAACTTGGCCGATCTGGCAACCCTACCTAGATCTGCTCTCAATTCCATGAAGCTAAGCTAATGCCAAGGTTTCTTCACTCAGCTGATCATCTGTAGAGAATTTCAAGGAAAGGGCTATTTCTAGGCCGAAATAACTAAAATCGACTTCAGTAAGTGGTCAACGTTCACTTTTTGGCCTTCAATATGCAGATCTCCACCATGTCGCACCACTGTGTGTACAATAAAAGATGAACGCTAGGAAATGTTTGAAATGTTTGTCCTCTCGGCGTCTGACAGTCACGGCAGACCTGGTCCCCTGCTGCCAGAGTAATGAGGCCGTCTATCCCTAGCTATAGTCCTGCGCAATCCTAGCATCATAAAGCCCGTCCGCTGGGACTCACTACGGCAAAGGAAGATTCCCATGAATAATTGATGACTTTTCATTCATTCCCTCCGAGCAAAGATTACTTATTTTGTGTACGTCATTAATAATGAATGTAGCTTGTTAAAATTCTAATGTAAATGGTCTGACACCGTAATGGAGTGTTGCCAAAATGACATTACAAGGTGCCACGTCCGGCTGATTAGCTGACATATACTCCTGTTTACTCCCGTCTAAATATTTTCCTGGCGTTTTGATCAGAGCGTCTCTGATCCTGGCGGGATGTTAGTAAAGGCAGACTTCATTTCCCGTCATTCTATGTCTAGAATTTAAAGACTGATGAGCGTTTTTAGTGCGTTGATTGCCCTGCTTTAATGCATAGGCATACCCAGAGTTGACATTTTTAACATATGCTTTGCCGTAGTTGAAAATGGATTTAAAGCAGGCTTTCTGCATCAATTTCAAAGGCGATCTGGACAATTTATACAACCCCCATGGCAAATCTTAAACACCAAGCCTTCCATAAAGGGACACTGCAGACTGTTCTGTTTTGGGTTTGTTGATTTTTATATATACATATATATATATATTACCTTTTTACTAATATGATGGTCATATTTTCTTTCTCTCAATTTTAAAACCAAATAATTTTTTAATGACTAATATCTCCTGTGTTATTATTCTCATCCCCTTTGCTGTTGAACAAATTCACCCTCGTGTTTTGAGCTCATTTTGATAGTTTTTTTGCTCAGGACATTTAAAATCCTTTTGAAGTCATGTTTTATTACAGGACCCAGGCAACTTATATATCATTTTTATTTTCATTGAACCCAGCACATTTAAAATACATCATTATTATATGTATATTTCGGGCTCTATTACATTCTGCGCGCAAACGTTAACGAGTGCGTAAAATCGCATTAACGCGAGGGGCAAAACCCGTTGCGCAGACCGTCGTGTTACAACGCCAGCGCAACAAACGCGCGCATACGTCTAACGCGGGTGGACCTGCACGAGCGTACTGTACTGCGCGCGTCCTATACTTAACATTGTGAGCGCAAGTGCGTTTGTGCGCTGGTACGTGGATGGTATTACAATCTATGCGCAGTTTTTAACGCACAGCGTTTGCGCGCATAATTTTAACGTCTTTTAAAAGCTGGTGTTAATGGCAAATCTGAACGTCCTGGCTGAACCCAAATACACTAGCCCAAAAAAAAAATACGCAGCAACGTATAGTTACACATTCTACACATACCCAAACAATAAAATTGAGATGTTGTGCGTGTTTTTATTATTGCTGCAGCATATATACTCAGATTGATTTTGACAGGCGCAAAAACTTAACGGGAGACAATTATGGATCTTAATTCTGATTGGCTGAAACCACGTGTAAAAAAACCGCCGCACACTGATTTCTGTGCGCAGCATTAATGCGCGCGCGTTAGCGTTTTTGCGCAACGCCTGTAATAGAGCCCTACATGTCATGTCAGAATTAGACATGTGCACAGCACAAAATTTCGTTTTGAAGTAATGGATTAGTCCTAAAATGCAATTTATTTAGTTGCTAAAGAAATTCGTTTTCAGTTCTTAAGTATGAAAACTTATTTTATTCATCCGAAAACCAGTGGATACAATTACTATTGTAGTGGCTCCTCAGAGGGCTGAGATCGCTGCTTGTTACAGTATCTCTCACTCTCAGCACAATGTGGGCCATATTACATAGTTGGTGCTAACTTAACCAGAGCTGTTGTAATCTTCCCAGAGCCATTATAGCCTATGGAGGTTTTAAGTTTACAACAGCTCTGGTTAAGTTAGCACCAACATTGTAATACTGCACCGTGTCAAGCAAAGCTGTTACAGTAACTGACTGCTGCTCATCACAGCGCTCAGAGTTTCAGTAAAACTAGTAAATAATATTTTTATATGTAAGAGGTTAGAACAATATTATTTCCTTGTTTTACTGAAAATCTGAGCGCTGTTACAGTCAGTTACTGTAACAGCTGAGCCTGATACATTGTACTGAGATAATATAACAAGCAGCGGATCTCAGCACTAACAGCCACTGGATTTAAAGGGCTAAAAAAAAAAGGCTCCTCTCTGTATAATGTTTAGAACATCCTCCTGCATTAATTAATACCCCTCTCTGTATAATGTATACAACATCCACCTGCATTAATTAATACCCCTTCTGTAAATATATAGAACATCCTCCTGAATTAATGTCCTCTCTGTATAGAACATCCTCCTCAATTTATACCTTTCTCTGTATAATGTATATAACATCCTCCTGCATTAATTAATACCCCTCTCTGTATAGAACATCCTACTGCATTGGCATGTGGAGTGTGCAGAACTTCGGATTTTGCGATGTTGCGCTCTTCATTGATGGTCTCCTTCACTCATCAATGTAATATCACAAAAAGGACTGAAACTAAAATGTAGTGCATTTCATTTTAGTTTCTTTTGTTTTTTGTACTGAGCAGCTTCGTTTCTCTTGAGTCATACGAAAACTAAATTATCCCAAAATTCTGACTAAATCGTTTTAGTACTAAAACGAATGCACATGTCTCGTCAGAATGCTGTATCAAAACATGTCAAAGTGTCATTTTTTACACTTTGTGGCCCTCCCCACAAAGTACAAAAAGTATGTTTTAGTATGATCTACATTTTGCTAAATTATATATGATTTGCCTAGAATGTTCTTTCTTAAGCATCCGACTCTGCATCTCGAAGTTGAAAACTTTTTCCTTTTCGCCCTCGTTCATACCTTTTTATTTTAATAATGGTCATTGATTATAAGGAGGAACGGCTAATTTCGTAATGCGATGTTCACTCTGTTGGTCACCACAGCAATGGAGGACATGAATCTGAGCGCAATTATCGTGGTTTGAAGCTTAATAGACTCACGAGCCATTATTCCCGTGCTATTTGTAATACCTTCAGCTTTTTAATTATGGTTTTAAATGTAATTGAAAGTGCCCATTTAAATGGTCTTTATGTTCAGTATAATTATAGCCGTAACCGGACGGTTATTTTTCTCACTGCTCGTTTAATTTAAAAGGACAAAAATAAATACATTTGCAGTTAATGCGCTCGGTGATAGCTTGATTTCCAGGCGTTTTTATTTCTGATGGACACTTTTTCAAGGTTAATGAAATTAAGTTTTTCCTTCCAAAACCACGTAATTATACATTTTAGAATACAATGTGCTTTAAATGCCTGATTTAATTCCGGCTGCAAATTATTCTTACAGATTTATTTTAACAGCCTTTAACGCGATGTTAGAAAAACGGCCTGTCTTCCACTTATTTTATTTTCCTGCATATATATATTTTCCGTGTAAAAAATTTAATTGTATGTAATTATTTGAGGCGCTAGGTCATGGCCGCCAACAGCGGGTGGGAGGTATTAAACCCTTCAGCCGTCAGGACAAGGGAACGGTAAATTTGGATAATGTGGGTCCAGATCCTGTTGCTTGACAGAGGGAACAAGAATCAGACATGGTGGTGGAACTCCACTGGTTCAAGCCAGTATGCGGGAACTGGCGTCTAGGAAGCTGATTCCCCCGATCAGAAGGGATGGGTGGGAACAAGCTCTCAAGCTCCTACCACGGAAGACGTTCCCATGATTCAGCCTGCAGAACACTTCCACCCACCGTCCATGCCACTCTGTGCAAGGCGGCCGTGCTACAGAGAGGGAGAACAGTGGCCTCTGTCTACTTTGAGTCTGGGCACCAAATGCCAAGCTCTCTGTCAACCAGCCTTTGCACTGGGTCATCAAGAAAGCAGAGGATGGCCACCTCAGGTTCTGCACAGGAATGGTATCAACGTAGAGGGCAATGCATGCCTATCCACCAGTCAGTATAGCCACCATGCCAGCCATACTGTACGTAGACCAGCTGGGGAGATCACAAATTCCTACACCTGGACCATAGCCATAACTGTCAACTGCCAATCTGGTACCCCATGCACTGTGGGAATCAAAAAAAGAAACTTTCTTGCTTTCCTTGTTGATATTTTTAGGCATGAAATTGCCTTGAAGTCAAGCCACTGTTACTAATCACCTTTTTCCGTAGATAATTATATGGTTACAATCGGATGAACCAGTTTTTGGCTGCCATTTTATTTTGACTCGTAAGCCTGGCTTCAAAACTTTATTTAGCTTCACTAATGTTGGTTCTTCGCCAGACATTGGACAAACTGAATTAAACAGGAAATAAAAGTGAATGGAGAGTAGGGGGGAAGTTGAGAATCAATACGTTTCAACAGTGTTTTTAAGTAATGGACTGTAGTATGTCTTGGACGAAATCCAATGAGGAGTTCGAGGTCCCACGTTAATAGCATATTGAGTTTTGTTGTTCAAATCTCTTAGCTTGAAAAGATCATTACATGTTGTCTAGTGAAGAGCACTCTCTGGGAGGCATGAAGGGGGTTAGGTTTTTGTTTTCTCTGTCTCAGCTGACATACACAACAAACCACTGCAATAAAGCAGTGCCTATTCACTTTCAGACGGTAAACACTGATTCCATCCCCATGAATAGAGAGGTAAATTGTCCCCAAATTTTTGATCAGTGGAAAAAAAAAATTGAGAGTGACTTAAAACAAAGTGGCCCTACAGGCTCAATTATTAGTAGGGATGTTCCGATCCAATCCCTAGGATCGGGACCCGATAATGGCATTTTTTGGGAATTGACTTTATGATTCCTTAGTCCGGCAAATATTGGGCAGCCAGCCTCTTGGCCTCTTCAATTTAGCCGCAGGCTAATAATTAGGGATGTACCGATCCAATCTGGGTCATACAGTACTCGGCATTGGCCAAATGGAATCCCGATCTGATATGGTGTACCCTCTGGGCTACATTGGATTCTCTGTAGTGAAAGTACAGAGCCTCTGCATTGACTCGTGGCATCTTCCCTACATGCTCGTTGGTCATGGGGGAAGCAAGGAAGATGTCATAAGTCAATGACTTTAACTGTAATGCTGAGACTCTGGAATTCCCTATTGCTATATAGACTCTCCGATCCAGCTGGTGGATGCGCAGTTTCAAACCGGGACTCAATATCAGCCAATCCCGTATACCGTACAATCCAGATGAGATTGGGACACCCTCTAATTATTAGCCTGCACCCTGCAGCTATATTAATGAGTTGTCTTGTAATTTTAGGGATCAGTTGAAGGGCAAAGGTAGATTGTGCCACACGTTGTTTTCAATTCTTGAGTTCATTGGATTGGATGGAGTATTTGTCTTGACCAGTGGACCACTGGTGCTTCAAGTTATGTATGAAATATGAGCCAACTGTAATGGTAAAGCCAAGAGAAATGTTCCAGGGACAGTATTATAAGTGGTGGGCTTAATGGGAAACCGCTCCTCTCCTAATAAGGTGGCGCATCTCCTTTAGACGTGTCCTCCTTTGAAGGTCAATTCAGATCATCTTGCCTTATCCAGACTTCATATCTTAGCATATTCTTTATTACATTTTTTATGTTCTGCCTTCCTGGACATGCCCGAGGCTTGTTTTTCCCAGTATGTGAAATGATGTTCTTTGTGATTAGCCGGAACCAGGCAGCAATTTTTTCCAGCTTAACTAAAAGATACACATGAGGTCACCACGGTCATTGTAACCAGCTGAGCAAAGTGATAAGTCGCCCCCATATGTTTCAAAGCATCATGCATCTGTCCAAACTCCACAGAGATCGATTTTAAATATTCATTTGGGGCCTGTTACATTTCGGAAATCTAGGTTTTGTTTATGTAGCAGGTCAAAACCTACATAAAAAATGGGTTGACTATAAAAAAAGGTCGAGAGTTAAATCTGCATTTGGCCGTCCTTGAGCTATGACATAATCCCAATTTCTTTTCTTCACGTTAAAGGTGTATTTTATAGCCAAAATGCCATGGCCATTTTCAACAGATCATTTCATTTTAGCTCCAGTGTCTCGGGGGAATCTTATCTTTTTACTTCCTGTGACCGGACGATTGCCCGTGTGCGGAGCAGAATGTGGGGCTAAATGCGTTTTGGCGCTAGAGTATGCCATTATCTTCCTTTTTCAATTTGACTTAAGGGGACACTCTACTCACCCTGACCACTCTATGGTTTTGAAGTGGTCAGGATGTGAGGAGTGCCCCCCCCCCAGCCCCACAGATCTGGTGAAATAATGGGGTGAAGTGGAAGATATTCCTCCGCCCCACTCAGCGTCACCAGTAGCCCTGATCTTGAATTTCTAAGCTGCTGGTCACAAGATCGGTCACAGAGACGTCTCCCTCTGAGGCCAGTTGCGGTACGAATGTTCTGAGAGAAGCAGCCGATGGATTGAATCTGTTCATGTGCACGTGGCTCCAATCTATCATTCTGTGCAGGCGCTACGGAACTTGTGTACATAAAGGGCCGAATTACATTCTTAACGCAAAAATGCACGCTAAACATGTGTTTTTTTGCGCAAAGCGTTAAACGTTAAAGCACAAAATCACCGCTGGAATTACATTCCTCGCGCATTTTTTCATCCGTTGGGAAATTGCGCTTGTAAAACCGACGCGCAAAAATGCGCGCAAAGTAATCAGTGCAGCGGAGAAATCAGTGAGCGCAATGTAATTTTTAACGTAAGTCCATCATTTTGTGCGGACTGCGCACAACAGACGTACGTTCTGACGTTAGACAAGGTAGTGGCCGTCTTTTTTGACGGATCTAGTAAAAAAAACGTGCACATCGACGTTCTCCGTTGTGAATCCGCAGTTTGGTACGGTCAGGTTGTTACAATTTGCCGTTACCACGAGCTTTTCAAAGACATTAAAATTCTGTGCGCAAACGTTGTCCGTTAAATTTTGCGCAAGGCTAGGGACAGATGAGCGCATTTTCTGCGGCCACCGTCAAAATGTACGTCGATGCGTGCGCACGCATTTTTTTCACGGAATACGCTTAAGTGGTCAGACGATGCGCAATTCTGGACGTATTCATGACGATGGGGTGAAAAGAAGTCTAGGGAAATCCGGCTGTTTGAACGTATGTTGGCCGCACACTAGCAGCGTCTGACGTCTCCTAATCACGCACACACGCTGCTATGCGGCCGCAGCGCACTCTGTACGTCAGTACCAGCGGTTAACGTTCTCGAAAAAATGCGTTCATTTTCCACTTGCGTTGCGCGGCCGGACTTTTGTGCGACCGTACTTCGTATATTGGCTGTCATTGCCCGTCATCTGCTGCTAGTGCGGCCGTGATTATGTGCGCCAGAACGCGCGTTCGCACTGCCTCAGTCTGACCCTAGCCTAAGATTGTAATCCCATGCGCGCACCAGCGCACAAACGCATTTGCGCTTACAATGTTAAGTATAGGATGCGCGCACTAAATTGCGCTCGCAAAGGGTTGGCGCAGGGTCACTCGCGTTAGACGTTAACGCGCATTTTGTGCGCGAACGTCGTAATACTACATTTAGCGCAAAGTGTTTTGCCCTTCGTGTTAATACGTTTTTACACGCGCGCACAATTGTGTGCGAAGAATGTAATAGGGCCCAAAGTGCGCAAGTCCCTTAGTGCCGTGAAAATTGCAGTTCCTACGCTGCGCAAGTTGCTTAGGAGCGCAAGCTGCACAGAAAAGTCTCAGGGTCACCTGGGTTTGGGAATCCCTGAGCCAAAAACGAGGACCTGAGTGTGGCGAGGGACAAAATAAGTGCAAAATCACCTAAAAAGAGAAAAAATAATAATTGATGCAGAGGCCGACAGCAGCGAGAAGAATCGGAGTTCAGTCTGGTGTGCGAGTATGCTGTGTGGAAGACATGAAAGAGCGAGAATTAGTGCTCAGGTTGTACAGCAGGGACGTGCAGTCAGGGGTGGCAGGGGAGGCAGAGTAAATTAATGTGCTCATTGTGCTGTAATGACATGTATTGTGTGTATATTTAAACTGCAAATAAAATGTTATTTATTGAAAAAAGTTCTCATACTCACCTGCTCCACGCTCCCTCGCTGCTTCTCTGTGCTCCGCTTTTTTTCCCCTGCACTTTCAGTTTGCCGGCTGGTGTGTGTGATTCACTACACAGACAGCAGGGGCAGCACTGAGCCAGCCTAGCCTACGCAATTTGCACAGCTGAATGCTACACTAATTGAGTAGCTTAAGCTGGCTTTGTTTCCTTGTTCTACGCTCTTTTGTGTCTCCAGAGGCACTGAGAGCAATTGAAAACTTGAGCCAATGGGAAAGCTCCATTGGTCTCAAGCAATTCTTTTTTTTAAAAAAATGCCCCCCATGGGAGGCAGAGCTCCCCATGGATTGATTGACGCAGGACAGTCATGTGACTGTCCTCATCAGTCGTGGGGGGGGGGGGCAGGCAGAGCTCAGCGGTCAGCATGTGTGTAATAGCGCCCTCTATTAGTCAGTATTGTAAGTGCATTCTCTTAGAACTGTAAAAAAAAGAACTTTACTTAGTTATAAATAGTGAAACTCTCTTCTCCTATATAACGATGATCAAATGCGTAAATTGCGACTGCGTAACCCTGTGTATATCTGGCTCTGATACTAGCCAGTGCCTCACCAGCCACTGACCTCACCGCACATCACTGTTGTGCAGAGTATTTACGACATAGGGGCAGGGAGAAGCAGAGGGGTATATACTAAGAGAAAGGGAGGGAAAAAATAAGATGCAAACTAAACAGGCAGAAATAAATGCAGACATAAAATACAGTTGCAAGAAAAGAGCAGTCTGCAGGATAGTGGTGGATGATGTGTTGAATCCTGGATACCTTAGTGCTTGTCTCTGAGAGCAGGGAGAAGAAACTGAAAAAACACGCCGAACACACCGGAAAAGGCCGACGAGTCACCGATCACAGCACAGACCAGTTGCCATAAAAACCTGACAAGCCGACGAACGGGTTAACAAAAAACAAAAACCAATACGCTTGAAAGTGTCAAAATTGAAACGCTGTTTGCAAAAAAAATACTGAACGAAAATTTCTGGAGTTTACATATAAGATCCAGTGAATGATAATAAAAAGGGCTGTTACAGAAAAAAGAAAAACGCTTTTAAAAAAAACCTGAATTTTTTTTTGCCCAAAAAAAAGATCCTAAAAAAAATCAATAAATAAAGAGACTTTTTGCTGCAGATTAAAATAATAAACGGTTTATTAGATATTGAATTAAAACGGGAATATTTTTAACATTGAAGCCTATGGGATTCGCCTGAATAAACCTGCCAAATGAAAATACCGAACAGCAGGGCATTTCGGCAACTTTTCTCTGCTGTTCGGTGTCTCTGAATAGATTAACCATTGCTTCTCTGTGGGGGATTTCACTGCCTTTGAACAGGCACCTTACTGGCTAGCAGTTCCCCAAAATTTGGCTAACTGGCTGCTCTCTGAATAGGCGAATGGCCCCGAAATGTCACCGTACGTGGAAAGTCCCTGTTCGGTGACATTTCGGAGACAGATTGGCTCTCTCTGAATAACCCCTTAGGGTTTGTTCTTTTTGACACATTAGAACAGAAGAAATAAAGAATGTAAACGTATATATATAAAATAAAACACACACAATGAAAGCGAGCTCTCCTCCCTTTGAATTTATTAGGCTTTTGTGGGGATTTTTTTTATTGTTTATATAGGAGAAGGATTTGGGAATAATCATAGACTTCAAACTAAGTAACAATGTGCAATGTCAAACAGCAGCCGCCAAGGCCAGCAAAGTACTGGCATGCATTAAAAGGGGAGTTCACTCACGGGATGAAAACATAATTTTGCCTCTGAATAAATCAATGGTCAGGCCGCACCTTGAATATGCCGAGCAATTTTGGGCACCTGTCTTAAAAAAAGATATTATATCGCTAGAAAAAGTGCAGAGACGGGCAACTAAATTAATAAGGGGAATGGAAGGGTTAAGTTATGAGGCAAGATTAACAAGCTTAAACCTGTTTAGTTTAGAGAAACGGCGCCTTAGAGGGGATCTGATAACCTTATATAAATATATACGGGGCCATTATCAACCATTGTCTGATAACCTATTCATTAACAGGACTATACATAGGACAAGGGGTCATCCATTTACACTGGAAGAAAGAAAATTTAGCTTAAAGCATAGGAAGGGTTATTTTACGGTGAGAACAATAAAGCTGTGGAATTCTCTGCCTGTTGAGGTGGTTGGGTCAGAGTCTGTACAGACTTTTAAAAAACGACTGGATGACTTCCTGCAGACACAGAATATTAAGGGTTATAATATTTAATATGTGGGTAAAAGTTTCTTGATCCAAGGAGAAATCTGACGCCATTCTGGGGTCAAGAAGGAATTTTTTCCCAGTATGTTGCATATTGGCGAGCATTTCAGACTGGGTTTTTTGCCTTCTTTTGGATCAACAGCAGTAGGTTATGTGGGAGAGGCTGAACCCGATGGACGCATGTCTTTTTTCAGACTATGCAACTATGTAACTATGTATGTAACTATGTAACTATATATATTTCTTTAACGCTCCTCTTCTAGCCGAGTTGTTTCCTTTTAACCTGCGCTGCCACCATAATAAAGAGCAGAATAAAATTTACTGCTTTGTAATTTTAGTCGCACTAATGAAAAAAAGGCTAAAAGAGACAACTATGGCTGAAGATTAAAGGACAATGAAGTTAATGGAACATCTGGCTTTCAAACAGTGCCATAAGACATGTCTGAACAGATTACTCCTGTTAAAGAAGAAAGCGTTTTACGTAAGAGCGAAATATTTCTGTGGAGTTATTTCCAGCAAACAACTTCAGTGTGCAGCTATCCGACTATTTTTAATTTTGAGTCGTAACATCTTGTGAGTCACGTTGACCATTTGGAACTGACGAAAAGCCGGTATTGGCAAAACAGACTTTTCATCCAACCATAAACATGTTTGTCGACCTACACAGACTAGCCTCAACATTGAAACCACCTGCCTAGTATGGTGTAGGTCCCCCACGTGCTCTAACGCGTCCAGGCATGGACTCCACAAGCCCTCTCAACGTGTCCTTTGGTATCTGGCACCAATACATTAGCAGCAGATCATTTACGTCCTGCAGGTCGCGAGGTGAAGCCTCCATGGATGGGATTTGTTGTTCCGGCACATCCCACAGATGCTCGATCAAAATGAGATCTGGGGAATTTGGAGGCCCATGACACACCTTAAAATGTTTGTCCTGTTCCTCAAACCATTCCTAACCAATCTGTGCAGTGTGGCAGGGTGCGTTACCCTGCTGAAAGAGGCCACTGACTTGAGGGAACACCATTTCCATGTCTCGAGGTAGGTGCTACATGTCGTGTATTTCCTGACACCTTTCTATCATGGCCAGCATTAGGATTTTTTTGCATTTTGAGCTACAGTAGCCCTTCGGTGTTGGGATCAGACAGGCTAGCCATTGCTCCCCATACATATCATCGATCCTTGGTCACCATCTGATGCCTGTTCACTGGTTTCCCTTTCTTGCACCACTTTTGGTCGGTACTAACCACTGCAAACCAGGAACACCATACTAGACTCACCATTTCGGAGATGCTCTGACCCAGTCGTCTAGCCGTCAGTATTTGGCCCCTGTTACAGACACTCTGATCTCCTCTCTTGCTCATTGAGCCTTGAGTTTCAGGGAACATATGTTCATACCTCCGGCACCCAGCAGCATCCTCTGCACTGATCATTGGCCGAGCGCCAAATGAAATGCACGCCGGCATCGGTCACATGATGGTTGAAGGGGCAGGGCACGGTAGGAAGGCGTGGTACCATCAGGTATATAAGCCCTTCACTTAACCCAAACAAGCACACTGATGTGTTCTCACACTCCCACAGTGCTACCAAGGGTTTCCTAACAAATTTTTATTAGCTTTCTTTGTGTTTGACCTCTGGCTTTGACAATCGACTACTCTGGTGTTTTGACCTCTGGCTTTTGCAGTAGACTACTCTAGTGTTTTGACCTCTCGCTTTGGCAATCGACTACTCTGGTGTTTTGACCTCTGGCTTTGGCAATCGACTACTCTTGTGTTTTGACCTCTGGCTTTGGCAATCAATTACTCTGTTGTTTTGACCCCTGGTTCTGTATCATTGTTTATTCAGATATCTGACTTCTGCGTTCGGAAATCCCTGAGGCAAAAGGAGGAGCAACGTGCAGCAGGAGACATAAGAGGAGTAAAGTCACCTAAAAGAGGAAGACAAATGTCATCAGCCTTTGCCCAATCATGTAAGGACAAAAAAGAGAGCTCTAATTTGCAACAGAGTGTCCCTTTAATATAGATTTCTTCTCATAAAGAATTGTTCTTCGCTCCCCTCAAGGGCACAGTCTGTGTCCACATGGCTAGTCGTCCAGGACATGTTCAGTTGTTCCTGTCAACGTTCGAAGACATATGGAATGACAGCGTGTTACATTATGGAAGGGAAGACTGAACCGTCGTGCCCCAGGCGTTCAGAAGACACAAACAAGACCCATCCAATTAAAAGTCTAAGCACATCACAAACATTTCATTGAAGAACAAAAAAAAAAGCCATTGAATTGTCTACAGCTTCAAGGACACGGACTTCACTCTTATCTCCAATCAACCAGAAAATACACTTTTTCCTTTAATATGAACATTACAGCATGTCATCGTTCAGTCGGATACCGTTATTAAAGCTTCATTGTGAGACTTTCCGTGGAGCTATTACTTTAAAACAACCTAATACATCTCACAGGGAGACCTTCGTTCCTTATGTCTAAGCTGTACATGGGCGGTACAGATAGGGGAATCTATGCAAAGAGAATTTGGAGGCCTCTGGGGCTTATTGACACTGACGTTCCAGGTGGTAAAGAGGCTGGCCTTCACCTGTTCCGTCATGTTGCACCAGAAAGTCAAGCCTGTCTTAAGAGACAGGCAAGTAAGCCCACAGACCCGTATCGTTGGGCATAGGGGCACATTTGCACTGCATGTCCGTAAGTTCAGTAGCACCTGCACAGAACGATGGATTGGAGCAGGCATGAATTAGCCATCGGGACTACCGGGAGATTCCCACTGGGCCGATGGCTCGTTGGGCCAGGGTGCCGACCGAGCCTGGCCCTGATTGCCAGGTGAGCCTGGGGATCGCCTGGGCCTGGCCACCAGCCGAGCCTGGGGGTGACTTTTTAAAAAAAACGACTTTATTTCTTTTTTTAATATTTTTTTTAAACACACGCCATTCTTTTCAGATTTTGCAAAAACACTTGTTATTTTGTAAAAATTTTTAAAGATCTTTTGAATTTTTGGGATTTTTTTAAAGACTTTTTTTTTTAAATTTATAAGACTTTTTCATTTTGTAGCAGATCTTTTTATTATTTTTTAAAGGTCCTTTTTTATTATTTGGACACATTTTTATTAATTTAAGCTCCTATTAGGAGAATAGGAGACTTTCTTTTCAGTTCAGAGGAATTTTCCGATGCTGATTCGACACGATTCAGCAGTTATTGGCGCAATTCTGCGGTTTTCGCCGACTTCTAATAACTTATTCGGCGACTCCATTTTCAGGAAAACGCGGTGAGCATTCACTAAGTAGCAAATTCACTGTATTTTCAGCAAAATGGAATCACTGAAAAGCGCCGAAATGCGGTAAAACGCAAAGCACCGAAATTGAACGCAATTTAAAATAACATAAAATATCTTTTCATTTTGGTTCCCAAAAAATCCAAACAAAATCTTTAGCTCCAGCCCATAGAGATCTTAATCCGAGCCTGCGTGTTTGCATATCGGAGTGCGCCGGTCTGGATGAGATCCAGGGCCATTTTTTTTTGTCCCGGTCCATCTTTGGATCGGAGCTGCACGCGCATGCACAGATCTGACCCATTGCCACCTTTTCTGTGAACGCTCGCTACAGTCTCAGAGGGTGACATCGGCCGCTCTCTTTTTGCTGATGTCACTAGTGACCAGCAGTCAGGAAATTAAAAATTCCTGGCTTCTGGTGATGCTTGTTGGGGTGGAGGAAACTCCTCCACTTCACCCAGCGATGACACCAGGTCGGGAGGGCGAAGGGGGGCACTCCTCATATCCTGACCAGTGACCACTTTAAACAGATTAAGTGGTCAGGAGGATGAGTAGAGTGTCCCTTTAACTGTTCCTGAAGTTATAGTTACAGTGACTGAAACCAGACCTTTCCCCACTCTTGTAATGTTTTTTGATCATTGGTGGAGACACTGGATTCGAGCAGTGAGGTTCTCTTTGCATAATCGAGTCGGTTGTTTATGAAGAATATTCTCCTACAATGGAGAAACCAGATGTCACACCTGCTAACCGACAATTAACTCTGATAACGGTGCGCAGCCAGCAAGGAAACGTTCCCCGTCTGACATCGATGACAGGAGGACTTCCAGATTAGCAAGTCGAGGCTCCCTTGACTTTTCCACCAGACGCAATCGGCTTTCCCGGTGATGACTTAACTTCTCTAAAGAGCAGCGATGTAGAAAGAGAATGTGTCTAATTACAATAGTGCTTGTAAGGAACGTCTAAAGGTGTTCTAAAAATACTGGGGATGATGAGAGGGACCCGAGACTCTCATGGAAATATAAATCGGCAAAGTGAAAAGATGATGAACGTACCAAATAAAGACTGATCAAAGACTGTAACAAAAGTCAAATCATTATTATTCACTCGTACCGTGTATGATTCTGTTTTGAATGGAGCTAACTCCTCATATGACCAGAATTCCAGAACCAGGAACGTCATCCATGACGGTATCGACCTTTTATGACGGGGTCAGTAACCTTAGTCCTCAAGTTGTTTCGGTACTGCATCTCTCATGATGTTCAGCTGCTCATTAGGTTGGTGTAGCCTCACGAGAAACATCTGGAGGGCCAAGGCTGCTGACCCCTGCTCTATGCACTGTGACGAATCAATGTAAATGAAATTCCGTCGAATTACTCCAGATATAAACCACATTGAGTAAACTCGATATCAAAGCATCAGTAGGTGCTTTGCAAGATCGAGTATACTTGATCTTGGTAGTGAAGGGTTTAACTCTGTCTTGCTGTCACCCTACCGCTAGTTCCCTTCATACCTGCCAAATCGGACTCCCCAAAACACTCCCTTGACCTCACAACAACTACTTGTTCCTGTCTTATGGAAACCTATAGAAAACATGAATATATAAAATATACGTTTAAGGATAAAATATATGTTATTGCAATTATGTATATATATACTGTACATTGAGTGGGCAGATTATTATGACCACCTGACTTTTTGGGCAAATTAGCTATAATTTGGCGCTGAAGTTGCTAGAGGGCCAGACCTTTATAAACAGGGAAGCAGGTTGTTTACCACGACAGAAGAAGTGATTTTTTTTCTGAGGATAAGGGTAAACAACGCAATGTAACAGCGGGATGGTTGTTGGCGCTCAGAGCCATGGAGCGAGTTTCAGCAAAACAGCAGAATTCGTTAAATGTTCAAGAGCAGCTGTTGTTAAAATGTTTAAAGACTGGACTGTCAGCCGAAAATCTGTGTCTGAACGTGCGAATTGTGGCCGTCAGCGACAAGTCAATGTTAGGGCAGATCGGAGAGTGGCAAGACTGGTACAAGACCGCAACAGTGCATCAAATTACTGCAGATCTTAATCAGGGATCCTCTCAAATGATCTCTGAACGCACTGTTCGCCGTACACTGCATCGTATGGGATATGGAAGCTGAAGGCCTGTTCCAAAACCTTTGCTGTCTGCAGTTAACAAGATAAAACGTCTCCGATTCGCACAGGAACACGAGGATTGGACAGTCGAGCATTGGGAAAAAGTCATGTGGTCGGATGAATCACATTTCCAGTTGCATCGTGCAGATGGCAAAGTGAGAATCTGGGGAAACCACATGAAAGCAGCACCCCACATGCAGGAGTACAACCCGTCAAGCTGGTGGGGGCAGTGTTATGGTTTGGGGCCCTTTAATTCGTGTGGAACAATGTCTGAATAGCGCAACATACCAAAGCATTGTTGCTGATCAAGTTCATCCTATCATGTTGATGGCGTATCCCAATGGAGATGGCTTCTTTCAACAAGACAATGTGCCCTCATGCCACGGTGCTCGTATTGTGCAGGAGTGGTTTCAAGAACATGAGGGAGAATTCACCTTGCTCAGGTGGCCTCCACAATCACCAGATCTCAATCCAATTGAGCATTTGTGGGACGAAGTTGAAAGAGCCATCAGGCAGCTGCTTCCACAACCATCAAATCTCACAGAGCTGGACAGTGCTATTCATCAGACATGGTGTCAGATTCCTTGCATCACCTTCAACATCTTGTGGAGTCAATGCCAAGAAGAATCGCCGCAGTATTGAAGGCAAAAGGTGACCCAACAAAGTACTGATGGGGGGGTCATAATAATCTGGCCACTCAGTGTATATACACAATGTGTTCAGATCCTTGGTTTTGTTTTTATAATGATGTAGCCTTAAGGTAAATTATATTTTTATATCTATATATATATATATATATATATGTTAATTTTTTAAGTGAAAAAAAGATAGTCATGGGAGTATTTCTGATTTTCTTGTAGCAGTCTGCGACGGCTTTGGATCTCTCTCCAAGATGGGTTATTTCTCTTAGAGCCGTGAGATTGACCGCTGCGGCTATTTGCCTAATAGCAGATATATTCATGGCGGGAGACTCATTTTCGTAACTCGCGTCTCTTCGAAATTGCTTCTCCTTCGCTTAGGAATGTACATTTACAGCCAATTTATCTTCCCATTTTGGATTTTATTGATATTGCCATCCGAGCCCTTTCCAGAGTGGTTATGTCTTCATCCCTGTGGCTTTCTTTGAGATTGGGAACGTGGGTGCGGACTCGCACAGATCTGGCTGTTGCTGTAACTGTAGAACTCATTACGAAGGTAATTAGGGAGATTAATGGTGTGAAAACTAGTCGCCTCATTATTATTTTCCTGCATTAGAACCGGAGTGAACATCTTGTGTTCAAATTGGGTTGTTGACCTTGGGCGCCATTCCAGTTGATACTAGAAAAACTAGTTGGTGCACGGACAGGAGGATACTAAATTTGCTGGAAAACCAGACCGTTGGTATTAAAGGGTGCTCCACTCCATAGTCCCTCCCAAACGCTGGCTAAACTAATTCTAGGCCCACGAATCTCCATTTAAGAAAATATCAATAGTCCTTATTTAGATAAAATTAAAGACATAAATAACGCTGTCCAATCTCTAGATGGTCATATAGTTGTATAATGATTACATGTCATCAAACTATACCAGTGCAGTCATGTAATGACAAGATGCTAATGGGTTAATGTGATTCTAGCCCTAACCCTTAGTAGTGGGTAATGGCCAATTAGCTACAGGTGTAGTTGCTACTGATTTTAACCCTATAAGCAGGGAAAGAGGGATTTTTCCAGCCACATGCTAACATAATCTGCCCTCAATTAACCTGAGGGCAGATAAACCTTAGTGCTTGGTAATAGCAAATTAGCTACAGGTGTAGTTGCTACTGATCCTAACCCTATAAACAGGGAAAGAGGGATTTTTCCAGCAACATGCTAACATAATCTGACCTCAACTAACCTGAGGGCAGATAAACCTTCGTGCTGGGTAATAGCAAATTAGCTACAGGTGTAGTTGCTACTGATCTAAACCCTATAAGAAGGGAAAGAGGGCTTTTTTCCAGCCACATGCTAACATATCTGCCCTCAATTAACCTGAGGGAAGATAATCCTTAGTGCTGCATAATAGCAAATTAGCTACAGGTGTAGTTACTACTGATATCCCCTATGGTTCTCCATTTTAACCGTGATTACCCCTATAAGCAGGGAAAGAGTGCTTTTCAGCAGGTGCCTGCTAATATATCTGACCTCAATTAACATGCCACAATATAGATAAATATATATAGATATATTTAGGGATGATCTGATTCCACTGCCCAGGAACTGCCGGGCAGTGAGAAACCCAACTGAAGCCCAGCAGCTTTGGCAGTGACTCCTGGTGTCTTCCCTGTCTGCTTGCAAGTCATGGGGCAGACAGGGAAGACACTACGGGTCTCTGTGTACCTCTGTCTTTACTCGCAGTGTCTTCTATGTCTGCTGCATGACCCGTGAGCAGACAGGGAATATACCAAAAGTTAATTCTGAGGCCACAGGAATCTCTTTCACGAGGGAGCCACTAGCCGGTCGTGAGTCGAGCGGTATCAAATCGGGACTTTGAATCGGCCAATCCCAACTACCTCATGACGCGACTAGGATTGGTGGCACAAAAATACAGATCGCGACACTCCTATTATAATTACAGTTACAAGTACTTATACAGCGCCAACAGATTCTGCAGTGCTTTACAATGGTAAGCACAAGCAGGAGACATACCCGATACAAGAGGAAAGACAACCCTGCCTGTAGGATAACTGTCCAGGTAATACAGCACTTTAAACCAAATGCTCAGCCAGACATCCCATGAGATTACAATCTAAGGGACAGGGGTAACTGAAACAAATGGGAGCATAGGGAAGGTAAAGCTGGTGGCCAGAAGAATATCATAGGGATTGCATGGGACATATCAGAAGCTTGAGCTTAGTAAGAGTAATTATAAAGAGAAGTGGAGACAGCTGGAAAGGAGAGCTGAAATTAGGGTCTGGGCCTGGGTGGGCAGGTGGATGGGGAGGGTGTGTTGGGACAGCAGAGGGAGAGAGATGGAGGTCAGTCTGTGTGAGTATACTGTGGAAAGAGAATGAGGTTTGGTGAAAATGCTCAGATTGCGAGTCATTTATGACGTAGGGGGAGGGAGGGAGGGAGGGAGAGAAACAGAGGGGGTTTTCTAAGAGAGATGGAGGGAGATTTAAAAGATGACTAGTCAGCCACAGATTAATAAATGCAGACATAAAATACAATATATATTTCATAGTAAATTCAGAACACTACAATAGGTGGTTCGTTGCTGCTGGATGCTGGATACTGGCATCATGAGTTGCTTGATTAAGTCGGTGATGTACTGTCCCTTTTAAAGCAGGGCTGTCAAAATCATGCCCCCCCCCAGATGTTGATGCACACAATTCCCAGAATACTTTTACTACAACTGATGGCCAGGGAATCATGGGAGTTGTAGAACAGAAACATCGGAGGGGCCAGAGTTTGACAGCTCAGCTTTTAAAGCTTAAATCTCGGGAAAGCATTTTACACACCGCTGTGCGCGGCATGGGAGCTCTCCCTCTCGTAAGGCTCTATAGATGCTAACAGTTTAAGTGGTTCATTGATCTGTAATGGCAAAAAAAAAACCTTTCCATCTGCTGACTGAGCTGACTACAGAGAGAAATTAGGTCAGAGCATTGAGCTTCCAAGGCCGTGATTTTATTCCACCCAATAAACCCGATTTGCTGTGCAGGAATCAATAAAGTGTTTTCTATATGTTGTTGTGATTCACTCCATCGCGCGGCTCTGGCTCTCTCCGCGGTAAGACTTTCTGCAACAGTTGCTTGGCACAAGTCAGGCGTTCGGCTCCTTTTATGTAAGTCGATATTTGTCGTTCTGATGCCATAAGGCAAACATTTGTCCTCTTGGGACACGGAGACATAATTGCAATTATACAGAGACAACGTATTCCGCAGATACAACGATCTCTGAGCCAATGTCGCTTAACGAGCAACACGTACTTATCCGCGGCATTACAGTGACTCCCAAGGGTACATTGCTGCTTGACGAACCTAGAAGTCACTATGAGCTGAGGCTGCCTGCCGTTACAAATATAGGCACCCAAACTCATCACTGGGTGCGTGATGTCCAACGCGTCACCCAAAGTATAGTCACAGTAAAAGGGATACGCCATTAAAAATATGAGTCACTTTTCTTGCCCTTAATTAATTGGTCAGATCCTGTTGACAGCCTCGGCCCTATTACTTTTTATTTATTTATTACAGGTGATTTTACTCACCTTTTGTCCCTCTCCACGCGCAGTCCCTCCTCTTCACCTCAGGGGCTTCCAAAAACCAGAAGTCCCTGCAGCTTTGCTACACAGTTTGCGCCCCTATACAAGTTGCGTGGTGTAGCACTCAGAATTTGCGTAACGTTCGTGACTTGTGCACTTTACACACGCATGTTCCGTAGCGCCCGTGGAGAACCATGGATCGGAGCTGCACGCGTATGTGCAGCATATATCCATCAGCTCCCTATCGTGGACGGTCTCCGATAGGGATGTGCGATTCGGGTTTCGGAATTTCGGAATTTTCACGAAATTTCCCGATTCGTGCATTCGAATTCAGCCAATTTTCCAAAAATTTTCAGATCCGAAAACGGCAGATCCGAAAAAAATTTCGAGCCGAAACGAAAAACTTTTTTCCGAATTTTTGAATGGAGTAGAAATGTGTAAAATCGAAATTCATTTTCGTTCAATTCCTGATTTCGGCTCCATTCCTGATTTCGGTTCCATTTCAGTAATTTCGGACATCGTATTTATATCGCTGATTCTGTAATTAAATTTTGTATCATTCCCATCTCAATCTATCCTTCTTGTAAAACATGAGAAATCTCAATGTAGCCTTCCTGGAAAACCAGAGAAATCTCAATGTATCCTTCTTGTAAAACATAAGAAATCTCAATGTATCCTTCCTGGGAAACCAGAGAAATCTCAATGTATCCTTCTTGTAAAACATGAGAAATCTCAATGTATCCTTCTTGGAAAACATGAGAAATCTCAATGTATCCTTCCTGGAAAACCAAAGAAATCTCAATGTATCCTTCTTGTAAAACATGAGAAATCTCAATGTATCCTTCTTGTAAACCATGAGAAATCTCAATGTATCCTTCTTGTAAAACATAAGAAATCTCAATGTATCCTTCCTGGGAAACCAGAGAAATCTCAATGTATCCTTCTTGTAAAACATGAGAAATCTCAATGTATCCTTCTTGTAAAACATGAGAAATCTCAATGTATCCTTCCTGGAAAACCAGAGAAATCTCAATGTATCCTTCTTGTAAAACATAAGAAATCTCAATGTATCCTTCCTGGGAAACCAGAGAAATCTCAATGTATCCTTCTTGTAAAACATGAGAAATCTCAATGTATCCTTCTTGTAAAACATGAGAAATCTCAATGTATGATTCCTGGAAAACCAGAGAAATCTCAATGTATCCTTCTTGTAAAACATGAGAAATCTCAATGTATCCTTCTTGTAAACCATGAGAAATCTCAATGTATCCTTCCTGGGAAACCAGAGAAATCTCAATGTATCCTTCTTGGGAAACCAGAGAAATCTCAAATGTATCCTTCTTGTAAAACATGAGAAATCTCAATGTATCCTTCTTGTAAAACATGAGAAATCTCAATGTATCCTTCTTGTAAACCATGAGAAATCTCAATGTATCCTTCCTGGGATACCAGAGAAATCTCAATGTATCCTTCTTGGGAAACCAGAGAAATCTCAAATGTATCCTTCTTGTAAAACATGAGAAATCTCAATGTATCCTTCTTGTAAAACATGAGAAATCTCAATGTATCCTTCTTGGGAAACCAGAGAAATCTCAAATGTATCCTTCTTGTAAAACATGAGAAATCTCAATGTATCCTTCTTGTAAAACATGAGAAATCTCAATGTATCCTTCTTGTAAAACATGATAAATCTCTATGGCAGAAATATCGTATCGGCAGAATTATCGTATCGTATTATTATCGTATCCGAAAAACCATTAGTTTACGTCAAAACAAATAGACACTTTGAAACGAGGAGAACAGACGTTCCGAAAAACACGAAAATTTCCGATATCACGAAAAAAAAGTCGATACGAGAAACTAAACGAAACGAACCGAACCGAAACAGAAATCGGCTGAAACGAGTCGAAACGAAAAGTTACAAAATTCGAACGAACCGAAAAAAAAAAAATCGGTGCACAAGCCTAGTCTCCGAGAGGGCGACGTCGGCCGCTCTCTGTGTGTGGCGTCACTAATGACTGATCCGGTCGTAACTCAAAAATCCCAGCTGCTGGTGAAGTTGGGCCAAGTTGAGGAGTTTCCTCCACTTCAACCAGTGTTTGAACCAGATCAGGGCTACAGGAAGTAGGGAGAAGGGAGGGCATTCCTCACATCCTGACCGCTTTGAAAAAGATAAAGTGATCAGGATGAATAGAGTGTCCCTTTTAAGCCCCAAAAATGAAGCTTGCCTAGTGCAGCTCAAACAGGCAAATAAAGCACCCGAGGCTGGGCCTATGTCTCCATCACATTTGCAAAACGCGTTGGAAACTCCTAAGTACCGCACTTTAACCAAAAGACCGGCCCCGTCACAAAGCAAATGTGTCGTTTGGTCGAATCTCAAGGCCGGTCCGAAAACTGAAGAACGTCAACGGAACGTCTGCAGTTCTGCCCATGGACGGATCAGCGAGGACAGCGCTCCCGTGTCTGCATCGGCAAATGAGACGTCAGCAACAAGGAACAAAAGGATACGAGCAAGTAAAACAGACACGTGTCCCAAAAAGGCAGCGCACGTGTCCCCTTTCAGCAGCCAGGTCGCCATAGTCACAAAGATAAATGTCTGTAAGAAGATAAAGTGAATTTCATGATACAGTGTAGGTAATAATGGTTTCCTGGGTGCGGGATGGTGCGCTCTCATCGGGACTCTCGCGGCGAGTGACGGCTGTACCGTGTAATGAAATATTGCAAGAGGGTGAGATAAATGAATGGACGGAGGGATGGGTGGGGTGATGGGGCCGGAGAGATGGATGTGTACACTGAGTCATATAATGATAGAGGAGAATAAAGGGATAGAGATCCCGGGAAAATGATTGTTAACATGATGGATGGAAACACAGAGATAGAGGACTGGACAGATCTAGAAAGACAGATATAAACTCAGAGAGAGAGAGATGTGTGCGTGTATGTATGTGTATGTATGTGTATGTATGTGTATGTATGTGTATGTATGTGTATGTATGTGTATATAAGTGTAGAAGTGTGTGTATTAATGTGAGTGTGTGTAAGTCTGCATGATCTGTGTATACGTATACATTTGTGTATATGTGTAGAAGGGTGTGTGTGTAAGTATGTACAAGTGAATGAGTGTTTGTGTACAAGTGTGTGTCTGTGCTTATGTGTAGAGATTTGTCTTTAAAGGGCCGGTACCACCAAAAAATGAAATGTCCTCATGGTGTTTATTTGATGTTGCTGATATCTTACATGTGTTTTGTTTTTCTCTTGTATGTTTAGTTAAGAAAATATTTTCCTCTATATGTGTCACTGGGAGCATCCATTGTGTGATATTTTCCTCTGTGTCACTGGGTGCATCCATTGTGTGATATTTTCCTCTATATGTGTCACTGGGTGCATCCATTGTGTGATATTTTCCTCTATATGTGTCACTGGGCGCATCCATTGTGTGATATTTTCCTCTATATGTGTCACTGGGCGCATCCATTGTGTGATATTTTCCTCTATATGTGTCACTGGGTGCATCCATTGTGTGATATTTTCCTCTATATGTGTCACTGGGTGCATCCATTGTGTGATATTTTCCTCTATATGTGTCACTGATGCATCCATTGTGTCATATTTTCCTCTATATGTGTCACTGGGTGCATCCATTGTGTGATATTTTCCTCTATATGTGTCACTGGGCGCATTCATTGTGTGATATTTTCCTCTATATGTGTCACTGGGTGCATCCATTGTGTGATATTTTCCTCTATATGTGTCACTGGGTGCATCCATTGTGTGATATTTTCCTCTATATGTGTCACTGGGTGCATCCATGTGTGATATTTTCCTCTATATGTGTCACTGGATGCATCCATTGTGTCATATTTTCCTCTATATGTGTCACTGGGTGCATCCATTGTGTGATATTTTCCTCTATATGTGTCACTGGGTGCATCCATTGTGTGATATTTTCCTCTATATGTGTCACTGGGTGCATCCATTGTGTGATATTTTCCTCTATATGTGTCACTGGACGCATCCATTGTGTGATATTTTCCTCTATATGTGTCACTGGGTGCATCCATTGTGTGATATAGAGGAAAATATGTGTCACTGAGTGCATCCATTGTGTGATATTTTCCTCTATAGGTGTCACTGGGTGCATCCATTGTGTGATATTTTCCTCTATATGTGTCACTGGATGCATCCATTGTGTGATATTTTCCTCTATATGTGTCACCGGGTGCATCCATCGTGTGATATTTTCCTCTATATGTGTCACCGGGTGCATCCATTGTGTGATATTTTCCTCTATATGTGTCACCGGGTGCATACATTATGTGATATTTTCCTCTATATGTGTCACTGGGTGCATCCATTGTGTGATATTTTCCTCTATATGTGTCACTGGGTGCATCCATTGTGTGATATTTTGTATCGAATCTTTCCATCACTTGCTCCTCACTGTGAGGCTTTGGCCATAGAATGGAGTGAATGGGTCAGTAACCGACTCACATCATTGTATTGTGTGGGATGTATTCAAAGGACATCACCAGGGGGTAGGTTAGAAGCTCCCTGCCTTATCTCATTCAGCTGCCAGCGCTTATCTCAGGTAGCCTGGAGAACAATAGCCTCCTGCCTCCTTATCTAAACATTCCCTCCTTCACCTCATTAACTGTTACTTTACTGCAGTGGTTTATCCTCTACAGTATTTAAGACTTTTGCACAGAGTTAAGTAACTGTTGCATTATGGGAAAAATCCACAAAATGGAAACGGGAGATAAAAAATAACTAATTTTATTTTTCCTTTATACATGCAATTATTTCAAACAAAGAAAGAATACAGCACCATGTGTTTTATAATGTGCTTTATAAGGTTTTTTAAGTATATATATATATGTGTATATAAGAGAACAAAGAGTGTTGGAGAGAAAGACAATCTGAGAAAGAGGCCGAGAGAGGATGATCTGTATGTGTGTGTGTGTGTGTGTGTGTGTGTGTATATATATATATAGCTATTTGGAGGCTGATAGTAGCAGTTGCTGCTATAAAGGAACCTTATATAGTAACTACAGAGAAAATGAAGTATTAAAATCAAGTAGACTCAGACTAAAATCTATACATTCTTGCGACTGCTTAAAACAAGTCATTGATCTTCTATGTAAACGTTAGGATGGACGGGAAGGGGAAGGAACAATCTGTATATTACTTTGCTTCTCCCGTGCAGGTGCTACAAGCATCTGTACCTTCTAGGTGAGTTAGAGAAGGGTTAAAGGCCACTTCACGCTTGTAAGAAAAAAGGCGCAGATTTCTATCACCATGGTAAAACCCCCTCGCGGTACAGAATGGATTCCGTCGCGCTCGGCTCTGTCCTTGACGCACACCGCCTCCGAACAGCCGTGAAATAATTCCACAGATCCCGCCCGAACCCGTTCAACAGAATAAACGCGCGGAGGATCAAGCGGGAGGTGTTTGTATAAACATTATATAAAGTATTCCGGTGAGCATTTTTTTACTATATTTATTGTTTTGCTTTGTAGACGATCAGTGAAATATAAAACACATATTAATAAACCTTGAGATTCTATTCTAATTATCTCACCGTTACAAAAGTGTGACTGGCAGCGGAACGAAGGCACGTTGGTTGGTGCGTTGCTTTCTACCCTTCAAATAGCGGAGCCGCCGGGAAGCATAAGATATGAAGGCTTTGAAGAGGGAAGCTTTCGAGCTGCGTATTGTACGATTACATTGGACTACGAGGTATCAGTCCGTTGTGTGTCACACTATATGCGCGGCCACCAGCTTGGCAAAAAAAATGTTAGAAAACCAACCTGTAAATATAAAATGCTGTTCTGTATATCTGTTGAAAAGTTGAATTCAATAATGCTTGGATCAAGTGTTTCACTCGACTTAACCCCTCACTTCCAAGATCGACTATACTCCGTCTTCAAAAGCACCTGCTGGTGCACCGAGACAGAGTATACTCGATCTGGTATGTAACAGATCTCAGTACTCTGACAGGGTCACATCAATGCCATTTCCTTGACTGACCCCCGTGTTTTCCCCAGCAGACTCTAGTGCCTTCCTCCATTACCTTAGATGAAGCTTAAGGACCGGGACACGTAAAGAGCCTCGCTACCATCACTAAGAAATGAGACGAGGATGTAGATCTGGAGGCTTTCCGGGTCAAAATGGAACTGGTTTTATTGGTGGCAGGCACAGATATTTATGCGGTCAAACATGGGTCATTTACATATACAAAACCTCCCTTAGAAAATGTTATGCGTTTTCCATGTTGTGATTTTACTGCTCCTTATGCTACATGGCATTTGGGACATAACTAGACCAGGACAGATAATGGGATAAACATTTGCTCAACACTCCTAGACAAGACAGAACAATGACAACTGTGGATGGTAAACAAGATTACATTCTAAAACGTCAGATAATGGGGCAGTGTTTGCCTGACAAAGCAGCTATCAATAGATAGACAATAACATTATTCCTTGCTGGACCCCCCCCCCACCCCGTCTTCTCCCCAGGCAGACTCTCATGCCTCCTTCCAGTCCTCAGACAAAGCTTAAGGACCGGGACACATAGAGAGCCTGCTAGCAATCCCAAGAAATAAAATGAGATTATATATCTGTAGGTTCAGGCTCAATCAATTGTTAGCCATGTAATTATGACAGACAATCAACTGGGTATAACCGGGTGAAGCGACAAATCACCCGTGACTCCTGTTATAAATAAACGTGTCCAGCAGATGTCGTTATTATCGGGGCTCACTTATTTTTAGCAGAATTATCCTTTAATTTATTTTAAGGAATGAAACTTGGTTTTCCCAACTAATTGTTCAGCTTAATCCGTCTCTGAATGAGCGAACGATTGAATTAAATGTTGGAATTTTTTTAATTAAATCCATTAAATTGCGCCCCTCGAGAAGCCTTTTTTCGTTCCACGCTTCCTGGCTCCTACAGACCCCAGAAGATGTTCTGTATTTAGAATCCCACCAGGCATACAGCAGGATCTATTTTTTTTCTCCAATTAAACGGCACAGTGGATGCTTGACCTGAATAATCTGATCAGAGGAAAACCTCGCAAGTTTCCCAGCGGGCTGAGGGTGACATCTTCCCACGGTAAACATCCTCATTCTCATCCCTGGGTACGGCAATTAACCCAGTTGTTTTCGGCGAGATGGTTGGGCAGATGCCAGATCTTCATTGATGGTACTCGAACGTAAGCAGGTCAGCTAATGCTGGGCCGGGTTTGCATCTCAGGAGTTACAGTTACAGGTATTTATAAAGCGCTAACAAGTTCCGTAGCGCTGTACAATGGGAGAGACAGAATAGCAAATATACATACAAGTTAAACAGTAGGGGAGAGGACCCTGCCTGTGAGTTTACAATCTAAGAGGAGAGGGTGGGACACTAGGTTAGGGTAACCTGTAGGCACAGAAATGTGGAGTGCCCCTACTCGCCCACCCCCAAAAAAAAAAAAAAAAAATGACTTTCTAAATTTTCTTTTTGGGGCAAACAAAATTTTTTTTAAAAAAAAACTGAAAATCAGTTTCTCTTTGTGTCAAATCAAAAGAAGGAGCAGAATCTGTTCCCTTAGTTGAGTTTGTGCAACGGCATTGTTTGTTTTCTATTTAAAAGCATATATTGCCTCTGCTGTAGAACAGAGAAAAAAAGTTATTTTGCATTTACTTTTTTTAAATATTTTACACATTACATGGTCCTGTTTATTTATTTATTTTATTATTTATTATTTCTCTCGGTTTCAAGTATGTCCTGGGTTCAACAACATTAAATTGTTACAGCTGTTACAGAAATACAAAGTAATAAAATGCCAGATATTAAAAAAAAAAATAGCACAAATATACAGATTAACAGAAAATAAATATATGTTTGGTATCATTGTAAAGACCAGACTCTGACCTTTCCAATGACACCTCACTTAACTCTGTGCATTGTACTATTCAGAGATGCAGGTTCTAAAGTTCCCCCCTGTCTCTCCTCACTGCAGCGCCATGGTCTAGGTAGTCGATGAAACATTGCATTGCATCATCAGCTCCACACTTGCTGGCAGTGTGGGAAATGAGAGAGTGAGTTAGCGCAGCATCACTGTTGACTTTATGATTGTAAACTGAATAATAATACGGTGTTAGAAAAATAAAATAAAATATTACTTTTTCTTTTTTCTTACTTTTTACATAAATCTAACCTGGTTGTATTTCATAATCTGGCCTTTCCAATGATACCTCATTTGTCCCTCTAGTCCAGAGATACAGTGGTAAAAATTATTGTTTTTGTTTTTTACAAACCTTTTTTGTTTACAGTGCAACGCACTCCCTTGTGGCAGGCCTACTCTACCTAGTTATAAATCCAGCCCTGGGCTAATGGTGGTCATCAGTCAAAGAAAACCTGAAAGCACTGAATCAATGACTCAACAGTTAATGATCCAATGATTGGTGATTGGCTCAAATTGACCGTACACTAGGTGAAATCCCAAAGAGATAGACAGGACACTCGCTTCTAATAAATGCATTTTCTTCTCGGTGCTACTCGGAACAAAGGGCCCAATCCCGCACAATATGAAACAGAGACAAGCCAACCAGGCACTCTACTAGAGAATCTTGGTGATCTATAATGAGGACATAGAAACATAGAAAAATGTCGGCAGATAAGAACCTTTCGGCCCATCTAGTCTGCCCAATTACATGGATACTTTACCTGGATTTATCTTTTGTTTAGGATAGCCTTATGCCTATCCCATGCTTGCTTAAATTCAATTACTGTTTTGGCCTCTACCACTTCTACTGGAAGACTGTTCCATGTATCCACCACCCTCTCAGTAAAATAATGCTTCCTGATGTTACTTTTAAACCTTTGCCCCTCTAATCTAAGACTATGTCCTCTTGTTTTGCTACTTTGTTTCCTTTTAAATATACTCCCTTCCTCTACCTTGTGGATTCCCTTTAGTATTTAAATGTTTCTATCATATCTCCTCTGTCTCGTCTTTTTTCCAAGCTATACATGTTAAGATCATTAAGCCTTTCCTGGTAACTTTTCTCCTTCAAGCCGTACACCATTTTAGTAGCCCTTCTCTGAACTCTCTCTAAGATGTCTATATCCTTCTGGAGATACGGTCTCCAGTACTGCACACAGTACTCCAAGTGAGGTCTCACCAGTGCTCTGTACAGTGGCATGAGCACTTCCCTTTTCCTACTGCTAATACCTCTCCCTACACAACCAAGCATTCTGCCAGCATTTCCAAGCATTCTGCCAGCATTTCCTGCTGCTCTATTACATTGACTACTTACCTTTAGATCCTCTGAAATAATAACCCCTAAATCCCAACCCTCAGATGTTGAGGTTAGGACTGTATCAAATATTCTATATTCAGCCCTTGGGTTTTTACGTCCCAGGTGCATTATCTTGCACTTATCTACATTAAAACACAATGTTTCGTCCCTTTATGACTATGTGACTTGAAAAAGTCCCTATAAAGGGGCGAAATGTTGCATGAAATGTGGTTTCAATAAAGACCACCAAGATTCTCTCCTAGTGTGCCCGGTTCATCTTTGTCCCTACACTAAATTAAAATACCCCGTCAGACCATTTCATGCTAGCACTCTAAGGCTAGGGTCAGATGAGCGCATTTTGTATGGACTGTGCTTCCGTGCAGCACGGACGCACTCTCTGACTGACGACAAGGTAGTGGCCACACAGTCCGTTTTTTCACTGACGGATTTTTTGACGGATGTAGGAGGGAAAATCAATTACAATGAAAACACATTTTGTCCGTCAAAAATGCTGGACGTATAAATGCAGTCCGTCTGACCACGTTGCATCACTCAAACACAAAGCTATGTGGACGTTGTGGACGTGGCGCACTCCGCACGTCCGTTCTAGCAGTATTACGTTCTTGCCTAACCTGCATCCGTTTGCTGCGTCCCCATGCATCTGCACTTCCGTGCGGACGTACTTCGTGTGTGGGGCTCCATTGGTCAGAATGCTATGCTGCCACGGACGTACAAATGTGCGGCAACGCGGACGTGATAACTGCGCTCGTCTGACCCCAGCCTAAGCAGTCCTAAACTTGCCATTGGGCAAATCAAGCAAATATCTGGTGGGTCACATTGGCTGTAAACCAACTGAGAGAACAGATCTCCTAGATAGCCCATGTAAGGCCAATCGTCCCAGTCCAGCCATAGGTTTTGGAACAAGGTTGGGACCTAGTGCGATGGTGAGAGTTTTAGATGGAAAGATCTAAAAAGTTTTTTTATGGTTGTGTGTGACTGGATAGGGTCTTCTACCTGGATGGGGACTCAACAAGGTCCATGTACGCAGGTCTTAGCTGAAGTCTCATCTGAGGTTTCTTGCAATAGGACTCTTGGCAGACCTAGACTTGTTATTTGAAAAACCAAGCAAATATCTGGGGGATCACAATGGCTGTAGACCCACTGGGAGATCAGATAGCCCATGCAAGGCCAATCGGCCCAGTCCAGCCATAGGATTATGAACAGGGCCATTGGTTGGTTGGTAGTGTGGTGGTTAGAGTTTGGACGGAAAGGCCTAAAGTGTGTTTTTAAGGCCTTGTGTCTGGTAGATAATCTACAGGGAGGACCTGGTGACCTAGATTCACTCCACATACTGCTGAAGACTGTTTAAGTTGTGGGCAGTGTGAGGTTTTATATGTATTTTGAGTGATAATAGCTATTAACCCCTGGAGTGTTCTCGATGCGCACACCGTGAAGACAGAAAGTCATTAAACAGCGTCACTTAGAAAAGACTTTTTAATGAAAACAGGAGCTAAAAAACTAGAAATTTATAATGAAAAAAATTCCGTGTTCATTTTTTCCTCTCTAGGAACATTTTTGAGTATTGATTCGTAACGTCCCTTGTGGGCGAAATGCTCCTCTCTGTACAACGCGCGTTTCTGAGGAGCAGCAGAACCAGCGTTGGCCAAGGTCCACGTGCAGAGGAAATACCGTAATGAAAGGACGTAATTAGTGACATTTGTGCAATATTGTTCGTGTCTGTCGTTTCCAGCAGCAGCTTTACTCAATTACCATTTTATATAAAAAAAAAAGACATTTAAAAAAAACAGCTTGAGTTTAAACATTTTAAAATGTGTCTTTTGGTGTCAGCGGTGGCGTCGCTCCCCAGCCGTCTTTCCACATCTGTTTATTTCATTTTGTATTTAAAGGTAATTTAATTGCAAATTTTCTCGAAAGAAAAAAAGTCTCCTGTCGCTCTAATTTTTATTTTATTTATTTTTATTTATTTTTTATCCCAAACAAATCTCCTATCAGTTTTGGCAACAAGTGACAAATACCGGGGAAAAACAATATGCAAATCTCAGTGTGGTCTTTTTCTTAGAGAGGAACAATATGTTCTCGATGTTGAATGCAAGAATAGGGCTGAGAGATGGGGCTTGTGAATTTTTATGAGTTGGACAGAAGGTCTCTGAGATTTGCCAAAAACATTAATATTCTTCGTTCTGTCCTAACAAACCTAATGGTTTCCATTCACATATTTATATATATATATATAGTCCTGTGTAATAACAGATCCAGGATGCATAAAAGTGGGACAGATGTCATTTGCATATCCTACCCAGAATTCCTTGCTGCATATGGGGAATGTGGCACAGGAGCTCTGGGATGCAGTTCATTGAATTGCTGTGATGTGCAAGTGGCTTCTGCAATAATAAACACACTTATTATAGTGTGGAGGCTTTTTATCTCACTTTTTGTCCTCCACCACAACCCTTATAGATACTGATTTGCCTACAGGTCCCAAGCATCCACTGCAACTGGTCATCATGCCTAGCTCCTGCGGATGAGGGTCCAACAGACCCGAAACAGCGCTGTCCTAGTAGTGGCTGTGACAAGTTGTATAAACCTTATCTCTGCTAGAAAGCCAAGGTGTGGCATAGCATTGGTTTTAGGGCTCTGTGTAATAACAGATCCAGGATGCATAAAAGTGGGACAGATTTCAATAGCATATCCTACCCAGAATTCCTTGCTGCATATGGGGAATGTGGCACAAGAGCTCTGGGATGCAATTCATTGAATTGCTGTGACGTGTGAGTGGCTTCTACAATAATAAACACACTATATATACAGTATATGTATTTGAGCTTATTATATTTTTTTCAGTTAAGTAAATTCATCTTCTAGTAAATTCATTTTAATGAGTCATCTACTAGTTAATAACTAGAGCAACTTGTATACAAACAACTTTATTCATAAATATAATAACACATGGGGATTGTAGCACATGAGCTCTGTAAAGCAGTTCTCTGAATTGCTGGGATGTGTAAGTGTCTTCCACAATTATAAACTTGATTATTTGCTGGGTGGAGACTTTTAAATCTCACTTTTTGCCCTCCACCATAACTTAACCCCTTCACTACCAATATCGAGATATCTCGGGCTTCAAAGGCACCATCTGGTACCTCGTTATCGAGATATCTCGATATGCTGATCCGCAGCCCAAAAGCAAAAGGAATTCGTTTGGTGCAAACAATTTTCATTTTCTTTGAGCTGCAGAAGGTGTCCCCAAAGTTTTAGCCCTGTGGGCATGATGTCCAAAGAGCTAAAACTGTAAAATCAGCTGCTCGAAACTCTGAAATATCGGGCTTTCAGCAGCCAATGCAGGGGAAAAAAACGAAGAAAATAGACCAGCCGCTCAAACCTCTGTAACTCAATTTGGCAGTAGATGGCGCCATCTGCTGGCCAAAATAGGTTATTTATAGTAAGGCATAAAATAAGTATAAACTCAATTATTTCTTACTTTAAAATTAATTTAAAATGATTTTTCAAAAAAACCCACTGGTTTCTGATAATTGTTTTTGGAGAATCACTTGGCAGTGAAGGGGTTAAATGAGTTTTGATTTGCCCTAGGGGTAAAGCATCAAATAGCAACGAGTCACGGCCTAATAAACCCAAAACAGCTGTCTAGCAGTGTCTGTGACTCGTTGCATAACTAAATGTTATCATAAATGTTCCCTCTACTACAATGCATTTTAGGCTAGGTTCAGACGAACGCATTTTTTGCGTCGCCGTGAAAAAGTACGTTCGAACGAATGGACGCATTTTTTTCACGGAATACGTGATAGCGGTCATACGATGCGCATTTTCGTCTGTAGTTTTGTACGGATCATCAATAAAACTCTTTTTGCGTCTGGACGTTATGTTGGCCGGACATTAGCAGCGTCTGACGTCTCCTAATCACGCACACACCCGCTAGCGGACGCAGCGCACTCTGTACGTCAGTACTAGCGGTATCACGTTCTCAAAAAAATGCGTTTGTTTGCCGCTTCCGTTGCGCGGTCGCACTTTTGTGCGGCCGTTCTTCGTATATTGGTTGTCATTTGCTGCGACTACGGCCGTGATAAAGGGCGGCTGCACGCGCGATCGCACTGCGTTCGTCTGACCCCAGACTTTGCCACTCATTTTAGTTTTCGAGCTCTAACCTTGCCGCTACTGTAGCTTTGAAATATTTGATTATGCGGGATTTGCGGCAGAAAGTTCATTACAATATTCGTCCGTATACTGTGGCTTGAGCTCTTGCGCTTTCTCACAGCACAACCCTAATGGAATGTCTCCGTAAGAGTTGGTCTGTGGGAGAGATTGACGTCTGCGATTGACGTCCTTGATCATTTCCACCTGCACTACATGAAAATGTGTATTTATTAAAAACTACCCCTAACCCTTATCAACAGATTATGAGCAATTATTGTGTGCGAGCATCAGTACTTTTCCAAAACGCTCGCTTCGTTTCCATGATTCGGATCCATCTTTAGATGTGAGCTACTTTATTAAAGGTGTTTCCATAAACGTTTTTTAAGTGACCCTCAAGATGGCATCATTTTGCCCCACAGGAACCTCAACTTTCCTGGTAAACCTGGGTCAATTTTTGACCATACTTTGTCAAAAGCCAATTTCTTTATTACCATGTGTTTTCCTTTTTTTTTTTACACGACTCTATTACCTGTGACCTAAAGGTCCTCATGGGACACCACATATGGTGGCTGGTGGAATGGCCACAATGATATGATCGTTGAGATTTGAGTGTGTTTGAATGCTTCGGCTGGTACCATTTGATGGTTAGAAAAAGCAGAGGCGATAGACTGACAACGAGTGATCAATAAGTGGTCAATGCATCGATGCCGAAGAGATTGGACGGCATCCAGAATTTGCATTAGCTTGCAATTTGGTTCACGTCTTTCGTTACCCTATTAGAATTTGAATCAATGCAAAGCAATCTTTCATCGGAGTCTTAAAAGGATATCCAGATGGTTTGAAGCTAATTATCGTTCTAAAACGAGACCACGGTCCATGTAGAGTTTCAGGAAAAGCTTTGTTGGCCTTTTGGAGAACATCTCTATTCATCCCGTTCCTTTTGAGAAATCATTCCATGTTGGTCCTTCACGCAGATCACGCGGTGAGGTGTAACTGATTGCACTCGGCAAAGATATCATTCAAGGTTCTTCATCGTAGGTCAACTGGAAGAGTGCGCACGTTGGGAAGAACTTCATTTTGACGATTTATTTTGTGCTGGGGTGTTATCACTTCACATACCAAATTATAAATGGCAATCAAGGTTACTGTAATGATTATGGAATTATTATTTGCTTGTATATTAGGGTTTCTCAACCCATGGATCCCTGGGGTTGGCTGGGAAAGAGAGTTCAATTATTATTATGTGGGGTTTCCTGCAACCTTAAAATGAATTCGAGGAATCGTTAAGGTACAGTGTTGGAGGGATGCTGGCTATAAACTGCCGGTTTCACCACATCCACATGGATCTCAGTGGAACAATGAAAAAGGACGAAGGCTTGTGTAGGCCTTCTACTTCCTGTGATGCTGGGGAGGGGAGTTCCTTTCTTTGCCTGTAAAACCAGGGTGTGTCTGAGGGAGGGGGGAGGCTATATAGTATGGTAATGCCAGAGTGTGTTTTACATTTGTTTGGCTGTCCATCCGCTGTACGTGTTGTCCCATTGAAAACTCAAAGTAAAGCAATCTGTTTTATCTTTACCCTAAAGTTCAAGCTATTGAGTGGGTCGGATGGGGCCAAAATCAGTACTACCTTGTGATACTGATGGCGAGAGAGAACCTTTCTGCACGGAGATACCCACCCTGAGTCCTGATCTTCGTTAAACCCACCTACAGAGCGGCACTTCTGCAATCACTACCCTATGCACATAAGCCAATGGGAGTGGATGATATCATTTGAGATAGAGTAACACAAGAACCTCCTATACCCTGTATTAGCCACGTTGCTGGCTTCATATTATATAATTTAATTCACTTTCAAATGAGCCAAAGCTATATGGAGTCCCTTTAACATTAGCAATTCCAGGACTGACCTTGATCAGGCTTTACTGCGGTTTTTTTTGACACACCAAAGGATATTCATTTTTTTATTAAGAATTATTGAACGTTATGAAATTCTTAATTCTTTTTACCTTCTTGAAATTCTTCTCTATCCTCTTGAGTCATTACACTGACCCAAAAACAAGCTACTCAATTAAACATGACCTTTCCAGGTTCATTTGTGGCCTGATCTCACAGGGAAGAGATAAAATGTAACCAGCAGGGAAGTGATTAACATGAAGATATGAACCAGCAACAGCAGATAAGGAACTGCAAACCATGCTGAGTCAACCCTTGATACCACTGGTGTCAATCAATGGGATATTGAGCGATTATTGCTGCTGTAGGTAGATGATCAGGAGTATATCGACGCACAGGACTCGTGACAGCCACAGAACGGTCCCTTGGAAGAACTGCAAAAAACGCGCTGTCATACACACTGCACATTACTGTGAGCTTTATTGTTGTGGAGCTCTGTGATATGCTCATACACACTGCACATTACTGTGATTTGTATTGCTGTCGACATCTGTGATACGCTCATACACACCGCACTTTACTGTGAGTTTTATTGCTGTGGAGCTCCGTGATACATTCATACACACCGCACTTTACTGTGAGTTTTATTGCTGTGGAGCTCTGTGATACATTCATACACAGTGCACGGTACTGTGAGTTTTATTGCTGTGGAGCTCTATGAAACAGTAATGTGTGATGTGTAGGAGTGTATCACAAAGCTTCACAGCAATAAAACTCACACTCCTACACACTGCACATTACTTTATCACAGAGCTCATAAGCAGCAATAAAACTCACAGTAACGTGAGCGTGAGTTTTATTGCTGTGAAGGTCTGTGATAGTAATGTGCGGTGTGTATGAGTGTATCACAGAGCTTCACAGCAATAAAACTCACGTTATTGAGTTTTATTGCTGCAGAGCTCTGTGATACACTCATACACACTGCACATTGCGGTTTCATAGAGCTCCACAGAAATAAAGCTTACAGTAGCATGCGGTGTGTGTAAGTGCATTAAAGAGCTCCACAGCAATAAAACTCCCAGCAATGCACATGACCAACTGAGTGTATCGCAGAATTATCGTGATGGGCACCCTCACCACCCCACACATGGTATGTACCTCTCATGTCTCCTTTTAACACATGCTGTATTGGTAACACTGTGCCAGGATATATCATCACCTCCCGTCTGTCTGTCTAGTAACTGGCAGAACGGCAGACGTTTTATAATATCAGACGAGGAATGGGGAGCTCCCGAGTCTCTGGGTATGAAGACAATCTCAGATGGGGAAAAAAAGGGATTAAAATTCTTAACAAGGTTTTGCTTTCAAAGTGTTTTTAAAGCAACAAAGAAATAATGCTCCAAAACCCAGATAAAAGCATATATATATATATATACTGTCTGCCCCAAAAAAAGTCACCACCTGCATGTACCTCAGTCGGTAGGTGCTTGGCTTCCATTGGATAATTACTGCAGTGATTAATGTGTTTCAGTATAGAATGAGGTCATGTGACTCCCTGAATATACCGAATGAGCAGGTTTCTCCATCAATGGGTTTTTTCTCCCCTGATGGCACAGTGGGCATATTCCAAGATGGCAATGCCAGGATTCATTGGATCAAATAGTGCGAGAGTGGTTGAGGGAGCACGAGACCTCATTTTCACACATGGATTGGACACCGCACAGTCCAGACCTTAACCCCATTGAGATTAATCTTTGGGATATAATGTGCTGGAGAAGACTTTACGCAGCGCTGCGACTCATCATCAATGCAAGATCCTGGCCACAAATGAATTCCCGCTCTGGACGCCAATAAATGCTGTGACCTTATCGACACGATGCCGCGTCGCATGGGTGCCGCAATCACAGCAAAAGACGCGACACAACCACATATTACAGCGTGTGACTTTATTTTTTTGGCCAGGCAGTGTGTATATACCTTTACAGCTACATGTTACGCGATGCTGCATCCTTGGACATGGAATCCCTCGGGCTGCCGAGGCGTCACTGCTTAAATTCCATCTTTTATTGGATACTGTAATTCTAACTAAGGTAAAAAAACCAGTGAGGATAGAATAAATGTGAAAGGAATGAACGTAGGAATGTACCATGTGACGGGCTAATACCCTGATATGTGGCTTTTCCTACATACGCATACACAGCCGACACATGTCATAAATACATGGAAATATGATACAAGGTACGGCATTGTGACCCTTTAACGTCTCTGATGAGAAACACAAATCCGCCAGGAATTTCACTTCTGTAATGGAACGGGTAACCGTATCAGCGCCTCGTGAAACGCAGGCCGCAGAAAATGCCTTTTTCAGCAATCCCCTCCGGCCCATAAGGGATTAGAGAGCAGGATAATCCGACACAATGTGAAGCCTTCCTTGTTTATCCAGAATCCCAGCTGTTGGGCAGCGGAAAGTCGGGGCCGTTTGAATTCGAGTGGCGTTCTCATTAAGAGATATAAGGGGTAAGCGGCGCGTACCCGCGGTAAGCACATTAATAAGCTCCATCAGGATAACTGGGTTTTACTCGCGGCACAAACTGTCAGCTTCTCGCTAGATAACGCCGGCAGGTGCCATGGATCTTAGAGTTTAACCTCGCTCGCACGCCTAGGGGTTTATTCGCTAAATCGGGGATTGTGGAGAGTGCACAGACATGGTTCTTGTGCTGAGCCGGATTTAAAACGCACAAATTGCGGGGTGGGGGGGCTTTCCTGTCTTTTTTTTCACTTCTAACCTTCATTACGGAATCGGCGCAGTGGGAAAAGCAATATGGTAACCGTGTCATGTTTGGACTCAAATGAAATCATTTGTCCAGATGAATAATTATATCAGAGTAACTGGGCCGGACGAAGTCTAACTGGCAGAGTTATTAGATATTATTAATATCCCACTAGAGAAAGTCAGATGCTTCAGTCTTCCCTTCTGTATTTACGACCCCTTATCTGATTGGATGGATGGATTGAAACTTGATCAGGGGTACCAATCCCTGAACCAGATGTTGACTGGGATTGGACAAAGGGCCAGCACCCACGAGAACAATCTGTATTTCGCAAGGACTTTGGTTGGAGAAACATCTCTGAAAAAACATTCCTGGGACTTACAAATACCCGTGGAAGAGCTATCTATATAAAAGTTAGGCTTCTGTGTTTTGTTTAAGTCCCTTTTTATTTCAAGAACTGTATTTGCACATTTTATTATATTTTTTATGTCTTTGTTTGTGATATTGACGCTGTGTAAAGTTTTATTTTTGTCTTTTTTCATTAAAACTTTGTAACCCCGCACTGTCTTTGGCTCTAGATGGTTCGCGTTTCTCCTTTTTATAGCGTTGGTTTTAGCGTTACTGTAGAATTTACCATTTGGGAGATTTGTTAGCTGTATATGGTTAGGCTCCTGGATTGGGGTGATATACAGTTACGGGGATTTCGAAAGTGCCCCATCACTTTTACGTATTGTCGGCAGGGTGTGTATGGTTTTGGGGGGTTAGGTTGGCTTAATTTGGGGACCGGAGAGGGGGTAGAGTTAGTAAATCCAGAGGCTTGGAGCTGTTAACCCCTTACACACCCTCCCTTTGTACGTGATGACTGGGCAGATAGCGAGTGGTCGTCACACCTTCCCCAAAGATTCCCCCTTTACCAGCAATTTACCTGCCAGGATTTCAGCTGGACACTAGTTACACATTTATGCAATTTTACTGGTCATCAGTCATCCCATGTGTAGGAGGGATGGTTGCCAGGTCGGCCATGTTTTCTTGGACACACCTTACGATTTCATGCAGAGGGGTAACACCGGGAAAAGTGCTGCCCTGTATCACGTATAATTCGCATGCTGCAGGAAGGAAATCAAGGCAGGTCACCTGGGCTTCCTTTTTGATGATACATGCTGCGGGGTGACAGTTTTCATGCACCACCCATCAGCATGAATAAATTATGTGTGTCCAGGAAAACATGGCCAACCTGGCAACCCTAGTAGGAGGTGGCAATTTTTTTTTTTTTTTTTTTTTTTAACGATTCAAATTTATTCGACTTCTAGATATCGTAAGAGCAGTCAGAGATTAGCAGCGGCCGCGATTTTTTTTTTCCTCGTTTTTTTTCTCCCCCTGCTTCGATCAAAATGCATGTAGTGGAGTTTAAAAGACTTCAGAGAGGCGCAGACCATCTGGACATTAATTAAAACTGATAAGATCCTAATAGGCAATAAGGAATTCAAAACGAGGAGGTAATTATTACATTTAATGTAGGCGCATTAGATACATTAAAAGCACATCATGCTGGATTAATCAGCCGGCCATTCTGCGCCTGAATGTGTGGGTATATCATTATATATATATATATATTACATTTTTTTTAAATATGTTCTATTCTATATATTTCCTCCTCCTGTTTCTTACCCCTCCACCCATCTAGATTGTAAGCTCTCAGGGGAAAAGGGCTTCAATTCCTCCTGTATCTGTTGGTGAAATGTTGACTTGCCTTTTTTGCCATTTCGTAATTAGGGCTGAAACAACTAATCGATAATGGAAATAATTATCAACTATTTCCATTATCGATTGATCGGTCTGGGTACAGCACACACTGTTTAGAGTCAGACGGATTTAAACGTTAATAACCTCAGGCGCTACTTTGGAGCTGATTGGAGAAGACGTGCCGCTGCTTTACATTGTAGGATTTGATTTTTAGGGTTATGTCCGACATCATTTTATTTAGTTTACAGCGGTAGCGCAGAAATAATGCACAGGCCCCGGGGTGCGGCCACTGTGTGGAGGAGCTGGACCGCCGGTGTTTTATCCTTGGAGGTGTAGTCCTGTGCCGCCACCCCACCCTCCTTACGGTCCAGAGCTGCCATTCCTCCCTTAAGTCCGATCCCTTTACCTAAACTCCCTTTCATACTCCGGTCTGGTCTCTTGTCCAATCGGGTCAAGCCCCTTGCACAAATTCGCTCCCTCCCACCTCTGGTCCCCCCCCCCCACTCAGCCGGTTCATAAAATTATTTTAAAAAAGGGGCACCCTGAGCACTTTAGCTCATTAAAGCGGTCAGGCTGCATGGAATGTCCATCGCTTTCCCACCCTGCTTTGCGTGCGGATATCTTGAGTGTTTCTCAACCCTGGTCCTCAGCTACCCCTAACAGGCCAGGTTTTCAGGATTACCTTGGGGAAATGCAGACTGAATCCTGCAATCACTGAGCAGCAAATCATATCACCTGTGCTAAAACCTGGCCTGTTAGTGGGTCCTGAGGACCGGCGTTGAGAAACACTGATCCGGGCTGTACGGGTGCTCGTGGCAGCATTTGTTCCAATAGAAAGCAAACATGGGATTGAGCTGCGCATGCAGCATCAATCCATCACTCTGACCAGGTGCTCGCCTACCTTCTGTTTCGCAAAATACATCATTTGTGTATATAAAAGGTTTCGTCCGCTACGCAAATTGCATAATAAAGGAGGAAAAAGGTGGGATTGAGGATTTTTACAAAGTCTTTAAGTAAAAAATAAAAAAATACAATAAATTTTTTTATCTGATGAATCTAAAAAAAATATCTGACGACTAATCGATTATAAGAGTAATTGATAGTTGCAGTCCTAATTGCAATCTTGTCTGGTCTTTCTTTACCCATTGATGCTTTTGTACAGCGCTGCGGAATGTGTTGGCGCTTAGTAAACATAATATATACTTAGTACATTTAAAAAATTCAGTTTTGTTTTGTCTGAAGTTCCTGTACAAAAATGTTTTAACATTTAGGAGAACCGGACAGGGAAGCAGTTGAAAGCCATGTAGAAGATTGGTTTGCTAGGATGGAGGGGAGGCTCCTATTATTTCAAGGTCACTGCGACCTTCTGATCGTTCAGTTGTAACGGTGTCTCATTGGATTTAAAGCAGCTGGGATGTGAGGCCGGCTCTGCTTGTTTATAGAGGGAGACACAGGGGAGTCCTAGGGGTTAATGAGAAGAATCCATACTCACAGTCCTAGCTAAAGTGATATTTTATTGTGCATTATTTGAGGTTCCCGCAGAGGAAGAATTTGTGGGGGAACAGGATCCGGGACCTCTGTCTTTTCACGGTCGTTGTTCCAGGACCTATTTGATCGGACCAGGTATCACATGTGGAAAAGGAAACAAAAAACACTGATTTTAAATCATTGCCTTAACATTTATTTCATGGACATTATTAGTAAGTGGGCGTTCGAGCACACAGGGTCCGGCCATTGTACTATAGTTGGCGCTAGATTGACACCCTTCCACTCATACATGCACTTACTGCACCTCCCTCTACTGTAACGTAGCCTGTAAAGCGCTGAGTACACCCGTTACTGCTATATAAATATACACTGTATAACTACTGCACTTACTGCACCTCCCTCTACTGTAATGTAACCTGTAAAGCGCTGAGTACACCCGTTACTGCTATATAAATATACACTGTATAACTACTGCACTTACTGCACCTCCCTCTACTGTAATGTAACCTGTAAAGCGCTGAGTACACCCGTTACTGCTATATAAATATACACTGTATAACTACTGCACTTACTGCACCTCCCTCTGCTGTAATGTAACCTGTAAAGCGCTGAGTACACCTGTTACTGCTATATAAATATACATACCCTGTATAACTACTGCACTTACTGCACCTCCCTCTGCTGTAATGTAACCTGTAAAGCGCTGAGTACACCTGTTACTGCTATATAAATATACACTGTATAACTACTGCACCTCCCTCTGCTGTAATGTAACCTGTAAAGTGCTGAGTACACCTGTTACTGCTATATATACATACACTGTATAACTACTGCACTTACTGCACCTCCCTCTGCTGTAATGTAACCTGTAAAGCGCTGAGTACACCTGTTACGGCTATATAAATATACATACACTGTATAACTACTGCACCTCCCTCTGCTGTAATGTAACCTGTAAAGCGCTGAGTACACCTGTTACGGCTATATAAATATACATACACTGTATAACTACTGCACTTACTGCACCTCCCTCTGTTGTAATGTGACCTGTAAAAGCGCGGAGTACACCTGTTACTGCTATATAAATATACATACACTGTATAACTACTGCACTTACTGCACCTCCCTCTGCTGTAATGTAACCTGTAAAGCGCTGAGTACACCTGTTACTGCTATAGAAATATACATACACTGTATAACTACTGCACTTACTGCACCTCCCTCTACTGTAACATAGCCTGTAAAGTGCTGAGTACACCCGTTACTGCTATATAAATATACACTGTATAACTACTGCACCTCCTTCTGCTATAACGTCTCATGTAAAGCGCTGAGTACACCTGTTACTGCTATATATACACTGTATAACTACTGCACCTCCTTCTGCTATAACGTAACATGTAAAGGGCTGAGTACACCTGTTACTGCTATATAAATATACACTGTATAACTACTGCCCTTACTGCACCTCCTTCTGCTGTAATGTAACCTGTAAAGCGCTGAGTACACCTGTTACTGCTATATAAAATATACACTGTATAACTACTGCACCTCCTTCTGCTATAAACGTCTCATGTAAAGCGCTGAGTACACCTGTTACTGCTATATAAATATATATCCTGTAAAACTACTGCACTTACTGCCCCTCAACTATAACCTAATGTGTTGATTAACTGCTGCATCTCGAACAGGTGTAAACAGTATATTTTTTTTACATCAGTAACAAGTGTACTCAGAACTTTACATATTAAAAGTACTGTAAGTGCAGTAGTTATTCAGCGTTTGATATACTAATAACTGCTGCATCTCTAACAGGGTTATTCAGAGAGCGGTGAAAAGCAGGAGAATGACTGGAGAATGAAAAATTCTAGGTCAAAATAGCCGAACCAGAAAAATTCTCCCATTTATCTCACTTTCCAAATTGGCCATTTGGTCTTGATTGTTCATTCTCCTGGCAATTCTCAAGGTTTTCACTTCTCTCTGAATAGCCATGCTAGAATTTTCCATTCTCCAATCATTCTCCTGCTTTTCACCGCTCTCTGAATAACCCTGTAAATAAAATATATCAAACGCTGAATAACTACTGCACTTAATTAATATACCCGTTTCTTCTGTAATGTTACTAAGGGATCGATCCGAACGTGCCCCTGGGCTTTTGGTGACCGTCTGTAGTCCTCTAGCTGTGTCCGAGAGGAGAAGTAGTCATGGGAAAGTAAGTTTGCGTGCTGCTGCCCCACGTGGAGTTAATAAGAAACCCGGAAAAGAAAACCCACACACTGAAATAAGAAGTTAGAGCGCTTTATTGTTTTTAAAGTTCCAGTATCTCATTGTGCAATATATTCATATTTGTATTAATCTATGTCTAAAAGCGTCGCTTTATTTCTGCTTAAATTTGATATTTCTGTACAGAACATACATTTACAGAGCTGAAAGCCGATTGGTGCAGAATATCGAACCTGCCACCATTCCTGATGCCCACTAACCAAATAATGGGGTGTGATGTACGATGGCCCGCAAAAAAAAAAAAGCTTAAGAGAAGACTAGGTGCAACTATATGGCACAGAGGAGCAGATGCCTACTTAAACCACACGTTGTTTGGGGGGTCTTTACCCCAACGCTATTACGTAAAGTGCTTGTAGTAGTAGCCAAAAAGCCGACACGTAGTGGTACCGCCACGTCAGAGGTGGCAAGAGATCTCCATACAGATAGTATTATGACATCTAGTTACTGAAAATTCTAGACATAAAAGATAAAGAGTAAATCACCCCGGGTTTTTTATAATGGGTGAATTTTGTAATTCCAGTTTCGAAGCTTTTGTAGCATTATAGATATTGTACATAGCGGTCAGCACTGGTGGACGTCGATGGGACGATTCTGTTGGTTGTTGGTCAAAGTATCGAGTCTTGGAATGATCGGAAAGAGGTTTGTGGTGGATGAGCTGGTGAATCGGTGGATTCTGGAATCGTTCGGCTATGTGGCAAGTTTTCGGGGTCACCGGACGAGTGGGCAAAGTCGCAGGTCACCTGAATGATAACACTTGTTCAAACATACATATGTGGCGATTTCCCATCATGTCATTAAACCATTACTAAACACATACAAATCCATTTCATTAATCTCTTAACGTTACCATCTTCATGCAAATACCAAAGCCCGTCAACCAACTGCTTCAACTTACAAAGTTCCTTCATCTTTCTCGTTCTAGGTGAGATTATCTTCTTGCCGTACTAAGGATATGTAACATTCTAGAACCACCCTGAGGGACACAACCCATTCTCAATTACGGAAATGCAAATTTTGGCATGAGTGTAAATCTTACTTCCACCCTTGTACCAACCGTCTCACGCGTGTCTGTCCATCTTGTAGAAAAGCAGTACTGTCAGAGGAGTTGTGAGTTACTTGTCATTTTCCTCTTGCGATAACCCAAAGCTATGATGTGCAACTCCACCTTTAGTGGACAGACCCTACAGGATATGTGAATTTGATCCTGGAACAGTGCACCTCTCCAGCAAGTGTCCTTGGGCAAGACACCAAACAATACTTGCCTCCCACACCACTGACCTGTTAATGGGGTGCCCCAAATGGAAAAGTCTGCGCCAGCCTTTCCCCTTTCGTGGATTGCCATTACTGGCTCTAATCTGGCCAAGATGCTGCATCAGCAGTTTGAGATGGAATAGCTTTCATCTGCTGCTGGATTCTGGCAGCAGCTCCATACTCCACCATGGGTATTGGCCCTGGATTTCAAAGGACTCCATAGAGCCCAATGCGGCCATACACGAACTTGCTTGAGCGGGGTCTCACAGGGGCTGGGAAAGAACACTGGGAGCCATTTGTTTCCAGTCTTCCACTGTAAGAGGCTAGATGAACCAATGGATCTCGCCTCGCTCTGCACTGTGGGATCTCCGATAAGTAATGGATTTTGTAAGCTCTTTACATGGTGACCAGGTTCTGAATGCAGTCCCCCCCCCCCATACCAGCTGCAGAGGAGAAGAATGAGCCACGATGGGATCACTCGTTCTTCTCAATCTAGCTGCTAATTATTGGCTCCAATACAAAGTATACAAACTGCAGGAGATGTTAGTTTACAGCAACCTGACACAACTCGCAGCTCGGTTTTAATACAGGTATAGAGTCCTTAGCTTAATGGGTCAATGGTGATCTGGCCCAACATCTCTGCTCTACAACCATGGAGAAGCAGGTGTGGAACCTGACAGGACACCTCGACAGAACGTGTCCTTCAGCAAGACACTTAATGATATATATCCCTTAGACGTTCTCTTGGGAATTGGGTCCCCCATTGTACAGTGTCATCCCTGTTAAACTACATCTGCTGTTCTAATGTATTACGCCTTTGATCCCATACTTAGTACAGCGCGGCAGAATATATTGACCCTACATAAAAACAAGGTATTGATGACGTAAGCTTCCCATTACCTAGCTATGCTTTTGATGGTCATGTGATGTGGCTCCACGTTTTCCTGGTATTTTACCAGGAAGGATACATTGAGATTTCTCTCGTTTTCGAGTATGTCCTGGGTGGTGAGTATGTACCGTTAGGTGTCTTGCCCAAGGACACTTACTGGAGAGGTGCTCTGGCCGGGATTTGAACCTGTGTCTCCACAGTTACAGAGCAGTGATGTTACCTCTACTCCACCCAGTCGGTAGTTGACTCCATATCTGACAAAACCGAGACTTTCTACACTGAAGTTCCATCGAGGTGAACTTGTGGTTCTATTTTGTCGATCAGTGGAGGACAGTCCCTTACCTTATACATTTTAATGTAGAAATGGTGCTCAAACAACATCGCCATCATCAGTTACAACAGGAATACCAGCCTGGCGTACAGTTAATTTTCTGAAATGTCCTAAATGGCACATCCTGTAACAGTTGGCCACCAAACCGAAACACCCAACTGGCTACAACATTTCATGTCTTCAGGGCATCAAAGCTCTTCAGCAATATCTGGATCAATTATTTCATCAATCTAGTTGGGACTTGGAATACAACCTCTGGCTCCCTTCATTTATTCTCTCCCCAAATTTAATTGGGGAGGGGGTCCTAATTATCTTCGATAACCCAATAATCTTTTCTGTAGTCTAAAGAGGTCACCTTGTTTACAATTAAGGACTAGCCACCAAAGATTTTGAATTTAACAGCAGAGGGGCAAGTCAGAATATTTAGGAATATTGATCATGCTTCACCCCCCTCCCCCAATTAAAAACTCACGGCACAAAAACAAGAATATTCCTGGATACAACAAGTTCATAAAAAGGTTTGTAGACTCGTCATTCAGTTTTCACAGATCACGATACATCAAGTATGATTAATAACAACATCGGTCGGGCAGACGTCAGGGTGTCTAGACCTCCTGATTCTCAGAATACCGATCCACCGATGAACCGCTAATGTGGTGCATTCTGGGTAGGTAACTTCGTTAAAGGCCAGCACAGCTTTAACGGTTTAGCACAATGTTTTCCAATAGTAATTTAATACTTAAACAAAAAAAAAACACCTCCAAGATCCTACAGCCAGCTCGTCATCGATGAAGACAGTGCGTGTAGGACGTGGAAGATCAATCGACATTGATTAAAGCATTAACGAGCTTATCCACCAAATTAAAACCCTATAGTCCTTTAATTCTACCTAAGAAAATAGGTGTCTCTCCGTAGTGATTTAATTTAAGGTATTTCCACCGTAACTTTACTGATATCTCTATAAATTCTTTAGGATTTTATTCCGCTTCTCTGAAGAAGAAAAAAAAAAATACTGGGGGGGGGGGGAGTGTCAAGAATTAAAAAACATAAATTTTGTAAAAACATTAGCAAAAATAAACTATTTTTCAAACTATTTACCATTTTTCTTTCTATCTACACCTTTTAACTTCATTTATAAGCCTCTTAGTCAAAAAACCATAAAAACTATATAAGACTAGAACCTTCCGCATGTGTATCGTGACTAGAATTTACCATATATTATCATTATTTTCCACAATGACTCTTAACCCCTTCACGTTTTAAAAAAACAAATTTTTCTTTTTTTTTAATTATTATTGTTATTTTCTTTGTTTACTTTAAGCATGGTCAGGTTTGGTATCATTGGAAAGGCCATGCTCTGGCCTTTCTAATGATACCAAACATGACCCTGCTAGCTTAAAACAGTCGGGAGATATCAGGGTTCAAACAAACCCCTATCTCCACCCCTATCTTTCCTTAGGAGTCAATAAGGACGTTCCCCCACACGTCCTCAGCAGTGAAAGGGTTAAATCTACTTTTTGCAGAAGGGATTTCTCTTTTTCATTTCAATTTAATGTTAGGGCTTTCTAAATCCCACGAAGACCAATATTTAGTCCATTGACCTTTACCGATTTGTAAATGCTCTGTCGTTTGTTGATGGACAACCCGTGTGATCCTCTCCTGGGGTGACGGGTGAGTGGCCGGAAGCAAACCCCTTATTTTAGTATTAAATTCAAACTCTCTGCCAGCACCCAAGGGAGTGAATTGTTATTCCGTATAGAGTGACATGTGATAATGATGGTGACCTTCTTCCGTAATCTACATTACTTATTCTGTCCCAACGTGACATCTTCCAGGCTAAAACAAACGGCTCATGTGTTTTTATCCGTTAAATATCTGCCTCTCGAAACAATGTATTTCCTATTAGTATCCCAGCGTGTTGTTCCAGGAAATAAGTCGACGCTTAACCCCTAATAGTTTTTTCCCGCTTTTTGACGAGCCAACTGTTGGAAGATCTGTTGAGTACTGTCTCGGCAGGTCAGTTGCGTTTCATCTCCTCAGTTTCCGTTTTTGATTAAGCGCCACTGTTTGGGAGGTCCCAAATGATCGTCCGAGTCAATGTCGGGGAAATCGTCTTCAGAAAAGCTGATGTGCAAACAGGTATCGTTTGCGGAGGAGAAAGGCAAAGTGCTGTCAATGCCCAACTGCTTCACCAAGCCGTTGCAGACCTGGACCTCTGGAATGACCGTCGGGGTGTCTTCAAGGTTGTCGTAGCTGCTGGTGATGGAGTGATAGGTGCCGTTCTCTTCGACGGACTCTTGTTGGAAAGACAGACGGCACGTCTCCTTTATAGGTGAAAGTTCGGTGTTTTCAAAGCATGGAAAGTAAGAGTTTTTAAAAGATTCGGTTGTCTCTTCCAACTCAAACTCAGAAGGCGTGATGGAACATGAGGTGATGGTGGTGAAACTTGTAAGGTTGACACTTGTAGGCGTGGTGCGAGTCATGCTTTCGGTGGACCTCGATTCTGTTACTTGGCCAGGTAGTGTCTTTGTTGACCTCTTTTTCATGATTGGAGGTGGGGGAATCAGTTTGGGAAAAGATGGTACAACTCTGTGGAAACGAAATACGCAGTTAAATTCACATTGAGTACAACAATAGGAATAAACAGGTTACATAACACATGGGCAATCTTCTACAGATTAAATCCTAATCTAGCCACGTAGAAATCAGGTGGAAGAACGTTCTGTATTGCCGGTGTGACATTTAAGAGTAATAGTTTAGTCTTTGTTTCCAGTGTAAACGCTGCCTTGTTTTATCTACGGATTAACGTGTTCCAATTTATCACTTTATTAACGATGCTTAGCATTAATACAAATAAAAGTCATCACAACATTTTATGAAATCGTTATAGATTTGAAGACCATGGAACATAAAAATAGAATGAGATTGAATCCTCAAAATTCCTTTATTCCAACGCATCAGTTTGTATACCCTTAGACACAATATTTCACTGGCACAGAAATGTATATGTAAGACATCTTCTCAAATCTAACCTCGGAGCCATATTTCTATTTATGACAACCAAGCGTGTTGTCGTTTAAAAATCGCTTTCCCTGACCTTTCAGGATTTCTTTATTCAGACAGCAGCAATGCCATACCTAGACACCATTCCACGGTCATATTCCCTTTATCACACAGTATCAGGTGAACCAACGCCAACCTTCTAGTCCAAAAATCGGACCTGAGCTTTACCATTCAACAACACTGGTCTGCACATTATTTAAAGCTGCTCTAGCAATGATCCACTCAGTGACAGAGATGCCCAAATCAAGGATACCTAGATAGAAACATAGAAAAATGTCGGCAGATAAGAACCTTTCGGCCCATCTAGTCTGCCCAATTACATGGATACTTTACCTGGATTTATCGTTTGTTTAGGATAGCCTTATGCCTATCCCATGCTTGCTTAAATTCAATTACTGTTTTGGCCTCTACCACTTCTACTGGAAGGCTGTTCCATGTATCCACCACCCTCTCAGTAAAATAATGCTTTCTGATGTTACTTTTAAACCTTTGCCCCTCTAATCTAAGACTATGTCCTCTTGTTTTGCTACTTTGTTTCCTTTTAAATATACTCCCTTCCTCTACCTTGTGGATTCCCTTTACGTATTTAAATGTTTCTATCATATCTCCTCTGTCTCGTCTTTTTTCCAAGCTGTACATGTTAAGATCATTAAGCCTTTCCTGGTAACTTTTCTCTTTCAAGCCGTACACCATTTTAGTAGCCCTTTTCTGAACTCTCTCTAAGGTGTCTATATCCTTCTGGAGATACGGTCTCCAGTACTGTAGAGGTTTTAGAAATACAACCCCAATGATGGTCTGAGGCTGCTGGGCAACTACACTTTTTTGCCTTACTCTTGACTACGAGGAGTCCCTTTTAATCATGATTTATGATGACTGCTAGTGTGATGGATATATCCATTACCATCTGAGGGTAATCTAAGTCTAAATCTAAGTTGACAATACACAGTGGAAGTCGACAGAAATGGACAACTCTAGGGGCCCTATTACATTCTTCGCGCAAACGTTAACGCGTGCGCAAAAATGCATTAATGCGAGGGGCAAAACCCTTTGCGCAGAACGTAGTATTACAATGTCCGCGCAAAAAATGCACGTTAACGTCTACCACGGGTGAACCTGCGCGAACGTAATGTACTGCGCGCGTCCTATACTTAACATTGTGAGTGCAAATGCGTTTGTGCGCTGGTGCGCACATGGTATTACAATCTTAGTGCAAAATTTAACGCACAACGTTTGCGCGCATGATTTTAACATCTTTGAAAAGCTGGTGGTAACAGCAAATTGTATCAACCTGACCGTACCAAACAACGGATTCACAACGGAGAACGTCGATGCGCACGTTTTTTTTACTAGATCCGTCAAAAATGACGACCACTACCTTGTCTTCCGTCAAACCGTACAAATGTTGTGCGCAGTCCGCACAAAAATGACGGAGTCGTGTCAAAACGTACGAATGTTGTGCATAGTCAGCACAAAAATGACGGACTCGCGTTAAAAATGACATTGCGCTCACTGATTTCTGCGCGCAATGGTACTTTGCACACATTTTTACTCATCGGTTTTACGAGCGCAATGGATGAAAAAAATGCATGAGGAATGCTATTCCAGCAGTGATTTTCATGCGTTAACGTTTAACGCTTCGCGCAAAAAAACACGCGTATAGCATGCGTTAATGTAATAGTGCCCTAGATGTAACCTTCCCTTATACAGTCATTAATCAGGACTTAGAAATTCGAGCTATAAAGAGTTAATTAACTTGAGAGGGAAGAGCAGGGACGTGAAGGGATACGACTTATTCTGGAACATAATTATTTTTTGTTTAATGATCAGTTTTATTTGCAGATCAGTGGAACTACCATGGGCACCAATCTGGCCCCAGTTATGCCTATATTTATATGGCATTTTGGGAGGACGAATATCTTTGTTGTTTGTCCCCTTGGAGGACAACACTTTGCTCAGGAGGTGGTTCATCTTTGACATTCTTATCTGGAATGGTCCTGAAATGAGTTTAATTGGTTTGTGGAGTAAAAATAAACATTAATGATTTTGGTCTGAAACTTATTCCTAATTTTGGTTGCTTATCAATTTTTTATTTATTATTTTTATTAACAAAAACAAAATTTAAAGTAAATACTGTTTCAAGTGCACAGATAGTAATGAACTATATTTTTTGTCCAGGCCTGAGCTAGGCCAAAATCTGATATTTGGACAATTCTGAACACTCAACATAATGCATGTACTGTTCTCTATTGAAAAATAGACCTACTTTGTATCATCTGAACATGGGCTCTGCTCTTCAGCCTTGATCAGGTCAGGATTTTCCGTATGGACTGGTGGAACCTCCGACCCCTCCACCTTTCGGCTGGAAACTTCCTTCATGTGGTTACTTGTAGCCTGCTTGTTGTGGGCTCCTTTGTCCAGGTTCAAGAGATTGAGGTAAGACTCGCCAATGTTGTTCCCATTCAGCGCATGAGTGGAGACCATGGTGCTCTGAAGGCTTGCTGGTGTCGAGGTGGACGGAAGGTTGATTTCCAAGCTGTACAAGTTTTTTAAATTGAGGGATAGAGACTGCGCGATGGCCAGTTTGTGCAAAGATCTTTTGTCATCTACATTTGTAAAGAGGATAAGAATGTGTTACCATATATATTTGTCTGTCGGATAGCCTTTGAAATCTTCATAAATCTGTCGTAAATCTTATGTTTTTTTTCTATGAGTGACAGAAGAGACCAGGAGATCTTTCCTCAAAGAGGGCCCGCTCTTGGACACTTGGCAATGTTGGGCGACACAACCCACATATCTGGAAATATGGCGTCACCCTTAACCTCTTCACTACCGTGATCGTGTATACATGATCAGCACGGTAGCAGACACAGCAGCCTGGGATCGTATTAACACGATCTAGAGCTGTGCTGTGTGATTGCAAAGGAACTTTGTTGCAAACAAATCTAGTTTACTTTTGGGTTACAGAAGGTGCCCCCAATGTTTTGGCCCTGTGGGCATGATGCCCAAGGTGCAAAAACTGGTTAAAATATATGTGACAGTGCATTCCCCAGCAGACACGGAGTCACGGGTTTCAGTTAGCTGCAGGAACTCTATTTGGCCAGTAGGCGACGACATTTGCCTGCCAAATAGGTTACTACATAAATACATTGGGAAAAAATCCTAAATATTTCTTACTGTATAATTAAATATTAATAAAATCCCTTTGTAGTGAAGGGGTTTGTAACAGATCTCAGTCCCCCTGACTGGGTCACATCTATCAATGCCATTTCCTTGCCGGACCCCCATATTTTCCCCAGCAGACTCTCGTGCCTTCCTCTAGTACCTTAGACCAGACCTCAAAATTTCCACTCGCCTGCTCGCATTTGGCAAGTGGAAAATAAAAGAGGGCGAGTGTGGTGGACTGGGCTTCCGGGTTGGTAGTGGGCTGCCGCCTTCTTATTCGACAGCTCCGCTATCGGACTCTCGGAGTCTGAATCCAGAGAGGTCTGACCGGTGCTGCAGCGTGCCTCCCACACTCGTGCCACCTGCTTAAAAACAAGGGGGACCTGCTTAAAAACAATGAAAAACAAAACAAGAGTGTGTGTTTAGGGGTGGAGTTAAGGGCAGAGTAGGGGTTAGGTGGGGCAACTGGTGGCGAGTAACTCAAAAGGCCTAGCTAGTAGCTTGGGACTTGAAATTTTGAGCCCTGCCTTAGACGAAGCTTAAGTACCGGGATACGTAAAGGGCCTCGCTCGCATCCCCCAGAAATAAGACGAGGATGTAGATCTGGAGGTTTTCTGGGTCAAAATGGAACTGGTTTTATTGGGGGCAGGCACAGATATTTATGCGGTCAAACATGGGTCATTTACATGTACAAGACCTCCCCTAGAAAATGTTATGAGTTTCCCATGTTGTGATTTTACTGCTCCTTCTGCTACATGACATAGTTAGACTAGGACAGATAATGGGATAAACATTTGCTCAACATTACTAGACAAGACAGAACAATGACAGCCGTGGATGGTAAACAAGATTACAATCTAAAATGTCAGATAATGGGGCAGTGTTTGCCTGACAAAGCAGATTAAACAAACACCCTGCACCCTACGGGGTGACTCAAACACAACAGAGGACAGGAAAATAATATAGAACATGAAGCCCGCACCTCCCAAATACATTTCCAGGCCCATGTACTCCAAGTCTGGTTAAACCCAATAGCTTGCCTGCAGCCCATGTCATCCATGGAACATATCTAAATGACAAATTTGTGTTTGGGGAATTCAGCAATAGCACATTTTTGTTCAATATTAATGTGTATCCAGAGATCAGGTCAAATTTCACACTCTTTATGTTGAAACCGTTAAGAAACAAACAAAAAGGTGTAGTGGGCACCCAAACCGGGAATGGGAGAACAAATTCACCCAGCATTAGGGTGGACCTGGCACTTATGCCCGTAGATCTTCATGATTGATTAGGCCGTAAATATAGTAGCAGAGATTTCAGAAAGCCAAAAATGTCCTAATGGAGTTCAGGGGTTTGAGGTACAAAGATCTGCTTTACGGTCGTCGTATAATAATCCCCTGACTCCTCCTACTGCGGCTGCCGGAGTTGGGCAGTTTCTGTCAAGCTGGCTGTGGCACATGGTGTTCTAGTAATATAAATTGCACACTTAAGGATGCTTTGCTGGCTTTCGTTTACTTGGGACCGTTTATTGTTTTTGCTCGTTACAGGTTTCCTGTAGGCAGCCAGTACAGGGATTAGGAAACGTGCCGGTGAATCTGTGATTATGTGCAATAGACTTTGACTGCACAGTGAATATTTTTCTTATTTTTGCTATTAATGAAGTTTCAATTTTGTTTAAATTCAATTTTCACTCATTTGTGATGATCAATCCCTTGTGATGTCATTGCAGTGATGTAACATACAGTAAACGTTACATAATGGACGGCGTTTACAGGTGTGCTCTGTTCCTGCACCGGGTGGACAGGTCGATACTCACTTGCCAGCTTCGGGTCGCTCCTGAGTTCTAGCTCCTTTAACTGTTTCACCAGGAGGGAGATGTGCTGCAGCAGGTCCCTGTTGGTCAGTAAGAGCTGCCGGACGCGGGCCTGTGACTCGATGCGAGCGGCCGACTCTGCGGCAAGTTGGTCTTTCAGCAGCTGCACCTGGAGGGTTTGGAAAAGAAGCATGCAGAGATTTAGATTGTAAGCTCCTGGGCTATAATACTGAAGTAAATATCCAAAATATCAGTGTAGAATGTCAAAGATGAACTGCTCACTCGACATTAGGGTGTGCCTGGGCTCGCCGGCACCCCCTGTCCACACACTCGGATATAGGCCCTGCCAGACTCCTGTATCTGCTGATTAAATGCAGAGTGCACAGGAACGCATACGCACAATACAGCAAGAGAGAGGACTCCTTGGGGTTAATTTGGTCCTTTATAGGAGTTATAACATATATATTTTTATTATAAAATTACATTATCACCTTGTGCATATGGACCTCTTTACAAAACACTCCCAGACCTCAGGTAAAGTAGAAAGAAGACAGAAAAAGATGTGCACTTGGCCCTGCTCCCAGGAGCTAACAATCTAAAGCGCATCTCCCCATGTGCATACAGACTGCTGGTGGGACGGGAATTATTTTCCAGAAAGGATACATCATTTTCTCTTAAAAACGTTTCCCTGTTCACAGCGAGAAAACATTCTGTACTGTCCATAGTCCGGCATGGTGTGAGCGCCACCTTGTGGTACTTTGAATACAGCACAACATTGAAAACTGAACAAGCTGCTCTTTTTGCCACCACCTCACCGTTAACCCCTTCACTCCTAAAGTCGAATATGCATTGTAATGCATTTGAAAGCAATCTATAGCATATCAAAACCCCATTTGCATACATTTCTAAAGCAGGAATAGTGTGCCCACTGTGGACAAACAAAATCCAGTCTCATCTTTCTCCTTTTCACCCTATCTTACTGTAAACAAGTGTAGCGCTCACTCCCGGAGGAGCCGCTGAAAATGAACCACGGGTCAGTCTCCCCGCACTAGGGAATAAATATACTCCAACACGCTGGACAGTTTTACAATTTAAAAGATTTACTAAAAGGTTTGCAGCTCTTAAGACACGGTATATGCAGGAAAATTTACAGTACTTTCGTAACACGATAAACGCGTAGCGGTAAAAGAAACGAAAACACGAGGACTTCGTATTTTCGGAAAAAAACCCCGACCGAGCAGAAAATTAAAAGATACGAAATTCGAGGAAAAACCCCGTAGCGAGACACAATAAAATACACAGTTCTCGTATCACGGTGAACGCGCAGCGGGAACAAAAAAGGAAAAAATGTTCGGAATGTAGCTTTAACTTTGCCCCCTTGTCCCGGTTCGGAAAAGGAAAATGAGTCCTGCACCGGTTAAATCCCAGAACATGAGGTGATATGTATTTGTGTGTGTAGGGTACCCGGGTACTTCTCAACTGGCCAGTGAGTTTACTTTAGCGATGTCTTCGACTAGTCAGTTGGGGCCCTGTGGGTTTTAGAAGGAAACAGCAGCGTACGCTCTTATTTAAACACGGCCTTGGGGCCTCTCACCCATCCAGCGCAAGCTTGAGATTCGGCTGGCCCAGGACGCCTCTCCGCTCGATATTGCCGGGGGATGCCGACCACCGGATCTGTTGTCTGGCCCTCTGTCTGTCAGCCGCGACTCATCCAGCTTACCGCCTGCTCCCCGCTTCGATCGACCGCGGTACTCCTCACTCCTGGGGTCTTCTCTCCTTCAGCTGCACTTGAATAGCATAGAGGGTGAGGTCTGTGTCCCGCAAGCTGAGTGAGTCAATCCTGAAGGCCCGATCCACTCTGTCTGCGCTCCGGCTATCTTTGGTCTCTCTCTTTACGTTGTGCATCCGCTCTCCTTGACTCCCTGGCGCGCTCTGCCTGTTCTCCACGAGGTGCAGGATGTACAGCTCTCCACAAACCCACCCACTTCCTGTTTCTTCGCAAAGCATGCATGGACATGTAGTTCAAGTGTCCAGGGTCTTTAATCGTGATAGTCTCCATCTTGTGGCCAAAAATGGGTACTGCCACAGTAAACTTTAACACATCGCTACACTCTCCCCCTCCTAGAACTCTTGGGTCTCTCCAAGGAGGTACAACAGTTACATTATCCTTTACAATTTGCACACAGTTTATACAGCATATACAGGTTCAGCAGCATACATGCAGTGGTTAGAAACACTTTCTCAAGCTGATTCATGGTCTGGGCTACCTCAGCTAACATAGCAGACACTTCGGGCAATCTCTGCACAGTGGTGATGGCCTCTTCAGTGCTATGTCCAGGTGAGTCATAGGTAAGACGCTGGGGCGGCCGAATAGAGCGTTTTTGTTCAGGCTCCCTCCGTTCCTCTTCAGGTGGAAGTACTATGGGCGTTGGCTCAATTTCTCTTTCTATCACTGGAGCAGACGTTTCTTCAGAGTATGATCCCTCCAGTGAAGGCATAGAACCGTAATCACCTGAATAAGCTTCCGGAGCTATCGGGATCCCCACAGCCTCAGGGGCTTCCCACTGAAATTCAAGCGGCTCAGGGATATCAACAGTCTCAGGGACTTCCAACAAGAATTCAGGAGCCTCAGGCCTCAAATTACTCTTCCATCGTTCAGGAACTGAGGTAATCTCTTCAGGCTCCGGTGAACGTATCCAGTCCAGACAGAAACTTTCTTCCTCACTGTCCCTTTCGCTCTCTTCGACAGCCCGGGTCTGTTGAGACCGAGTAACAGGAGGGACACGTGGAGCACGCGGATTCGCCGGAGGAAGTTCGTTTTCCACTGGTACCCTCACAGCCTCTCTCAATGGTAACAAGTGATTTCGGTGCCAATTCTTGAGGGGACCAGCCTTTCCATCAGGGCGAATCTGATACACCGGCAGACCTGGCAGTTGTTTGCAAACAATGTAAACCTGAGAACTCCATCTATCCGCCAGCTTGTGTCTCGCAGCAGCACCCAAATTCTTCAACAGAACCCTATCACCGGGTTGTAAATCCTGTACTCGAACCTTCAGATCATAGTTCTTCTTGTTCCTTTGCTCCCTGTTACCTGAAGTCAAACGAGCCTGTTCAAACGCAGAAGCCAGATTCTTCCGAAGTCTATCCACATAGTTTCTATGAGAAGCTACCGACGTCTGGTCTAGAGATAACCCAAATGCCAAATCAACCGGCAGTCGAGCTTCTCTTCCGAACATAAGACGGTACGGTGAATATCCAGTGGCATCACTCTCCGTACTGTTATATGCATGCACCAGAGTAGCTATGTGACGACTCCAACTCTGCTTCTCCACATTAGACAAGGTCCCCAGCATGTTTAGCAGCGTGCGATTAAACCTTTCAGGCTGAGCATCACCTTGAGGGTGGTATGGCGTAGTTCGAGTCTTTTGAATTCCCAACAACTCCAGCAATTGCCCGACCAATCTACTTTCAAAGTCTCTTCCCTGATCAGAGTGTATTCTTCTTGGCAGGCCGTAATGAACAAAGAACTTTTCCATCAGCACCTTCGCCACGGTCGGAGCGCGTTGGTCTTTTGTAGAAAAAGCTTGGGCATAACGGGTAAAATGATCAGTCACTATCAGAATGTTCCCTTGCCCACTAGCATCCGGCTCTAAGCACAGGAAGTCAATGCACACCAAATCCATGGGTCCCTGACTCTGTAGATGGCTCATTGGAGCAGCTCGGGTTGGTAGAGTTTTCCTCTGAATGCACCTCAGACAGGAATGGCAATAACTCTCAACTTCAGCCCTCATGCAAGGCCAATAAAACCTATCTCGCACCAACTTAAAAGTTCTCTCCGCACCCAAATGTCCATGCTCATCATGTAATGATCGCAACACACTCTCCCTGTGTTTAGTGGGGAGAAATAACTGTTGAATCTCTTCGGAATTGGTCGAGGGCCCCTTCGGTAGACCACCCCATCCAACATCTTCAACCGCTCCCACTCTTTGTAAACCAATCTGGCTCCATCCGGGGAATTGGTTAACAGAATCTCTCGCTGGTTTGTAGTCAGGGCCTTTATGGTCAATGCAATCAAAGGGTCTCTAGCTTGATCCGCTTTCAAATCCTGCTTGGAAAAGGTAGGTAGATTTTCATCCCTCAATTGCGTAGGGTTACAGTAGAACTCAGGAACAGCCGCGGCCATGACTCCTATGGCCTCCGCTTCAACTCCTCCCTGACCCGGCGTTCTGTTCCTTGACACAAAGCTTGCACCCCGTCTGGAGTTACCTGAGTCCATTCTGTAGTGTAGGGTCTTCTCGACAAAGCATCAGCATCTCGATTGTTCACCCCAGGGCGATACTTCAGGCTGAACCGAAACCCTGACAGAGCGGCCAACCACCGATGTCCCGTTGCGTCCAGTTTCGCAGTAGTAAGAATATAGGTGAGAGGATTATTATCCGTCTTGATCACGAACTCAGCTCCATACAGATAGTCTTTCAACTTGTCCACCACTGCCCACTTCAAGGCTAGGAACTCCAGTTTGTGAGTAGGATAGTTCTTCTCAGAAGGCGCAAGGCTCCGGCTCACATACGCCACAGGCCTCAGCAATCCATCATACTCCTGATATAGGACTCCTCCCAGACCTTCTCGGCTGGCATCCACATGTAGTTCATACGGCTTGTGAGGGTCCGCATAGGCCAGAACAGGAGCTCGGGTTAGATTCTCTTTCAGCTTCACAAACGCACCTTCACATTGACTAGTCCATTCACCTTGTATGGACTCTTTAGCTTTCCTTGGTCCTGGAGCGGAGGGTTTTCGGTCAGAGACCTTACAGCCTTCTTCGGTGGTTTCTTTCTGTAGGAGTTTGTTCAGCGGCTGAGCTATCTTTGCAAATCCTCCCACAAATCTTCGATAGTATGAGCAGAATCCCAAGAAAGATCTAAGTTCAGTGACGTTTCGAGGTCTAGGCCAAGAAGCTACGGCCTCCAACTTTCGAGGATCTGTCGAAACACCTTCTGCCGAGACTACGTGTCCCAGATATGTGACTGAGGGTAAACAGAACTGGCATTTCTCCAGAGACAATTTCAACCCCTCTTCATGGAGCCTCTTCAAGACCTTCTCCAAACGTTGCTCATGCTCCTCCAGAGTCTTCCCGAACACAATTATGTCATCCAGGTACACTAACACTTCGATTAGATTCATATCCCCGACTGTCTTCTCCATCAACCGTTGAAACGTGGCTGGAGCTCCCGTCAGACCTTGAGGCATTCTATTGAACTCAAAGAACCCCAGTGGACAAATGAACGCAGTTTTCTCTTTGTCTTCAGGGTGCATCGGTATCTGATGATATCCGCTTCGAAGGTCTAGTACACTGAACCACTTTGCTCCAGACAAACACTGTAAGGCATCTTCAATCCGAGGAGTGGCGTATTGGTCGGGGATGGTTCTTCGGTTCAGGGTGCGATAGTCTATGCACAAGCGGACAGAACCATTCTTCTTCCGGACCAGCACTATTGGAGATGCATATGGGCTCCTGGACTCTTGAATCACATTGGTTCTCTGCAACTCATTTAGCTGTTCTCGCAGATCATCCAAGTCTCCCAGCGGAACTCGCCTTGACCTTTCACGAAACGGCTTGTCTTCTTGCAACCGAATGCGGTGTTCCGTACTCTTAGCCAGGCCCACATCGAACTCATCTTTCGAGAATAATTCTTTCCACTTTAGAACTTGAGACTGAAGACGTTTCTTCCACTCAGGTGAGATGGGGGCGTCTTTAGGGTAGAATCTTTCATCCGAATCTCTTTATCCACTCCCCCTCCTAAATCAGTGGAGAGGGGTGTAGCAGACTCTACTTGCCCGATAGGCATTCGTGCTTTAAGGACTACTGGAGAATCTGTCACATTGCACACACTGACCGAGACTCTTCCTCGTGTTCTCTTCAAGGCTTTTGTGGAGATTATTTCAGGAATTACTTCGACTCCGATTTCACTCCCATGACTGACATCGGTTCCCAGCACCACATAGGGGCCTGGTTGCGATCCGTTCAACTTGACTGAAACCTGGAAGCTCGCTACTTCTCCTGCTTGCAGAACCTTCTCTGTCCCACCCAGTCTCCACAGTCTTCCCACCTCAGCAGGTGCTTTCCGTTCTTCAACCATCCTCTGATAGACCGGTCGTAACATGGGGTGCACTCCTTGAGTTGACCCTTCTTCCACTACGATGGGGGTCAGGAGACGCCGCACTAGGTCCGTGTTCGTCCCCACTATCAGAGAGCTTCTGTTTGCACCCGAGGGTCGGGGGCACACAATGGCCAAGGCGTCACAGCCCCCAGACTGTCCGATGACTTCAGATCCGATCTCCAACCTTACTTGCAGATACCCGTCATAAGGGAGTTTCTCAGTGCCGATACCCCATATTTCCAAATCCTTCAATTCTTGCAGAGGAATGTGCTTTAAGTGTTTCTCATAGAAGTCTTTATAAATCAAAGTCACTTGAGCCCCTGAATCTAACAGAGCTTTGGTGTAGACTCCCTCCACTTGGATTGGCACAATCGGAGAAGGACCTATCAGCTGGTCAGGAAACTTGGTGGAGGTATCCGGACGCTTAGACCCAGTTTGCTGGACCCTGGCCTTTTTCTTGGCCCGTGCAGGTTTTGGGTGTGCATTGCCTCCCCATGACGTAGACCCGGATGCTAAGGGAGTGACTCTTTCCATTCTGGCAGGCTCAGCAGTTGGCTTGACTTTGGGCCCTCTTGCCCTCTTAGTTTTAAATTGGTTCTTGGAGCGAGATTCAACTTCTGGGCACCTAGGTTGCTCCTTTACTGGTGCCCTCTGGCGTTTCCCGCTGGTGGAGTAGATAACAGTCCCTCTAGGGCTTTCAGCAGCCACTCAACTTTATCCTTCTCAGGCTTCCGGCCTTTACACTGCGCACGGAAATGACCCATTTCTCCACAACCGAAACATCTCTTCCTCGAAAGTGGAGACACGGTTGCTTGTTGCGGTTCTGATAAGAGATTTGAACCAGACGCCACGGCAACTTCAGTCGTCTGCATACCTGTTAGGAACTTTTGCATTTCCCCCTGCATCTCGGTCACCTTCATCAACACCCTGCACAATTCAGCGTGCGCTTTCTGCAGTTCAGTTTGAGCTTCCTGTACCTTCTTTACAGTCTTGAACAACTCGCTTCGTTCAGAAGAGTTCGATTCTTTAGCAGCCTTTTCGACGAATTTAAAACCGACTAACTGCTCCTGTTCATCCAGGTCAGATCCATAGGTGTCTAACGAGTCGTTTTCAGGCTGCAGACCGTCGTTATATCTTGCAGGTTGTGCATAAGCCCTTTCTCCCCGCCTGAAGGATTTCTCTTCCTCTCGTACAACTCGGATCAGTTCCAGGTACTTCAACTCTTGATTGACTGCTCTGCTTCTCAGCTGCATCATCACCGGATCTAACGGTTGAGAGCCCTCAGGATCTGCTTTATTCGTATCTTATCTACGTCAGCCGGATTGGCCCCTTTCTTGAGGAGTATTTGGTGCAGAATCTTATCCAAGCGCCTCATGTAATCAATCATTCTCTCACCTCTCTTCTGATAGGTGTGTTCGTACTGATATACTAGTTCCGCTGCCTTTTCTGTTCGCCCAAACACTTCTTCAAGAACGTTCAGATAATCCAAAGCAGTACAATCTTTTCTACTCAGTTTTAGGTTTCTCACCGCTTCTGACGCAGGTCCCTTTAAACTCTCGGTGATCCTTTGCTTTTTCTGGGCCTCAGGGACGTCCCACTCATCCAGTGCCTGCATCGCCTGTTCCACCCATTCCTCAAAGGTTTCTTCTCCCGCCGGAGTTGGTACATTTCCTGTAAAGTTCCTTAACCGTCGATAACCGAAATTAGTGTGAGGAGGGCTTGTTTTCTGACATTTAGCCAGCAAATCTCCAATAGCCACGATAAATTCAGGCCCGATCATGGCCAACGGACTGGGCGCGGGAACACTTTCGGCTTCGCCACGTGGCGCACTTGGCTGAATCAGTTGGACTTCCACCTCATCGGTCAGCTCCACGCTCGCGCCCCGAAAACATGCTGGAATACCTTTTCTCCATTCGAGAAGAACATGCGTGTGAGAGGTATCTGGGTTTTTCTTAATGTCCAGAATTAACCCCCGATGATCTGGTGCTAGCGTGGCCACGGCCTGGCGAATCTGATCTTCGGCCCAAGTGTCTGCAGGAATATCCATGACTATGCAACATGCTAACTGACTACTGTGCTCCCCACACCATTCGGCAGCAGTGTCTGGATCCATATTTAACCCTTTAGATGCGGTTTTTCCAGAGACTGAATCCCGGAAACGAGCCCCACGTGTAGCGCTCACTCCCGGAGGAGCCGCTGAAAATGAACCACGGGTCAGTCTCCCCGCACTAGGGAATAAATATACTCCAACACGCTGGACAGTTTTACAATTTAAAAGATTTACTAAAAGGTTTGCAGCTCTTAAGACACGGTATACAGGAAAATTTACAGTACTTTCGTAACACGATAAACGCGTAGCGGTAAAAGAAACGAAAACACGAGGGCTTCGTATTTTCGGAAAAAACCCCGACCGAGCAGAAAATTAAAAGATACGAAATTCGAGGAAAAACCGTAGCGAGACACAATAAAATACACAGTTCTCGTATCACGGTGAACGCGCAGCGGGAACAAAAAAGGAAAAATGTTCGGAATGTAGCTTTAACTTTGCCCCCTTGTCCGGTTCGGAAAAGGAAAATGAGTCCTGCACCGGTTAAGTCCCAGAACATGAGGTGATATGTATTTGTGTGTGTAGGGTACCCGGGTACTTCTCAACTGGCCAGTGAGTTTACTTTAGCGATGTCTTCGACTAGTCAGTTGGGGCCCTGTGGGTTTTAGAAGGAAACAGCAGCGTACGCTCTTATTTAAACACGGCCTTGGGGCCTCTCACCCATCCAGCGCAAGCTTGAGATTCGGCTGGCCCAGGACGCCTCTCCGCTCGATATTGCCGGGGGATGCCGACCACCGGATCTGTTGTCTGGCCCTCTGTCTGTCAGCCGCGACTCATCCAGCTTACCGCCTGCTCCCCGCTTCGATCGACCGCGGTACTCCTCACTCCTGGGGTCTTCTCTCCTTCAGCTGCACTTGAATAGCATAGAGGGTGAGGTCTGTGTCCCGCAAGCTGAGTGAGTCAATCCTGAAGGCCCGATCCACTCTGTCTGCGCTCCGGCCTATCTTTGGTCTCTCTCTTTACGTTGTGCATCCGCTCTCCTTGACTCCCTGGCGCGCTCTGCCTGTTCTCCACGAGGTGCAGGATGTACAGCTCTCCACAAACCCACCCACTTCCTGTTTCTTCGCAAAGCATGCATGGACATGTAGTTCAAGTGTCCAGGGTCTTTAATCGTGATAGTCTCCATCTTGTGGCCAAAAATGGGTACTGCCACAGTAAACTTTAACACATCGCTACACAAGCTTCAAGGAACAGCTCTCACCATCACTGTAACAAAAAGCTCAACAAACTTTACTGCTGTATTAACGTAGCCAGGGATCTGGCAGAACTGTGGGGTCAGTCACTGCTGTACAGGGACAAGATTCATGGGGTTATAATAGGTGTAAATCCCTGTACAGTACAGATACAAGGTGTTGCTGTAATTGCCATACACAGGCATTATGCAGCACATACAGCAACACCTTGTATCTGTATGTGCTGCATAATGCCTGTTATGGCAATTACAGCAACACCTTGTATCTGTATGTGCTGCATAATGCCTGTGTATGGCAATTACAGCAACACCTTGTATCTGTAATTGCCATACACAGGCATTATGCGGCACATACAGATACAAGGTGTTGCTGTAATTGCCATACACAGGCATTATGCAGCACATACAGATATTGCATTGCTAATAATCTCATTATGATCACTACAAACTCCCATAAACAGGAGATCTCACCATTTTATTATCTGTCTGCAGCACATTTACTGACAAAGGCCATTTTCTGCCTGTACACTGATAATGCAGACCCCATGTGACATTGTGCCAGATAAGAGACGCCATCTAGAGTTTTGAACCTTTCATCCCAGCAACATCTCTGCCTGTATGCTGATACTGCAATCCCTGTGAGACATTCTGCCAGATAAGGGACACCATCTAGAGTTTAGAACCTTTCATCTAAGTAATATTTCTGTAAAGGATAAACTAATACATGAGAACTTAAAGGAACACTCCACTGAAAAAGAAAGTTCCTTTTTTAGCTCTTAATTTAGCAGGGGATACGGACAGCCTCTGCCCGATTATTTTTTTACTTTACGTAGGCAACTCCTGTAGCGCTTGCACACAAAGATGGATAGGGCTGCAGGCGCGGATCCCATCCATCTGCTTTCTCCCTGACAACAACCGGCCTTGCAGGCAGTCTCAGGGAGCAGACGTCAGCCCGCTCAAGCTCTCCACTTCTCCCTGCATTTTACAGAGTGCGGGGGGATCCTTGGAGGAGGGGAGAGGATACTCCACCACACCTGCCACTTTAAAAATGAGCACATTTTCACGGAACTGTTTTAGAAGAATACTTTAAGCATAATATTTTGTGCTTTACCCCAGATACTTTTTAACTTCAGATCCTATTTTATAAAACAAAAAGTGTTTGGTAGTGAACAGGTTAATACACTCCATTTTGACAGGAATTATTTGAAAGGCTGTGGGCTCTAGTACATTCTCTGCGTAAAATTCGTCCGCGCAGCGCATATTTTTTTTGCGCGCAGCATTAAACGTTAACGCGGGTAAATTAACGCTGGTATTACAATCCGAGCCCATTTTTTCATCCGTCAAAAAATATCGCGAGTAAAAAAAGACGTGCAAATTAACGCTGCGCGCAGAAATCAGTGTGCAGACTGTTTTTTTTCACGCAATTCAGCCAATCAGAATTAAGAACCACGATTGTCTCCCGTTCAGTTTTTTCGCCTGTCAAAATCAAACTGAGTATATATGCTGCAGCAATAATAAAAACACGCACAATGTCTTTATTTTATTGTTTGGGTATGTGTAGAATGTGTAACTATACTCTGCTGTATTTTTTTTTTTCGTGCTGGTGTATTTGGTTTCAGCCAGAACGTTCAGATTTGCAGTTACCACCAGCTTTTAAAAGACGTTAAAATTATGCGCGCTAACGTCGTTCGTAAAAGGTTGCGCATCGATTGCAATACCAGCCACGTACCAGCGCACTAACGCATTTGCGCTCACAATGTTACATAGTTACATAGTTATATAGGCTGAAAAAAGACATGCGTCCATCGGGTTCAGCCTCTCCCACATAACCTACTGCTGTTGATCCAAAAGAAGGCAAAAAACCCAGTCTGAAATGCTTGCCAATATGCAACATACTGGGAAAAAATTCCTTCTTGACCCCAGAATGGCGTCAGATTTCTCCTTGGATCAAGAAGCTTTTACCCACATATTAAATATTATAACCCTTAATATTCTAAGTCTGCAGGAAGTCATCCAGTCGTTTTTTAAAAGTCTGTACAGACTCTGACCCAACCACCTCAACAGGCAGAGAATTCCACAGCTTTATTGTTCTCACCGTAAAATAACCCTTCCTATGCTTTAAGCTAAATTTTCTTTCTTCCAGTCTAAATGGATGACCCCTTGTCCTATGTATAGACCTGTTAATGAATAGGTTATCAGACAATGGTTGATAATGGCCCCGTATATATTTATATAAGGTTATCAGATCCCCTCTAAGGCGCCGTTTCTCTAAACTAAACAGGTTTAAGCTTGTTAGTCTTTCCTCATAACTTAACCCTTCCATCCCCCTTATTAATTTAGTTGCCCGTCTCTGCACTTTTTCTAACGCTATAATATCTTTTTTTAAGACAGGTGCCCAAAATTGCACGGCATATTCAAGGTGCTGCCTGACCATTGATTTATACAGAGGCAAAATTATGTTTTCATCCCGTGAGTGAACTCCCCTTTTAATGCATGCCAGTACTTTGCTGGCCTTGGCGGCTGCTGTTTGACATTGCACATTGTTACTTAGTTTGAAGTCTATGATTATTCCCAAATCCTTCTCCTGCTTGGATTTCCCTAACTCCGTACCATTTAGGGTATAAATTGCTTGTGTGTTCTTCACTCCAAAGTGCATAACTTTACATTTATCTAGATTATAATTCATCTGCCATTTAAGTGCCCAGTCCCCCAATCTATCTAAATCCCTCTGCAGCGAAGTAACATCCTGCTCACATTGTGCTCACATGTTAAGTATGGGATGCGCGCACAAACTTTTGCTCGCGCAGGGTAACTCGTGTTAGACGTTAACGCGCATTTTGTGCGCGAACATCTTAATTTGATGGTCAGCGCAAAGGGTTTTACCCTCGCTTTAATGCGTTTTTGCGCACGCGCACATTTTTGCGCGAAGAATGTAATAGAGCCCTGTAAAGGCTAAATAAACCATTTTTTTTTTTTAATATATAGCTTTGCAGAGGGAGACGTCTTTAAAGATTTTTATTGATTTTAATTTCTGAACGTTCTACTGCAATACGTACACAGCCATCACGAAGATTTACTACCCGGCTGTAAACCCATCACTGGCCTGTGCCCCCCCCCCTGCCAGCCTCATTACGGCAAGCACCCCTGCTACATTTATTAAATCTCCTGATCCTTCGTTTGTAATTTAACACAAAACAAACACTCGTGCTTAACCCCTTCACTACAGAGTTGTTTTCCATAAAAAAAATACTGCCAGGACCCAGTGGCTTTATGAAAAAAATCACTTTGCAATAGCCAAACTGTGAAAATGTGCCTGAAAATTCTAAAAGCGCATATTCAAACTCTATGCACTATTTAACAGACAGATGGCGCCATCTACTGGCCGAAAAGCACCAATACATCTCCATAATACAGCAGGGGCTCCGTTTTTACTCGGGAGGGGGAAGAACAGCTTCAAAGCTGTCCAAACTGTTTTGACACACACACAGCTGTCATTCCCGAGGTGCTGAGAGTTTTGGGGCATGTTCTGGAGTCTATTTGGATATGAATTTTGTTTTCAATAAACTGAAATTCTTTTGCATTTCTCAGATTTAGGCCAAACTCAATATCAGGGCCCCCCCGGCAGGGGCTTTGATGATCGAGCATACTTGATTTTGGTACTGAAAAGGTTAAAGATCATCAAGTTTATACAGGAGTACAGTCAGCTTTCATACCTTTGCGGTGAACCAGATAAAAAAGCCTCCATAAAATGTATGTAGGGACCTGAGTGGGAGGAAGGCAGGACCGATTTGCAGAGGATTAGGGACTGAACCCTTGCGCACACCTATAGAACCTGCACTCTGTGACCAGTCCACTACGGATTCTTACCTGTGCGACTGCCACCTGCGTCTGCTGCTGCTGTTGGAGCAGTTGATGTTGCAGAAGGTGCAGCCGATGCTGGGAGGCCAGAGGGGTCAGAGCTGAGATGGACGAGCAACTGGTGGGAGTACGGATGTTTGGAGACACGGACGAATACACGGTGCTGCACTCGATCTCCTAGAAAGACATAACGTAACACTGAACAATGAGCCGAAACAGAGGAATGGGTTAATCAATAGGATCAGATGTCCAACATGTGGCTCACCAGTGGTTGAGCAGAATCTCCCACGAAAGCTGGCAGCGATGGCTAAGCCATTGCTGTACAGGGATAAGATTCAGGGGGTTATAATGAGTGTAAATCCCTGTACAGTACAGATACAAGGTGTTGCTGTAATTGCCACACACAGGCATTATGCTGCACATACAGATACAAGGTGTTGCTGTAATTGCCACACACAGGCATTATGCAGCACATACAGATACAAGGTGTTGCTGTAATTGCCATACACAGGCATTATGCTGCACATACAGATACAAGGTGTTGCTGTAATTGCCATACACAGGCATTATGCAGCACATACAGATACAAGGTGTTGCTGTAATTGCCATACACAGGCATTATGCAGCACATACAGATACAAGGTGTTGCTGTAATTGCCATACACAGGCATTATGCTGCACATACAGATACAAGGTGTTGCTGTAATTGCCATACACAGGCATTATGCAGCACATACAGATACAAGGTGTTGCTGTAATTGCCATACACAGGCATTATGCAGCACATACAGATACAAGGTGTTGCTGTAATTGTCATACAAGGTGTTGCTGTAATTGCATACACAGGCATTATGCAGCACATACAGATATTGCATTACTAATAATCTCATTATGATCACTACAAATCCCCATAAGCAGGAGATCTCACCACCTTATTATCTGTCTGCAGCACATTTACTGCATCGGCCTGTATGATGATAATGCAGACCCCGTGTAAGCAGATCTCACCATTTTATTATCTGTCTGTAGCACATTTACTGACACAAAGGCCATTTCTGACTTTATGCTGACAATGCAGACCCCGTGTGGCATTGTGTGAGATAAAGGACATCATCTAGGAGTTTAGAGCTCTTCATCCCAGTAATACAAGAATATTAATAAATGGCACAATACGCATTACTAGAGATAAAATATTATTTTAATCTTTTTTGCAAAGATTAAAAGATTTAATTACCATTTTTACCCTACATTTAAGTGTTGACTACACATCCCATGTTTCAATCAAATCCAATACACACACATATATATATATATGCCTGGTAGTGAAAGTGTTAATTGATGAAGTGTATGAAGACCCACACTCCTTTTTCAGATGAGATTGGTCTTTGATCATATATCAAAGCTAATGTTTGTGCAGGGCTCCCCAAGACGTTTGCTTTCGCAGATGAGCGTACACTTCAGCAGCCACTGCGGGAAGGCTAAAACCAGTGGCGGAAGTACCAGGGTCGCAGCTGCGACCGGGCCCTGGCATTCCGCCACTGGAGGGGGGCCCAGCGCCGCCGCCAGATTCCGGCAAAAAGCGCCGGAATCTGGGAGCAGCGCCGCCGGCTGTTCCCCTCCCTGCGAGCGGCCCGCTGGCTTGCAGCTTGGCCGCTCGCGTGGGATGGGAACTAGCTGACCAGCGCACGAGATCTCGCGAGAACTCGGCTGCGCTGGACAGGTGGTTTCCGGTGAGCGGCCAGGCTGCATGCTTTCAGCGGCCGCTCACCACGGAGAGAGGAGCCTGAGCCGGAGAGAGGAGCCTGAGCCTGAGGTGAGCTGGGGGCCCTATATACCCATAAGAGCTGGGCGCAAATCTATCCATGAGCTGGGGCAGTATATCCATGAGCTGGGGCAGTATATCCATGAGCTGGGGCAGTATATCCATGAGCTGGGGCAGATATCCATGAGCTGGGGCAGTATATCCATGAGCTGGGGCAGTATATCCATGAGCTGGGGCAGTATATCCATGAGCTGGGGCAGTATATCCATGAGCTGGGGCAGTATATCATGAGCTGGGGCAGTATATCCATGAGCTGGGGCAGTATATCCATGAGCTGGGGCAGTATATCCATGAGCTGGGGCAGTATATCCATGAGCTGGGGCAGCATATCCATGAGCTGGGGCAGCATATCCATGAGCTGGGGCAGCATATCCATGAGCTGCGGCAGCATATCCATGAGCTGCGGCAGCATATCCTGAGCTGGGGCAGTATCCATGAGCTGGGGCAGCATATCCATGAGCTGGGGCAGCATATCCATGAGCTGGGGCAGCATATCCATGAGCTGCGGCAGCATATCCATGAGCTGCGGCAGCATATCCATGAGCTGGGGCAGTATCCATGAGCTGGGGCAGTATCCATGAGCTGGGGCAGCATATCCATGAGCTGGGGCAGTATCCATGAGCTGGGGCAGCATATCCATGAGCTGGGGCAGCATATCCATGAGCTGGGGCAGCATATCCATGAGCTGGGGCAGCATATCCATGAGCTGCGGCAGCATATCCATGAGCTGGGGCAGCATATCCATGAGCTGGGGCAGTATCCATGAGCTGGGGCAGTATCCATGAGCTGGGGCAGTATCCATGAGCTGGGGCAGCATATCCATGAGCTGGGGTAGTATATCCATGAGCTGGGGCAGTATCCATGTGCTGGGGCAGTATATCCATGTGCTGGGGCAGTATATCCATGTGCTGGGGCAGTATCCATGAGCTGGGGCAGTATCCATGAGCTGGGGCAGTATATCCATGAGCTGGGGCAGTATATCCATGAGCTGGGGCAGTATATCCATGAGCTGGGGCAGCATATCCATGAGCTGGGGCAGCATATCCATGAGCTGGGGCAGCATATCCATGAGCTGGGGCAGCATATCCATGAGCTGGGGCAGCATATCCATGAGCTGGGGCAGCATATCCATGAGCTGGGGCAGCATATCCATGAGCTGGGGTAGTATATCCATGAGCTGGGGCAGTATCCATGTGCTGGGGCAGTATCCATGAGCTGGGGCAGTATATCCATGTGCTGGGGCAGTATATCCATGAGCTGGGGCAGTATCCATGTGCTGGGGCAGTATATCCATGAGCTGGGGCAGTATATCCATGAGCTGGGGCAGTATATCCATGAGCTGGGGCAGTATATCCATGAGCTGGGGCAGTATATCCATGAGCTGGGGCAGTATATCCATGAGCTGGGGCAGTATATCCATGTGCTGGGGCAGTATATCCATGTGCTGGGGCAGTATCCATGAGCTGGGGCAGTATCCATGAGCTGGGGCAGTATATCCATGAGCTGGGGCAGTATATCCATGAGCTGGGGCAGTATATCCATGAGCTGGGGCAGTATATCCATGAGCTGGGGCAGCATCCATGAGCTGGGGCAGCATATCCATGAGCTGGGGCAGCATATCCATGAGCTGGGGCAGCATATCCATGAGCTGGGGCAGCATATCCATGAGCTGGGGCAGCATATCCATGAGCTGGGGCAGCATATCCATGAGCTGGGGTAGCATATCCATGAGCTGGGGCAGTATCCATGTGCTGGGGCAGTATCCATGAGCTGGGGCAGTATATCCATGTGCTGGGGCAGTATATCCATGAGCTGGGGCAGTATCCATGTGCTGGGGCAGTATATCCATGAGCTGGGGCAGTATATCCATGAGCTGGGGCAGTATATCCATGAGGTGGGGCAGTATATCCATGAGCTGGGGCAGTATATATGAGCTGGGGCAGTATATCCATGAGCTGGGGCAGCATATCCATGAGCTGGGGCAGCATATCCATGAGCTGGGGCAGCATAATCATGAGCTGGGGCAGCATATCCATGAGCTGGGGTAGTATATCCATGAGCTGGGGCAGTATCCATGTGCTGGGGCAGTAATCCATGAGCTGGGGCAGTATATCCATGGCTGGGCAGTATATCCATGAGCTGGGGCAGTATCCATGTGCTGGGGCAGTATCCATGAGCTGGGGCAGTATATCCATGAGCTGGGGCAGTATATCCATGAGCTGGGGCAGTATATCCATGAGCTGGGGCAGTATATCCATGAGCTGGGGCAGTATATCCATGAGTTGGGGCAGTATCCATGAGCTGGGGCAGTATATCCATGAGCTGGGGAGGTGGGGCAGTATATCCATGAGCTGGGCGGCGTATATCCATGTGCTGGGGCAGTATATCCATGAGCTGGGGCAGTATCCATGACATGAGCTGGGGCAGTATATCCATGAGCTGGGGCAGTATATCCACGTGCTGGGGCAGTATATCCATGAGCTGGGGCAGAATATCCATGAGCTGGGGGCAAATATATCCATGAGCTGGGGCAGTATATCCATGAGCTGGGGCAAATATATCCATGAGCTGGGGGTAAATATATCCATGAGCTGGGGCAATATATCCATGAGCTGGGGCATTATATCCATGAGCTGGGGCATTATATCCATGAGCTGGGGGCAAATATATCCATGAGCTGGGGGCAAATATATACAGGAGCTGGGGGCAAATATATACAGGAGCTGGGGGCAAAAATATCCATGTGTGAGCTGGAGCAATATATCCATGTGTGGCCTGGGGGCAATATATGTCCATGTGAGCTGGGGGCAATATATATGTCCATGTGAGCTGGGGGCAATATACAGTATATATCTGTGTCAGCTGGGGCAATACTATCTTTTTTATATTGCAGGAAAAAAAAAGTAAAAATATAGATTTTTTTTGGGGGGGGTTGGGGGGCCCTTCATGGATTCTTGCACCGGGGCCCTCAGGTTTCTAGTTACGCCACTGGCTAAAACCCTCTGTTATACATTATACGTTGGGATTTGGGATACAGAGCAGAGCACAGGGGAATTCTCAAGTGTTGTTAAGCAGGCACTGGTCGCCAATAGTCCATGCGTTGTCCAAGTATTATGGTAGTTTTTGTGCAGAGCTAACCTGTAGTTATATGGAAGCTGGTTTACATTTTTTCGATGCATATCCTTTAAAATAATGGGAAATTGAAGTCACATGATTGTGTGTGTGGTATATATAATATATGAAAGTTCAACAAACCCGATAAAGCGCTGTCCTAGGAGTGGCTTTGACCAGTTGCATAACCTTATCTTTGCTACAAAGCCACAGTGTGGCATAGCATTGATTTCAGGGTTCTGTGTAATAACAGATCTAGGATGCATAAAAGTGAGACAGAGGTCATTTGCATATCCTACCCAGAATTCCTTGCTGCATATGGGGAATGTGGCACAAGAGCTCTGGGATGCAATTCTTTGAATTGCTATGATGTGCAGGTGGCTTCTGCAATATTAAACACACATACATATATATATATATATATATATACACATATATACACGATAGTCCAGATGACAAAATCACGAGTATAGCAGTACAGGATATCTTTTTTATTAGACCAACGTTACATTTAAAAAGACAAGCTTTCGAGAGTGTTCCTCTCTTCCTCAGGTCTGGAAACTATACTGAGCAATATCCTAGAATTGAACATTAAGGGTCACATGGGTGGGGGGTTAGATGTTGTAAATAGTGAGAGTCAAATGGTATGGTCAAAAATGGGAAAATAAACACGAGAGATCTTGGGCTCATAAAACAACAGTGATAAGATCAGGACAACTTGAAAGAAAGAAAAAACAAAAACACAAAATCTGTAAAGGCTGAAAAAGACAAAAAAAAAAACACCAATAAGGAACAAAACACCTGCTAGAATTCTGAAAGTTATGTGATGTTATGATAATGGGTTAAAAAAGCCAGAATCCACATTAAGTCCTTCTTTTATGGTGTTAAAATATGTGTTCATTTTCATTTCAGATGTCTTGCGTTCACGGTGGTCTTTAAATTTCCTTTGAGGATTTTATTTCTGAGATTTTGGATGGAGTGGCCTGTTAGATTGAAGTGATGTCCCATCAGGATACAGTATGTATTTTCCTGATGGATATAGATAGATAGATAGATAGATAGATAGATAGATAGATAGATAGATATCCAAGGTGTGCGTCACTGGTTTGCAGCATGTAAGTGTCCGGCAATTTTACTCTATTTTGCCAGTATTTATGTTTACTTTTCACATAACCATCGTTTCTCTTCGAGCTGCGGAATCCATATTTCACACTGCGGTCCCCTCACACAACACATACACAGATTTGCCACAAGGTGGCGCCAGACAACAGAAAACCTGCAATGTACAGTACAAACGCTTAAGGCGAACCTTCCGTGACTAAAATCCCTTTTTATTTAATATCCCATTATGCCAGGAATATATTATTGGCCTAAAGATCCTGGATAAAACTATCAGCGTTTAATAAGGTATTACACCTGTACGTGTCTGCGTTCCAGTGATGAGAGAGCTGCCATCGTGCCTTTCCAGGGAAGATCTGATGTCATTTGGGAGGTAAGACGGATTTATTTTAGGATAAACTGCTCCCAGGTTTATGGACCAAGTCCATGCCATGAATATGGAGAAAGAACCAGGCTGCCGTTTTTGTAGGTTTTGGCTTTGAGCACTTAAATTTGTCCAGGGCCAAAGAATCTTCACCTAACCTTCCCTTGACCTTGAGAATCTGACAGCACACCTATTGAGCCAACGAATCTGCCCAGCTCCCTACTAGAGACCATGAGAGTCTGCCATGCACCCCGAAGACCCTGAGAATCTGTCCATGAACCCTGGACACTCAGAATACGCCAGTTCGCCCCCAAGACGACGAGAATCTGCCATTTCGTTCCAAAGAACCAGCACGTGCACCCAAAAACCCAGGGATTTTGCCCAATCACCCCCAAGAATTGCACCCAGAGACCCAGAAAATCTGCTTGTGCACCCCAAAACACAGAATCTGCCCATTTGCCCCCAAGAATCCGCCTATGCACCCCAAAACAGAATCTTCCTATTCACTCCCATGAATCTGTGCACCCCAAGACCCGGAGAATCTGCCCATCAAGAATCCCTTGTACCCCAAAACCCAAAGAATCTGCCTCTGCATCCCGAAAATCATCCCATTAGCTCCCAGGAATCTGCCTGTGCACCCCTGAGAATCTGTCCATGCACGAGACCCAGAAAATCTGTCTGTGCACCCTGAAACCCAGAAAATCTGTCCGCGCACCATGAAAATCTGTCACAGAAACTCAGAAAATCTGTCACAGAAACCCAGAAAATCTGTCCGTGCACCCAGAAAATCTGTCCGTGCACCCTGAAACCCAGAAAATCTGTCCGTGCACCCAGAAAATCTGTCCGTGCACCCTGAAACCCAGAAAATCTGTCCGTGCACCCCGAAAATCTGTCCGTGCACCCCGAAACCCAGAAAATCTGTCCGTGCACCCTGAAACCCAGAAAATCTGTCCGCGCACCCAGAAACCCAGAAAATCTGTCCCAGAAAATCTGTCCCAGAAACCCAGAAAATCTGTCATTGCACCCAGAAAATCTGCCTGTGCACCCTGAAACCAAGAAAATCTGCATGTGCACCACAAAACGCAGAGAATCTGCCCATTTGCCCCCAAGAATCTGCCTATTCACTCCCATGAATCTGTCTGAGCACCCCAAGACTCAGAGAATCTGCCCATCAAGAATCCCTTGTACCCTGAAACCCAAAGAATCTGCCTCTGCGTCCCGAAAATCATCCCATTAGCTCCCAAGAATCTGCCTGTGCACCCCTGAGAATCTGTCCGTGCATCCTGAAACCCAGAAAATCTGTCCACGCACCCTGAAACCCAGAAAATCTGTCCACGCAACCAGAAAATCTGACTGTGCACCCTAAAACCCAGAGAAGCTGCCCTTGCATCCCGAGAATCCAACTATTCACATCCAAGAATCTTCCCGTTCACCCCAGAAAATCTACCCATTCACCCAAAAAATATTTCCGTTCCCTGCCCCCTGAGATTCTGAATTGGCGAAGCTCCACAACAAAACTTTCTAACTCCCAAAAATATATAACCAGGAGGAACAAGATGTGCTGAGAATATATGTGGCAGAGAAAAGAATGAGAAGAAATGCGCTGTATTGCTCGGCTGACACACACACACACACACCTCATTTTCTTTCTATGTACCAAGTGCACAGTATTTACAGGAAGTTCCTCTCGCTCGCTGGTAACCAGGGGCCACTTTGTTTAAAGGCAAATAAGTGATCACCAAGGGAAGCCAAGCGAGCGAGAAAAGATTTCCAGGAATGCGGCAGCGCCGTGCCCACTCTGAATAGCCAAGCGGCACAATGGACATTCAACTCCATCAAAGCATCCCGGGGAGCTGCGGGTCAATGGCCGGGGAACAGGTGATGTCACCAGCTTCAAACAACGCGGAAACCCCCCCCCCCCATACTCTGAGTATCAATCTCTGTGTGTCGTTTGTTTTTCTAGAGCCGTGAGGGACTCCGCGACCTCCGCGACTCTCAAAGTGATGTCATAGCGTTTTCTGAAGAATTTATGTGTAACGCTAGCGAAAATGGTAATCTGATGACCCCTGTCGAAACTGTGAAAACAGCACCAAAGTAATCGGTGGTATGATGCCGTGTATTTGTCCTTGTTAAATTTAGATAAAAATAGGGCATTTTGGAAATGTGTGAGTTCATAGTGAGGTCATAACTCAGGGACGGCTACTGCGGGCAATGCAGATATCAGGAAACAGCAATTGAATTGAAGTGTCAAGCTTGACTGAGCAGCATGGCTACGGCCATGCATAAACATCTGTACATAATTCTGTGTTAAATGCAAAGCCCCAAGTGTCCCCATTTTGGAGAGACAGTCCCTTATCTTGGGGGGGGGGGTTGTCACCAAACCCCATAAGCTTGGAGTTTATAAATTTACAGTACGTCCCTTGCTACGGTTTCACTTTGTATTCTTCCAGCTGGCTGGAATCTGATGCTTGGCTTGTGCGCAGACAGTGAGCATGCAGCCAATCGGATGCCGTTGAAGGATCACCGTTGGGTGGACGAACCAGCAACTTCTCAAATCACCGCTGCGGCAATCATATGCCAACTTAATGTTTGGTTCCAATGAACCTCCGTCCTGGAATGCTGGATGGGAGATGAGAAACCGCATTCAAGGTAGTGGAAAGGTCTCCACTGGTGAAGGGCTGCCATGGTTGCTAGAGCAGTGATGGCAAGCCTTGGCACCCCGGATGTTTCTGAAATACGGCTGCCAGAGCATCGTGAGGCGTGTATGTGCGACTACGCATCAAGGGACATGTAGTTCCGAAAAATCTGGGGTGCCAATGTTCCCCATCACTGGGCTAGAGGGGCAAAACATTGATGAGATTAAGGAAGGATCGGGATAAAGAGGAATTGTGACCCTATGGGGTTTTCCAGTGAAGAAATCTTTGAGTCTCAACCTCATAGACCAGGGCTCAAAATTTCAAGTCCCAAACTACTAGCCAGGCCTTAAGAGTTACTTGCCACTAGTTGCCCCACCTAATCCCATCCTGCCCTGCCTGCCTCTGCATTCCCACTTGCCCTCATGTAATTTTCACTCACCAAATGCGAGCAGGCGAGTGGAAATTTTGAGGCCTGTCATAGACTACATTTTACTTATTACCTCTTGCCTTTGAAATTATACGGTAATTTTGCGTTCTATGATGAAAACAATATGCTAATCTATGATGTCAGTCTAGATGTTCTGAAGGCTTGTGAGGGGGGTCTCATAACTGGGAGTAGTATCTGCAGGAGAAAGCAGCCAATTTGTACACAGTCACTAGAAAGTTCACGCATAAGTACTTGGTCATCTGTACGGGGGAAATGTACTTCCTCAAATGAAGTCAGTGAGCAGCGGGTGGAGACTAAGACACCGGCATGATGGAAAGTAAAGGAAGAGCAAGGAAATTTTAAGGATAGGTTACAGGAAGCGCATCCTAAACTGTAAACTAAAGATGGGAGTATCATTTTTAAGCAGTATATGAGACTGCCATCTTAAAAGGTCCAGGTGCTTCCGAATTCTCCCAAGATATAGGAAGAGCCCATTTTCGTTTGTTTACGTTACAGACGCTCAGAGTACGGTGGCAAATGAAATATGTATTCCCAATTTAGAGCAAACCTGAAGGTATATAGATAGGATCCTTCAAAATATGTCTAGGGGTCAGCAAGCCTCCTATGGCAAGGGTCGACAAACTAGGCCCGCCAGATGTTTTAGAACGACATGTCTGGCCAACTACGGAGTCGATGACCATCATGGGAGATATTCCTAAACCTCTGGAGAGCCAAGGTCACTGACCCCTGCCATACGGGATGTGAGAAGGGGCAGTGTAAAGGGGATGAGTAAGGGGCCCATGAATCATCAGTGGCAGCCATGCCTTACGATGTGAGTGGTTCCTTCATCTTCTGGTTTGTCTGTCTCTAGAAGTTCAAGATTGTAACCCATAGATCAACAGCAATAATATATAGAGGATCAGACTTGTCATCTGTGCCGCCCAGTGACATGACCTCACCTCGATGTTCTGATCATTGAGCTCATGCTCATACTTGACGATCCCCAGGTCGGACACAATGGAGAGTTGATCACAGCTCCCCTGGTCGCGGAGAACGATTCTCTTGAGGTTGGCGTCTGCGTCTTCTTTACTCTCCTCTACTGTCAACTGTTGCTCTAATAAAAGAAGAACAAATAGGATGGAGCGGGAGGCTGGTTGGTAAATCTCTGCGCCGACATGAATACCAATTAGTCCTCGGCTAAAATTTGCATCCTATTTGCATGCGCTTTGCACTCGTACGAAGAACATATCAAACTTCTCATAAAATATTAGGAAGCGTGCCAGGATATCTGTAACAATGCCAAGATACTCACGACAGCTGTGGTTAACCTTTTCCCCACCACATGGGTGGAAAGCACGGACGCGAGCGATTAGCCAGGGACAATTGGGCATATAGTCTATTTGCATATGATTTTATGGATTATACGCATGGCTGGGAAATATTAATGGGACGGAAATTAAACAGACTTTTTGGCTTTTGTGTTTTGTCGTTCCATCATTTCTCATGCTCAGTCACTGGCAATCTGATCCCAATTTAGATTTTATGATACTGCTCGGATGGACCTGGCCAGTTAAGCCCCAGGATGGCTGATCAGGATTACCTTCTAGAGTTTGTTCTTCTAAAGACTTGTCGCTGGCCCCGTCGGCATTTTGCTGGGCGTGCTGAAGGCTCATTTTGTGGCACACTTCAAAAGCCTGTCCAACTGTGCGCACAATCTGCATGGCCTGGCTCTGAGGAAAGAGGACAGCTCATCAATATATAGGTTTTCCAGAGGAGATCGTCAACAGGAAATGTTACCTCAACTGGTCATTCTCACATGAGTCCTTAGTCTTTCCAATAAGATCTATAGAATCTGAAAATACACCCTACAAGACCAAGGGAAACGGTCTGTTCCTCTTCCAAGTCTCACGGATTTGATCATTCACCCAATGAGATCCCAAAGATTTGGTCATTCCTAATAAGACCAAGAGCACAGACCCTAAAGGTCTAAACCAGGGATCTCAAACTCTGGCCATCCCAGATGTTTCTGAATTTCACCTCCTATGATTCTCTGGCCATCTAATGCATTCAAAGAATTCTGGGAATGGTAGGCAATCAACACCTGGGGGCAGTGTTTGAGATCCATCCTCTACACACTGATCCAGGAAGTCTGACAAACAATACAAATACCCATAAAAATCCTTCCACACACCCACGATCCCCTAGGGACAGTCTGTACACGCAGAGGCCCCAAGGGTTGGACCAGACACTCAGAGACCTTGAGTCTGTAAGAGCTTGGCTGTTTCCCCAAATTTGCAGGATTAAATAAAGTCTAAGGTCAACCTCAATTTTAGGTTCATGAAAAATGAAGGATCTGGTTGTTTTCATTGACTGATTATCCGTCCGAACGTTGGCACACTAAGGCCAATGGGTTCAGCAGGCGCCGGTCAAACTTTCAGCTCTGCCAATGGTCAGATGGATACTCAGTCAGTTAAATAAACCAGCTTGCTCGGTTTTTGAAAACATAAAATCAAAGTTTCAAAACTGGTGTGCCATCAACCAGCTCTAGAATCTGCCCATACACCCAGAGAGCCTGGGAATCCATCCATACACCCAGAGAGTCTAATAGAAAAGAATCTATAACTATCTCATGAAAACCTGAGACTCTGCCCATTCAGCCCAAAAATGGTGGGACAGCAATAAGAGTTCTGAATCTGCGATCATGGAGTAAGTGAACATGGCGTGAGCTACATACAGAGCTGCGTGACCATTCTCGCTCACTGGAAGGATTTGCCAGGTACGATAAGGTGAGTCTATTACGACATACGGCTAATGCGGCAAGTCATTTTCTACACTGATGGACCAGGAGAAATCATTTCATTTTGGGGACCTTGCGTTTTTATGCTTGAAACGTCTGTAAAATGGATTTCTTAAATGGAATCTATTACAGAGAGAAAAAAAATGAAACCTTCAATAGTATATAGAAATGCATAGTGCGTCCAAGGACCACTTTTTTTTGGGGAGGGGTTGGACCTGTTTATTTAAAGGAGCATTGAGTGAATCCAGCCATATCGTTTGTTGGCCATGCCAGAGTGTAATACAACCATCTGGGTTTCATTATGAAGTTGATAAAACAGGATAGACCTAAAAGAAATGGAAAAGCGCCATAATGGGTAGAGTCTACATATTTTTTTGTAGGGTAGGGGGGGATGAAGAAAGCCCTCAATCTCGCTCCCACCCGCCCAGTGAGGTCTCAGAGAGTCCACCAATACTTCTGAAGACTCTGAGAATGTGCAAATTTCCTGGAAGACCCCAAGAATCACTCCATTCCCATCGTGTCCCTGAAACTATGCCCATTCATGTAGAGGCCCTGGAAACCAACTCGCTCACATCAAGCACCTAGCTCCATCCAACCAGTCCCTGTGAACAAACCACCAACTATCGTAAGCACTGAACCACTGAAGGAACAGTATAGAAGATTTCTTGCCCCGTCGAGGATTTTACAAGGATGGTTTTTGAAACTCCTAAAACAAGCCGGTCTTACCTTCTTCTTCGACTTAAAGACGTTGCATTTGAAGGTGTTGCTGGAGCCATCGCGAGCGATGTAGCTGAAGATTTTTAAGTCTTGAGAGTCGTGAGAAACGTAAAATATCCTGGCGGAGGGGAGAGACACATAAGATATCGATTTTAGAACGAATGTCCGGGCAATTACCCCCAGTAAATCAGAACCAAGTGGCGTGTGTGCCATGAATATTCAGTGCTACTTGGCACGGGAAGACGAGAATTAAACATTCATTATAGCTCTTGGCCGAGCGGGAAATGGAGAAACGAGCGGCAGGCAACTGAATGTTTCATTATTCGGGATTTGTGTGGAATTATGCTGGCTCTGATTACCAGCGAGCACTGCCAGTGATTTAATGCAAATGCCCGACCATCATTTTTTATTTTCTCGCATAATCTCTTACATTTACAGATATTCAGGGGACGTTGGAAGGGATGGCCAACTTGTCTTTCTACATTAGGCAACGCACTTTAGACTTTGTGTTTAGAGATTAAAAGTGCAAAAAATGTTTAAGTGGTGCCTGTATCCCATAAAAAGACATTGCGCATTCTGCCATCACTTTGCTTTACTGTAGATTTTAAGACCATATATCCTACCCAGGCGCTTAGATGGTACCTTTTTATATCAATTTTATGCTAATGTTAACTCAACATGGTCAGTCCAGATCAAAAAGAGTAATGACCCCGCAGGGTTGGATTACAACACCAAGGCTGCTGCTCCAGGCCCATGTTCCATAAAAACCCAGGAAAAAGTTAACTATTTTGGCACCATATACCTCTAACTTGAACAATGGTGCTATTGGTGTCGGAGATTGGTAGGACACCAGCACAGTGAGGAGCGATTAGGGATAGGACAATTGAACAATTAAAGGGAAGCGTTATTGGGCAAAAGGCCATAAAACATATTTAGTTCCAGGCCCAGCAGTTCAAGTATAACTATCAGTTTTGGAATCGGTATGGCTGACATTGCACATCATCCTCATTAAAAGGTACGGCTGACGCCCCACTTGCCCTCATTACCAAGTACGGCTGAGGGCCGTGTTCACCCTCGAAGCTAAGGTACTGCTAACTGACCGTACGACTGACGCCCCACACGGCCTCTTCAGCAAGGTACACCTGACATCCCACATGACCTCATCGTTAAGGTACGGCTGACAGCCCTATGCAAACTCGTCATTAAGGTACGGCTGACAACCACCCTGGTCAGTAACGTATAACTGGCACTTCAAGTCCTCGCTGGAAAGGCACGGCTAACGCATCACACAACCACATCAGTAAAATATGTCCGACAACCCCGACACCATCATCGGTATGGTACAACTGACAACCCCCAAAACCGTGTCAGTAAGGTACGTCTGACATCGTACCCACCTTGGTAAGTAAGGTATGACTGGCACCTCAAGTCCTCATCGGTAAGGTATGGCTGACAGCCCACATAACCTTGTCGGTAAGGTACGGCCGACACCCTATACAACCTCATCAGTAAGGTATGTTTGACATCAATCCCACACTCGTCGGTAAGGTACGGCCGACAACCCACAAAACCTTGTCAGTAAGATACAGCTGACACCCCCACCCACCTTGGTCAGTAAGGTACGACTGGCACCTCTAGTCCTCGTTGGTAAGTTAGGCTGATAGCCCACACAACCTTGTCTGTAAGATACAGCTGACATCCTATACAACCTCATCAATAAGGTACGGATTGCACCCTATACAACCTCATCAGTAAGGTACGGCTGGCAACCTATACAACCTCATCAATGAGGTACAGCTGACACCCTATACAACCTCATCGGGAAGGTACGGCTGGCACCCTATACAACCTCATCAATGAGGTACAGCTGACACCCTATACAACCTCATCGGGAAGGTACGGCTGGCACCCTATACAACCTCATCAATGAGGTACAGCTGACACCCTATACAACCTCATCGGGAAGGTACGGCTGGCACCCTATACAACCTCATCAATAAGGTACGGCTGGCACCCTATACAACCTCATCAATAAGGTACGGCTGGCACCCTATACAACCTCATCAATAAGGTACGGATTGCACCCTATACAACCTCATCAATAAGGTACGGCTGACACCCTATACAGCCTCATCAGTAAGGTACGGCTGACACCCTATACAGCCTCATCAGTAAGGTACGGCTGACACCCTATACAACCTCATCAGTAAGGTACGGCTGACACCCTATACAACCTCATCAATAAGGTACGGCTGACACCCTATACAACCTCATCAATAAGGAACGGCTGACACCCTATACAACCTCATCAGTAAGGTACAGCTGACACCCTATACAACCTCGTCAGTAAGATACGACTGACACCCTATGTAACCTCATCAGTAAGGCGAGAGACACCCTGCACGTTCATTAGTAAGCAGCTGTCTTGTGGCTGGTGTGAAAATCTGAAAATGTATGCGTATATGCCCTCCACATGTTTTCATGTTATAAAGTGGTGATAGTGGGCAATAATGTGTTGGATAATTGCCTGGCAGAACTAACATGTGGGAGGATTATGGCATATGACACATCTCTGCATGTTGGCAAGAAAAATAAAATTTCCACATTAATTCAATTTCCGTGGAAAAAAAATACTGATGATTATATCTGCGAATTATTAGAAAAGGAGTTAAAGGAGACGCACGCAGAACGCGCCCAGGTGAATGATTGCGCTCAACTCCCAGGGCAGAGGTCAGACCCGAGGGTCTCCTAACACGGAGAGAAATTACAGATAAATCACTTTGTCCTGGACCTTCCCCTTCACCAGATGTGATCTGCCACATCCGTTCAGATCTCACCATCCCACCTCCATCCATTCAACCCCAGCACCTTCATATCGCCCGCGATTTCTGTCTCCGTACATCGCTTAATGCATGGAATAAAAAATAATAAAAAAAAAGGCTCGAATAATATAGATTTAAAGATTTAAAATAAAAGCTTGCCTGTATACGGGGTCATTCATCACCAGCATCTTGCTTTCATCCCACGTCCAAGCCTTCCTCTGGGTTAGAGAACAAAAAAACGGAAGAAAAACAACAAAATCAATAACAAGGTTAGATTGAAGCGAAATAATCCTGTGATTTCTGCAACAGAACTGCATTAGAGTCAAATATACTGTAGCTGGGATAGTGGGACTTATAGTTCCAATGCAGTTGGACAGAAATCTGGCAGATGTAGATCGGAAGCTGGAGCAGTATCACCTTTAAAAGGGACACAACCACTTCCATAAGCTGTAACGACATTACCTGTGCATTACAAATAAAAAAACACATTATAAAACACATGCTGCAGGTTTTTTTCTTTATTTTTACATGCAACTCTAACAAAGTTAGGATTTTTATCTCCGGTTTCCATTTTGTGGATTTTTCCCATGATGCAACATTTACCAAAATCTTAGAGCAAGTCTCACATTACCGCTGTTATATAGGATAGAAGAATAGTAGTGAAGAGGTAATGCTGCAGGGGATCTGTAGTGTGGTCTAAGCTATCGAAGACCTGATAATGGGCTAATATCACTTTAATCTACCCCCCTGGTGATATCCTTTGAATACATCCCACACAATGCAATGACGTGAGTCGGTGACTGACCCATTCACTCCATTCTATGACCAAAGCCACACAGTGAGGAGCAAGTGATGGAAAGATACTGTGGGGGGAGTTTACAACACAAAATATCACACAATGGATGCGCCTAGTGACACATCTACAGGAAAATATCACACAATGGTTGCGCCTAGTGACACAGAGGAAAATATCACACAATGGATGCACCCAGTGACAGAGGAAAATATCACACAATGGATGCACCCAATGACACATCTAGAGGAAAATATCACACAATGGATGCACCCAATGACACATCTAGAGGAAAATATCACACAATGGATGCACCCAGTGACACATATAGGAGGAAAATCTCCAGTTGTTGTGGAGCTGCAACTGTGACCTTGTCATGCCAGTCTTAAAACACGATAGATCATGGGAGTTGCAGTCCCACAACACCCCGGAGTCTACCATGAGGCCAGCCTGGACATAGGATTAAAGAATACTGGGGAGTTACGAATCTGAAGTAGCTGGAGATCGTTGATGTGAATCATTGGGATGCTGGGAGTTATAGTCCAGGCAAATTGATTGCACTGCTCTGGATCAAAGGAATTCTGAGAGTTTTAATCTGAAGCTATAATCTCCAACTACCTCTGGATTATAGGACTCCTCCTGGTAACCTTTTGATCAAAAGTTATTTGCTTCTAGATTATTGGAATACTGGGAGTTGTAGTCCAGAAGCAGTTGGAGAGCTTGGCTTTGGGTTTTACAGTCCGGAAGCAGGTGTAGACCAGATTGCAGTTATTGGGTGGGATAAAGCGGTGGCCAGAAGCTCTTATTGGGGAGAACACTGGCTGGGTGGAGTAGAGGTAACATCACCGCTCTGCATGGAGAGAGCCTGTGGAGTCATAGGTTCGATCCCAGCAAGAGCACCTCTCCAGTAAGTGTCCTTGGGCAAGACACCTAACGGTACATACTCGCCACCCAGGACATACTTGAAAACAAGAGAAATCTCAATGTATCCTTCCTGGTAAAATCCTCTCTCAAAAAAAATAAAAAAAATAAATTGTGGCAGCAGCCATGTATTTAGAAAGAAATGATCGTAAACTACCTCTAATATACCCGGCCGTGTGCGTGTGGATCTCCTAATTAGCCGTGTTCTCCCTTTAAACGGAGACGGAGTTCGTCGTTTCGCCTTTAATCTATCACTCATGAAAGCTTTGCAGGAAATGATTTCCTTCTCACCTTCAAAGCTCTGCCTTCCTCGGCTCAACGCTAGAGATTTATCTTTGATCTCTCCACCACAATATACCTCGACACATTCGGAGCGACACCTCTGCGATTTTATAAGGAGACTATTAATTGCACGGGTTCCATTCGCTAAACAGCGAGACGTGGGGAGCAGGGAACTCTGGCACAGGATTCCGATCCGTACGGTCATGGCGTGAGAATCGGATCACCCCACATCCACACCGAGGCCCCAAAATCCATTGTGCACCGAGCAGGGCATAAAGGAAGAATAGCACCGGGTTGGGAATTCCTTCGCACCCAGAGGTTTCAAAGCTGCATGTCACGTGTTGCTCCGCCATCATAGAGACAGGTCAAGCATCAGGTGACATGGAGTTCCAAAATATCTGGGAGCAAGGGTTGGGCAACACATGGGATAGCATTGATTGTGTCGCTCTTAACTATGGATCCTATTCCACGGCTGTCGTTCTACTTAGCGTTCAAAACGCACAACATAACAGCATATCTTAACAGCTTATTTTTGTCATGTCCTCCTCCACCCTTGAGATAAAGGAGACGTTCCGACCTTAGCGTCTCGCGTTCCTTCCTGTACTTGACTTGGAATGCGCAAGACGTGATGAAACGCAAGAATAGTGACCTACAACAAGGTGCTGAATAAACATAATGTCTCGGTGAAAACCCGGGAAATGTAAGCTGGTGTGACGCTCATACGGACACGTAAACCCTGGTGTAACTTCCCTGAGCAGGTGAAGTCTACGGAGCGGTTACGGCTCTGGTTAAGTTAAGTACACACACACAGGGGGTTTATTAGCCTTAGCTTCGCGCGCATCCACTTTCAGCAGCGCCAGCCGGTAGTTTCACTGCTCCACACACACACCGCATAACGTCTCGCTAAGAAATTTTAACGTCGCCGACCGACTTTAGCGTCTTGGTTGGAATACGAACGTCAGAGGTGAGCTGCTAACGGTTAACGGCTCGCATGCGATTGTTTCCATTAATGTCTGACTTACAACAGCATTAATTTGGACCCACAGCTTTTAAGATAAAATAGAACAAACGGCCTGAGTTGTTTCCTCCGATAAACACACAATATCATAATTATCCGCGGTGACAGTGAAATCGCACCACGTAAGCTAATAAAGTTGTTCTTAAAGCCGCTGCAGCTTCCTGGAGCCGAGATAAGCATCGTTTTGCCGGCAGGTTGCCTTTTCATTTGATAAGACTACAGAACATTTTCTGAAATCGCCCTCAAAGCCGGGGCAGAAAAATAAAGAATTTAAAAGAATTACAATGGTGTAACTGGGGGGCATTTATCACTTCCTGACGAATGGGATCGTGACGCGGGTGGGCGGGTCTAGAGTGAGCATGGAGCTTGAATCACTGGCAAACCCTGAATGGTCGAGGTTAGGAAGCCTATGGTCGTAAATGGAAGGGGTGGGTACACTTCAAGAATAAGGGCAAGTCCACAAATATAGGCGGACACGAGCCCGAATATATGCAGGTATGCCCAAGAATACAGGCAGGGACACTCCCAAAATATGGGCAGATACGTCCTGAATACAGCTGCGCATAACCTAAATACGAGAGAGCACGCCCACAAATACTTGTGGACACTCCCACAAATACAAGTGAGCACACCCCTGAATACAAGTGAGCACACCCCTGAATACAAGTGAGCACACCCCTGAATACAAGTGAGCACACCCCTGAATACAAGTGAGCACACCCCTGAATACAGGTGAGCACACCCCTGAATACAAGTGAGCACAACCCTGAATACAAGTGAGCACAACCCTGAATACAAGTGAGCACAACCCTGAATACAAGTGAGCACAACCCTGAATACAAGTGAGCACAACCCTGAATACAAGTGAGCACACCCCTGAATACAAGTGAGCACAACCCTGAATACAAGTGAGCACAACCCTGAATGCGAGTGAGCGCTCCCACGAATGCGAGTAGGCGCTCCCACGAATGCGAGTAGGCGCTCCCACGACCGAATACGAGTGAGCGCTCCCACGAATGCGAGTGAGCGCTCCCACGAATGCAAGTGAGCGCTCCCACGAATGCAAGTGAGCGCTCCCACGAATGCAAGTGAGCGCTCCCACGAATGCAAGTGAGCGCTCCCACGAATGCAAGTGAGCGCTCCCACGAATGCAAGTGAGCGCTCCCACGAATGTGCGCTCCCACGAATGTGAGTGACTGCAGTCTATGAATACGAGTGAGCGCACCCACGAATACAGGCAGGCAGGCATGTCACGACTACAGGCAGACATGTCTACAAATAGGAGTGAGCACACCCACAAATACAGGCAGGCACGCCCTCGAATACAGGCAGGCACGCCCACAAATACAGGCAGGCACGCCCACAAATACAGGCAGGCACGCCCACAAATACAGGCAGGCACGCCCACAAATACAGGCAGGCACGCCTCATTTATGTGCAGACGTGTTACAGACATCATCTGAAATATGCGCCTGCCCGTCTTAGGGCCATATTACATAGTCGGTGCTAACTTAACCAGAGCTGTTGTAAACTTCCCAGAGCCATTATAGCCTATGGAGGTTTTAAGTTTACAACAGCTCTGGTTAAGTTAGCACCAACTATGTAATACTGGCCCTAAAGTGGGACGGTCGGAAAGTATCCATAACTGCTTAAACATGATTTTTAAATGTCAATCTCCGCCACGTTGTATAGAAACCAGGATCAATGTTCCTGCGGCCCCCGTGGGAATTACTTTAATTTCACCCGGATTCCCCCTATCAGGACATAAATCACATAAATCACGCTCTGCGTCAGCTGCCAGCGTTTGGCGGATCTATGAGTCCTGAAACATTAATTCTAATGAACGACCCGGTGACGGGAATCAGATGTCAGCGTGCAATCAATCCAGCGCCGCTCTGTTTCCTGCCTTCACGTCCTCCGAGACTCTTTTACGACGCGTTAACCCTTGGCATGCTGGAGATATGCGCCGCTCTGGAAAACGGCATGAACATGGAAGACAGAAATCTGCGGTCACTAAATAGATGTCTGGTTGGGTTTTTTTTTTTTGCTGCGGATGTAGATATATCCCATAACCCCTTGCAGTCCTAGTCAACAATATTGAAGTCCGATCCTCAGAAACCTCATAAGAACCCGCGCCCCCCCCCCCCAGATAATCCTCCTTATCGCTCGCTGACACACAATACTTTGTTTTCTTCTTGCAGAAAGGAAATCTTTAAAATCCCGCCGATGCTTAGGCCCCTAAGAAACAGTCTTTAGGTTTTGTTAACCCTTTCTTTAGCTTTTTTGTGAAAGGGAGGAATTTTCAGTCATTGAATACATATAATGACACCATACCCCCCAGCTCTCCCATAGCGGTCAAAAAGTCCCCATCTTTGACTCCTCAATTCATTTTAAATTCCCCAGCTGCCAGTCATCAGATTGTGCCGACATCATCAGTGACATCATTGGTCACTGATGTCAGCACGATCTGCGTGTTGACATCATCCGCTCTCAGACCGCCCGCGATAGCAAGTGTCCGGAGAAAGGCAGCCATTGGGTCGGTTTTGCGCATGCGCACGCAGCAGTGATCCACCATTCTGCGCAGGCGCAACGGACCTACGTACAAAAGTAAGCAAGCTCCATGCAATTCGCAGTTTGCCCATCGTACAGCTACAGTTTTTAGTTATCGCCAATGGATTCCGCAGCATTTTACAATGGAGATGCACAAACGCGAGACATAAAAACTAAAGAAACAGACGACCCTACCCGTAGGAGAACTGTCCTGCCAATACGGTGGTTTACATAGGTACTCAGCCAGAAATCCCAGGAGCTTACAATCTTATTTCAGATTGCATGCGAAAGACCAAAAGCTTGGGCTTGGTGAGTTTTATCAGAGAGTGAAGTGGAAGCAGCTGGAAAGGAGAGCTATAAAATTAGGACAAGGACTGGGTGGGTGGGCAGGACTGCCATGGAGGGGGAAATGGAGGTGAAATGCATGTTGCGTGTAAATGCAAGTTGCGTTGAAAACCTTCAGGGAATTCCCTATTTCAGAAGCACTGAGCTGACGGGGACGAGCAGCGTGTGCGGTGGGAAAAAATGCGAGTATTTACATCTAAATTTAAAAAAAAAAAAGAATAATTGGGCAGATGCTGTCAGGAGCAGCCACCCAATTATTTAAGAACACAAGGGGGGCAGATTTTATTAGAGTGCTGCTTTAACCCCTTCACTGCTGAGCCATTTCACTTCTTAAAAAAACACGTTAATTTTATTATTTTTTTTCTTTACTATAAACATGGTCAGGTTTGATATCATTTGAAAGGCCATGCTCTGGCCTTTCTAATGATACCAAACATGACCCTGCTAGCTGTCAACAGTCGGGAGATATTGGGGTTCAAATGAACCACCTATCTCCACCCCATCTTTCCTTAGGAGTCAATCAGGACGTTCCCCACACGTCCTCAGCAGTGAAAGGGTTAAGCAGCTTCTTACCCCCCGCTTCGCGATGCACAAAAGAACAACCCCATCCTCCCCTTACCCAAACTTGTAACGTTCGTACGGGTGCATCTGCCGCTCCCTGAATATAAAACATTAAACAGGACCATCTTGTGCGTGGTGTTTCTTTTAACGTAAACCTGAATAAATACAACCTGGTAAAAGAAGCATTTTAGCAACTGAAACCATTTACTCCATTCCTGCCTACAAGGAGTTAATTTGATTTAATCTGCAGCATCCAGCATACCGCAGACTCCGTTTCAGCTCCTAAACTTCCTAGATCACAGCAGGTCGTGGTTGGTTCAGCTGGTTTGTACAGAGGATTGATATCGGGTTACAGAGACAAAACGAAACAAAGTTCAGCTGCAAAACAAACGATTCGTAAACTTCTCCATCTTTCTCAACTAGGATGACGATATACGTCATTATTTGGGAAGCCTTTCCGAGGATCTGCAGTAAGTCACGGTGCTTTTGGTAATATTGTAGGGCAGGGGTCAGCAACCTTGATCCTCCAGTGGTCTTGGAACTAAATCTTCCATGATGCTCAGTCAATCTATTAAATGACTGAGCATCATGGGAGATGTAGTTCCATAACACCTTGGGGGGCAAGGCTGCTGACTCCTGTTGCAGGGTGTCCCGCTCGTTGACTTTCTCACCTTTTGCTTTTTTCTCATCACGATTTTGACTCCATCCACTGAAACGGTGATGCTGACCTTCTTCTTCTTGATGTTTTTGGCTTTGAATTCGTACTGTTGAAGAAACACGAGTGGATAAAGTTATTAAAGGGTCATTCTGGTGATTAACGAAACATTTTAACTTAATTACTGCCTACAAAAAGTCAATCCCGTCTCTTCAGCGGAGAGGAGCGCAGGTAAAGCTGGTCTGAGATCACCTTACAGAAGGACAGAGGTACAGCAGCAGAAAAAAAGCATAAGCTACATTGTTACTCTATTCCGAAGGTAAACAAATACATTATTTGGCGATTTGTTTCAAAGGTTTAAAGGAAAACACGTTGCAAATGGTAAAGAATATTTCTGGGGAGCAATCTGATGGAAGATCTCATTAATAAAATATATAACGAGTCACTGGGCCGAGTATCTAATCACATCTCGAATACAGTGTGGCGTCAGAGTAACCGCGAGTGCAATGGTGTGGGATATATCCAGGATGGGGGAGATTAATTCTGGCCCCTCCGCAGTATATTGGGAAAGGCAGTGATCAGGCGGAAACGTCAATGTCGGTTTCGCTCTATTGCTTGCACGTTATGTAATGTCTCTAAGGTGGGGTCTGAATCGAGGAGATACTTTGATGTCATTAAAAATCTGAGCATCGCAGCCATTTAGGCCAATAGAAAAAATGAATTCGAACAAAAGCAATTTACGGCAAGCGATATCAAACAACATATATTACAATTTACAGACTCCTTGGAAAATCTATTGCTGTGCAGCTCTGTTATACACCTGCACACCCCAAATATGTGTAGGAGCCCTAAAAGAAAAGAAAAAAAAATTACACCCAAAAACGCTGAATATATATGGAGGAGCCTCTAAAGGGACACCTGCACACCCTGAATATATGGAGGAGCCTCTAAAAATATACCCACACACCCTGAATATATGGAGGAGCCTCTAAAAAAATACACCAATATAGCCTGAATATATGAAGGAACCCCTAAAAAGACACCCTCACACCCTGAATATATAGAGGAGCCTCTAAAAATACACCTGCACACCCTGAATATATGGAGGAGCCCCTAAAAAGACACCAGCACACCCTGAATATATGGAGGTACCCGTAGAAATACACCCGCACACCCTGAATATATGGAGGAGCCCCTAAAAAGACACCCACACACCCTGAATATATGGAGGAGCCCCTAAAAAGACACCCGCACACCCTGAATATATGGAGGAGGCCCTAAAAAGACCAGTTGGAAAAAAGAAGAGTAACAGAGGTTTTTCGGCCCAAAATAGAGATTGACCCTGCTAAATAGGAGATCTTGGGAGGTGTGAAAACAGATTTCCAAAATCATCGCCATACAATAAAAAAAGTGGAGAAATTCCACCAATTCCATTAATTGAGGTTTCCATGGAAACTGTTCTTTAGGTCTCAGCTTTTCGAAATATTAATACATCATCCCATCAATAAAAACCACTTGAGGTTCAAGCTCGTTCAGGTGGTGACACATCGCTGAGAGGGAATAAGGGAGTCACGGTTCAGACCGCAGAATGAAGATTGCAGACGTCTCAGCGCCAGCAAAAATCCACCATGATGTGAAGCCAGAGAAAGGCAATGAAAATAAATGGAGGAGGAAAACCAGATCAAATCATCTGCCAAATCCAGAGGCAAGACGTAAAACTAACCACCACTTCCATCAAAAAGATATGTACATTTAGTCTGGGTCCACACGAGTGCACTAAATCTGCCCATTGTGTTGCGCATCATGACGTCCGTCATAGAATTACGAAGGATCATATAGAGAACAACACACGACTAACGCGCGCACTTTTTTCATGCACGTTACAATGGACACTTATTTTTGGTCATCGTCAAAACGCTAGGATGCGCATCGAGCCACGTCTACGGAGGTGATGCTTTCTATTGGCGGGAGCACAGGACATCAGACAAATGCTCATATGACGTCTGTCACGTGTGTAGGAAACAGGATGCGAAACGCGACGGCGGCTTCAGCTTCCAGGTTGCTCGAGTTTTTTTTATCTTCACGTGCATCGGGTGGCTCCACAACTACATCCAGGCAAACGTATGTCCATTACAACAGACGTATGACTTCTGTGCTCTTGGCCCCAGCCTAAGGCCGGGGTCGGACGAGCGCACTACTTCCGTCAGAGCTTTGCGACGGTTCGACAGGGTGGGCCACACGGTGCAGCGTGTTGCGAGCGCAACCACCGGATGTGCTGAAAGCCTCTCCATTGAAACGCTACGATGGATGTAAACTAGACGGGACTACAAAGCGTGATTCTCCATAGGAGGATCGAGCCTTGCAGCGCTGAGCTCCCTATCTGCGCTCAGCGAGGTGGCCGGAGTGGAAGGAACGTCCACCCTCACGGACGCTCCTTCCTCGCTGAAAAACGCTCGCCTGACACCGGCCTAAATAGCCACACACATAAGTGAATGGTTTGAGAGGCAGTGATATAGACAGATAATCTGTATATAATACATAGATAAAGAAGATGAATATACAGAATATAAACCTCCGATTCAATGCGCTGTTTGACATTTGGAGAAAAAAGAATTAAATCAATGAAATAAATGCAATAATGCATTCTTTGTTGATTAAATGTAAGTTGGTTAATGGCGCCAGCAATGGTTTATATGGCAGTAAAAGAGTCTAGGGAGAGATTTATCGACGACGTATCGGCCGAGCTTAACGCCCCGCTGTATTTCACCCAGAGAATGTACATACATCAGAGCAATATGTTGTCATGAAGCGGATGAACGAGCGCGCTGAGAAAGGCCGGTTAAAAATAAAAGCTTTACAAGAGAAAAGTCTTCAAACCGTTCATGGAAGGAAAATAGATTAAGAAAAAAAAAAGCGTATAGAGTCATCTTGTGGGATCAGCATTTGGAGTGATGACTGGAGCAGGACAGGGGATACACCTGAAAAGCAAATCACACGGCAGGGAGCTCCGTGACGGAAATTAAAAGAATAAATTTAAAATAAAATGGCTCTCTGAGGAAAGAAACCTGTGACTGCGAGGGGGACCTGGCACCGCGCCCGGCAATTTCCAACACCGAGGAAAGAATGACCCTGCTTTACTACATTACGCACTGAGACAATTACATAAAACACACACTAATATATATACTGTATATATAAAAAACACTCCGGATTCAGACCATTTATTTTTATATGTTGCACCCTGAATATATGGAGGAGCCCCTAAAAAGACACCCGCACACCCTGAATATATGGAGGAGCCCCTAAAAAGACACCCGCACACCCTGAATATATGAAGGAGCCCCTAAAAAGACACCTGCACACCCTGAATATATGGAGGAGCCCCTAAAAAGACACCCACACACCCTGAATATATGGAGGAGCCCCTAAAAAGACACCCGCACACCCTGAATATATGGAGGAGGCCCTAAAAAGACACCCGCACACCCTGAATATATGGAGGAGCCCCTGAAAAGACACCCACACACCCTGAATATATGGAGGAACCCCTAAAAAGACACCCACACACCCTGAATATATGGAGGAGCCCCTAAAAAGATACCCGCACACCCTGAATATATTTAGGAACCCCTAAAAAGACACCCGCAAACCCTGAATATATTTAGGAACCCCTAAAAAGACACCCGCACACCCTGAATATATGGAGGAGCCCCTAAAAAGACACCTGCACACCCTGAATATATGGAGGAGCCCCTAAAAAGCAGAACTAAAGTGATAATTCCTACACACATACCATGCTAACGCTGCACTAAGATGGGATGAATTAAAAAGATTCACCAATTAAAACATAAAAAAGCAACAGTAATTAAAAGAAACCTTTATCAATGAAAAAGGATCCTCATTACATGATTAGAACGTGCGTCGCCATCATGCATATTCCATCTGATAAATATATAAAGGGTACTGGCATAGTTTGACATTTCCCATGTGTGGGCATCTAAAGATTAAAAAGAAATAACATCATTACCATAGCAGAGATCACGACACCGCACGTGGACGCTGGAGAACCTAAAGTGCCGTTACCTTGAAGTGGAAAAATGACACTTTGTGACATTCGGCCCCTGTTTAAAATGTCAAGATTTCAAGAATGAATTAGTGTGTACTAAAATGGCACGGAGGATGATGAAGCTATATGTGACCGGACATCTCCGTTAATACGCAGGATAATTAAATGTTTCTAATAAGGGCCATTAATCATCACTCCAAGCGACGGAATCTGTGTCGCAGCTTACTAAATATTTAAGAAGAAGAAGAAGAAAAAAAAAAAGTCGTTTACAGAAATTAGTCACTTGTTTCCAGCAAAGGTCCATCGCGGTGGTTGAGAAAGTATTCAGTGACATGCGATGTCCAGAGTACCTTGACTTTATTTAATTGCACTCTACCAACATACCTCCCACCAGTACAGAGCAGCCAAAAGACAGGACTCTATCATTTACAAGACTGTCGCTGAAAATGGGTCAGAGATCAAGCTATCCGCAGGATTTTTGGATGAGGATGCGACCCATTGGGTCTACGCATGTTCATTAAAATACAACTTACACACAAGCACCGCATCTTCTTATGCACACCGAGCAATTTGCATCAACATTTACTATAGTTTAGAGACTCATTGGGAGTATTTCTACCAGAATATATAGAGGAACCCCTAAAAAGACACCCACAAACCCTGAATATATGGAGGAACCCCTAAAAAGACACCCACACACCCTGAATATATGGAGGCACCCCTAAAAAGACACCCGCACACCCTGAATATATGGAGGAACCCCTAAAAAGACACCCGCACACCCTGAATATATGGAGGAACCCCTAAAAAGACACCCGCACACCCTGAATATATGGAGGAACCCCTAAAGAGAGAGACCAATAGGAGAGTAACACCATTGAGTGTTCGAGCTCAAATAACTTCGATTTGCTTCATGTGACTGATGATCGTTCCATGTCCAGGATGTTGAAATGATCCAAAAGTTTCCCCAAAATAAAGATGATCGGCTGTTCTATATTATATATCCATAAAGTGGATTTTAAAATATTCTCACATCTATAGAACAGATGTCAGCGGGTCATTAGATGCCGTTATCTGGACTGATTCAAGCGTAGTGTCTGAGACAAACACCGAAGGCCTACAAAGCGATGGCCTTCATACGTGACCTGACCTTGGTCAGGATGAGCAGATTAGTGAAGTTCCAATGTCAGTTGTTTCCTCTGTAATTAAGGTTTACTCAATTGGCACACTGTATTTGCCTCGCTTAGACCATCTCCTTGTTTGATGGACCACGCATTTCACAAGGATGCGTGTTTGTGTGCAAAATTCCAGCGACAACCAAGGAGACCATTTCTATTGAGATGCAACATTTCGGTTCAACTTTGAAGCTTTATCAGGCATGAATTGTACATGATACAACACCTGATAAAGGTTTGAGGTCGAACGAAAACATTGCATCTGAATAAATCAACACCATGTTCATATCGTTGCGATTTGCGACCAAGGCGCTTCTGCTGTATCTTCTTGATCAGTTGGTGGGTTTCCGGCCCAGGAACATGCCTTGAAACCCATGGTAAGTCTGGCAACACGTGTGCATTTTCAGTTCATCTTACAGATCCACCACGTTATTGGGCTGGAAGAGAATTTGACTAAAACCTGAGAATCCATCGTACAAGACCCATGATCCGCACCATTTGTCGGAATTCACAGGTGTCACCAGGATATAAGGTGTTAACTAGATTTCCTTCAAAAAATGGTTGTGACTTTCATGCTTACTGAAGCGTGAACATATAAAAGGCCAGTAAAAGCTGAAGGCAGGTTTCCGATGTTAGTAGGTAGTTCACCGCTTTGTTGTGAAAGTGGGTAGAGATGCGAGCCCGGTGGCATTCTTGTGACCTAATTATTTGCTCCATTGAATCCAGAATTTAGAAGGTGTTTGGCTTTTTAACCGAAGGGGAAAGTAAAACGGACGCAATAACTCCGTGCAGAGCCTTTACTTGAAAGAACACGAAAAAACTTTTACCATGTTCTTTTTCTTGTCTTTCGGTATTCAAAAGACTTGTCACCATCCATTCTCTCCCTTCACTCCATGGTCCAAACGTGACGGAAACATTAAATGTACCAACAGAAAGTGTCCAAAAGAGGGGAAAAGCATAGAAGGCACCAACCACCTAAAATAATAAATAAGATCTATAGAACCACAAATTCATATAATTTAAGGGTTCTTAAACTTTCCGAGCTGGACAAAATGGTAGAATAAGCCAAAACGATGCCCAAGTTCCATGTTTTAGGAGTCAATCAATGAACATTTTAGGCACATCGTGAGCCGAATGTGAAATACTTGGATACGTGAAGCCCTCACGTGTACACATGATGGTTTTTGATGGAGAATCAACAGAACACGGCTCCCTCTGACCATATCAAAACAAAACACACGTGACCATCACGCAACCAGAGAATATATTCTGTCGATTAATATAAAGAGTGGTTTTAGGCATCAGTTCCACAAGTCTTTGTGTTATGGCACATTGGTCCAACGTTTAGAACGTTAATGGCATCCACCACTACACCAGCCCTGACAGAGCAAGCCTTGACAGTCATGTCTTGAATGACATGTATTCTTCTGCGATGTGACAAACATGACTACTGTTAATGTTGCCAAGACCTTAACCTGGTACTTGGATTTGTGAAGTCCTGACATACACCTGACGGTTTTGAGGGAGACTCAACAGAGCATGGTGCCTTCAGAGTTCGCAATAGAAACATAGAAAAATGTCGGCAGATAAGAACCTTTCGGCCCATCTAGTCTGCCCAATTACATGGATACTTTACCTGCATTTATCTTTTGTTTAGGATAGCCTTATGCCTATCCCATGCTTGCTTAAATTCAATTACTGTTTTGGCCTCTACCACTTCTACTGGAAGACTGTTCCATGTATCCACCACCCTCTCAGTAAAATAATGCTTCCTGATGTTACTTTTAAACCTTTGCCCCTCTAATCTAAGGCTATGTCCTCTTGTTTTGCTACTTTGTTTCCGTTTAAATATACTCCCTTCCTCTACCTTGTGGATTCCCTTTACGTATTTAAATGTTTCTATCATATCTCCTCTGTCTCGTCTTTTTTCCAAGCTGTACATGTTAAGATCATTAAGCCTTTCCTGGTAACTTTTCTCCTTCAAGCCGTACACCATTTTAGTAGCCCTTCTCTGAACTCTCTCTAAGGTGTCTATATCCTTCTGGAGATACAATGGACCTTAATAACACGTTCCTGGTCAACGCGCAACCAGATATATTCTGTTGATGAATAGAAATAGTATATTTAGGCATGAGCTCCACAAATCTATGTTATGACACATTGATCCAACGATTAAAGTCAATGACATCCACCGCTGGACCAATCTTGGCAGTATAGCCACGACAGTCGTGTCTTGACAATACATTTGACTGTATTTTGACAAAAAAGAATACGCAAACGTTTATGTAAGTGGCGAGAGGTAATGTTGCCAAGGCATTAACCTTGATTTAAAAGAAAAAAAAAAATAATCCACACCCAAGAGATCACTCAAAATGACCAATCAAAGCCTTGTGCCAAGATTTTTCCCATTAAGGTTCCTCTAAAACAGTGGTTCCCAAACCTGTCCCCAGGTAACCCTCAACAGGCCAGATTTAAGGAGATTACCTTGGAGAAATGCAGACTGAATCCTGCAATCAATGAGCAGCAAATCGTATAATCTGTGCCGTGCTTCGGATATATGGAAAACCTGGCCTCTTAGGAGTAGCCGAGGACCAGGTTTGGGAGACACTGCTCTAAACGCATTTTATAGATGGACCATTCACGTATAAATAATCAGTTCTGATCTTCTCTACGGTACACAACGGGTTACTCCATGAAGGTTATTAAATGATGGTCTCCTGTAGAACATAAAAATACACCCACATCTTTCTTAAATGGAGAAAGAGAAAAACATGTAAGATAACAGTTGGATTGGCCTTGTGTACTAGCCTGCCAACGCAATTCACCGCCCGGTGATAAATGTATTGCATTGTATTCTCCATAAGGCTTTCATCTCAATCAAATGATTTATGACAGCGTATGGAATGGTGATTTATTTCAGCTTGCAGGAAGAGGGCTGGCACAGAGTATATCTTTCTCAATCAAAAATATAAAATAACACGGTTCGAGCCGCAGCCGGGCCCAGTCCGCATTGTTCGGCGAAATATACATTTAATTTCCTGTCAGGTTTTAAAAATTAGCAAGTGCAACTCCGGGAACCACAACGGTTACCATGAGAGGAAAAAATAATAAAAGACATTCAAATGTTCAGTACACGATATAAAAAGATTAAAAAGTCCTGTAGGCCAAGGACAATCCGTGATACTTTTTAATCATTTTTTTCCAGCCATTTTATCTCAATAACCGTAAGAATTAAGTCACAGGTAAAAAGCCTCCTCTGAACAAGACATGAAAATCCAATTATCTCACTGCTGTCTCAGGAACACGGGATTAGATTAAAATATTGGAAGGACGAGTGGCCATGTATCAGGGCTTTATGAATTACATCAGACTTGGGAGCCAGCCATTGTGTAGAATATTCCAGAAATTTAAAAGGGATACATTTGTAGGAGCCAGTGGCTACCATGTTAATTTCTGTGACAATAAAATGAATTTGTGTTCAAGGATCGGTCATGTCGATGGCAATGCCCAGATACATCGGGCTCAAATTGTGCAAGAGTGGTTGAGGGAGTATTAGACATCATTTTCATACATGGATTGGCCACCGCACAGTCCAGACCTTAACCCCATTGAGGTTAATCTTTGGGATAATGTGCTGGAGAAGACTTTACGCAGCGCCGCGACTCTCCCATCATCAATACAAGATCTTGGCCGCTAATTAATGCCACTCTGGACGCCAGTAAGGCTAGGGTCAGACTAATGCATTTTTCGCATCGTCCGTGAAAAAGTGCGTTCGCACGAATGGACGTATTTTTTCACGGAATACGCAAAAGCGGTCATACGATGCGCATTTTTGTCCGTGATTTTGTACGGATCATCAATAAAACACTTTTTGCGTCTGGACGTTATGTTGGCCGGACATTAGCAGCGTCTGACGTCTCCTAATCACGCACACACGCCGCTAGTGGACGCAGCGCACTCTGTACGTCAGTACTAGCGGTATCACGTTCTCGAAAAAATGCATTTGCTTGCCGCTTGCGTTGCGCAGCCACACTTTCGTGCGTCCGTACTTTGTATATTGCCCGTCATTTGCGGTTACGACGGCCGTGATAAAGTGCGGCTGCACTGCGTTCGTCTGACCCCAGTCTAAATGGTGTGACATTGCATGAGCTTATCGACACGATGCTGCGGCAAATGCGTGACGCAGTCACAGCAAAAGGCGACAACCAAATATTACAGCGTGGGACTTTTTTTTTGTCCAGGCAGTATATATGTATGAAACTCTAGCTGGTGGAAGGAACACTCATAACCATGAGGTGAAACAAATGGCACTGCTGATACTAGACACCGATTGGGCAACTCTGAAGTGATATGAAGGGGAATTCCACTGGTTTGGTTTCTTCAGTGTATTTGAATGAATAACTGCTCACTGATACAGACAAGCATGAAGATTACTTCACTGATTTATTACAGCATAAAACTACAACACAAAGACATACACACAAGAGACACAAACTACACACAAGAACAAATGCACACATTTACTATGCTGCCACCTGCTGGATGGAGGACAACATAATACCTCAATACATAACAGTTACTTCTTGCGAAAGAAAATGGAGGACCCCCCCAAAAAAAAAAAAAAGTGTACAAACAAGAATTCGTGACATCCTCATGAAAACTTTTACAAAGAAAAAATATTTGATTTCTTGTAGTTTTCCCAGCAGCCTCCCAGCCATATTTGCTGCTCGCCCTGGCCACATTTTCTGGTTTGCCCCCAATGGGGGAGGTTTGTCTTCCTGTTGAAATGGACAGCAGACCTTGCTTTGTGCATTTTTGGTGTTGGCCCAGTTGTTGCTGTTGTCCTTCTACTTCAAATGTCCTTAAGCCTTTGCCTCCATGCGGCAGATGGGCTTTGAACACAAGGGGTGTACTAGTATGCCGTGTTGACTTCTATGGGCTGCCTCGGCCACACGCAGCAGTTGGCGCACGCCGCTGGCTGTTGTGGGACGGCCTGAACTCAGACATACAAATGTAAGACAACCCTCAAAGATCAGAATTCGGACCAACATTTTCTAAAAAGGACCTGGTCTCCAAACTTTAAAAACAACCAGTGAAGATTAACTCCTGCTCGGCACCAATCTATCTGGATTTGGATGCAATATGGAAGCGAAACGGCGGTGGTTAAACGGTTTGACAGAAGTCAACATCTCACGAACAGTAGTTGGACCTGGTTCTCCTAGACCAGTGATGGCTAACCTTGGCACCGCATAGGACATTGCAACATGTAGTTCTGAAACCTATCTCCATCCACTGCATTTGACAATCTCAGTCCTCCAGATGTTGGTGCGTACAATTCCCAGGATTCCTTCAACGCAAAAGATGGCCAGAGACTCACGAGATTTGTAGTTAAGGAACATCGGGGAGGCGGAGCTTGACAGCCCTGCTCCAGACCCTATGATGAACAATGAAAATTAACTTCAGCAGGTTACAAACTCTCCCGAACATAGAAGTATCTGTAGATGTATTCTACATGGTCTCAAGTGTCTTTGATGCCGTAATTCGGGGCTTGACAAATCCAGGTGTCTGTCCAAAAGCATCTTGAATTTAACCTCATAAAGTAGGACTCATACATGTATCTACAGAGATTTTTGACTAACTCTTAAAAATGTGTGGTTGACTTACTGTAACTTTATCAAGCCATGTCCTAACTTGATCGTGGTGGCCGGACAGAACACATCATCTGCCAACAATTGGATGTGGAAGACATTTATTGGACCAAAGTTATTTCACCCTTCACCCCAGTGGACTCTGTTGATGTTGGTCAGTGGTGGCAGAAAACAAAACTACCGCAACTGGGAGTCGTGGGAGGTTTGCGACTCAAATGGAGATTCTTCTAAAAATTTTATACTTTTAATACTGGGTTACTTTAGATCAGGGCTCCAAATTTCCACTCGCCTACTCACATTTGGCGAGTGGAAATTAAGTGAGGACGAGCGGAAACGCACACACAGGCAGCACAATAAATTAATTTGTGCTGCGTATTCCAGCGGTGCAGCCTGGGGAAGGGGGGGCTGCACGCACGGTGGCAGGGATCAGCTGCCTAAGCTGACCCAGCTAGTCTCCGTCACTGGTGGAGGGGTGGAGAGGAGCTTCCCTGCCTTCTCGCTCTGCTTACACTGGGCTCTGATGTCTGGGTATACATGTATCTGGGGTCTGATGTCTGGGTATACATGTATCTGGGGTCTGATGTCTGGGTATGTAATTTTTGTAACTTTATTCTAAATAAAACCTTTAACAGTGTAATTTCAGAAGATAATTTAAGGGGGTGTGTTTAGGGGCAGAGTTAAGGGCTGGGTAGGGGTTCGGTTGAGCAACTGGTGGCGAGTAACTCTTATGGCCTAGTTAGTAGCTTGGGACTTGAAATTTTGAGCCCTGCTTTAGATGATGCAAGTAAAGCAGTCAAAAACTAAATGGAAAGGGAGACCAGATTTACCTGTCACTCACCCAACAGGCAATTAAAGTGCTAATAGGCACAGTTGTGCTCCTGATCACAAATTAAGCCTTAGCTTATTGAAAGAGGCGTCATCATGGGCTTTCAGGGTCCCTCAATGAATGAAATCATTCTAAGGCTAACAAACAAAATAATGAAGGGGGGAAAAAAAAGAAACCTTGTCTGGAGAAAGTCTAGCAAGACTTTTTCCCACAGTATAACCTCCAATACAACATATACACAAAAACCCCAAAGCAACATGCAGATAAACAAAAACAATGTAAAATGTTCTTTTTCGTTTGCTCCACTGTCCATGGGAAGGAATTCTATACCTTGGATAATGAGTGCCTGTCAGATAGTTTTTTTTTAAGACATTCTAGTTAAGGAAGAAGCTCATTCATGTCTCTCCCACAGCAAATTAAAGAGCATTAAGCTTTGCAGGCTGAGCCAAGCGCTCAAAGACAAAGAGCATTGACGCCTTTTGAGGAAAGTCTTTTATCCAAGCTCAGTGATCAAAAACGTTGTCCAGCTTTTAGCAATTACCAAGCGGCTCTAGTTAAGCATTAATCACTTTTTTCTCTACAGTTTAGAGCGTGTAAAGTAATATGCGTTTTAAGAGTATCATGAAGTTCCACAGCAATAAAACTCACAGTAATGTGCGGTGTATATGAGCAGATCACAGAGCTCCACAGCAATAAAACTCACAGTAATGTGCGGTGTGTATAAGTGCATCAGAGCTCCGCAGCAATGAAACTCACAGTACAGTGTGGTGAGTATGAATGTATCAGAGCTTCACAGCAATAAAACTCACAGTAATGTGCAGTTTGTATGAGTGTATAAGTGCTCCACAGCAACGAAATTCACACTCATACAAACTGCACATTACTGTGCGCTTGCTTTATTGCTTTGAAGCTCTGTAATTCGCTCATACACACCACGCTGTACTGTGAGTTTCATTGCTGTGGAGCTCTGATACACTCATACACACCGCATATTAATGTTGCAGAGCTCCGCAGCAATGAAACTCACAGTAATGTGCGGTGTGTATGAGCGTACCACAGCGCTCCACAGCAATAAAGCAAGCACACAGTAATGTGCAGGGTGTATGAGCGTAGCATAGTTCCACAGCAATAAAACTCACTGTAATGTGTGGTGTGTAGGAGCGTATCACGGAGCTGCACAGTAATGTGCGGTGGTGTGTAGGAGGGTATCAAAAAGCTGCACGGCAATCTTCTCAAAGCTACACAAACATGTATATATCGTTTAACTTTTGTAGCAGAGTTCCACAGCAAAAAGCGAGAAGAAAAAAACCAAACAAACCTCAAAGTAACCTGCGGAGCATAAAAGTGAAACGCAATTTCTTTGATTTTAGTATGACACAAATCTTCAGAGTTCTTTTAATGATGAAAACGCACCCGTAAAGCGATTTTCAACCCCCAATTTACAAACCTGGGTACTTTATGCTTACACTAAGCTTAAGGGCTTTCGCGTTAAAATAAATATGGCTCTTGGCGGGTACGGCCAAATGGATGATAAAAATAAATATATAAAAAACAGAAAAACCCAAGGTTATTTCTTTCCGTAATCGCAGAGGCCTTCTCAGGAAGCAGGATGATAAACTGTAGCTATAAAGACCATGCAGACGTTCTCCACTTCGCTATTATTCAGCGTTTGTAGAAGTTCCTGCCATTCTTTAACATTTCAATAGAAGAGAAAAAACTAAAACGTTATATTTCTAGGTAAAAGCTGCTATACACAAAACACTATTCTGTGCAAAATACAGGGTGAGGGGGACTGCATTCCAATCTTTGGTTATGTGGTTTATATTGTTGGATTGGTTTTACATTGTTCTTGAAAAACTAAGTTGCACATGAAGGGCAATACCTCGATTCTACTATATTGTACTGTGACCACTTGCTTCTGCCTCTGTATATATGCCCCTTTCTCCCCCCCCCCAATAAAAAAGAAAATAAAGATGTATAATAAAGCTATAAATTTGGCTAAAGACGACAAGAGTAACGGACTTTCGAAATGAATGGCAGATACTTGTAAGGAAGCACAAAAATGCGAAATGCGTCGTTAGTTGTTACTACTGGCAGTCTCTTAATCATTACCACTGGGATGGAAAACGAAGGAAGGAAAAGGAGAAAGAAAAGTAATGCAGAAAGAATAATAGAAATGATTAGACAAGTTCACCATTTACAAAAAATAAGTGTAAAGAAACAAAGGGTGTGAGGACAACAAAAATATAGACACCCCCCGTCATATACATAGACAGAAATCCTTATGGCTACGGTATGCAACAGCTTCTGAGGACCAATTAAATTCTAGAAATCCTTAAACAGAATAACATTATTACCAGGGATGTCCTGATCGTGATTCTTGAGCCCCCAGAGTCGTGCAGTATTCGGGATTAGCAGATACAAAGTCCGGATTCGATACAGTACAACCCGTGGCCAGACCTGCACCTTGGTCACTAAAGGGAATCCTAGGCCCACAACAAGGTGGGTGGTGAAGGGGTGAGCTGATCCGTGAAAAGCGGGTAGATTGGGGACCTGGTCCATGAAGAGGGGTGGGTAGACTGGGGTCCTGGTCTGGGAGGAGGTATGGAATGAGCGTTCCATGAACAGAAGGTGGAGGATCCAATGTCCTACGTCCAGGGGAAGGTGTTACATTGTAATATCAGAGCATCCCACCAATAAGAGGTCAGCCTCACGAATTTGATTCCTAGCCCATACTCCTGGCTGTGCTGATCAACTGAGGCGACGCAGGGAGCACGTCTCAAACTTGGGGTTCGGGTCGAAAAAGTAGACCCCAAAAATTTTCAAGACCGAGTCCCAATCTGGATCCTAAGGATAATATATCGGGACATCCCTAATTATTACTATGTAATGTGTATATTTATCCAGAACATGGGACAATGTCTACAAACATTAACCTGGTACCTTTGTCCATCGAGAAACCTTCCTCAATTCGAATAGTAGTGGTTTTCTGGCGTGTGGTGGGAATGTCCACGTAGTTGGGCTCTTTGGGGCAGCAGCAAACTGTCTTCAGGTATACTGGTCATCCCAATTGCCCCAGATTCCAGGGTAGTCCTGTTAAGTAGAACATTTCAAAAACCTACACAGAAAGTGACCCATCAAATTATTCTAGACACTTGTTGTCCTGTTGATACAAGCCAGAAGTCGGAGATTCTGGACTTTGCCCAAGTCACCCATAAACAGGAGTTCGTTTTAAATATTAAGGATGATGGTCACGGCAGCCATGACACACGTGACATTTGAGAATTCGCAATAAGGTTTGGATGCCCCAGCTGATTGGTTAATTTCAATTTGTTTAACCACCACCACCACCACACTGAAAGGTTTTGAAATGTTACCCTAGAATTCAGCGGGTTATTTTAAGCAGTCCATCCCGTCTAGCTGTATATTTTGGGGACAATTTGAGGCTTTTGCTTAAAAAGTGCAGTACATTCTCTTAAAGAGATGCAGATTATCTTTTATTTTAGACACGAGTCTTCACCTTCTGCGGAGCCCTCAATGTAATTGTAATTAACTTGTAGAGAGAAGTTAAGAGAACTTGCAACACACAGACATTCTAAAAATTATCTTTGATCAGCCCGGCTCCGTGACCGGACCCCACTCGGTCATGGAACTGGTGCGGGTTACAGCTCTGCGTAATGAGAATTTTATCGCAGAAATCTGGACCACGTGAATTCTTTGATTTTGGTGCAGCCATGGAGAAAATGAAATATACAAAAGGTTGCCGTCTACGCGGGAGAACATTGACTTGCAAAGATGAATAAGGAGATTTATTTTTTCTTCCCCCGTCTCTTTGGAAACCACTAAACACACACTCCGTGCAGAATAATGAGAAGTTGGATATTAACTGCCATAAACCCTATTATTACGCACGCTGGGTAGAAGAATGGGCTGATTTTATTTCACAGTCATGCCAGAGCACGGTAAACAGTGAATGCTTGCTGGCTGGGCCTTCTAATGTAAGCAAATCTATTCCGAAAAAGCAACATATGACTTGATCTTATGGTTGGCTGGACTCCTGGTGGCATAATAACTATAATAATTTGTTAAAAGGCCATTGTGGATCTCTTGAAGGAAAGGGGGGGGTTTGAAAGGTTCGAGGAAATGAGTTTCAGTTGTCCATCATCCACTCCTTGAGTTGGACGGTCTTGCAAGTTTGTGACCCAACAGCCAAGCCCAAGCTGGCCATGGAGATCATGCAAATGTCCTGGGAACACAAGCCGAATAGAGCAGTCAAAGGACTCCTAAGCGGTTACTCCCATCAGGAGGATTGCACTTGCAAAAAGGATTAATTGTGCAAGATTCAGCAGCAAATGGTGGACATTGCGGCCAGTGAGGCCAACCCCCACCACCACCAATACCTGCAACAACCAGGAAAGACTCCAGGCACTCCAAAAAAATGCCACAAAATCTTTTTTCTGAAGATGCACAACAATTCGGTCAAGTGAATCCTTCTCTAGCATCCATGAGAAAGGTCCACATCACAGATATGTGAAGAGCTCAAAACATTCCTTTGGCTGGCCCAAAAGGTGGCATTCTTCAGCTATTTAGCCGATCATGGCAGGACGTTCTGTAAACGTATAAAATATGTTGAACACCCACCCAGCCTGAAATGACAGAAGGTGCCATCTCGGTCATGTAAATTGCATGAAAAGTCCGACCAGGCTCTGCTCTTCTTGTTGGTCTCCAGTCCACTTGACATTTGTGGTACGAATGAGACAAACGAGCTTGATGATGATCACTTCACACAATTCTTGAGGGCCTCAAGATCAGGTGGTCTGCAATCTTGGACCTCAAGGTCATTTTTGAACTATATTTCCCATAAATCCAAATGGCAAGCTGAGCATCATAGACCACTTTTGCTGACCAGAACGCCAGAAAGTCTTATTTCTTGGTTATAGTGCTGTATTACCTGGACAGCTATCCTACAGGCAGGGCTGTCTTTTCCTCTTTTATCATGTACGTCTCATGTCCGTGCTCCTCCATTGTAAAGCGCTACGGAATATGCTGGCACTGTATACATGCCTGTAACTAACTATTTGAGGTGCTTGAATGAATTCTGAGGCCATGCCTGAGCTTAAGAGTCTTTATTTTAAGGTGCATCCATTTTTTTTGTACGTATTTTTAAAGGTGTTTTTATTCACGTATTAGATATAGAGGACCAAGGTTGCCGACCCTTCTGTAGGACTGTCATGCCCCATGATTTAGGATTTATAGTATATTTTTCTGTTTGTGTTGAATCTGCCTTTGCCGCTTACATGCTATTGATTTCATTACTATTTTGTCCCTGCTGGGTTTCCTTAGCTTGCTGTATCCAGATAGTTTACACCCCTTTGCTCGTTGTCTTGTTCTAAGGGACTTCCTGGTTACATAGCAGCCATTCGATGCTCACGGCTGGACAAAACTAATGTCTTTTTACTTGCATTGCTGTACACTATTACAAGATTGTCGGTCTGATCATTAAATTCTTCAACTGGATTCATCTTTCTACGTGTCAGTTTTGCTGAGTTGAATCTATCTGTTGAACTTCATCGTGTGAGTACTAGTCAAATACAGAAATAGCTACTCTAAAGCATCCACGCCTCACAGCTTTGCTTAGGGAAGCAGCATAAGGACTTTTAGAAGTAGGAATTTGGGCGTCCTATGGAAACCCCACTACCATTCTAATTCAGTCCAACTATACTGCAGTTAAAGGAGGTTGCTGACGTCATGATGTCATTGCACTCTGCAATTCCCCCTGACGCTCCTTTCTGGAAAGATCAGGTGGTGGACAATAATTATGTGGCTAGAGGAGCCATGAGAAGGTGAGTAGTAGCTCAGATGTCTGGGAAATGTCCTCCGCAGACAAGAGGTTAAATATAGTTTAATGGCTCCTAAATTCAACCAACATATCAACCATATCTAAAGATGCGCATTTCCGATCCGCACTAAGTTATCCACAACAATTACCTAGAGTTACGGAGAATACCTGGTGATTCATTATCACAGCTCCCCAGAACCACATATCCCACGATGCACGGACACATTTTATATCTGTAATTGTCCAATGTTCTAGTTTGAAACAATTAGGCCGACATGGTCACTGCCTCATGATATTTCTTTACGGTTATAGTGAAATTTCTGACCTGCACGTTAAATATTCTAGGGAGAAAAACGTACAAAAATACTCAGATATGTCTCATTAAACGAGCTGCCGGCGAGTTGAGTTTCAAGACGAGAAGATTATTTAAAGGTCGCAGCGATTTCCTCCGGTGGCTATTTTAGAGTTGAAAAATATAACGATTAAGTCTCAGAACCCTACTTAATTAGCTCCACCGGGCAAAACACAGACGTCTCCAGGCGATTGGCTTGATCATTTATTTAGCGGGATCCTCCTCCAGCAGCTTCCTTGGCAAGCAGAATGGTCATGGCAGAGGAATCGCTGGAGGGGCTTTGTCACTGAACCAGATACTTTGTTCTTTCTAACATACTGGACTCGCCTCAACGAGCGAGGGATTCAAGAAACTGCAGGATGGTGGGTCCATAGAGATAGTGTCACCATTTTTCTGCATTCAAGCAAATTATATTAGAGTATACGCAGTCCGTCGAGCTGGGGAGGTAGGTATGAAGCTCAGATTCCTTCATAGCACTCTCCGGTACTGGTGAATAGGAGGTTTCACACTACTCGAATGCTCGACCCTTCCTTACCGCAATGGAAGAACATGAATGGTGTTAGCATGACAGGATCAAGAGTAAACATTCATCGGCCAGGTTCTTCTAGGATATCCTTTTACATAAGGGGTATCCACATTGAGAAAATAAATATGGCAACACCACTTAAGATATATTGACAGAAAAATGCTAAGTATTGATTGTTAATATTACTGTAATAGCAATTGATGTTTTGAGCCACCCGACCTCCAAGCTAGAACGCATTCTTCTCATTTTGTCCAGATTTTCCACAACATTTCCAGCTGTTCATATCTAAAGCCTAGGGAACAGACCGCAAGTCAAATCTTCCTTTGCTTACATTTCACATAAAAGCGTATACCACTGCAGAAAGAAAACATATTCTATGTTGTTATGGTAGGGAAGCTTGGTTTCCACCTGATTGGCCACATCTCTGACCTCTAAATTTGTATTTCTCTTCCCGAGTCATGTCTTGGGACATTTTCAAGGAATTTTGAATGAAAAGCTTTAGGTTAAGTATGGCAACTTACATGAAGTCCACCATCTTTTTTTTAACTATATTGAATATAAAGTCTTAACTGGACAACCCATCATTAAATCAAGACATATTCGGAAACCTCTTGTTTCGGACAATCTTCAGGATTCAGTGGGCCCCATTACAGTGGTCACCATGCCATCCAAGTTTAATGTATGTGTGTTTGGGTACAGCTGGGAGGCCCAGACCAGTGGTCACCATGCCATCCAAGTTTAATGTATGTGTGTTTGGGTACAGTTGGGAGGCCCAGACCAGTGGTTCAGTTGACGACTCCAAAACATCTGATGGTAGAACTATTCGTCTATTTAAAAATTCCCAGAATCATGACAGAAATAGTCCTTTAGATGCAAGAGGCCAGAAAAGGAAAATCCAGAGTTAAAAACCAGTTCTACCAGAAAAGCGCAGCTCCATTTCCAAGGATCTTATATCACGAAATAAAGAAAGAATACCTGACACTTCGATACAGACCTGAGGGCTTTCACCTGAACGCTAATCCAGTGTATGTCAAGAACAGACCTTTAAAGAGAGGCATTCTATGCCTGGAATAACAAACGCGACATCAAGGGGGGGGGGGGACCAAACTGCAATTATCCTTCATAATGAGGAACTAATCTTTTAAACCAGGGGTGGAAGACAAGGGAGATATTCCTCGGGAAAGAGAAGAGAAGGTCGAATTAAAGCATATCTGTCACATCGCTTCTGAGAGGAGGATGTTATGGAACTTGTCAAATAACTCCGATATAACCCATTATAATAAACCGTTTCCACGGGTTTCTATTTTTAAAATGTAATTATACACTTTGACCAATACGTTTTCCTTCAGATCTCACAGATATTTAGGAGAGCGCTCGGGCAATTATGATGCAACTGCTCTGGGAAGGAATCAAATGACAGCATCACTTTACAAAGCACACAATCCTATCTGCTCATCACGCGGGTGGAAATTCTAGAAAATCTGTGTATTGCCAGGTCATTCAGGGTGTGCGTGCAATAGATTTTGTTACGAGGCAGAAGTTGACAAATATATATGAAGAGTAAGAGTCAGTGAGCCACACGGTTTTAGGAGCCAATGAAGATTTATGACAAAGATTGATATCCTTGGCATAATCCATTGATTTGGGAGCCCCCGGCTACCCGGTACATGGTTTTGGCAAGTTCTGTACCAAGGGTTGTGACCTGAAGGCATCACGTTTATGTCAAAGGTCTTCTCCTATTGATGGCAATGGGTAAAGTGAGAGGGTACTTGTGGGATGTTCTTGTTTAAATAAAGATGTCATAGGAGTTTCGATGAGAACCCACCACATTGGGTTAAGATGGGGTTAGGGGTTTGAATTTGGCGACATCATCCATGGAGGAGTCCCAAACAGCCAAACACTAAATATGTCAATGAAGGTACAAGGGAGACACAGAATGCATATGTATGGGATTACAATTAACCAGATGTTGGAATGATGCATATGACAAAATGGCGGCAGATCCGGCAGCAGGAACAGCAGACTGAACTAAAGAGGAGTTGACCGTGGAGTGATATTGAAACGAAATGTTTTACTGCCACACAACTCAGAACAAAATTGTATCTACTATCTTGAGAGAAGGCAAACCAATTCGGATTAGACCTACAAGAAGAGATAAGGTAGAAACCATTACAAGTCCACATGTAGAAGTGGAACAAGGCGACGCCATTGATAGAGTGAATGACCTTGACAACCAGAAAAGAAGAACCGAAGAGGAAGCATTTGACATGACTTTACCAAAACTAACCAAGCTGTCCACTTAAATTTCTGGGAATTCTAGCAAGCCTAACAGACTAGATATAGTCCAATGGTTGGGAGGTGTTAGAACGTGGGTAGGAATCTTCATATAGCAAGTTGCAAAAAAAAAAAAAAAAAGGTGTCAACGTATCCAGTTCTAGTAATCGAATCTGAAGAATGGAGCTGTGCACCAAGTGCTTTATAAAAGGGGACTTCCTACCGGACTGGGGAGTCTCTGTAAGCTATGGTCTCCTAACAAACATGCCAAAATGGTCAATCTGGTGAGACTTTTTTACCTAAACTAACAGGTGGTCTTTCCTAAATCCCTTTTGGAGAGGGTTTACTCTGCCTTTGAGTGACAGACACCAGTACAATACGTTTTTCTATTTTAAACGGGCGAACAATAGAGAAAAGACCACTTGCGGTTTTTCAGTAGGACATCGGCAGTATCTGTAGAACGCAATTCCAGATTTTTATTGTCAATAAAAATTTAGGAAGATCAAAAGGTAAAAAAAGTCATCTTCCGTGACAGATAATCAGAAACACAGCAGAAATCCACCACAGTGAAGGAGAATAAAAGGGACCACACAGGCTCGGGTTAACCTTCGCCAACTTTTCCGACTACATTGTACTTGGGTAATGGAAGAGTAACAAAAAAATAAGCAACATAAATACAAAAAAAAAAAAAAAAAAAAAGATAAATTCGACTTTTTTTCTTAGCTCCTGTGAAACTTTAGAAACTAGAAGGAAGAGTTAGTGACTGGGTTTGTTCGGCAAACCATGACACTTGTTGTATTCTAAGGGAGCACTGAACATAAGGAAAAAGAAAAAAAAAAAAAGTAGGAAAAGGATAAGATCTTAACCCAAAATAGAGGGAATCGGTGGCTTTTATGGTACCTCTTTTAATAAGGAGAGTGAAGCTATCTTCTCTTAACCTCCATGCATCTTACTGATGCTCTAAAGAGGTTCTACGTACCGACCCTCCAGATGTTTTGGAACTGCATCTCCCATGAAACTCAGCCACTCATTAGGTCAACAGAGTCTAGTGGGAAATGTAGTTCCATCTGGAAGGCCAAGGTTGAGCACCCAAGCTCTAAAGTGAAGAAAGATGCAACCTGCAAATTAGAAATTCATCTTTTGAACCCTTCGTGATAAAGGGTGTTCTCCTCCACCCTTCAGGTCATGATACCATGTGATTGATGTGACAAGGATTGACCATGCCAATATGTTCTATACGTCGGATAAATGAAATAATGTGGTCTAGAATCATAGAAATGCATATTCTCATTTGTCACTTCGAAGGTGCACTATGAACCAGGTCTCACCAAGACCCAGTGTTCCTCATAAGTAGAAGCAGTTGTCCAGCACATCAATTCTCCAGCCCGCCCAGCCACTTTTGTTGCTACTGGGCGGGCTGCCTGAATTGCCTTGACTCCGTGGATGTGTGAATGGTGTGTGCCGTATCAAATACAGATTTTTAATAATCTTTGGCCTATAATGGATCATAAATAGGAAACTAAAAGTGTATAAAGTGTGTAGATTCTAGATAAGCATCAGAAAAAAATGTATTCTGTCTTTAATAATTATAAATTTTTGTCCACCCAGTGTGGTAGGTTAGGTTAGGCACAGTACCTAGATGATAAGGACTTCCAGTACTTAGACTGGTAGAACGTTTGCCCACCAAGCTTGCCATTGGGCGCAATACATAAATTATAAAAAAATAATTCTTAAGAAAAACTAAGGTACATCAGCACCAATGACCCAATCCTACCAAAGAACCCATTGTTACTGATCTTCAGATAATTAGGGTCTTAACCCCCTGGAAGCCAAGTAAGGTGATGGACGCATCACAGGTGCCAATGCATTACATCCTGCAAATAAATCTATATAATTATACAGATGTCTGCAGGCATCCTCCGAATCGACATGACAAACGCCTGCATGCCAGGAACTTGGGATGTCAGAGCTGCTTTCGCGGAGCAGACATGAGGATGCATAAATTATGAGACATTTCAGACTTTCAAGCAGTTCTTCTGCTCACTTGGTGATAAAAAGAAGGCGCACCGGTCGAACGCATCAACCCAACCATTTTCCCAGGAGAAAGGGGGTAAAATGTGTAAAGCCTACGGGATACATGAGGATGATCAACGGAGAAGAAAGGTGGTCAACCTTCAGCACAACAGAGCTTTGGGAATTATGTTTCCCATGATACACACCCAACTGTTGCGGAACATGAGCATCATGGGAAGTTCTAAAAACATCTGAGTTGCCTTCTTTTGGATCAACAGCAGCCATAGGGATCTTTGGAAGGTTGAACCTGATGGACATCGGGCTTTATGTCAAGCTATTTTAGTGTGTAACCAACACGGACCTTAGAGGACAGATTATCACATGGCCAACTAGGAAAGTGGTGCAATGCGATCTCATTCCGACCGCATTGCTGCGTGGCATAGATGTATTAAGCATAAAATACAGAAAAGGTCAATGGCGCATATGAATAAACAAGAGATGCTGCAAGGTCCCGTATACCTACACCACCAAGATATACAAATATTCTGGTGGAGTGTCGTCTCCATCGCATTGCATACTCTGGAAAAGTACCGTCTCCATTTTCCATCTGAATGAGGCGAAGGGTTCCTGCATTATGTACGAGCTGTCAAAAGTATGAGCCAACTGTAAAATGGCTCTCCACCATGTGAGTTCAGCCTAATGCAAATTGTGGCGATACATTACAATTGACATACTGCGCAATGTATGTCCCATTTGCTTTCTTTTAGGCTCCACTCCATAGGAGGATTTCCACGCTGCATCTGAGCCATTTTTGCGCGAGGCCCCATCTATATATTTCTTTGCATAGATGTATTAAAATGTCCAGAATTAGTGATACTCGCTATAAAGTGTCTCAAAGATCACCTTGGCTGTATTGGCAAGGAGGAGCCCCAAAGTCATTTTAGACTCTGACACACCTTTTAATATAACAAACGGAATCAGAGTGCCTTTTATTTTAAAAAATATATGTTACTGGGTTTCCTATTACTGAAAATAAAGGATTCTTCATATGGGGGGCTCTGTAAGCTCCAGCAGCTCAAAAATCACTCTTTAAGCGTGTTTCAGTCCTTTGCGTTACTCTCGGTCATTCATCGGATAAGTGGAACTTCCAGCCAACGAGGAATCTTAAAGATGGCGGCTCCCATGGACCAATGAGGAGACTTTATTGCTATGTGTACACTGCACAGGGTTTTACTATTCAGCTACAATAAAATAGACAGTTTTCCTTTAAGGTCAATAAAATTAAATGCAGTACGTCCCTTGTCTCCTTTTCTTTAAACATTCAGAGAACTCGATAATCCTTTCTCATCAAGACATCTCCACTGATTTTGAAGAGCCAGCGGTTCCTCGGACTGAATTCTGAATACCCTTCCAGCAACATCTCCCTAACGACACCTCATTATAACGGAAGAAAGATGGAGGAAACCCAGAGAACCGGTAACCTGGATCTCAGAACAGTGTCGAACAAGAAAATTGGATCCAATGTCCTGCTGGCTAATTGCTTCGGGTGGTAAAACCCAAAAGAAAAAAAAAAAAAAAAAAACATAAAAATTCTTTTGGTCTTTTGAGCATGAATATTTTTACTAGACCGAGGCATCTGTCACTTGAAAAAGAAAAAAAAAGATCATTTCCAACCCACCTCCAGATAATTGGCGTGGTGGCCTGACTTCCATGATTATTCCCAGGCAAACAAAAATAAATAAATAAGAGAAACTGCCAACGGTCAGAAAATACCCTTCGGAATAGACAGTTCCCTCTCGATAAGCTCGATTTCACATCATATTAAGAAGCAGGAGCTTGTCACGTCTGTCGGGCCCATCAAGAAATAACTAGGCTCCATCCTATGACAAATGGTTGCTTCTACCAGGGGGCCCTATCATCCACTGCGTAGATTGAGTTGGCTTTATCCCCCCCTCCATGATCTTCATGGCACTAAAGATGGACAGATGGCCGCTTTTGTCTGGCTGACTCAAAGCAGAGATTTCTCGCTTCCTAATTATAAGCCCAGGGCCCCAAGCTGTTTATATCACGTCTAGAAAATTTTCACCTGCTAAGGATTTTGACAACTGCGCGCCTTTACCTCGCATGGACAGAAAAAGCATATGATTACAAAGGTGGAAAATGACATGTACAAACTCCAAAAGAGGATACGATTATAAACATAGGATTAAAATGTAGTAGAAATAAAGTCCCACCGCAGCTCCAAATGGCTCATTGGAAGCACAAAATATGGTCACATGGGAAAAGTACTATTAGCGTTGAAATCATAATAACACGGCAGAGACATGAAGGACATTGCCGCAAACATTGGTGTTTTTTGAGGAAGGACTGGTCACGTACTTCCAAAAGTCAAGAGGTATGAATGCAGGTTGAGGAAGGGTTTGGCCTCAAAAAAAGGGTATGGCATGAAGAGGAGGACGGTTTCTTCCCTTTTTACATCATCACTGATGTAGCGGGAACATGACTCCACCTCCTGCCATATCACTGGCGATGATGTCAACATCGCGAATTGTATTTCTGCATAATATTCCCCCGAAAATGACATAGGACAAGACATTCAACACTGAAGTCCTCCATGAGGCTTCCCAGAATCGGGACGGCAGAGAAGAAACCTAGTAAGGCGGGACAGGGACTAAAATCATTACTGTTTTTGGCAAGAAACGAGGAATGTCTACATCAGGGCCACCAAACTCATGGCCCCCCAGATGTTGATGCTTACAATTCCCAAAATTCTTTGAATGTAATAGATGGCTGGGGAGTTCTGGGAGTTGTAGTACAGAAACATCTGGGGGGCCCAGAGTTTGACAGCCCTGATCTACATCATTGTGATAGACCTACTAAGTCACGTGGATTTCCCCACAGTCTGGGTTTTGGGAGTGAAAATCCACAACAAGGGCTTTTCGGAGAAGCCCCAAATGAATATTCAGCCAGGAAACCCATCATCCGGCTGCACATTCGTACCAGGAGGACATGCCCCCTTTTTGGCTTGTAGCAAAGAAAAGCATGGGCACTCCACCTCTTCCGAAGCAGGACAAATTTATTGGAGCATCACCAGAGACAACGGATCAACTCTACTGAGTCTTTAACGCAATATAGACTCCATGGAGTCAAAATATTGTCTCTGTTGATGCTCCAATAAAGTTGCCCTGCTTTGAAAGAGGTTGAGTGCCAGTGCCTTTTTACTGCGACTACTATATGGATTTGGCCTACTGGGAATGTGGTGGCACCTATTTAAAGACTTATTCAAAAACTAGGCTTTATTGCCCCCTTAAAACTTGTATTTAGAGGCTATCATTTGGGGACGTGACACAAACAGATTTCCGGCCACTTGGGGAGTACAGAAGGCATGCCCTATCGAAAATTTGCCAAAGCCAAGAGGGTTGCAAAGATAATAATGGCGATATTGGTCTAGATAGAAAAAATTTAAAGCACAACAACTCAATGCAGCAAAAAAATATCCCTTTAAGAAAGGCTGATAATTCGAAAGATACTTTAAATACCCCGGAAGTAGACGGAATGTTGATGGAGATGAAGCGTTGCTATTTAAGTTCGTGCTATGATCGGGTATATATGTAAGTCAAGAGGCAATGCCATACATCAAAAGACACAACATTAGTAATATAGGGGAAATCTGTCAAAAACAGGTTTGGTTTTTCTCTCTGAGCTTAATGATCCTTCCTATAGGAATCAATAAAAAGTGTCGGGAGGCACAGCCGAGCGTAAGTTAAGAGAGATTTAAGGTACAGATTGAAACATATTGCTCGGCTGAACGAGAATAAATACTCTCGCGTGATAAATGGGTCCACAGTTTACCGACGAGTGGAACAGATGGCAATGATGAGATTTCCCTGGAATTCCATAATGTATAAGAGAGATGATCCAATCTGGAACGTTGGGCGAAATAACAAACTTGGAGAAAGTCAACAATCTATGCTTCATAAATTACGCCACAGTCTTTAATTAAATTCTGAAATGTTCACCATGAGCTTATACGTTCGCTTAAATCCAGAGAAAATTTACTAAAAATTAAGAGTAATTGCCAATGTCCTTTTAAATCGAGGAAAACCTTGAAGTCTACAACGTGTTCCTAATTCACAAGTGCTCCGGTTTAGGACAGTGAATCTTTTGGAACCAAATACCTCTGTCCTTTCTTAATGGCCGTCATTTTAGGGGCCCATGCACATAGTGTGTGATGGTGTCTTTATGCACTCCTCCATTCAATTAGGGTGAGCAGGTGTCTTTTTAGGGGCTCTGCCCTATTTTTAAGGTGTGTGGGTGTCTTTTTGGGGAATCCTTTATATATTCAGAGTGTGGGGGGTGTTTTTAGGGGCTCCTCCCTAAATTAAATTTTGAGATTTGAAGGGGTAAGTTCATAGACTCCTCCATATATTCAGGGTGCGCGGTGGCTTTTTAGGGGCTCCTCCACATATTCAGGATGTGCGGGTGTCTTTTTAGGGGCTCATCCATATATTCCGGGTGTGCAGGTGTCTTTTATTGACTCCTCCATATATTCAGGGTGTGCAGATAACTTTTTAGGGGTTCTTCCATATATTCAGGGTGTGTGTGTGTGTCTTTTTAGGGGTTCCATGTATTCAGCGTGTGCGGGTGTCTATTTAGAGGCTCCTCCGTATATTCAGGGTGTGCGGGTGTCTTTTTAGGGGCTCCTCCGTATATTCAGGGTGTGCGGGTGTCTTTTTAGGGGTGTATATTTATATCCCAGGTAGGTTTTGCAATCATCTAGAACAACTTTGCCTTGGATTCCTCTTGCAGAGCCCCCCCTCCCATAAAACGCCCATGTTCCTCTTTGGCCATCTGATTTTTATGGAGCTGTGTGTGATCATGAGGACCTCACAGGTGTCAGATGTATGAATTATGCAGGCACAATCTCACCGCAGCTGTCCTGTTCTTCCGGACCAGTATTTTTTATTTTTTTTTCATTTCGATTCCAGGAAAATAATTTACAAAAAACGCTCAAAAAAAATCTGACACCGATGACCGATGCCACGTTCCATATTCCAATGTACAGGCTTTGATAATGATAGACAATGCGGCTGGTCTATAAATGACTAATATAGGATTACATCAGAACGCTACAAGATCCAGAGCTTTGTAACAATCCTATAGCAGCTTTTTATTTCATTTTATGTGAATCCGACTTCTCTGGTTTTAAGAGGAAAAGTAATTCCATTCGAGCTCTTAAAATTTCATTAAAGAAAACACGGGGTATGACTTTGGTGCTTTTATAATTAATCCTTGGCATGAAATGCTCTTTGTTCAGATTTTAATAGACTTGTTTTACCACCTTTAATCAACACCACGATCTTTGGAAGAAGGAGACATAATCACGTTGCTTATAATCGTGACATTGGAATCATAGATGTGATGGCAGTCTTAGAGGGACACTGTACTGGTGGAAAAAGTGCCCCCCACGCTGACCTGTTCTGGCAAAATCATTGTGTGAAGTGGAGGAGTTTACTCCAACCCATCCAGCGTCACCAGCAGCCAGGGTTTGGAATTTCCCAGCTACTGGCCACCAGATCGTTCACTAGTGACATCAGCACACAGAGAGCACGCCAACATCGCCCTCTCCGAGACCACCGGCGACAGCAATAGGTCTCCGAGAGGCAGCCGATGGATCAGAGATCATCTCTGATCCATCGCTCTGTGCGAGCGCTATGTAACTTATGTACATGGAAAAATCTGTAGCGCTACACAGTTTCCTGAGCTAGGCAAGTCGCGTAGGATCACTAATTGCTTAGAAAAGCTTCAGGGACTTCCGGGTTCGGGAGTCCCTGAGCCGAAGAGGAGGAGCAGCGGTCCCTCTCATCCTATCTCCATCACACATAAATCACCTCCCTGCAAGCCCAGCAACCTCATTCCCATAATCCCTCAGCGCCTGTCCTCTTTCTCCTGCGCCCTCTGGAACGCTCGCTCTGTGTGCAACAAACTCACAGCAATCCATGACCTCTTCCTTTCAAACTCCTTCAACCTCCTAGCTTTAACTGAAACCTGGCTAACGCCCTCTGACACCGCCTCCATTGCTGCTCTCTCACATGGCGGTCTACACTTGAGCCATACCCCCAGACCGGGTGAGAGAAATGGTGGCGGGGTCGGAATCCTGCTCTCTCCCACCTGCACCTACCAGCATCTCCCTCCACCCCCATCCCTCTCCTCCTTCGAGACACACTGCATCCGCTTGTTCTCTCCTCTGGCTCTCAGGGTGGCAGTCATCTACCGCCCACCGGGACCAACCTCCCAGTTCTTTGACCACTTTGCTACCTGGCTTTCTCACTTCCTGTCTTCTAATCTTCCATGCCTAATTCTCAGGGACTTCAACATTCCCATTGATGATCCTTCTGCCCCTGCTGCCTCCAAACTTCTTTCACTCACGTCCTCCCTTGGACTCACAATCCTCCCTCCTCCCTACCCACCGCGATGGTCACGCTATTGACCTTGTCTTTTCCAACCTCTGCTCCATTTCTGAGTTCAACTGTCGCCCTTTCCCCATCTCTGCCCACCACCTTCTCTCTTTCAACCTATCTGGACTTCCTAAACACCCTGCTCCCCCACCCCGCACACACACTCGCAGAAATCTACATGCTGTGGACCCCCATCAATTCTCCAACCTACTTCACCACCTCCCTCATACCTCATCCTTCACCTGCCCTGATGCTACCATTAATCACTATAACACCACACTTATCACTGCTCTAGACACTCTTGCTCCTCTTCGACTCTGTAAGGCCCCACGCCGCCAGCTTCAGCCCTGGCACACCCTCCAGACACACTACCTGCAAAGATGCTCCCGCACTGCAGAGCGTCCCTGGAGGAAATCTCGCTCTGAAGCTGATTTTGTTCACTTCAAGTTTATTCTCCGGTCATACACCTCTGCCCTCCACTTGGCCAAACAATCCTTCTTCTCATCTCATATCTACGCTGTCCTCCAACCCTAAACGGCGCTGGTCCACCTTCAACACCCTCCTCTACCCACCTGCACCTCCCCCCTCAGCTGCCTTCAGCGCTCAAGACCTGGCAGACTACTTCCTCAGTAAAACTTTAACTATCAGAAGCAACATCCCAACACAAGATAGTTATCTGCCACCTCCACTCCCAGAGGTGCCCTCTGCCACCCTCTGCCACTTCCTCCCAGCCACTGAGGAAGTCAATTCCTTATTTTCCTCCTCACATCTCACCACGTGCCCGCTCGACCCCATTCCCTCACATCTAATTCCTCCCCTCTCCTCCTCCCTCACCCCTGCTCTCTCACACACACACACACACACACACACACACATCTTCAACCTATCGCTCTCCACTGGCTCCTTCCCATCTGCCTTCAAACACGCGCTAGTTACCCCTTTACTAAAGAAACCATCCCTCGATCCCAACTCTCCATCCAATTACCGCCCTGTATCCCTGCTTCCCTTTACCTCTAAGCTCTTCGAAAAACTAGTCTTCAACCGCCTCTCCCTCTTCCTGTCCTCCAATTCCCTACTTGACCACCTGCAATCTGGCTTCCGTCCCCTACACTCAACTGAAACTGCCCTCACCAAAGTCACCAACGACCTCCTAACTGCTAAAAAACACGGCCACTATTCTATTCTCATCCTGCTTGACCTCTCGGCTGCTTTTGACACTGTTGACCACCCCCTCCTTCTACAGACCCTCAACTCTCTGGGTCTCGGTGACACTGCACTCGCTTGGCTTGACTCCTATTTATCCAACAGGTCCTTCTGTGTGTCCTTTGCCGGTAACTCCGCCTCTATCTGTTGGTGTACCTCAAGGCTCTGTCCTTGGTCCTCTGCTCTTTCCTTCATCCTCCACATCCAGTCTCTTTCCTCCTCCTGCCGATACCAACTGCGTAATATTTCCAGAATTCGGCCATTTCTTACCGCTGTCACCACAAAACAACTCATACACGCCCTGGTAATCTCCCGACTCGACTATTGCAATAATCTCTTATCTGGCCTCCCTCTGTCCCGCCTCTCCCCCCTACAATCCATCCTAAACGCCTCCGCCAGGCTAATTCACCTCACCCGCCGCTCTGTCTCTGCCGCTCCCCTCTGCGAGTCCCTTCACTGGCTCCCCATTCACTGCAGAATTAAGTTCAAAATCCTTATCCTTACCTACAAAACCCTCACTAACTCAGCTCCCCACTATCTGTCCTCACTAATCACCAAATACACCCCAGCCCACTCCCTAAGGTCAAACCGTGACCTGCGCCTAGCGTCTCCCTGCATCACCTTGCAGTCCTCTCCGCCTGTTTCCAACCCCAACCCTCCTAGATTGGGAGTTCCTACGGGAATAGGGCCCTCATCTCCTCCTGTACTGTTTGTCAAATGTTGTTCAATGTATTGTATTGTAACCCTGTCTATACTGTGCCTATTGTACAGCGCTGCGGAATATGCTGGCGCTTTATAAATAAAGAATAAGAATAAAAAAAAATAGAAAAATCACCCAAAATAACAAAAATATTTAAAACAAATTGGGTTTTGGTGGAAATAATATTTCATATGGTTACCAGTCCTCTATTGTAAGGTCGCCACGTACTTACAATTCTAGATATGTGGTTTCTGTGTCCTTACCCTGATGTCTGTGTTGTATGAATCCCTGATGAATTTATTGTAGGGTACTGTGTTGTATATTCTGTGCCGTTTCCGGTAATGTGTAGGTAATGATTCCTTTGTTATCCTAAATGTTTCTCTGTGCTCTGCCATGCTTTGGAGACGAGAAGCCTTTCTTGGTCTACTACACATGGGCTTGTGTGTGGGAGGGGATAGCTACTCCGTATTCTAATGCCCCTGGCATTGTTTTACCTTTGTTTGTCTGCCTATCCCCTGTGTGTATTGTCCCATTGTAAACTCAAAATAAGTCATTTTACGTTATGTGTTCACCCTACAAAGAGCCGTGGCTATTGATTGGGTGGGATTAGGCCAGAATCAGTTCTCTTTTGGGAGACTGATCGAGAGGAGGAGCCTTTCTGTACAGAGATGCCCCCCCGCCGCTAATCTATACATTCATAAGTTTGTTCCAAGGATGTATAGCACACACACGCCCCCACAGTCATACACACACGCAGAACGAGAGGAGAACATCTTCATCAAACGGGGAAGTAAATCTATTCTATTACTCCCGACTGCAAATTTAACAAGTATTGGCATGAAACTAAACCCAACTAGATGAACCAATGGGCATCGTTTATATTTTCCCCAGTGGAAAGAGAGACTTAATGAAAGGTTTAATACAAAGATCAGTATTAGCGAGTGATGTTTTAATTGAGGGGGGGGGGGACTTCTCCACCCACATAATGAAAAAGCACATTAATTTAAACCCACATAAAACCAGAAAGGATAATAATCTCAATGCCACCCACTGTATAATCTGTAAATGGCAGGAGCTGCATCCTATTCAGTGTGTTCCCAGCCAGCATCCTCAGCCAGTTACAGGAGACTTCGGAAAGACCAGCAACTGACAATTTCCTTTTCGGAAGAAAGTCCTAATAATGTTTTATTAAGTGCAATGTGAATATTGGGCCGTTGCATAGAGTTTTAGGGAGGAAATCTGCCCGGCCTGGAAAATAAAAATGGTTACTAGTAAATAAACCGGTAAAGATATAAAAATAACTCGTGAAATTAGACAGTTTTCTTTTTCTTTTAAAAGACATGTTTATTCAATCCGGCAGAGAGGACAAACAGAGCGCAGACAGCTGATAAGGGCTCTGCCATCGCTGCCGGAGCAGCCTTCAAGCAGTGCTGAGCACGCATTGTTTTTACACAGCTGCTGACATTTATTTGCACTCTATTTAGGTTTATGTACGTGTTCATACTTTTTGATATATATACTATAACCATGGGGAGGGGGCACAAAAGAATTTGGAGTGGCTCATGCAGTTAAGAGCCCGAATACGCCCCCTGTGGGTGGGTAATGGGGCAGAAGAGGGAAGAGTGAGATAGTTCAGTTGTGAAAACCAGAATCATGAAGAGAGAAAAAACGGGCAGTAGAGGGACGGGCAAAGTGGCTGGGTAGGAATGGGTGAGATTGTTGGTAAAGAAGGGCTGAATGAAAAAGTGAACGTGAGCAGGCCGCTGGGACGGACGGGAGCAAGCCTGTGGGTCGGACGAGAGCGGGCCTGTGGGTCGGACGAGAGAGGGCCTGTGGGTCGGACGAGAGAGGGCCTGTGGGTCGGACGAGAGAGGGCCTGTGGGTCGGACGAGAGAGGGCCTGTGGGTCGGACGAGAGAGGGCCTGTGGGTCGGACGAGAGAGGGCCTGTGGGTCGGACGAGAGAGGGCCTGTGGGTCGGACGAGAGAGGCCTGTGGGTCGGACGAGAGAGGGCCTGTGGGTCGGACGAGAGAGGGCCTGTGGGTCGGACGAGAGAGGGCCTGTGGGTCGGACGAGAGCAGGCCTGTGGGTCGGACGAGAGCAGGCCTGTGGGTCGGACGAGAGCAGGCCTGTGGGTCGGACGAGAGCAGGCCTGTGGGTCGGACGAGAGCAGGCCTGTGGGTCGGACGAGAGCAGGCCTGTGGGTCGGACGAGAGCAGGCCTGTGGGTCGGACGAGAGCAGGCCTGTGGGTCGGACGAGAGCAGGCCTGTGGGTCGGACGAGAGCAGGCCTGTGGGTCGGACGAGAGCAGGCCTGTGGGTCGGACGAGAGCAGGCCTGTGGGTCGGACGAGAGCAGGCCTGTGGGTCGGACGAGAGCAGGCCTGTGGGTCGGACGAGAGCAGGCCTGTGGGTCGGACGAGAGCAGGCCTGTGGGTCGGACGAGAGCAGGCCTGTGGGTCGGACGAGAGCAGGCCTGTGGGTCGGACGAGAGCAGGCCAGTGGGTCGGGCGAGAGCAAGCCAGTGGGTCGGGCGAGAGCAAGCCAGTGGGTCGGGCGAGAGCAAGCCAGTGGGTCGGGCGAGAGCAAGCCAGTGGGTCGGACGAGAGCAAGCCAATGGGTCGGACGAGAGCAAGCCAATGGGTCGGACGAGAGCAGGCCGCTGGGCCGGACAAAAGTCAGCCAATGGGTCGGACGAGAGCAGCCCGCTGGGCAGCATTGGGGCCCCAAATGAAAGCAGGCTGTGGGGCATCCGGCCTGTCGTACGCAAAAGAATGAATGTTGAGGTGTGGTGACTGAGAAAAGAGAAGTCCGAGAGGGAAGGAAAAGATACGTAACATTACAGTGCTGCACTGTTGGCTGGTCAAGTTGACAGTAATTTAAAAGACCCGTAAAAGTTGTTGAATAGAGAGGATTACAGAGAGGTTGGGAGAAGTCATAGGATACATGGAAGAGAAAAGTGTGGGGGGGGGGTTCAGTACTTTGAGGGAAGGAGCAAGAAGGATGGTAAGGAAGGGTGCAGACTACAGAGCAGAAAGGGAAGGTAAAGTAGGGTAAGATACCAGAGACAGACAAAATGATGAATAGGAGGGAAAGGGACAAGATCAAATAGTGTAGGAGTAGATCAGATAAGTGAGTAAGAAAGGACAAGTGAAGAGGTTTGATTGAGAAGGCAAGATAGACGAGAGCATGAATGAGTCTGGCAAGGAGGAAAATCGAGAGCAGGAGGTGTAGAGATAAAGGAGGGATGAGCTAGAAGGGTAAGATTAGGCGGTGAAGTGGCACAGGGAAGGGATGGGGGATCAAGTACAGTATAACGAATCAAAGTTACATTTAAGTGATGTTTCCCTGGACTCTGAAAATGAAAAACACGAGGACTATGGGAATAAAGAACATGGAAAACACCTGCGTGCCATTTTATCTGTAATCCATACTCCTGTGTGACAGTCTCAAAGGACGTGACATTCATTTCATCTAAATTCCATAATAAAAAGATAGACCCATTTTACAGGAAGGAAAACAAACAAAAAAAACATTAATTATAAAATAGGTTATATTTACAGGAACTCAAATTCCACCACAAAATTATCTGCCGTGAGGAAGGGTCAGTGCGGGGCTCATTGTCCGAGAGCAGAGATGTGGGTGATCGGGAAGAAGGGGGGGTTTGAATAAGGATTTGAGATGATCTAATTCCAGTTGATGCTCCATTGTAGTCCAACAGACCAGAGCTGGCTTGGCAGCAGTCCTCATACTCCACAGTGATCCGCCTAACTTGTTGTGACATAAACCTTTAAAAGTGGATACAGTATGACATAAACCCCTGTATCGCATCCTGCGCCGCAGATTAATTTAATGCACAGCAAACCAGGCAGTAGACCGGGACGCTGAACTGCAGCACGACATCATCGCCCCGACCTCTGCCAAATCTACACAAAGCACAATGCCAGCAGTCCAGGGGCAAAATATATATACCTCCATGAAGAGATGCATTCTGGGACTTAAAACTGATGGAGGTGGTAAGTCCGTTAAGTACACCGGAACGCCATCACGTCTGAGTATGTCATCTTCCTTGAGATAAGTCTGCCACATCATTACATACATGTTGCATACAGATTTAATGCATATTATAATGTTAATCTAATTCGTTGGTGTGCATTAGTTTTGTAACGAATCTCCAATTGAAAATTCGTATTTCGGAAGAACGTCCGAAATAACGAATTGGTTTCATCGGAATTGAAACGAAAATGATTTGTTATACGGTTTCACAATTGAACCGCTGACTGTTCACAGTTGGGATTTCTTCCTGGTCTTCTTACCCATAAATCAGTCGGGTAGAGAGGCAGTAAGAGTCCACAGCAAGGGGTAGGAGTTCAAGATAGCCGCCAGGCGCAGGAAACAGACACAGGCCGCACTCCGCAGATCCCCCCCCCTGTTCAGCACTAAAAAAAGTCATCAAAAAAGGGTCTGGTGTAGGGGAGAAGGCTAGGGTCAGACGAACGCAGTTTTAACATGCGTTTAGCCGCACGAAATCACGGCCGTGCTAGCAGCAAATGACGTCCAATGCCGGGGAACATACGACGAACGGCCGCACGAAAGTTCGTCCGTGCAACGCAAGTGGCAAACGAACGCATTTTTTCGAGAACGTCAAACCGCTGCTACTGACATACAGAGTGCGCTGCGGCCGCATAGCGGCGTGTTTGCGTGATTGGGAGACGTCAGACGCTGCACACGTCCGTCCAACATAACGTCCAGACGCAAAAAGTGTTTTATTGATGATCCGTACAAAATCACGGACGACAATGCGCATCGTATGACCGCTATGGCGTATTCCGTGAAAAATACGTCCATTCGTCCGACCGCACTTTTTCACGGACGACGCGAAAAATGCGTTCGTCTGACCCTAGCCTAAGGGTGGCCAGGATCCCTCTCGCTAAGAAAGTCATAGCAGCCAACAGTGAGTCACAATAAACTGCAAATATTTAAAGTTATAGCCAAGAAGCTCTTCATAACGCAACTGCACCCGTTGATAGTCAGCTCTGCCCTGACAGCTCAATATTTAACCTTAGTTTGCCTTTAAAACCTCATGTAACAGTTAGAGGATTTAGTTTTTTTTTTTTTAGTGATCCAAATTGATTTTGAATCGATCCCAAATTACGAATCGAGATAAAGCAGCATTCAAACGAATTCTGTTTCAGACCAAATAATTTTCAAACGAAACTAAACAAATTTTCAGCTGTGCACACCTAATTCCAGCTGTGTCCTTATTGAATTCACAACAACATGTACATAATTTAGAAACAAAAAAAAACAATACGGTAAAATTTCTGTTACGGCAACGCTAACTAAAACAAGTCATTGTTTTAACTTTTCTAATGCTTAACCCTTAGTTACCAAGGTAGCGATCTAAAATGCATTCTGCAGGTATAATGATCAACTGGAGCTCACAAGATCACAGGATTAATAAACAAACACATTGGTCTTGGTGCAAATTAGGGACGAATATGTATATGCTTGTTACATAAGTGTTTAATCTCTACCATTTTCCATTGATTTTGAAAAATAAATAGGTCATTAATATGTAAGTGAAAAAAAAAAAAATATAATAAATGTTAGAAACAGTAATTTAAAAATAAACAATGCTGATGAAAAATAACAGTATACAAATCTAAATACACATACCTGCTAATATATTTTAATTTCCTGTATATGAAAGCATCCCTTAGGTAATATGCCTCTTTTAGTTTGAAAGGTTTCCTTTTAAGCTACAGACTGGCTACATGTTTAGATACGCTCCCCCTTCCCGGTCTATGACATATGATTCTGGGCGGCTTAGGAATGTATTTTTCTTTCCAAAAGATAAAACGTAAACCATAGTTACACTTAACCATGTAAACTATCTCTGACGTGGAAAATGTATCCGCGCCATTTTAGCTGTGACGTGATCGGCTGTTGTACCACACCTTTGTGCTCTATATTAGAGCCTGATAAAGAATGCTGAGAGCAATTCTACTCCACATATTGTGTGGGTGTCTTTTTGCTCTCCCGTTGGCTAAAGTAGCACTGTGATGGCTATGTCTTTACATAATGAAATGGACCGACAGCAGCAACAGAGATTTAACTTTCTTGTTTGGTAAATATGAATAGGTATATGGATTTAAATGATATTTTTTTTTTAACAACACATACACACACACCGAGCAGGAACAGGTGGGAATTCAGTTCCTGCACTATTTTTTCCAGAAGGAATGTAGTTCCCATTTGACCCTCACACTGAAAAGCATATATTAGTTTTCAAATCATAGTTTTGCTTAATAGGTCACCAGAAATCTATTTCATAGTATACAATTACCATAAAGACTCCCTAAAACCAAGATTATCATGACATTTAAATATTAATACCTATGAGCTCAGTGGGTTGGGTTAAGCGGGAAATGTCAACAGTTAATTGGGGAACAGAAATCTTGGAGAGTTCCCACACTTCTGTTTTTAGGACTAGAGCCCTGCACATACACACACATTTTATAAGGTGTATATTATATACACACAGAACCAACATACACACACACACACACACACACACACACACACACACAAACAAAAACAGCCCGACCAACATACATATATACGCACGCACACATGTAACCAATTTAACTTTCCAGACTCGTCAGAAATGTGTTTTAGGATGAAGGGAAGAAAACAAGCCTATCAGATGAAAGTTGTATTGATAGACGCAGAGCAAACGGTAAAAATCAATCCTTGGCAGGAACAAACAAGAGGCAAATCATTACATCTAATGACCTGGGAATCGAACATTACGCTGAAATAATCCAAAAGAAATCCGGGCCGTGAAAGAGAAATAAAATTACCCCAGAATGTTGTTTGTGCTGCCAATCACACGCAGGCTTTCTCTATCCCATCCTGCATTTAAAGTATGTGAAAGCTAAAACAAAAACAGCTCTGATCGATTGGGACGTCAGGGGTGCTCAAAAGTGGTGGGCTGGGACTACAAATCCCAGAATGCTTTTCTACGGTTGGTCTAGCAAAAACAGAAAGGGATGATGTCAATACATTTACACATTATACATACAAGTACACACAATCACAAATTAGACACGTACACTGCCTGGACAAAAAATGTCACACTCTGTAATATTTGGTTGTGTCGCCTTTCGCTGTGTTTGCGGCACACAATCGCCACGCATCGTGTCGATAAGCGCATGCAATGTCACAGCATTTATTGGCGTCCAGAGTGGCATTAATTTGTGGCCAAGATCTTGTATTGATGATGGGAGAGTCGCAGCGCTGCGTAAAGTCTTCTCCAGCACATTATATCCCAAAGATTAACCTCAATGGGGTTAAGGACCGGACTGTGCGGTGGCCAATCCATGTGTGAAAATGAGGTCTCATACTCCCTCAACCACTCTTGCACAATTTGATCCCGATGAATCCTGGCATTGCCATCTTGCAATATGCCCGCTGTGCCATCAAGGGAGAAGAAAAACCATTGATGGAAAAACCTGCTCATTCAGTATTTTCAGGGAGTCACATGACCTCATTCTTTGGGCAGGTAATGTCACTGCACAAGTCATAACAAGCTTGTACAGAAGGTGGGGATTTTTTTTTGGCCAGGCAGTGAGCACAGGTATATTACACAATATATTTTTTTTCTAAATTTAGACACATACATATATATATATGCATCACATTTGTGTATATATGAGAGGGAGAGGCGATGTAGTGTTTTAATGAGTTTTAAATGGTATGCCCGGGCTGTTGCACCCGGCAGGCAGACAAATAGACCCAATTATTTTTAGCGAGCCGCAAATCCCACCAGCAGTTTGTATGGGATTAGAGCGCTATATCCCCGCACCGTGTGGAATGTAAGCCTGTCTGTCAGGCAGATGGCTCATGTGTCTCGCTGTCATTGTCTGAAGTCAATACAATTTTCCTCTCCCCATCATTTCAGACATCACCCCGACGCTTCGATACACCCGTACAATTGCAAAGACTATAAACCGAGCGGCACAATCAGGTGTCTGTCTCTGGAGCCGCAAAGTGAAGGCATCTGACAGATTGGGAGCAGGAGACAAACATGAATACAGATGGATTATTTGTCAGATATAGGAGGTTTCTGTAGAAAACAAAAAACGAGGGGAATAAAAAAGTAATTAAAGAAAAAAGTAGAAATACTAATAAAATATACATAACATTCCACAGCAGAAATGTTTTTCTATAGCAAAAAACTACAACTCCCATGATGCACTGGCACACTAGGAGGGTTAGAAATATAATGGAGGTTCAGAACTGGAGTTCTGCCTCTGTTCTAAATTCTCCCATTTAATTATACAGGACACAATTTTGCCCGATGAGCCCAAAATTTCCTTCCACTGACAGAAACTTTGTAGGACAAAACCTCACTGATGCTCCCGAGCAGCTATAGAATAGGAAGCTGAGAAGACATTCATCTGGGCTTAACATATCCAGGGTCCAGCAGGTTCTTGGATTTCCTAACTCTGGCTGACAAATTCTTAAACTGTCAACTTTACAATGAAATGTTGTGCTCGACTCCTAGGACTCTACGGAATTCTACCTCAAGATAATTTTTTGAGGTCCAGGGCAGGGCAAACTCCACCCACAGATGTTGCTGAACTACAACATCTCCCATGATACCTAGGGATGTGCGTTTCGGGTTTTGGAATTTTCACAAAATTTCCCGATTCGTGTCTTCGGATTCGGCCAAATTTCCGAATCGGATCGGACCCGAAAACCGATAGATCCGAAAAGTTTTCAAACGAAAAATTTTCGGATTTTTCGAATGGACTTGAAATGTGTTAAATCGAAATTTATTTTTGCTCTATTCGTGATTTCGGTTCCATTCGTGATTTCGGTTCCATTTCGGTAATTCTGGAAATCGTATATTTAACTATTATCGGTTATATCGCTGATTCTGTAAATTTTGTATTTGTAAATGCGTATCACTTGTTTCTTGTGGCATTCGGGTCAGTTTAGCGTTTTTTAAATCGTTTTGTTCATTTTTTTTGTTCCTTGGCTTTCATACCATTTTAATATGATTAAATAAAGTTGTGAAATGTATATTCAATTATTCATAAGAAAAAAAGGATCTTTATTTAATAAAGAAAAAAACACGATAGAATCGCCAGAATTATCGTAGACACTTTGAAACGAGGAGAACAGACGTTCCGAAAAAACGAAAATTTCCGAAAAGTCGATACAAAAAACGAGCAAAGTGACACGAAAAATGGTCGATATTCCGAAAAAAAAAAATGTACACAAAAACGAACCGAAAAAGAAATCGGTCGAAACGAGCCGAATCGAAAAGTTTAAACATTCGAACAAATTGAACTGAAAAAAAAAATAAAAAAAAAAAATCTGTGCACAAGCCTAATGATACCCTGGCTATAGATTATATTCACAGAAGGCTGGGAACTGTAGGCCATCAACAACTGGGGGGGGGGGGGGGTCAGAGTTTGACATTCTACTAAACGGTTTCCTATTGGGCTACAAGTGTTCTGCAAAGCACACTTCCATGTTGCAACTGTGCTTTCTGCATGTGGGCATGACACACAGGTACTATTTGAACTCTCTGAAAAACCATCAGGTACCATACAAAAACTCCTAAGCAGGTACACGCATATATGTTTGAAGAGGTTCACTCCGAGACATCAATGCGGCAACATTTGCCAAAAATATGAACCAACACCAATAAAAGCACAAGAGATATTGGTTTCATGTTCCAGCTCCAAGTCGAGTCTAAGATTGTGGTGCCATCGAACCAGATGCCTGCTCGCCTGTACCCGACAGTAATAACACCGAAGACGAGTGTTAATTTAGTCGACTACTAAAAATGTCAGACTTTGTCGTCTACATTTTTTCAGGGACTAAGGCCGGCGTCAGACGAACGCAGTGATCACGTCCGTGTCGCCGCACAGTTTAACATCTGTTGTAGCGTAGAAACATGATCAATAGAGACCCATACACGAAGTACGTGCGCACCGAACTGCGCACGCACAAGGCAAACGGACGCAAGTTAGGCAAGAACATAAAACCATTACCACGTACACGCAGAGTGCGCCACGTTCTGTGTGAGTGATGAGATGTAAGACGCAGCGCATTTGCGACAAAATGGCTTTTCATATTAATTTTGTTTCCCATAGTTCCCTTTTGTTTTTCTACGTCCGTCAACAAAAACGGACCGTGTGGTGTCTACTGTATCTTCCGTCAGTACGTCTGTTCGATATGCACGCACGCAGAGTGCACTCATCTGACATTAGCCTAAAACTAGAAGCTGCGATGACTAAAGCTATGATGAAAATCTATTGATATTTTCATCGACCAATAAAAAACTAAAACTAGGAAAATGTTGACGGAATAATATAAATTTTAGTCACAATCCTTTACGACTAAAACTAAATGGCATTTTAGTCGGCTAAAACATAGATTTTTGTCAAGCGATATTTTTATCAACTAAAAATCTAGACAAAAAAAAAATTTAGGAAACAAATGAATTTCGTTTTACTTTTTCACAGGCACCCTGTCCCTGTTAATTGGCCTCTGGTACTAAATCTGTGAGACAGCTTAATATCTAACCCTAGCTTGCCTTTTAACAGAAAAATTTGATTAATTGGGGTTTTATTTTGTGATCCAAGATTCGAATCTATATATAATCAACAATCGAATCGATATCAAATTTCGAATCAATCCAAAAAGAAATAAATACAAAACGAAATTCCGAAAATGAAATTTTAAAATGACTAAATTAAAATTGTCATATTTAGTCTATTAAATCCACACTACCGAAGACATGACACAGGCCGACACAGCAGAAACCCCTCCACTTCCACCATAGGAGGCACTGGCTACAAAGAGAGCAATCCCATGGCCCTTTTGATGACATTCAGGACTGGTTTTCCACAAACCTCAAGAATGTTAGCGCAGAAATAGAAGCTACAGAGTTCAGGCCAATGAAGAGGACGTGATGGAACATCAGCCAGGTATGGCCTTTATGAAGGAACCATGGAGCGTTGCCAACAGAGGTCTCATACTAACGCTGGATCTGCTGGAGGACAGGAATAGGAGATATGATATAAAAAGGGGCATCTCCGACGTCATCTCCCCAGTGGAACGTCCCCTTTTCCTGAGGTGCTTCATGTTATATACATTCATACAGGAAATTAAAATCTATGTATTGTGATTCAAATATGTACTGTAGTAAATATATTGGGCTGTGGTTTTCCCCCGCCTGGGTCACGTGCCATGAAAGGGAGGTGGGGGGAAAACCACAGCCCAATATATTTACTACAGTACATATTTGAATCACAATACATATATATATTCATTTCCAATGTTGGAAAAGTTTGCGATAGTTGGAAGACAGAAAAAGATTTATTTGAACCATACATGGTAATAAGTATTTCCTTGTTAGCTGTACTGGCCAATCTCTGACGTGGAAATATATCTGTATACTGATTGGGGCAAAAATGAAACCGTGTGTAGCGCTGTGTTAAAAATCTGCTGTGGCAGTACCTATTTTTGGCCACAAGATGGAGACTATCGCGATCAGAGATACTGGACATTGGGACTACAATGCCCGGCATGCTTTGCAAGAAGACAGGAAGTGGGTGGGGACTGGACACTTACATCCTCTGCCTCGTGGAGAAAGTTCCAGAGCGCGCCAGGGAAGCAGAGAAAGCAGACGCACCGAGGAGATCGCGGCAGAATCTAGGCCCAAAGCCTGAGGGAGACCTGTTGTTCCGGTTTGGGTCACCTAGTCTGAGGAGAAGGAGACTTGCCAGAGCCCAGACACTGCTGCAGACCGGCGGAATCGAACGGAGAGCAGGCGGTGAGCTGGACAAGCTGCATAAAGTGAGACAACAGATCCGGCCGCTAGTATCCCCAGTCAAGATCCGGAGGAGAGACGTCCTGGGTCAGCGGAGCCTAAAGCCTGCGTCGGATGGGTGAGAGGCCTCCAAGGCTGTTTGTGATTAAAGGTCAAGCTGCTGTTTTCTCTTTAAAGTCCACAGGGCCCCAACTGACTAGTCGAATATTTTATTTAAATAAACTCACTGGCCAGTTGAACAGTACCCGGGTACCACACACACATATACACCTTTCACCTCCTGGGACTTAACTTGTGCAGGACTCATTTTTCTTTTATGAATCGGAACAGGGGGTTAAAAATAAAGATACGTTCCGAATATATATTTTTCCTCTTTTTCCGTTGCGCGTTTACCGTAATACGAAGGGATTGTATGATCGGGGGGTTTGCTACGTGTCCCCTTTTCTGAACTATCGGGAAATTGCATTGCTTTTTATGTTCGGTCGCGAATATTTTATTTTCCGAAATACGAAGCCTCGTGTTTCGTTTCTTTTCCGCTGCGCGTTTGTCGTAATACGAAAATACTGTAATAATACTTGTGAATACCGTGCTTCAACATCTGCTCAAATATTTTAGTAAACTATTTAAATGATAAAAACTCACAACTGTGTTGGAGTATATTTATTCCCTAGTGCGGGGAGACTGACCCGTGGTTCATTTTCAGCGGCTCCTCCGGGAGTGAGCGCTACACGTGTCTATGACGAACGCTCCTATTGGATGTTTGAAATCTAATAAATAGATGTCTGAACAAACAAAATTCAGACATGACATGAAAGCTATATATTGTGTGTAGTCGATTTTAATGTCTCCGTTATAGCGTAAGCGCACGTCTTTCTTTAGATTTTCTTATTTGAAAAAGAACAGATGCAGAGGTTTATTGGAATTCCAATTAGGGTAATTATAAATAGGAAAACGGATTTTGTTTGTTTAAAGTTATTATTTAACACTTCAGAGCATTGATCTTCCCTCCCAAACATGACAAAAAGCCAAACTCTAGAGGGTGCCCATCGCTTTATCAAGTTCACGCTGGCACCTACCTCCGATACCAAAAGATGCATTGTCTAGTGTCAATTCTAGCTTAATAAGACTAGCCTTATAGCAGCAATCTAGGAGAAATCTCCCTACTTACACTATGAGACCCAACAAACCTTCCTTCAACCATGACATAAGGTTGTAATCACAACTGGGGTTCACCAGTCTCTGGCTTGGGGTCCAGACCAGAACCTGTTGTTACAGCGTCCATCCCTTCTCTCAAGTAAAGTAGATCCACATCAGCTTTCTGTCCCTCACAACCCTCAGCCAGAACTTCAGGGAGTACTGTGTAACTCATGGTACCTCTCCCCAAACACCAGACAAAACTTTGTGCAGCAGGGAAAAAGAATATCTTTAATTTGAAGTGGGGAACAGCTGTATGGGAAACCAGGGGGGGGGGTAAAATGACACAATCAACAAAATATATTGTTCTCGATTACATTGTTCACGCAAACGTTAACGTCAGCACAACAAACACGCGCATTAGTCTTTGCGAGCATACTGTACTGCGCGGGTCCTATACTTAACATTGTGAACGCAAACGCGTTTGTGCGCTGGTACGCGGATGATATTGCAATCTATGCACAGTTTCTAACGCACAGCGTTTGCGCGCATAATTTTAACGACTCCTAAAAGCTGGTGTTAATGGCAAATCTGAACGTCCTGGCCGAACCCAAATACACCAAGCAAAGTATAGTTACAAATACCAAACCAGTAAAATGGAGAGGTTGTGCGTGTTTTTATTATTGCTGCAGCATATACTCAGATTGATTTTGGCAGGCGCAAAAACTTAACGGGAGACAATTATGGTTCTTAATTCTGATCGGCTGAATCGCGTGAAAAAAAAAAAAAAAAAAACAGTCCACACACCGATTTCTGCGCGCAACGTTAATGCGCGCGCATTTTCGATGGATGAAAAAATGCGCGCGGATTGTAATACCAGCGTTAATTTATGCGCGTTAACGCGCTGCCCGAGCGTTTTTGCGCAAAGATTGTAATCGGGCCGATTGTCTACAAAAGGGGGATGTGAATTTCTTCAGGAGATACAGTATCGTAGGACATGAGGTTCCATGGCTCTGGAGTGCCGTGGTTATCATACATGAGCCTGGCTTCTTGTACTGCCAGTCATCCGCCGATTACCTAGATGGTGCCAAAAAGACACGAGTAAATTAGTTATACGGATGGAGCACTTTGATCTGAGAGACAACGTCTGAAAATTATATTAACAATTCTATTTCAACAACATCAAAAGAGGCCTTCACTCCGAACATCCTCCTGTAAGACAGGAGCAGCTTCCCATCGAGCAGCGCCTGAACACAAGACGAATCGAATCAAAGAGACGACAGCGCCAAAACAAAGAAAGGAATAAGAATTTTCTATACAAAAAGGAATCACTGTATACCCCTTGTTTAACGTAGACTATACAAAAATAAAAATACTCCGTCCAGCTCTTAGCAACACCAGAGGAGAATGAAGGAAGATGACAGACTTAAAGGAACACACTCTACTGAAAAATAAATAGGATTGTCCTCTTTTTGCCCATAAATAATTGGGAAGAGGCCAATGCCGTAATATATCAAAGAACATAAAGGAAATGGTAGGGAGTTTTGAACCGTGTTTTACAAATTCTGCAGGAGGTGGAACAAAGATGGAGAAGGAAGTGTCCAACACTACCGATACTTAAGGGTTTCAACCTCTGTACCCGAAGAAGGTCTAAAAGCGAGGGTTTTAGAATCTTCATCACCATCCTATGAAATAAAATCCACAAAAGCATTATTTTCTTCTGAAATTAAGCAATGTACTTTCTTGGGAAGTGTGTTTGAAAGAGCCAAGAAGCGTTTAACCATTTAATTCTCTGCTGAAAGGTTTCAAACAGAACTGCTTCCCGGACATATTGCCAAAGATGACTTGCCGATCAGTCCAAAGGATGCCCCCAATCTTTAACGCAAGCTGGAACTAGAGATGAATGAACTTTGGTGAAGCCATTTAAGTGTAAGTTTGGAAGGAATAATGCTATTCACTTGATATCATGGACAATAGGTTCTGCCAAACCCATCATAAGTTAAAAAGACACACTACCACTTACATAAGCTGCAACGAAAATTACTTGAGCATTACAAATAAAAACACTTGATAATAATACACACGCTGCTGTTTTTAATCCTTCATTAGAAGTAATTGCATGTAAAAAAGGAAAAATAAAGATAGTTTTGTATATCCCGTTTCCATTTTGTGGATTTTTGCCATGGTTCAACATTTACCAAAATCTGTGCAAAAGCTTTTTCTTTACTGCTCTTCTTTATTTAATCTACAGTATTTACCAGTCAATGCGGGAATGTTTAGATAAGGCAGCAGGGAGTGTTGTGTTTTCCAGGCTATCCAAGATAACAGCTGAATGAGACAAGACAGGGAGCTTAAAAGACTTCTAATCTACACATTCCACACAATACAATGATGTGAGTCGGTGACTGACCCATTCACTCCATGCTATGACCAAAGGCACACAGTGAGGAGGAACAGAATGGATGCACCCAGTGACAGGAAAATATCACACAATGGATGCACCCAGGACAGGAAAATATCACACAATGGATGCACCCAGTGACCCATATAAAGGAAAATATCACACAATGGATGCACCCAGTGACCCATATAAAGGAAAATATCACAATGGATGCGCCCAGTGACACAGAGGGAAATATCACACAATGGATGCGCCCAGTGACACATGAAGAAAATATTTCTTAACTAAAGATACAAGAGAAAAACAAACACCTGTAAGATACCAGCAACATAAATAAGGACATTTGTGGGTGTTTTTGTGGTTACGGCCCTTTAACCTACACTGACCACAAATGTTATTAGCCCTGAAGAACAAAGACTTTTAAGAAACATACCAATGTATTGAAATGAAGGTTTACATGAGTGAATAAAAAAATAAAATAACACAAAATAAATAAAAATGATAATAATTAAAAAATGTCATGGCTGGCTGGACGGCTTAATACAGGATTATGGACACAAACTATTTTTTCTGCAAAGAAATTAGTACCATCGGAGGCTTTAAAAATATGCATCTTGCGTCTGAAAAGAGAGCAGAACAATGACTGGTAACGAGAGGATTATCATTTCGGAGGAACGAGGCCTTTGCTGTAGACAGATGAATGTGGGATGGAAAATAGACAGCCTACTTTAAATATTTTGAGTTTCAGGATAATTATTCGTAAGCTCTCGTTTTTCCCCGACTACAAAAAGGTTTTGACGCGCTCTCAGACATAAAAATCACGAAAAAAGGAGAAAAAAAAAAAAAACGGTGAGTTATTTCCGACTTACAATGGACAGGTTTAAAAAATAAATAAAAACACGAGAAGCATCTCAAAAGGTTTCCGATTCAAGAAACGGAACCGAAAACTGACAGGTTAGAAAACAAGAAGACAGAGCGTCACAAAATACATTATACAGTATTAGGTTAAAAGAAAACCATTTGGACAGATCCCATCACGAAATGACAGTAGACAAAAGAAAAACGTTGGGCTAGAAATGGAAATGGGTCCATTTTCCACCAACTTTTGTAACTTCAGAAACGTAACTTCCTAACAGAAGTGTGTCATATAATAAGAGGTGAAAAAACTAATTTGGGCTGGGCCTACATGACCATCCTAAAACGCGTCTTTTGTAAGACATACTTTTGCACGGTCAGACTTGTGGAACCACACGACGCGCATGAATTTTGAGGTCGACGATACAAAAACTTTAGAAACCTGGAAGCTGAAGAAGCCATTGTGTTTTGTATGCTCAGTTTCCTAAATGAGCTCTCGTCTGATGTCCTCAACTCCCACATCTGTAGACCTCACTTTCGAATCCACAGAGGGGGCACAAGAGGCAAATGCCAACCCCCCCAAAGCTGCAATTCCAATGTAGGAGATAGAAGGGACCTTTGAAACCAGTATCTTGGTTCCATTCACCCTACGAGGTCTATTGAGAGGTCATTGGAAAGGCCAGATTCTGACCGTCTAAAGATGCCATGTTTAAGAGGTTGGGTAAATCAATCACAATATGGTCAGTCGAAAGCTCCGGGATATCAGCCAACTGAGAACCAGACATTGTCAAGACTTTATAAAAAAGGTGGATAAAAAAGGCATTACTAACCAATGTCTACCCTCAAAACAGGAATACCCAACCTTTCCAAGAGCAGAGAACGCACACCCAATGGATAGACGTCAAGGATGTACAAAAAGGTCCAAGCTACACAAATGTTGGAACGGTCCTCCCTTTAGATCTTACAAATGTAAATAAATCCGTACATACATAAACCGTTCGCTCTACACTGCGAATCCAAGGCCGACTAATTTGCTATATTTACAGCTAAATAGGAAGCTGGACGCGCATATAAAGCAGCCCCACCATCTCGACATTCAAGGTCAAATCCATTAATGCAGAACAAAGCTGGAAAAACAAAGTCACATAACAGCCTGTTTTGAATGCTAAGCTAGAAATAAAAAGAAAATGCGCCGGCATATGGTTTCCAAGATGACCAGGTCTATTTCAGGCACAGAACGGCATGTAGAAGAGAAGCAGCCAGTAGCACATGGGTGGGGGGGTGCTGCTCTGCGGACACGATGCGCCAGTCGAAGAGGACCATCGACAGGCTTTCACGGAAATTTCAAGCGTTTACATTGGACGGCGAGCCAGCTGGTATCCATCGTGGCAGAGAATGATGCGTGATTGAGGCAGTTGAACAAATCTTTCAGTTATACAGTGTAACAGACCAGTGGTTCCCAACCGCGGTTCTCAAGTACACCCAACAGGCCAGGTTTTAAGGATTACCTTTGAGAAACGCAGACTAAATCTTGAAATCACTGAGCAGCAAATCCTATCACCTGTGGTGTGCTTCACATATCTGGAAAACCTGACCTGTTGAGTGTACTTGAGGACTGCGGTTGGTAACCACTGGATTAGACGTTGGTCTATGGTGGTTTCCAGAGGTCACAGAAAAACTTTTTTTTTTACACCTGGATTGAGCCATCATAATTACACAGGCGGAAAAAAGACGTGCGTCTTCGAGTTCAGTCTTTCACACATCAGCTATTGCTGTTGATCCAAAAAGAGTAGGCCAAAAACCCAGTCTGAAACGCTCACAAAAATATGGAACATGCTGGGGGAAAAAAAACTCTTCTTGACCCCAGATGACGTCAGATTTCTCCTTGGATTGAGCAGCTTTTACCCACATATTAAACATTATAACCATTAATATTCTGTGTCTGCAGGAAGTCATCCAGTAATTTTTAAAAAGTCTGTACAGACTCTGACCCCAACCACCTCAACAGGCAGAGAATTCCACAGCCATATTCTCACTGTAAAATAACCCTTCCTATGCTTTAGGCTGAATTTCCGTTCATCCAGTCTAAATGGGTGACCTCGTGTCCTGTGCATAGACCCATTAATGCATAGGTTTTCTAGACAATGGTTTATAATGGCCCGGTTTATATTTATATTACGTTATCAGATCCCCTCTAAAGGCGCTGTTTTTATAAGCTAAACAGGTTTAATGAAGGTAAGGCATAACTGCCCAATCTCTACCCTCAAAATAAGACTCCTCAAACGTAATGAAGAATAACGAACGAGAAGTAAAAAACACTGAATAGGTGGAATATACAGCAAAGGAGTTAAAAAAAAAAAAAAATAGTAAACCTAAAGAAAATTAACATTTGGTTTGGTTACACACAAAAAATGTGTGATAATTGGAATTTAGGTTTTCATTAAGAGAACGGATAACGAGGTTGACTGGAGAGAGTCGGATAAGTAACTAAGTAAAGGTAATCAATTCTCATTTCCATTTCAATGATTCGTGATCAATAGCACTTTACGGATTGAATTGAATTAAAACGTATACAACTGCATCAAAAGACACAATACGGATCATTTTCTTAATGATAATGGAGGTGGAGGTTTCCACATTAAGAGCATTATAATCTCAAACCTCCCGACATCAAGTGGCTAGAGGAACACCTGACCTTCAACGGGTATTGATGGAGGTGGTGTGGAGATTAGTCCTATTTCTGCACCTTTTGGGTCATTTCAAAAACCATTTTGGGCATTAATGCTTTGCTGCTCTGTTATACACTCACTCGAAAATTATGGAGGAACCAGTAAAATGACACCCAAGCACAATGAATCTACGGAGCAGCCCCTAAAACGAGGGACATTAGGAAAGAAAAAGAGGGACAGACAGGGGATGTGGGTCCAGAATAGGTGGTGAGCACAAAGGGAGGATCAAGAACTCAAGCATGGGTGGAAAAAAGGAGGAGCCCTTTATCCCGGCATCATCACAAACAACAGTTCGACTCCATCAAAGAGCCTTTATCACTTCACTGCAGAGGTTAAAATAAAAAACAAACCACTAAAGGTCTCAAAATTCACCATGTGTCTCCATTTGTCTTGGGTTTTAGATTCCTAGTCAGGTGCAAACTTAGAGCCAGCAAAGTCTAAGGTTTACATCAGCTTTGGTTGAGTTTACACCGACTCGGAAAGTAGATTTTCGATGAAGACTTTCTAAGAAATGTTCAAGACTTCTCACCGCAGAACCCAACATCAAGCGACTCGAGATTGTAAGTTTCTGCAAGACACAAAGCGCTTCTGAGTCAAGAGTCCATGAAGCCCGACACGTCGGTACAAGTAGACCCAGACTGGCTACTCGGGAATTCGGAGGAAACTTGGAATAGCCTCCACTTCAGACCCACTAACTCCCTTGAACATAGAAGAGATCAGCCGGTTTCATTGTGATTAATGGCCAAGTTTCGAATGAAGACATATGCAGCACTTTATGAAAAGCCGGCGACGGGACGCATCCTGTGTCGTACTCCATTATGCCGCATTTTGGCTTAGTTAGCTGAATCCGTGATGTTAAAGTATTTCCTCTTCGCTCTAGATTTTATCGGATGTCACTTAAAGTTAGCGTCACTTCAGACTTCCGAAATTAATTTTTCAGTAAGTGGAGAGGACACTGGGGGGGGGATGTCATGTTGCCGCGCACACAAAGTACTAAAGCGTCTCTGACTGGGGTGAGAGTAAGTGACAAGAGAAAGACTGAAATGGAGATCGTTGGTCGATAGTGGTCGGAAACAAACTGTCAGCAGTCAACGAAGTGAATAAAATTGTTATCTGACCTACTAATCTATCGCTCTCCTAGTGGAGTTTAACAGCCGCAAGAGAAGGGACACCATGTAACGGGAGGACAGATTTACATAGTTCGGCCGACAAGATACATTTTTGAACCAAGATCCAGCTTTGGCAATACTTCCCAATTGTCAAACTCAAAGCCGACTCAGAAATTTATTTCTTACAGCCTTCGGTCTATTCGTATTTTCTATGGGCGACAAAGCCTAGATGGTGGTCAAGTACCAGAACAGAAAGGCACCAAATGGCTCCATCATTCAAAGAACCTTCTTGAACTTTGGGCTTATACACTTGAAGAGGATGTCAACCAGGCCTTGACGAAAGTAAATATACAAGAGTCAGAGAAACCACGGGGAAGATCATTTTTAGGAGGCTTACAACCCTATAAATGCTAAATCTCTGCCTCTTCTTTCCGCACAGCTCAACACTCACAGCCACCACTCCAGACTCTGCACCATTAAGGACTCTCAAGGTATCCATGATTCGACCATGACGTCATTCAAGTCACTCCACTGCTCCACTCCTGCATTTTATGTATTATTCCCAGGCTGATTACTTTTCCCTTTAATGCCTTCCCTCCATTTTTGATATAAAACAGAAGTATTTTGTACTACCACCATGCTTCCCCCACCTCCTCCCCCTTGTATCTCATTACCTGCTTGCCTCTTCCTTCCCCACAGCCCCGACACTCACAGCCATCACTCCAGACTCTGCAGTGCCACCCACCCTCCCTCTTTCATTCCCCTCCACCTGTACCCGCCACTTTATTCTAATCCAACCTGTGGCTTGCTATTCTCTCTCTAGCCACCAGATTCGCTCTCCCTGCTCCCCTTCTGTTTCACTCACCTCTTTCCTTTAGATTGTAAGCTCACAGGATGTCTGGCTGAGCACTTATGTAAAGTGCTGTATCAGTAAGGCAATTATCCTAAGGGCAGGGCCCTCTGTTCCTTATGTGTTTTAGTAGGTCCCATTGTACAGCACTGCGGAATATGCTGGCGCTTTATAAATACAGAATAATGATAAAGGTCAACGGAGGTCGATGTAGGACTTGGAAGCAAACAGATCATGTTGACATTCTCTCCGCCCCTCATTTTCTAATTTGTGATTAGAAATTCTATTTTATTGTACCTAGCCTTAAAATGAAGAAGTATGTAATAACAGAGAGGAAAACCATCCACAATATGGAAATCAGATTATGTTACAGAACAACAACGGAAAGAGATAAATATATACACACGCCAAAATGTCAAAATGAAAGGAATCCTAAAATAAAAAAACATTCCATCTCGGAAAATATTTATTAAAAACATTGCTTGTATGAACCATTGTAAAGAAAAATGTAAAAAAAAAAAAAAAAAATCCACTCACTATAATGGTTTCAATGAACGTCAATGTGGGTACCCTTGGCGGCCGACAAATATTCCAATGACATCTCTCATTCCTCAAGCACTGCTAGATTGCGGCTGGACATTAGGAGCCCAATGGGCGGTACCTTGAGAAAGTGAGGTAACTTGGGGATAGCGCAGTACAAAGAATGTCCAATTGGACAGGGCAGGAGGCAAGAGGTCAAAAACACCAGCCAAGGGTCAGTAACACAATAATAGGGACTGGACGTGAATATTGAGAAGGTAGGAAGACAACTGAGCACTCTAAGCGCACTGTGGGTTTATATAGAGGGCTCTGCTCCAGCTCCTCCAATAGTGGAGGCCTCCAACCCTCCCAGTGTCTCCACAGGCATGCAGATATCACCAGTGATTGGCAGCCGGTAAATTTAAAATCCCGGCTGCTGGTGACTTAAACCCACGATTTCACCAGATCGGGGGGAGCCACTCCTCAAATCCTGCCACTATAAAACACTAACGTTGTCAGGATGAGTAGCGTGTCCCTTTAACAACTCCGGTGGAATACGGCCCATTATATATATTTTTTTATATGGGATTATGGAATTGGGCAGATCGAAAAACCACTCTACTCTGGGTCCGGGCAACAAAACCCTTCCAGCTCTCGGAAACCAAAAGAAGTTACCAGCTTGAGTTTCAGTTTACATTCTTACCCAGCATTGCATGGTTTAGGCAGACGGTGCGGCTCGTGTTCTTAAAGGGGGGATTTACAGGCAATTTAGATATTAATTCTTCCAAGACAGACACAGGTCGTTAACCCAAGTTTACTTACACATCGTATAACGAGGGATTAGCAGGATGTATAATCTGACAAATACAAGATAAATCCACAGAACTAAAAGTAACAACCTGTAATGATGTGATTTTAGCTTTATAGGCTGCCTGTTCAAACGAACTATGACTTTAACCAACTTAAAAAAGATATACGATCATAATTTGGGATCTGCTGAATTAGTAGCGCTTGCGTGTATAAACACAATTTAGGGTGGGGTCAGACGAGCGTACTATGTGTGCCCGTACGGACATGCCTTCTGGCATCCGTCGCAGCATTGTGACGCTTCGACGGGGCCAGCCACACGCTGGTCAAAGCGCTAGGACGCGCACTGACGGAGCTGCAAAGCGCAATCCTCCATAGGAGGATTGAGCCTTGCAGCGCTGAGCGCACTAACTCAGCTCAGCGACGTGGCCAGATGGGCGTCGAGTGGAAGGAACATCCTTCTGCTCTCCAATGACGCTCGCTTGACACCAGCCGTATACGAAATATATTGTGTTCCAACATTCTGTTCAACAGGTCCCTCATTTCAGTAATATTGAGGGAGAAGAACAAACAAGAAGCGAGAAGAACAAACGAAGCGAGAAGAAGAAACAAAAGAATGAAAAAAGGGAAGATAGAAACAAAGTACGAGTAGAAGAATGAAATTAAAAGAAAAGAAACTGACAAGAGAACAAAAAAGTAAAAAAAGAATAAAAGGAAGAGACGGCGCGAGAGGAAGAGACGGCGCGAGAGGAAGAGACGGCGCGAGGAAGACAGGCGCGAGGAAGACAGGCGCGAGGAAGACAGGCAAGAGGAAGACAGGCAAGAGGAAGACAGGCAAGAGGAAGACAGGCAAGAGGAAGACAGGCAAGAGGAAGACAGGCAAGAGGAAGACAGGCAAGAGGAAGACAGGCAAGAGGAAGACAGGCAAGAGGACAAGAGGAAGACAGGCAAGAGGACAAGAGGAAGACAGGCAAGAGGACAAGAGGAAGACAGGCAAGAGGACAAGAGGAAGACAGGCAAGAGGACAAGAGGAAGACAGGCAAGAGGACAAGAGGAAGACAGGCAAGAGGACAAGAGGAAGACAGGCAAGAGGACAAGAGGAAGACAGGCAAGAGGACAAGAGGAAGACAGGCAAGAGGACAAGAGGAAGACAGGCAAGAGGACAAGAGGAAGACAGGCAAGAGGACAAGAGGAAGACAGGCAAGAGGACAAGAGGAAGACAGGCAAGAGGACAAGAGGAAGACAGGCAAGAGGACAAGAGGAAGACAGGCAAGAGGACAAGAGGAAGACAGGCAAGAGGACAAGAGGAAGACAGGCAAGAGGACAAGAGGAAGACAGGCAAGAGGACAAGAGGAAGACAGGCAAGAGGACAAGAGGAAGACAGGCAAGAGGACAAGAGGAAGACAGGCAAGAGGACAAGAGGAAGACAGGCAAGAGGGCAAGAGGAAGACAGGCAAGAGGGCAAGAGGGCAAGAGGAAGACAGGCAAGAGGGCAAGAGGAAGACAGGCGAGAGGAAGACAGGAGAGAGGAAGACAGGAGAGAGGAAGACAGGAGAGAGGAAGACAGGAGAGAGGAAGACAGGAGAGAGGAAGACAGGAGAGAGGAAGACAGGAGAGAGGAAGACAGGAGAGAGGAAGACAGGAGAGAGGAAGACAGGAGAGGAAGACAGGAGAGAGGAAGACAGGAGAGGAAGACAGGAGAGGGGAAGACAGGAGAGAGGAAGACAGGAGAGGGGAAGACAGGAGAGAGGAAGACAGGAGAGAGGAAGACAGGAGAGAGGAAGACAGGAGAGAGGAAGACAGGAGAGAGGAAGACAGGAGAGAGGAAGACAGGAGAGAGGAAGACAGGAGAGAGGAAGACAGGAGAGAGGAAGACAGGAGAGAGGAAGACAGGAGAGAGGAAGACAGGAGAGAGGAAGACAGGAGAGAGGAAGACAGGAGAGAGGAAGACAGGAGAGAGGAAGACAGGAGAGAGGAAGACAGGAGAGAGGAAGACAGGAGAGAGGAAGACAGGAGAGAGGAAGACAGGAGAGAGGAAGACGGAGAGAGGAAGACGGAGAGAGGAAGACGGAGAGAGGAAGACGGAGAGAGGAAGACGACGAGATGAGAGGAAGACGACGAGATGAGAGGAAGACGACGAGATGAGAGGAAGACGACGAGATGAGAGGAAGACGACGAGATGAGAGGAAGACGACGAGAGATGAGAGGAAGACGACGAGATGAGAGGAAGACGACGAGAGAGAGGAGACGACGAGAGGAGAGAAGACGACGAGATGAGAGGAAGACGACGAGATGAGAGGAAGACGACGAGATGAGAGGAAGACGACGAGATGAGAGGAAGACGACGAGATGAGAGGAAGACGACGAGATGAGAGGAAGACGACGAGATGAGAGGAAGACGACGAGATGAGAGGAAGACGACGAGATGAGAGGAAGACGACGAGATGAGAGGAAGACGACGAGATGAGAGGAAGACGACGAGATGAGAGGAAGACGACGAGATGAGAGGAAGACGACGAGAGGAGAGGAAGACGACGAGATGAGAGGAAGACGACGAGATGAGAGGAAGACGACGAGAGGAGAGGAAGACGACGAGAGGAGAGGAAGACGACGAGAGGAGAGGAAGACGACGAGAGGAGAGGAAGACGACGAGAGGAGAGGAAGACGACGAGAGGAGAGGAAGACGACGAGAGGAGAGGAAGACGATGAGAGAAGAGCAAAACAAAGCAATAACAGAATTAAAGAAAAAAGTGGGATTAACGAAAGAACGGATGAAAGAAAAGGCAAAACGAGAATAAAGAGAGAGAAAAGTAACGTTAGAAAATTAAAGAACGAAGGAAAGAATAAAACGAACGCACGACAGAACAAACAAAAAACCCCTTGTATCAAAAGTTTAAATTTAACTCTGATTTCCGACTGGCTGAAAATACTAAACTGAGTGAACTTACAGTCACAGACCAGATTGTGGAAGAAGAACAGACATCTGCTCGGGAGACAACATTGTGGATGGAAAAGATTGGAGGTATATACTGTATAGACCTTTGTGCATTCCGATTACAGTTAATTCTGTGGCCAAAAACATCCTTTACGAAGGAATACGGCTCTCAGTGAAGTCCTCACACCTGCATGAGACATCTTCCCTCAACCAGCCAACCGTGCCGAGGTGAAGCCCTATCCGCACATTAATTCATCAGCGCAAACAGCTTTCTCTACCCAGTGATTACAGCAAGCTGGATCTGTTCGATTTCCCTTTCCACTTGATTTACTAGTCGCGCACAAGCACCTTTCTCACAAAATCAGTATGCACGTACACAAGAATAAAACCACAGAATGAAACCTCCACGACACCCACTGCCTGAGGAACCTACAGCCCTGACAGCAAAACATGGACTAAATGGGGAGGGGGAGGGGGGGGGGCGAACAGCAGCTGGTTTTATCCAAAAAGAATAAAAAATATATGTATAGCAATATCCAAAGCAGGCACTCAGCTCCTCAAATCCCCATTAAGCGATTCAGCCCCGATGCAACCTCCACAGCAGATACAGTTTCGGCAAACAGGACACGCACGGGTCTTCATAGAACAGTCCAATCTTTATTGTGAATGCATCAACGTTTCGGTTTATTCGAGCCTTTATCAGGACTATCAAGGTCTTGATAAAAGAAAGGCTCGACGAGCCGAAACATTGATGGATTCACAATAAAGATTAGACTTTTATATGAAGACCCAAAAATTAAGTCGGCACGTTATTAAGCGGCCCCTCAGTGCTTCAGCCTTGAGAAGAATTTGGTTGGCTACACGCAAGCTATGTGCGTGCATGCGCCCATCGTATCGTCTTGGGGCAGGCATCCTGCAACTTCCTGTAGCTAGATGTCCTGGCACCGAAAGAGCCGGCAAGAGGCTGAGGCTATGGCTTGGGATAGAAAGGGGAGTTTTAACACTTTAGGGGAAAAAAAAATAATAATAAAGTATATGTGTTGGTTTAATCATGTTTAGATGTAATAAAGTCATTCCAAGTTCTAGGCTTCTGCTATATCAAGGATCTCAAACTCTTCCCCCCCCGCCCGACGTTTCTGAACTACACCTCCCATGATTCTCAGGCCATTTATTGCATTTAAAGAATTCTGGGATTTGTAGGCAATAAACATCTGGGGAGGCAGAGTTTGAAATCCCTGCGCTGCAGGCTTCCAGTAACCCCACTTATTTCTTAACGCTGGGATTATTGACCTAGTCACACACGGCAACAAGGAATCATAGGAGACTCACCCGGATTCTCCTCATCGCAGCCACGATTTCCACTCGACTGTTCGGCCTGGGAACATCCAGACTTCCAATGTACTAGAAAGAGAATTAAAGCAAGGACAGGTGTGAGCGGCGGACATTAGTAAGCGATACACGTGCGGCGGTTCAGTACGCGACGCTGCCGGACGGGCGCCAGCTGTGAACATTACAGGTAATAAGGACTCAACGGCAGCTGGAACCAACAGCACAGGTAGAGCTAAAAACCAGCAAAGAAAGAAGAGTAGAACACCATTATTTCCAGATTAAAAGGAAACAATGGTTAACCCTTAAAATAACAGAGGTATGATGACCCACATTGCAGCGAAAATACCAGATATTGGGATCAGAATTGTTTTGAATTTGGGATTTTGGAAGATTTGCATAGAATAATGAAGAAATAAAGGATCGACGTTTCAATCCAAAAGAAGCCTTTTTCCTTGAAAAAGAAGTGCTCTTCTGGACTGAAACATTGATCGTTAAATTTCTACACTAAAAATACTATAAAAAGACTCCAGGAGCGCACACTTTCCCTACGAACGGCGGTCAGCACCAGAGCAATTAAAAGCGGACATCCTGTCCAGGGCCGGATTTACAGCTCAGGAGCTTGTAGGCACAGAGATCTTGAGCCACCCCTCCCCTCCTGCCACTGAAAGAAAAAAAAAAAAAAGAAGTGTTGAAACTACTTTAAATTTTGTTTTGGGGAAGCTTAAAGTTTTTTTCCTTTAAAAAAAAAAAAAAAAAAAAACAACAATTTCTCTCTGTGCTCACTTGACTTTGTGCGGTGTACAAATCGGAGATGCCAGGTTCCAAAGTCTTCCCACCTCGTCTCTCCTCACTGCAGTGCCACGATCTAGGTTGATTAAACAATGCAGGGGAGTTAGAGCAGCATCATTGTTCGCTTTATGATTGTAAAGTGAACAATAGTGCTTCATTAGAGAAAATATATTTATATTTTGTTATTACATTTTTACGGGAACCTGGTCATTTTTTGGCATCACTGGAAAGGCCATAATCTGACCTTTCCAAATATACCTTATATGTCCCTCTAGCCTGTAGGGCTCCAGAGATACAGGGGCCTAAATGATTGTAAATATTAATTTATTTTTACAGAGAGCAAGGCGCCCCCCTTGTGGCAGGCACCTGTAGGCACATGCCTACTCTGCCTAATTGTAAATCCGGCCCTGATACTGGCTGCGGGTCCCTTTGTAAAGTTTACATATAATGAGAGATCTTGGGGACCAGAGTCTAAACGCGACATTCATTTATGATTCATACACACCTTATACACACAGCCTGAAGGGCGTATTATACAGGATTTTTAACCATTTTGTCCCCATCACAGGAGATCAGTGGTAGGATTTTACACTTTTGGTGCCATGTCGGCACTCAAAAAGTTATTCGATAAGGTTTTTTTTTTTTTTTTACATTCTGTATAATTATATTCTACATCTACACATATACAGACACATGTGCAAACATATACATATTGTATCCCATTTTTGTGAAGAAAATGAAGGGGGAAGTTTTTTTCATGGGCTTCAGTTTTGGCGAGGAAGAGTTCAAGCAAAGACGGCCGTCCAGAAGCGAAAGACGCTTTTATGTATCAACGGAGATCACAAAATAATCATACAAAAAAAACGACGAATTTCTATCAATCTTAATCCTTGTGCCTTAAGACAAAAATTAACCCTGAAACGCCAAGTGCTCAGAGCGACGAAGAGTGCTCAGCTTTAGAGTACAGTCGAAGCGGCTATGGTCAGAAAGAAGAGGTGTTTAAACCCAATTTATGCGAATTTACTTGAATAAATCTCTTTGCTTCCCCAGCCTCAGTCAGTCCAGTTGCTGGGAGACTGGTGTTCTGCTTGACAGGACTCTCCACAGCTTTGAGGAGTGATGTTTTCTCCTCAGTATTGAGAGGTCCATAGAAAATGTCGGCAGATAAGAACCTTTCGGCCCATCTAGTCTGCCCAATTACATGGATACTTTACCTGGATTTATCTTTTGTTTAGGATAGCCTTATGCCTATCCCATGCCTGCTTAAATTCAATTACTGTTTTGGCCTCTACCACTTCTACTGGAAGACTGTTCCATGTATCCACCACCCTCTCAGTAAAATAATGCTTCCTGATGTTACTTTTAAACCTTTGCCCCTCTAATCTAAGACTATGTCCTCTTGTTTTGCTACTTTGTTTCCTTTTAAATATACTCCCTTCCTCTACCTTGTGGATTCCCTTTACGTATTTAAATGTTTCTATCATATCTCCTCTGTCTCGTCTTTTTTCCAAGCTGTACATGTTAAGATCATTAAGCCTTTCCTGGTAACTTTTCTCCTTCAAGCCGTACACCATTTTAGTAGCCCTTCTCTGAACTCTCTCTAAGATGTCTATATCCTTCTGGAGATACGGTCTCCAGTACTGCGCACAGTACTCCAAGTGAGGTCTCACCAGTGCTCTGTACAGTGGCATGAGCACTTCCCTTTTCCTACTGCTAATACCTCTCCCTACACAACCAAGCATTCTGCCAGCATTTCCTGCTGCTCTATTACATTGACTACTTACCCTTAGATCCTCTGAAATAATAACCCCTAAATCCCAACCCTCAGATGTTGAGGTTAGGACTGTATCAAATATTCTATATTCAGCCCTTGGGTTTTTACGTCCCAGGTGCATTATCTTGCACTTATCCACATTAAAAGTCAATTGCCACAGCTCCCACCATTTTTTTAGTTTACCTAAATCATTTGTCATTTGGCTGATCCCTCCAGGAACGTCAACCCTGTTGCAAATCTTTGTGTCATCAGCAAAAAGACATACTTTACCATTAATGCCTTCTGCAATATCACTAATAAAAATATTAAATAGAATGGGTCCAAGTACTGACCCCTGAGGTACCCCACTGGTAACAAGACCTTGTGCTGAAAATGTCCATGTTCTGATATTGCAGTCGCACTAACATAAGACTCGTGGATTGCTTCTTCCTCGGTCAGGTAGACTGAAGAGGTCTTATTGTCCATTAGAAAAGACCACAGACATGTATCCATGTAGTGAGATATATATTTTTTTTTTAAAGTGACTTTCACAAAGGTCTGAGTTTTTCCTAAACCAATACCTCGTGTTAAAACATGTATTTTCCTGATGTACCCATGAAAACAGACTTCGGAATTGCTTCGGATTCCAATGGAATTTGCCAACTTGTTTCACTTGGGTCAATAGTTGTGATACAGTAAGCCCTTCCTTTCCGGTTAACAGTCTACCTGGAGCATTGGGTAGGCCGTCAGTGGTGGTCTGGTCGTTTAGTCGGCCGTAGTCCATTATTTTCTACCTTTAGTGAATTATTCCTGGCTAATATAGCATCCTGTCATGCCCCATGACTCAGCATTTATTTGTATATTTTAATCTCATGAGTTGAATCTGGCTTTTACTGCTTACGGTTATGATTTCATAGCTATTTTGTTCCTGCTGGGTCACCATAGCATCCAGCCATCTCCACCCCTTTTTCCTCAGGCTAGTTTTCTGAGGTACTTCTGGTCACTAGCAGCCATCTTAGCTCTATGCTGGACAGAACGAATGTCTTTTCACCTGCATTGCTGTACATATTAGAAGGATTGTCAGCCTGATCAATAAAAGGTTTTCAACTGGATTCATCCTTCTACGTGTCGGTTTTGCTGAGTTGACGCTGTCTGCCAAACTTTCATCGTGTGAGTACTGGTCAAATACAGACTTAGAGTTAGTCTCAAGCACCTACGCCTCACAGCTTTGCTAGTGAGGCAGAATACATCCCTTGACTGCTCCCAAATGTTACCAGCAAGTTGTATAGTAGTGTATGGCAGGTTCATCAGCTGGACTTGGCCAGTGGTTAAAGTACACACGTTTTAGTCTGAAGGGAAAAGTCCACAGACTCAAATTAGGAATAACCTGCTAAAGTGAGGAAATGATGTGCGTAAATTCTGAAAATGCTTGTAGTAACAAGAGGAATTGGTTTCGGGAACGTTCAGAAATGACTAGAATGTCCCTTTCGATTTTTTTTCCCCTCCGTTGTAGATACTGTAACGCACTGTGGGAGTGTTAGCGCCGTGTAAATGATGAGAAATAAAGTGTCTACAAGAAACGTGGCAAAGAAAATCCAGACTCAATTTCGAGTTTCAGAAGACCAAACCTCACCGCCACGGAGCAGAAAAGGCAGCCCGAGCGGAAAATGAAAACAAAATTACCTCCTCTTATTGAGAAAAATGATCAATGCCGACACTGTAATCTAACCCGTGTTGAGCAATCGCCCCGCGAGATGTCATTTTTATCCTTTACCACAGCTCTCAAAAAATAAAACAAAATGACAAACCTTGGAGACGGAAAACGCTCCCTTAAAAATGCCCCATTAAATCGGACTTCGTTACAGCTTTATCATTGACAGGCGAGTGAAAATAAGAAGTCATCAACGGCAGGCGGCTCGAGGAAAAACAGAACAAAAAAAAAGCACCTCATATTCTTTACAATAGCCTGTCATCCTACAGTAAACATCACACAGGCGTATTTTGAGAGGACATTTCTGTCCGCAATCAACACAGCGCTCGATCGGATACATTTATCTGCTCTCGGATTGACCAATTTCATGGTGGTCTTCAAAGAAAATGCCAAATATCCTGGTGATGCAGACTGGACACACGGCTCTTCAGAACGTGGCAGTATCTGACTCCCTAAGGGCACGCAAGAAAGGCCAGCCATTAAGATTTACTAGTTATTTTTAATTAAATCTTGGGTATGGCAGAGATTGCATAAATGAAAATTACTTGGAAGAGACTAATTCCACTTTAGAACGTCAAGATCAAATGTACAATCGCCAATCCTTTAAAATGGGACACCACGCCAAGGGGAAAATGCTTACTGCTCGCAACCCTTGCGATAGTTTGCCGTAAAGCCACATTACAATGATGGGTGGCACTACAATGCCCCCCCCCATTTTCTTTAACCTGGACTGGGCAAACCCTTCCTCAAAAGATGACCAACGCACTTCACGCTTCTTTCGCCAAGTGGTGGCCTTTCGTCACCATTCTAACCCCTACTGTTGAGGAGAAATTGAGCCAATCTTTTCCAAACACTGAATGGTACCCTTTGGAAAGCCTACAAGGCACCCAATCTATTCCCTCATTGTCCATTACCCAATTAACCCTACAGTCTCAGTTTCTGTCTACCAAAGATTTATTGCTCCCTGACCAGTAATTCATCACTGTACCATGTTATGTGGTTTGTAATTACTACACACAAGGTTTTCTTTGGTTGAACCACTATCACAAAATGCTGCGTTCAAGCAGTTGGCGTCGCTGGGTGGGGGCGGGGGGGGCGGCCCGCACCAGGTGACACCCTTGGCGGGGTGACACCGTCACAAGCTGTTTGAGTTTTTTTTGAGGATTTTTTTTTTTTCGTCCGCCGTGCAGGTTACCCCCCCCCCCCATGGAGGACCCCCCCATGGAGGACCCCCCCCCATGGAGGACCCCCCCCCCCCATGGAGGACCCCCCCCCATGGAGGAGGTGATCCGGATCGGATGTGGACAGTGGAGGATTCCATTTCCTGGTCTGGAGTGGACTGTGGATCTTCATCATGCCGCCACGCCGCCCGCGGCCATCTTTGATTCCGGCACCGCCAGTCATCTGGAGCCTGGAGCCGGAGGAAGGATCATGCTGCCAGTGCCGCCCGCGGCCATCTTTGATGCGTCACGTGCAGCGTGGCGACGGCGTGCAGCTCGAGTGTCTGTGCAGTGCAGATAAAGTAATGCGTCGCAACGCGGCAGCATGATCCTCCACATCCATCCATGATGGGTGGAGGTGGAGCATCATGCTGCCGCGCTGTGCCGCATTACTCTCTATCTGCACACAGCGACACTCGAGCGCACGCCGTCGCCACGCTGCACGTGACGCATCAAAGATGGCCGCGCAGATCCCACCCCCTCTGACGCCGCTCAAGGGAATTCAGAGCCGCGCCTGCGCGCTGACGCCTCTCATCGGCGGCAGCCCGCCACCGCCCTAACAGCTCCTCGTGCCGTGGCGCATTTTCTTTAGAAGCGCGCGGGAGCTGAGGCGTGTGTGCGGTGCGTGGTGCCTCCTGCTCGGCTGCTCCCAGTCCCAGTCCCTCTCACCTGCTGCCTGGGCAGCTCTGGGCTCTGGCTGTCTTCTGAGGACTCGAGTCGGGAGAGACAGAGCGTCTAGACAGTGTGAGTCTGTGTGAAACAGCTGAGCTGAGCCTGACAAATCAATTGTAAAATCCAATTAAAAGTAAAATCAAAAAGTGTTTTTTGCCTGTGTTCTTCTCATCTCAAATTCTAAAATTTTAGAATATATGGGGTTATATTATTATTTTGAAATCTTGAGAGAACACAGGCAAAAAACAGTCTGTTGTTAGTTACCACATTGCCAAAATCAAACACTGGCATTTTATGAAAATAAATAAGCCCCATATTATTTTATGGCATTAAGTTCATTCCTTAAAATAAATATTTTCTAAATGTTTTAAATAAATTCGAATTCCTTTGTATTCGTCATATGATCTGGTAATATTATGGTGTAATTTTGCTAGGAATTAATATATCTATTGTCTTACATTTAGCGTTATATGGGAGTGCTGCATATGAGTAACAATAGTTTACATCATTTTGTGTTAAACTGAGGGGCGGCTCGTCGCTCGAGTCGAGGGGGTGACACCATGAGTTTCCGCACCGGGTGACACCAACCCTAGTGACGCCACTGCGTTCAAGTGATCAGGATGTGTGATAAAAATACGATTTATAAAAATAAATTAAAAAAAAAAAAACACACACACCACGCACCCCTTTGAAAATTCAACAGTACTTACATAATTGGAAAGTGCTTTTTAAAGCAAGTATAGGTGTCAAATTTTATTCCATCATAACATTTTAGCAGTGTTCATTCTACGAATTATTGATCTCTAAAATTAATCGCCCAATTATCGCCCTTGAAAATCCAAAATTGCGACTCTGAGAGCCAAAGGAAATTACGATGGGATAGACCAGTAAGAGCAGTCTAGAATGATCGTTGACTTTGGATCAGCATCCAGACGGGATCACTCTTGATAGTGCCATCTGGAACACCAGACCTTCATCAAGTCAACAACTCAATTTTTCAGGAAGACAAAAAGGATAGAAATAAAAGAATACGAACACTAACAGGGTTATTCAGAGAGTGGTGAAAAGCAGGAGAGTGACTGGAGAATGAAAAATTCTAGGTCAAAATGGAGAATTTTCTGGTTTGGCTATTTTGACCTAGAATTTTGTCATACTCCAGTCATTCTCCTGCTTTTCTTTTTTTTTTAAATTTAAAGTTTTTTATTTTGAAATAAGTCAGCATTACATCATACTGTAAAATAATGGATGACCTCGCAGGGCCAAACAAGAAGACATAACAAGCAACGGAAACCACACATGGCCAAAAAAGTGTCATCGTAAAAACAGCGAATCGAAAAAATCTAAGGATAGCAATATGTTAATTCTCCTGGGGAATTCTGCTTTTCACGCTCTCTGAATAACCCTGTATTTCTTCAAAAAGGGGTTGAAACACAGGCCAAAAAATTCTCTGAATCCTCTGAAGATTCAGGAAAAAAAAAAAAAGAAGTATTTGAAGTCCACCTTTGAGGGAGTCTCTTAATATCAGGGACAAAGCGTGCGGTGGAGGTCAACGAATTTCAGTTGCTGAGGTAAAATGTTTCACTTGGCTTTCTTGGTCGTGAACATTCATGGAGTCTTCATTTTGGCCAACAGAACCGCCGGACCCACTGACAACTGTATAAGACTTTGTGAGAATGAAAGTGGTGGGAAAGAACCCGCTGACATCACTCTTATGTTTTTTGTGAAAAGAGCCATATTGGTTTCAGAGCGTATCCTAGATTTCGGGAGTTACTGCCTGTCAAGACACTGAAATTTTGGTCATGGTAACAGGTTCGTTAATAGGTCTTGCTCCAGCTGCAGCATCAACGAACCTTCTCCAGTCTTTACAGTCCAGAACAAGGCAGCCAATTTCATTCCGGGTCTTGGCCCTCTTCTTAATCTCTTCCTTCACAGTCCTACTCTGAGTGCACAGTGGTCTCCCCTTTTTCATTAAAAAGACCTCAAAAATACTGTAAGAAAATTAACTGAAGGCACTGTATAAAATGTTGGATACAAACAACTTTGTTCTACAATACTGGTCCATTTCTTGGTCCCACTCTACCTGGAAGAGTTGTGGTGGCCAATCATGGATGTGACTACATAGAAACATAGAAAAATGTCGGCAGATAAGAACCTTTCGGCCCATCTAGTCTGCCCAATTACATGGATACTTTACCCGGATTTATCTTTTATTTAGGATAGCCTTATGTCTATCCCATGCCTGCTTAAATTCAATTACTGTTTTGGCCTCTACCACTTCTACTGGAAGACTGTTCCATGTATCCACCACCCTCTCAGTAAAATAATGCTTCCTGATGTTACTTTTAAACCTTTGCCCCTCTAATCTAAGACTATGTCCTCTTGTTTTGCTATTTTGTTTCCTTTTAAATATACTCCCTTCCTCTACCTTGTGGATTCCCTTTACGTATTTAAATGTTTCTATCATATCTCCTCTGTCTCGTCTTTTTTCCAAGCTGTACATGTTAAGATCATTAAGCCTTTCCTGGTAACTTTTCTCCTTCAAGCCATACACCATTTTAGTAGCCCTTCTCTGAACTCTAAGATGTCTATATCCTTCTGGAGATACGGTCTCCAGTACTGCGCACAGTACTCCAAGTGAGGTCTCACCAGTGCTCTGTACAGTGGCATGAGCACTTCCCTTTTCCTACTGCTAATACCTCTCCCTACACAACCAAGCATTCTGCCAGCATTTCCAAGCATTCTGCCAGCATTTCCTGCTGCTCTATTACATTGACTACTTACCCTTAGATCCTCTGAAATAATAATAACCCCTAAATCCCTTTCCTCAGATGTTGAGGTTAGGACTGTATCAAATATTCTATATTCAGCCCTTGGGCTTTTACGTCCCAGGTGCATTATCTTGCACTTATCCACATTAAAACTACATGTTATAAGAGGTTGTGATAAGACACCATCTCTCTAACAAACCCCAACATTAGCCTGGTAACAGAAATTGGGATCTTATTTTGACTATTTTTTGATTCGTGAGACTCAAATTTGGGGCTTACCGGAATATCAATTCCTGGAAAATAATTTGGGTCAAATAATTGGCTCTCGCAGAAATATTGGCTTTGTCAAATTCGTCATCTTTACCGGTATGCAAATTTCTAAAAAATATTACGAATGCTGAACGGTGTTGATAAATGGATTTTCAAGCAGAAAACTAAAAGGGAACAAGACTGAAATCTCTTTAAAACATCGGAATGTCTCATCGGAGAGACATGTTTATAGGCACAAATCTGTATCAATAAGCTTTGTTGGGTGTTTTCCAGCCAACTTTTCATCGGACTAGCAACATTTTTCAAATATCAGCTAGAGATGATTTCTTTTTTCCCTCTGAATCAGCCAATATTTAAAATTAAATAACAAAAAAAAAAATATGATAAAAATGTTAAAAATTGTCGTCCCCCCCCCCCCCCAAAAAAAAAAAAAAAAAATATTGGCTGATAGGATTTAATCGAGCCCTTATTTTAAAAGGTACGTCCAGTGAAGGTATAGTAGTTTGAAAGTCCTGTTGGATCTTCCATGCAAGCTTGGACCATCACAATGGGAAATGTAGATTCGGAGAATCCAAACCACCGAAACAGGGGAACAACCACCAAATAATGAGTAGTTGCGTCTTGATACAGTATCTTCAAGCTTTTACATTATTTAACGTCACAAATCCCTTTCCTCCTCTGGAATTTCAATACAACAAACAAGGTGTTATGCCGATTATTTTTGTTTTTTAAGTAACCCACTCTATTTTTGACTCATCCCAGACTGTCTCCATCCTACGTTGGAACATCTGCGCTCCCTTTGCATGTGCTGGAAGTCACGTGCCGAGCAGCCCTGAAGAGTTATGAGCCTGCTGCATCTTGCCTATTAAGCTGGGTTGTTATTCAGAATTGATTATCACATACAGGTACAGCACCAGCTGAACATGCCAAGAGTATGACAATGATGACTAGCCTCTGCAACATCAAAGTTAGCAAAGTGGCAAAGTTCCCAATAAAGAGAAGGAGCCGAAGGTTGCTGCGCCCCCACAGAGATGCCGCAGAGCTGTAACGCTTTCAATGCCCGAGCTAGGGTGACAGATGGTCTTTAACAATGGAGAAGAGTGGGATGGAGCTGGTGACCGCGAGGTCACAGTCTGGTAATGAACAACTGGCCGTTTAGATGCTGCCTCAATTGTGTGTTGAGCTCCATTGTTATGGAAAATCAGCCTTCTTTCCCCTCTACTTCACTATCATTTTTTATCTGGTGGGGTGGTGAATTTCCGAGCCGAAACCAACAGAGCTTATCCTCTTGTGGACAAGAAATGTACAACTTGAGTCATCACACGTCAAATCCAAAGGCCAAGTAGGCAGTGGCTCCTAGATTTCTGGATTCTACTCAAAATTGATACAGAAAGCTTAACTCGAGGACTACATATTTTTAATAGTCCAGACTGAAACAAATGATCTTCTGCTCACCCCATGCATCAAGGTGTCAACAGAGCCTCACATGCTTTGAATGGAAGAGGGGGGTCTCTGAATGACTTGGTTCATTATCTCAGAAGGCTTGAGTAGATCTTCGCCAGGAGGTTGTAAATGGGTCAGTTAATAAAGAGGCACAGTGGGGTTTGTTATGTATTCTATAAAAATGGACATGCAAGCTCTAGAATACCAAGACATTGTAAAGCAGTGATGTGCGGTGAGGCACTGCCTTGTAAAAGACATGTGCTCCTCTGTGTACAGCTAGTCCTATTTTTGGTGGACAACCAAGCAGATATAAAAACATAACACACGGAAGAAGGAGTCTAAACCCTGACCTGCTCACACTGGTCGACAACTACAAGGATGATCGACAAAATAAGTGAATGGAAGAATAAGTCACTGCTCTGTTTCCCATTGGTGGACCCCAATATCGAAAGCAAGATCTACAACTACGAACTCCTCCAATATTGTACGATATTATAAGAAAGTTAGGTGTCCTGGCTATTAAAGTCAACTGGTAGCCGTCTTCCTCAAAACCGCTTAAAACCAAGGGAGAGGGAAACAATAGTCTCCTTCGGCACACTTGTGGGCTGACAGCACTTGCTGCAGGACAAACAACTGACATCTCTTGTATCATATCAAGCTGCTCCATCACAAAAATACAACACATAGCTGTAATGAACGACTGTGCAAAATACACCATGTACAGCTGTACTCCATCAGATAAGGTCCTCGGAAAACATCATTCATGGGAAATCCTCTATGCTGCGGCAAGCTAGAACATCATTGATTTTTTTTCTTACAGCTAGATCATGGGGTGAAACAGCAAAAGACATGTCAGGCAGAAGAGTCTATAGTTGTCTTTCATCTTGATAAGACTAACTTGGCATTGAAAAGAAGGATGTGGTGGCCTTTCATAAGTGGTGTTGGTCAATGGTTGAATGCAAAAAAAAGTAGTAGTTCTGAACGCTGCATTAAAACAAAAGCTGGTAAATAGGAGGGTTACTTTTTCCAATTTTTGAAGAAAAACCATGTAGATACATGGTCTAAACTCCATGTGTAGGTCTAGTGGGTCGCCGATGTATGGAGTTGTTGCGGACTTCATTAGGAACTTGACTTGGTGTCAACTTTTAGTAGATAACCCACCCCTGTTTCTTTCAAAGTCCAAATTATTCAACCCAATAGACTGCCGAGTATTGAGCGACTCCGATACATTCAACATTGGAGTAGTGGAAAAATAGCCTATATTAACTCAGATTGACGGATGTTTTCCAAAACAAAATAAGCCTTTCAGATGGGGAGGAACCAAAGAAGATATGAGGTTGTGCACTTTGCTTTAGAAATAAGTCAATTGAGTTGTGGTGTTGAAGAAGACACTTATGAACACCAACAAAGAGGTTCTGCAATGAATGCAAAATCCAGAAATGTCATTTGAGGGGAAGATTGACAAAATTCAGCTTAATTACTTGGGCCTCGAAAGGTCAGATTCCCTGGAAAAAGTACGGATGCTTGGTTTGGACAGTCGAGCAATAAGAAGTGGTCACCAAAAACATGATGGATGGACATCAAGAAGGATACTGGCCTATGCGTGGCCCAGCTATTGAGGAAAGCACAAGATGGGAATGGTTGTACAGATGGCCTATAGAGTCGCCAAGAGTTGGACACGACTGAATGAATAAATCAAATTTCCGTTAACGAGACAGTACATGAAAATAGAAGATAAAATGCCAGATTACGCAAGGGATGAGCAATAGCCTCGATTTAGCCAGATTTAATTGAGGTCGACCTCAATCTTACGCTAGCGAAAAATCGAGGAGTCTGGATTTCTTGATTGACGGAACGTCTCTCTGAACATCGGTAGAACAGCACCAACAAGTTCCACAGACGCCAGGCCAACCTGTCGGCTCAGCCAATGGTCGAATGGATGTTTGTTGACAGAATGTCCAGAGTCCTCGATCTCCGCAAGAGTAAAATCAAGGTAGACATCTACTAAGTCGAGGATATTGTCCGGCTCTAGACACCACAAAAAAAAAAAAAAAAAATATATATATATATATATATATATAATTCCACAGAAATATTTATCACTATGCAGAGGTGTCATTGAAAGATTCCGCAGAAGGAACGTGTTTCGATCAGTCTGCTTCGAAACGCTATTTAATCACATCTTCATGACCTGAGGCAATTCCAGATCTCCCCAGCGCTTTGTACGTGTGACTCATGAATTCTTCTTGCAGATATTTACCTTTCCCGAAGTGTTAACACCAACTATGCAGGGAGCGTGATAATAAAAAACAAATTAACGGATGATCTTTTGGGGGGGGTGTTTGAGAGGGGGAGCATGGGTTGGCGGGACAAGTTTGAATCACATTTACTCCTTTTGAGGATACGATTAGGAATTTAATGCAGTCGAGAATCTTGAAAATTGTCATTTTATTAAAGTAACCATGACAACTTCAACAGAAGAGCGACTGACAAAGCAACAAAGAAGGGTTTATGCCACGGAGCTGTTTGCGTGTGTATGGATACATATCATTCCATCCGGTGAGCCATGCAGGTGCTCGTGCCGACAATATGAACTCGTTGCAACCTGCAGAGAGTATCTCACATCTAAATCTGCTACGGTCGTCCCTGATTGGCTGAAGTGCATGCCGCCATCATCTCCCCTTAAAAAGAAAAAGCAGTATGGTTCCGACATATAGGCTGTGGGAAAATGATTGCAGATGCGTATCTCAAACAACCGCAAATCACGTCACAATAAAGGGTATTTAAAATAATAAAAATCCGATTATTTTGATAAAAGTGGAATTTTCGGCTTTGGTTTTGGCTCACAATCTAGCAGTGCATTAGAACGAGGACATCATACTACGTCACCCAGATGTTGACGGCCTACAAAACTCAGACTTCTTTGAATATAGTAGATGGCCAGAGAGTCATGGGAGCTGTAGTTTAATAACATTGGGGGGGGGCAGAGTTTGACATCCTTGGCTTGGGGGCGGGGCATCTTTAAAAAAATAAAATGACCTCCTTTCCGGCTCTGGAGTTTCCACTCTCTGCATCAGGAAGAGACAGACACCGCAACTGTGCAAAGCCATTGGTCAGCCCGATGCAACCCAAGGCAAATGCATTGACAGGCATTGGTCGATAACAATGCACAGTGTGTACAGCCCTGATCGTAACTCCAAAAGGTCTGCCAGTGTAGGTGGATTGACAGCCTTTTGGGTGAAGAAAAGGCCTTTGCTTTGGAAGGCCGTCACTGCCCACCATGGTCAACTGTTAATTTGGTCACAGAGGCCAGAATACCCCCTTAAAACAAGAAACCAAGGGTTCCAGTTGGCTCTTATTTTTCCCCTTCTCCAAGACTTGATAAATCCAGTAGCCACAAGCCCATGAAATGTTTTTCTCTGGCTCACAGTTGTCAATAGAGTCTCATTGGCACCCTAAAAAAACAAGGGGGTCCATACAAAAGCATGCAAATTCTTCAAGATAAGCAATTTGCGTAGTGTACGTACGAAGGTTACGTAAACAACGTAAATTGCATAAGAAGCTGCAGGGACTTCTGCATTTTGGAAGCCCTGGGCAGAAGAGGAGGAGCAGTCCGACGCCAAGGGATAAAAGGTGAGTGTTTACACCCAAAATAAATCTATGTCTTAATACTAATGGTGACAGAATCGGAAACGCTGTTGACAGCATTTGCCCAATTAGTCAAGGGTGAAAAAAAATGTAAAGGGGGGGGGTGGGTTACGTTTTTGTAGCATGTCCCATGTATTCTATAGAATAAAAACGTCTTGATGAGGTTGGCTTGTGTTTTTACTAAATAGAATAAACCTGCACAAAAAGAGAATTCTGTGAGCGGAAGCTGTAAATGTCAAGGGTCCCGATGTCTTTAGACAGAGCCGAGCGAAACGCAAGATACAATTACTAATCAGCACCAGTACGCGACACTACAGATCATTTCAAATACAAACGTTCTTTGTCACGCGTTCTGTGATAATTCAGGGAAGTCGATGGCAGTCGTGGGCGTACGCAGCGAGGACGATCAATGCTTCTTGCAAAAGACACAAGTCTTTGGACGGGTCAAAAACAGCTCCGGGAAAGGTAAAATTATTAAAAAAAAAAAAAAAATGAGGCAGGTGCTGAACAGACTGTGCACATAGCAAATACGACGGGGATCAAGAAGGTTTAAATTAGGAATATATATATATATATATTTATTACACACACTGTTAACCTGCATGCAATAAAAGGGAATATTTGCCCAGGTGCACAAGTCCGTATGTAACTAGAACAACCCAGGAGGTGGATGGACGCACTCAAGGACTTCTAAAAAATAAAAAAATAAAGTTGATGCTTTATTGAATATTGGTATTAAAATCGTGCCTGTGTCATATTCTGACGTGTCGGCTCTCTCAGGAGCCTTTATCGAGGTAGATGAGAGCCTTGATAAAGGCTCCTGAGAGGGCCGAAACGTTGGGATAGGACAGGCTCGATTTCAAATTGCTTTATTGAATCATATTAAAAAAAAATCGAGCCTGTGTCATATCCCAACGTTTCGGCCCTCTCAGGAGCCTTTATCAAGGCTCTCATCTACCTCGATAAAGGCTCCTGAGAGAGCCGAAACGTCAGAATATGACACAGGCACAATTTTAATACCAGGATTCAATAAAGCATCAACTTTATTTTTTTAAGTCCTTGAGTGCGTCTATCCAGCTCCTGGGAGATATATATATAACGAGATGGGAGCACTCCGGGTCTTGAATAAAACAAAAAAGGTTTATTGGGAATTTACATAAAAAGGGCCGAAGTGTCGGCTCCTAGAAGTCCACACACACACACACACACACTTTACAGCTTTGTTTCTTGTTTGGCAGGACCGGATATTGAAAAAATGGCGTTGGGCCAAAAGAATTAAAAAAATAAAAAATAAAGCAGGCCAGTAACGTAAAGGAAAATAAAAAATAATCTGAGTTTAGCCTTTAATCACGTCTGTTAGAAAAATCGGATATTTAAAAATTTGTCTAATTCCCTCTTTTTCCTGCTTAAAAATCCATTCCTAAACTGCACCTCTTAACATTTTAAAACGCGGCATATTTGATACTTCCATTGGAACATATAGCCGCGAGAGCCGATATTTGATCTGAGTTTTCCCTCGGGAGTAGAAACGCCAGTAAGTCCGCATTTGATTCTCACGAACCTAAAGCAGCCCAGATTTCAGCCATCGGGCCGGATTAACTCGAGCCCACTAGGTGCGGAAAGGACGTTGTTGAAAATGCTCAGACGCCTGTGTGGCCATCCACGGTGCAAAGCGTCAGTCCTGTCTGCCGTAGAGGCTTGAGTGGTCTTCCCAGCTGGTCCATCAAAATGCTATGATGGAAGCTGGAGAGCACAACTGACGCAGTGAGCCCGAGGCCCCAGCCCAGGTTTGTACAGCGTAATCCTTAAATATAGGATACAGGAGCCAGGACATTCCTAACAACCGGGATTTAACGTCCTAGGTATATAGGAAACGAGGATGCGGTGTGACCAAGGAAGAAGGGTCCAGCATGCAAACCAAAAGGATGCTAAACATCACCACGGCACCAAGCTCCATACGGCATGTGGATACAACATACCAAAACATAATTACAATTCTTACATAACCAAAACGCACGTATAGGAAAAAAAAAAAAAAAAAAAAAAGATCCAGTCGCCCAAAACCAACATCTTTTAACGGTGTGTGTTGAATATATACATCATTTTAAATGAATCTCCTTTAAAGAGAAAGATTAAAACATTGCCTCCCGCCCCCTTTAAATTTTTTTTTTAAAATATATATATTTTTTTTTATTTATTATTTTTTATTAATTATTGTAATAAATAAAATCAAAAATTATATATTATTAATATTATTATTATTAAACAACAACCACCTGGGGAGTATAACAAATATGAAATTTAAAAACAGATGTACGGCGCTGCATCGGGAAGACAACAGACGAGTAATTGTGGGAATGCGGAGATAGTGGATAACCATGCCTTGTGTCACTCATTAAACCACAGCATCTGGATCGACGGATCGCAAGCAGACCCTGACGGGAGAGCAGAGATGTAGCTATCCAAGTAAACCAAAAGGTCATTTCAGGAGAAAGAGGGGGGGGGGGAAGGTTTTTACATCAAATGTTTTTCTCCCCTGATGGCACAGCGGGCATATTCCAAGATGGCAATGCCAGGATTCATCGTGATCAAATTGTGCAAGAGTGGTTGAGGGAGCATGAGGCATCATTTACACATGGATTGGCCACCGCACAGTCCAGACCTTAACCCCATTGAGGTTAATCTTTGGGATAATATGCTGGAGAAGACTTTACGCAGCGCCGTGACTCTCCCATCATCAACACAAGATCTTGGCCACAAATTAATGCCACTCTGGACGCGAATAAATGCCGTGACATTGCATGCGCTTATCCACAGGATGCCGCGGCGAATGCATGACGCAATTACAGAAAAAGGCGACAACTAGTTATTACAGCGTGTGACTTTATTTTGGACACACACACACACACACACACACAATGGACCAACATGAGCAGAAATCCAGCCGTTATGGTAAAGTGCGGCGGTGCTGTAACGTTATTTTGAAAATGGAAGCTATTCGCAGTTTTATAAATCGCATGTGTCTTTCTATTTTACGTTTCATTTACTTTCTACCAACATTAGATGCCGTATTTACAGCAGTAATTATTTTAAAGGCATGTACAGACATAAAATAGCTGTCCCAGCTGACATTTTTTATGCCCAATTTTTTTTGTAGCTGAAGAAAACTTTCTTGGCTCCGACATCACAGACTGGATCCTCCAAGGACACCTTTCTAGGTGGAAAGGAGGAAATATTTCTTAGCTGCCCCCCCCCTCTCTCCCCCCCCGCGTTGTAGAATTAATTTACAGCCATTAGATGAAACTATGCCGGCGCGGATCTCGCTCATTTTGACATTTCTAAAATATTGATGAAGCCTAAAAACGCTCAGATTACAGGATTTACGCAGTTATGAAACTTCCAGCAGCCAACGCAAGTTTTAACGAAAATTTTTCGTGACTGCGCCCTTAAAGGGGGCCGTGAAAAGGGATACTCAAAAATATAGGATTTAAAAATTTACTTTTTAACCCCTTAAAAAGGTAGGCAGGTCCTGCTGACCAATTATTTTCTACATAAAAAAAATATATATATTTTGGATGATTTTACTCACCTTTTGTCCCTCGCCGAGAGCAGCTCCTCCTCTTCAGCTCATGGACTCCCAAACACTGAGGCTCCTATGTAACTTACGTAGCATTGAAACTGCATATTGAGCAGCGCTACGGACTTGCGCACTTTACGTGTGCAAATTCTGTAACGCCCGCGCAGAATGATAGATCGGAAATGCGCGCATGGGCAAATCCGATCCATCGGCTGCCGCTGAAAACCCTGGCTAAGGCTGGGGTCAGACGAACGCAGTGCGAACGTGTGTTAGCAGCAACTGACGTCCAACGCAGGCCCACACTCGAAGTACGGCCGCACGAAAGTTAGGCAGCACAACGCAAGCGGCAAACGAACGCATTTTCGCAAGAACGTGGAACAGCTAGCACTGACGTACAGAGTGCGCGGCGTGTGTGCGTGATTAGGAGATGTCAGACGCTGCTCATGTCCGGCCAACATAACGTCCAGACACCCAAGGTTTCTGGGTTTGGATCTGTAAAAATCACGGCCGAAATTGCGCATCGTATGACCGCTATCGTGTATTTCGTGAAAAAATACGTTCGGATGCAGACGCACTTTTTGACGGTAGACGTGAAAAATGCGTTGGTCTCAGAGGGTGACGTCGACACATACAAATGTCCATCTATAAAACACTATGAAAAGAATCTAGAACCCTGTCACAGTGTAACATTAAAGTGCATCGGTCATGTCCAAACTTAAGATGGTTGGAAATAGTGGACCATTGTTAAACTACACATATTAAGGAGGCAACTGAATGCAATGGAGTCAATGGAAGCAAGGCTGGTCAGATTAAACTTCATAAAGTATGAAAAACTACCCAACAAGTCAAAATCCCATGGGCATAGTATGTGGTATGAAGGTCATAGCCATGGTGGATAGTGCCATCCATTGGCTTGGCAAAGATCATCATCTCTACCACAAGCAACACAATCCTTATCACAACAAAAGAACCCATCAAAGGTTATCAGAGTCGAGAAATTTCTATTTCCCAACCTGAAGCATCGGATATTTTACAGATTTCAGAAGAAAGTCCATTTTAAAACACTCGACCAAACAGAAACCCAAAAAGATGACATAACCCAACAAACAGGCTCCAGACCTCAGTCCCAAAGAACCTGTATGGAATAAAAGGTTTTGCGAGGACGGCCAATATCCTTGAGCAAGTATTGAAGATGAAGAACAGTTTGGTTGATCTTGATGTAGAACAAAGGACTACCCAACGATCTGGCAGTGGCACATCATGGAGAACTGCGATGGGTTCAGTCTTCCATATACTTGCATAAGAATTGTCAACTCTACCACCAGCCACGCGATCCCTTATCCGCCACACCAGGAGAATTTAACGTATTAAGAGGTTCTTTTGTAGCCGGTGAAGTCTCACGTCATGACACGTCCAAGAATATCTATTACCTACACAATATCACCACGGTGAAAAAGGCCAAGTCGAAACATCGAACCAGGAGAAACATGGAAGAATTTGTACTGATGCGATCGAGTCGAACAGCAAGCAGCACTGCACCACTCGTATCTGTGCTTAATCTGAATGGCCAGAGGGATTTGTTCCCCTAAACTCGTTTCGTCTTGTGAAAATATTAATATGCCGTCTGCACGCCCAACATGGACCTCTATAAAAAGGAGGTTATTAAGGTTTAATGACGTCTGGAATTTACCATTTGCTGCGGCGTTGTGCAGCTCGCATTCCTCCCGGGAGACTTGAAAGGATTCGTAACGGGGCGGACGGGCGCAGAGGTGAGTGCTTCAGAGACCAAAGAAAAACGTCTGGTCTCATTCGCCATGGAGATCTGGGAAATCGCCTGCTCGCTGGGCACAGGAATAGCACCAGGCTGGAGTAAGTGCCATGAAAATTCATGCGTATAATCTTACTCTCAGAGCCTCCTTCATGCCGTGGCCAGATAGCATTATCATATATTGTATACAAAAGTGGCAGATTGAAACATAAATATACGTACTAGGAATGACTTGGGGCAAGAGCCAACCATCCCGAGAGACGGGGTGAGAGACGGGGGCGAAACCCAACCGTCCCGAGACGGGGCGTGACCCGACCAGCCAGAGATGAAGGCAAGACCCAACTAGCCTAGGACGAGACCCTCTTGCATCAACAGTCAATCCTAGTGAGGGAGTAGGCACCGTTTGCTGTGCCCAACACAACATTGCTGCATCCCCAGTTTTGCTGTTCCGCTCTCCGTAGGTACACCATGGGGTCTGCAGAATCGAATGGTGGTTACTTGGGATTCTTCAGGGATCAGGAATTGGCTTCATGAAGTCAAGAGTCCCAATTTTACACACAAATCCACAGACGTACACAGAAGGATGTGCCGCACGGTTACATTTTATTAGCTTCACAATAAAGAACATGGAAACTAATATTTTGGAATTACTGTTTGAAGTAATAAATGGCAGATTTTACTCCCCTGGGCTTTCAGTACCAGTATGTCTCGTCTGGATTTCCCAGTTGGCCGACACTACGGAAAATGTTGGTGCTGTATAAATACAGACAGCTTGATAGAGAATGAATCAGGACAAATGATTCTTGCCACATTATAAAATCATATAGGTAACATGTCAATAGGGATACCCGATCTTGCAGTGGTCCATACAATCCCCCACGGCTGGTCCCTCACTGAAGACACTACTGCTCAATGCGTTTGGTCTTACTTTCTCAGAGCTCCTGAGGAAGTCTTCTTTAAAGACGAAGCGCCCCTCCTGGGGAAGTCTTCTTTAAAAGACGAAGCGCCCCTCCTGAGGAAGTCTTCTTTAAAGACGAAGCGCCCCTCCTGAGGAAGTCTTCTTTAAAGACGAAGCGCCCCTCCTGAGGAAGTCTTCTTTAAAGACGAAGCGCCCCTCCTGGGGAAGTCTTCTTTAAAGACCAAGCGCCCCTCCTGAGGAAGTCTTCTTTAAAGACCAAGCGCCCCTCCTGAGGAAGTCTTCTTTAAAGACCAAGCGCCCCTCCTGAGGAAGTCTTCTTTAAAGACCAAGCGCCCCTCCTGAGGAAGTCTTCTTTAAAGACAAGCGCCCCTCCTGAGGAAGTCTTCTTTAAAGACCAAGCGCCCCTCCTGAGGAAGTCTTCTTTAAAGACCAAGCGCCCCTCCTGAGGAAGTCTTCTTTAAAGACCAAGCGCCCCTCCTGAGGAAGTCTTCTTTAAAGACCAAGCGCCCCTCCTGAGGAAGTCTTCTTTAAAGACCAAGCGCCCCTCCTGAGGAAGTCTTCTTTAAAGACCAAGCGCCCCTCCTGAGGAAGTCTTCTTTAAAGACCAAGCGCCCCTCCTGAGGAAGTCTTCTTTAAAGACCAAGCGCCCCTCCTGAGGAAGTCTTCTTTAAAGACCAAGCGCCCCTCCTGAGGAAGTCTTCTTTAAAGACGAAGCGCCCCTCCTGAGGAAGTCTTCTTTAAAGACGAAGCGCCCCTCCTGAGGAAGTCTTCTTTAAAGACCAAGCGCCCCTCCTGAGGAAGTCTTCTTTAAAGACGAAGCGCCCCTCCTGGGGAAGTCTTCTTTAAAGACGAAGCGCCCCTGCTGAGGAAGTCTTCTTTAAAGACGAAGCGCCCCTCCTGAGGAAGTCTTCTTTAAAGACGAAGCGCCCCTCCTGGGGAAGTCTTCTTTAAGACCAAGCGCCCCTCCTGGGGAAGTCTTCTTTAAGACTTCCCCAGGAGGGGCGTTTCGTCTTAAGACAAAACGAGTTGAGCAGTGGGGTCGTCGGTGAGGGACTAGCCATGTTGGATTATATGTTTCACAGCGAGCTTGGGTATCCCTATTGGCGTGTTGCCTACATGACTTTATAGTGTGGCAAGAATCATTTGTCCTGATTCATTCTCTATCAAGCTGTCCATTGGAATTGAACTAAAAAGAACTGAAGGTTTGAAGTTTCCATGATCCTCTTATCTGGATGTTTCAGCAGTTTGGAGTCCTTGGTCCACATTTTCAACATTTGTGTAAGTGATTTATACACTTTATCGCTAATTTTATGTTGGGAGTTATTCAACTCCTGATTGGTTTATATACGGCTATATAAATACCAGATAACAGAAAATATATATATATTCTGAATCCCCCCCCCCCAATGTTTTTTCCCATTTTAAAATCACTTGTGATGCCTCGAGTATTTAATTGTCCAACAAAACTGGGCAAAAGTAAAAAACACACACACACACACACACACACACACACACACACACATCCCCCAACTTTCCACGTTAATGATTATCCAGGCGATCCCAGCAGTGCAGTGACGTGGCCCCTCCTCGGGTTCTCAGGCGCTGGGAGAATGCCGGTTGTACAGCGCTGCAGAGTATGCTTGCTCTTTATCAAATTAAAGCGACTTTATTTTTGCAGTTCCCTCCAGTAACATACACAGGCGTTTGAAGATCCGCGCCACCCCGTTCCCTCGCCCTGTTTGGAGGCTGAGCTATTAGAGGGTAAATAAATGGTCCACGGCCGCCCACACCTGTTAAATATACACGCGTTTATACGCTTCCTCCCTCAGACAAGACACCCGAGGAAATAGGAATGGGGGGGGGGACTGGGGGGGGGGGGAGACATGGCCACTTTATCCAAAACTCTGAAACCGACCAATCAGCCCAATCTGACGACTGGACCTATTGAGAATGAATCCCTCTGTTCTTTTCTTACCCGCACACCTGAATATATGGAGGAACCCCTAAAAAGACACCCGCACACCCTGAATATATGGAGGAACCCCTAAAATGACACCCGCACACCCTGAATATATGGAGGACCCCTAAAATGACACCCGCACATCCTGAATATATGGAGGACCCCTAAAATGACACCCGCACACCCTGAATATATGGAGGAACCCCTAAAAAGACACCCACACACCCTGAATATATGGAGGAGTCCCTAAAAAGACACCCACACACCCTGAATATATGGAGGAGCCCCCTAAAAAGACACCCACACACCCTGAATATATGGAGGAGCCCCTAAAAAGTCACTCACACACCCTGAATATATGGAGGAGCCCCTAAAAACACACCCACACACCCTGAATATATGGAGGAGTCCCTAAAAAGACACCCACACACCCTGAATATATGGAGGAGCCCCCTAAAAAGACACCCACACACCCTGAATATATGGAGGAGCCCCTAAAAAGTCACTCACACACCCTGAATATATGGAGGAGCCCCTAAAAACACACCCACACACCCTGAATATATGGAGGAACCCCTAAAAAGACACCCGCATACCCTGAATATATGGAGGAGTCCCTAAAAAGACACCCACACACCCTGAATATATGGAGGAGTCCCTAAAATTACACCCGCACACCCTGAATATATGGAGGACCCCTAAAATGACACCCGCACACCCTGAATATATGGAGGAGCCCCCTAAAAAGACACCCACACACCCTGAATATATGGAGGAGCCCCTAAAAAGACACCCGCACACCCTGAATATATGGAGGAGCCCCTAAAAACACACCCACACACCCTGAATATATGGAGGAGCCCCTAAAAAGTCACTCACACACCCTGAATATATGGAGGAACCCCTAAAAAGACACCCGCACACCCTGAATATATGGAGGAGTCCCTAAAAAGACACCCACACACCCTGAATATATGGAGGAGTCCCTAAAATGACACCCGCACACCCTGAATATATGGAGGACCCCTAAAATGACACCCGCACACCCTGAATATATGGAGGACCCCTAAAATGACACCCGCACACCTTGAATATATGGAGGAGCCCCTAAAAAGACACCCGCACACCCTGAATATATGGAGGAGCCCCCTAAAAAGACACCCACACACCCTGAATATATGGAGGAGCCCCTAAAAAGACACCCGCACACCCTGAATATATGGAGGAGCCCCTAAAAAGTCACTCACACACCCTGAATATATGGAGGAACCCCTAAAATGACACCCGCACACCCTGAATATATGGAGGAACCCCTAAAATGACACCCGCACACCCTGAATATATGGAGGAACCCTAAATGAGGGGCTCCTCCATATATTCAGGGTGTGCGCGGTGTCTTTTTAGGATCTCCTTTATATATTCGGGGTGTGCGGGTGTCTTTTTAGGATCTCCTTTATATAGTCGGGGTGTGTGTGGGTGTATTTTTAGGTGTTCCTCCATATATTCAGGGTGTGCGGGTGTCTTTTTAGGGGTTCCTCCATATAGTCAGGGTGTGCGGGTGTCTTTTTAGGGTCTCCTTTATATATTCGGGGTGTGTGGGTGTCTTTTTAGGGGTTCCTCCATATATTCAGGGTGTGCGGGTGTCTTTTTAGGGTCTCCTTTATATATTCGGGGTGTGTGGGTGTCTTTTTAGGGGTTCCTCCATATATTCAGGGTGTGCGGGTGTCTTTTTAGGGTCTCCTTTATATATTCGGTGTGTGTGGGGGTGTCGTTTTAGAGGCTCCTCATATTCAGGGTGTTGCGGTGTAGAACAGAGCTGCATGACTATAAAACACCCATCAATGAATTTTTCATCGGTAGAAATGAAGGAATAGTCACGTCTCTGGCTCCGCCTCCAGCGCCATTCCCCAAAACGTGACGGCAGGTCTTCAGGCCACTTCCTAGAGTCGGGAGGTTTCCCTTCTTTTACAGATAGAGGGGTGCGGATCTTGATCGCTCCTCCTTGGTAAGGCGAATGTCAGACAAACGTTTTCTCAGCACACTGTGCGTCCGTCCTTGCAGGTTTGACGTTCTTGCCTAAAGTGCATCCGGTGCCACGTCCCATGATGCCAAGCTGTTCATTAAACTGACTGAGCATCATGGTAGATGTAGTTCCAAAATATCTGGAAGGGCCAAGTTGCTGACCCCTGTATTAGGAGCCAGCCCTGATATAAAGTATCTCTCACCCCGTGTACGTTGTATCACTCCTGTCCAAAAGAACTTTTAGGCTAAGGTCAGACTAGCGCAGTTTTAACGTGCGTTTAGACGCACGAAATCACGGCCGTACTAGCAGCAAATGACGTCCAATGCCGGGGAACACACGAAGAACAGCCGCACGAAAGTTCGTCCGCGCAACGCAAGTGGCAAACGAACGCATTTTTTCGAGAACGTCAAACCGCTAGTACTGATGTACAGAGTGCGCTGCGTCCGCTAGCGGCGTGTGTGTGTGATTAGGAGACGTCAGACGCTGCTAATGTCCGGCCAACATAACGTCCAGACGCAAAAGGGTTTTATTGATGATCCGTACAAAATCACGGACGAAAATGCGCATCGTATGACCGCTATCGCGTATTCCGTGAAAAAAATACGTCCATTCGTTCGAACGCACTTTTTCACGGACAACGCGAAAAATGCGTTAGTCTGACCCTAGCCTAAATTTAGTGTATTTAACCCCGTTGTACCAGGGGTGCTCAGCCTTGGCCCTCCAGATGCTTTGGAACTACGTTTCCCACAAGACTATCAGGGTTATTCAAAGAGATCCGAATTGCTTGAGAAAGGTAACCGTTCGGTTACCTTTCTTGGCCATTCGGCTATCCAGAGAGCAGGCAATTTGCCAAATCCTGGCGAATTGCCTGCACATACGGTGCCTGTTCGAGGGCAGTGAAATCCCCATGAAAAGCACTGCTACGACTATTCAGAGAACACAAACCAGCAGTGAAAGGTTCCCGAAATGCCCTGCCATTCGGTGGTTTCATGCGACAGGTTTATTCAGGCGAATTCCATAGGCTTCAATGTTAAAAATATTCCCGTTTTAATTTAATATCTAATAAACCGTTCATTATAAAATTCTGCAGTAAAGAGTCTCTTTATTTATAGATTTTTTAGGATATTTTAAGCATTTTTCTGAATTTTTTTTATTTTTTTTTTAAAAGTCAGATTTTTTTATTTTTTTTTACGTTTACTTATTTTTTCTGTAACAGTCCTTTTTATTATCATTCATTGGATTATATGTAAAAATCAGACATTTTCACTCAGTAGTTTCTTTGCAAACAGTGTTTCACTTTTCAATCATTCATACAAACTGTTTCCCTAATTTATTCACCGCCTCTTCTGCTGTGTCGGCGGCTGTGATCGGCGGGTTTTTCTGTGATTTTTGGCAGGTTAATCCAGATGTTTTTGCGGGTTTTCGGCGTGCATTCGCTGGGTTTTGCGGTTAGCTTTTCCCTGCAATTCGGGGACCCCGTGGTGCCGAAATGGGATCGGCAAAACAAACCGAAATGAAGAGAACGAAAAGTCACCGAACGTGCGGTGACTTTTTGAATCTCTCTGAATAACCCTGTATGTCGACCTAGCGTGTGGCTGAGCATCATGGGAGATGTAGTTCTAAAACATCTGGAGGGCTCAAGTTGCTGACCACTGCACTAGAATGATCCTTTTCAGCCGGCTGAGCATCATGGGATATGTAGTCCTGAATTACTTGAATTCTCTGTGCAACGTATCGGCTTGAAGAGACGCGTGTCGCACGGAAAAGGGACACTTCAGATAAAGAATCTCTGCGTACTGATTACATCTGTCTGCGTCCTCGGGAAACGCGAGAGGAAAAAAAAACTACAACAACATAATTCACAGATGTTTAAAAAGCCCAAACACAGACAGGGGCTCATTCACTAAACCGGGCATTGGGGAGCCATGTGATGGAGCTGGGGGTTGCTCTACATTCTCATCTGCTTAATTCTAGAGGAAGTGCATAAACCCCGCCCCCGAGGATCTCAGAAATAAAAACATTTAAAAAGAAATGAAATCAGTAAGCCGAGTAATGAAAGTGAGCGGAGGATCATTCACAGGGTTATTCAAAGAGATTCGAAAAGTCATCGCACGTTCGGTGACTTTTCGTTCTCTTCAATTCGGCTTGTTTTGCCGATCCCATTTCGGTGACCCTGCGGTGTATTCAGCAAGCACCACAGGGTCCCCGAATTGCAGGGAAAGGCTGCCGCAAACCCGACGAATGCACGCCGAAAACCCGCAAAAACATCTGGATTAACCTGCCGAAAACCACGGAAAAACCCGAACAGGAGCCGATCGCAGCCTCAGACACAGCAGAAGAGGCAGTGAATAAATTAGGAAAACAGTTTGTATGAATGTGTGAAAAGTGAAACACTGTTTGCAAAGAAACTACTGAGCGAAAATGTCTGAAATTTACATATGATCCAATGAATGATAATAAAAAGGGCTGTTACAGAAAAAATAAGTTAAAAAAAAATCTGAAAAATGCTTAAAATATCCTAAAAAAAAAAAAAAAAAAAAATCTATAAATAAAGAGACTCTTTACTGCAGAATTTTATAATTAACGGTTTATTACATATTGAATTAAAACAGGAATATTTTTAACATTGAAGCCTATGGGATTCGCCTGAATAAACTTGCCGAATTAAACCACCGAATGGCAGGGCATTAGGGGAACCTTTCACTGCTGGTTTGTGTTCTCTGAATAGCCGAAGCATTGCTTTTTTATGGGGATTTCACTGCCCTCGAACAGGGACCGAACAGGCACCGTATGTGCAGGCAATTCGCCAGGATTTGGCGAATTGACTGCTCTCAGGATAGCCGAATGGCAAAGAAAGGTAACCGTACGCTGATTTTCAAAGTTCGGTTACCTTTCTCCAGCAATTCGGATCTCTTTGGATAACCCTGTAAGTATTGCCGAGTGTACCCGACACCACAAGCAACACACACACACACACACACACACACACACACACACACACACACTACACAGAAACACCATTTATACAGCACCCACTAGATATACACTATATTACCAAAAGTATTCGCTCACCCATCCAAATCAGGAGCTGGGCAGGTGAGCGAATACTTTTGGCAATATAGTGTACGTTACACAGGCACACATTATACATTATACAGGGCGCAGGCACACATTATACAGGGGGCAGGCACACATTATACAGGGCGCAGGCACGACATACAGGGCGCAGGCACAACATACAGTGCGCAGGCACCCATACATTATACAGGGCAGCGGCACCCATTATACAGGGCGCAGGCACACATTATACAGGGCGCAGGCACACATTATACAGGGCGCAGGCACACATTATACAGGGCGCAGGCACACATTATACAGGGCGCAGGCAGCACATTATACAGGGCGCAGGCACAGCACACATTATACAGGGCGCAGCACAACATACAGGGCGCAGGCACAACATACAGGGCGCAGGCACAACATACAGGGCGCAGGCACAACATACAGGGCGCAGGCACCCATACAGGGCGCAGGCACCCATACATTATACAGGGCGCAGGCACCTATTATACAGGGCGCAGGCAGGCACACATTATACAGGGCGCGGCAGGCACACATTATACATTATACAGGGCGCAGGCACACATTATACAGGGCGCAGGCACACATTATACAGGGCGCAGGCACACATTATACAGGCGCAGGCACACATTATACAGGCGCAGGCAGGCACACATTATACAGGGCGCAGGCAGGCACACATTATACAGGGCGCAGGCAGGCACACATTATACAGGGCGCAGGCAGGCACACATTATACAGGGCGCAGGCAGGCACACATTATACAGGGCGCAGGCAGGCACACATTATACAGGGCGCAGGCACACATTATACAGGGCGCAGGCACACATATACAGGGCGCAGGCAGGCACACATTATACATTATACAGGGCGCAGGCATACATTATACAGGGCGCAGGCATACATTATACAGGGTGCAGGCACACATTATACAGGGCGCAGGCACACATTATACAGGGCGCAGGCAGGCACACATTATACAGGCGCAGGCAGGCACACATTATACATTATACAGGGCGCAGGCACACATTATACAGGGCGCAGGCAGGCACACATTTACAGGGCGCAGGCAGGCACACATTATACAGGCGCAGGCAGGCACACATTATACAGGGCGCAGGCAGGCACACATTATACAGGGCGCAGGCACACATTATACAGGGCGCAGGCACACATTATACAGGGCGCAGGCAGGCACACATATACATTTACAGGGCGCAGCATACATTATACAGGCGCAGCACACATTATACAGGGCGCAGGCACACATTATACACAGGGCGCAGGCACACATTATACAGGGCGCAGGCACACATTATACAGGGCGCAGGCACACATTATACAGGGCGCAGCACACATTATACAGGGCGCAGGCACACATTATACAGGGCGCAGGCACACATTATACAGGGCGCAGGCACACATTATACAGGGCGCAGGCCACATTATACAGGGCGCAGGCACACATTATACAGGGCGCAGGCACACATTATACAGGGCGCAGGCACACATTATACAGGGCGCAGGCACACATTATACAGGGCGCAGGCACACATTATACAGGCGCAGGCACACATTATACAGGCGCAGGCACACATTATACAGGGTGCAGGCACACGACATACAGGGCGCAGGCACGTTACAGGGCGCAGGCACGACATACAGGGCGCAGCACGACATACAGGGCGCAGGCACGACATACAGGGCGCAGGCACGACATACAGGGCGCAGGCACGACATACAGGGCGCAGGCACAACATACAGGGCGCAGGCACAACATACAGGGCGCAGGCACAACATACAGGGCGCAGGCACAACATACAGGGCGCAGGCACCCATACAGGGCGCAGGCACCCATACAGGGCGCAGGCACCCATACATTATACAGGGCGCAGGCACCTATTATACAGGGCGCAGGCAGGCACACATTATACAGGGCGCAGGCACACATTATACAGGGCGCAGGCACACATTATACAGGGCGCAGGCACACATTATACAGGGCGCAGGCACACATTATACAGGGCGCAGGCAGGCACACATTATACAGGGCGCAGGCACACATTATACAGGGCGCAGGCAGGCACACATTATACAGGGCGCAGGCACACATTATACAGGGCGCAGGCAGGCACACATTATACATTATACAGGGCGCAGGCATACATTATACAGGGCGCAGGCACACATTATACAGGGCGCAGGCACACATTATACAGGGCGCAGGCACACATTATACAGGGCGCAGGCACACATTATACAGGGCGCAGGCACACATTATACAGGGCGCAGGCACACATACATTATACAGCGCAGGACACACATACATTATACAGGGCGCAGGCACAACATACCTATACAGGGCGCAGGCACACATACATTATACAGGGCGCAGGCACACATACATTATACAGGGCGCAGGCACACATACATATATACAGGGCGCGCAGGCATACATATTACAGCGCGCAGGCACACATACATTATACAGGGCGCAGGCACACATACATTACACGGGCGCAGGCACACATTATACATTACACAGGGCGCAGGCACACATTATACATTACACAGGGCGCAGGCACACATTATACATTACACAGGGCGCAGGCACACATTATACATTACACAGGCGCAGGCACACATTATACATTACACAGGGCGCAGGCACACATTATACATTACACAGGGCGCAGGCACACATTATACATTACACAGGGCGCAGGCACACATTATACATTACACAGGGCAGACAACATATACATTACACAGGGCGCAGGCACACATTATACATTACACAGGGCGCAGGCAGGCACACATTATACATTACACAGGGCGCAGGCACACATTATACATTATACAGGGCGCAGGCACACATTATACATTACACAGGGCGCAGGCACACATTATACATTACACAGGGCGCAGGCACACATTATACATTATACAGGGCGCAGGCACACATTATACATTACACAGGGCGCAGGCACACATTATACATTACACAGGGCGCAGGCACACATTATACATTACACAGGGCGCAGGCACACATTATACATTACACAGGGCGCAGCACACATTATACATTACACAGGCGCAGGCACACATTATACATTACACAGGGCGCAGGCAGGCACACATTATACATTACACAGGGCGCAGGCACACATTATACATTATACAGGGCGCAGGCACACATTATACATTACACAGGGCGCAGGCACACATTATACATTACACAGGGCGCAGGCACACATTATACATATATACAGGGCGCAGGCACACATTATACATTACACAGGGCGCAGCACAACATATACATTACACAGGGCGCAGGCACACATTATACATTACACAGGGCGCAGGCACACATTATACATTACACAGGCGCAGGCACACATTATACATTACACAGGGCGCAGGCAGGCACACATTATACATTACACAGGGCGCAGGCACACATTATACATTATACAGGGCGCAGGCACACATTATACATTACACAGGGCGCAGGCACACATTATACATTACACAGGGCGCAGGCACACATTATACATTACACAGGGCGCAGGCACACATTATACATTACACAGGGCGCAGGTGTCTCACCTTGGCCTGGAAGTGGATGCCATGCTGGAAGGCCTCCTCATTGTGCAGGGGGACCCTGGAGTCACAGCCATCATCCACCAGGTTGTACCTGTTCCTGCCGGGCATTTTCCCGGGGGGGGGCAGCAGGGGGTATCTCTGTCTCCGCGGGGATTGGGGGCGGGGTCAGCAGCCCCTCGCGGTATAGGGGGGATCGGAGGAAGGGGCTCCGCGCGGGCGGGGCATGTCGGTAGGTGCGGCGGCTCTGCTGTCTCCCCCCTCCCCGGGCTCTGACTCCCCCCGCCCGGCCACACGATCCTCCAGACCCGGCTGCAGCGATTTGAATGAGAAGCCTCGGCTCCTCCGCTGGAAGCTCAGAGCAGCGCGGCGCCTGCCATTGGCGCAAAGTTATGTCACGTGATGAGTCCTGACCTATCAGCCGCCGTCCCTTCAAGCAGAGCGTTCAAAGTGACACATTGTATCTCTGGCCGGAGAGTGGATCAAAGCCCGACACGGACAGACAGGCACGGACAGACACACGGACAGACAGGGGCACGGACAGACACACGGACAGACAGGGGCACGGACAGACACACGGACAGACAGGGGCACGGACAGACACACGGACAGACACACGGACAGACAGGGGCACGGACAGACACACGGACAGACAGGGGCACGGACAGACAGGGCACGGACAGACACACGGACAGGGGTACGGACAGACAGGGGCACGGACAGACACACAGACAGGGGCACGGACAGACACCCGGGGTAATCTCTTAGGCTAGGGTCAGACGAGCGTGATTTCTACGGACGTACGTCAGTACGGAAGACACAGTAGTGGCCACACAGTCCGTTTTTTCACTGACGTATATTTTGACGGATGTAGCAGAGAAAATAAATTAAAAAGCAAAACCATTTTGTCCGTCAAAAATGCTGGACGTATAAATGCCGTCCGTCTGACCACGTTCCATCACTCACACACAAAGCTATGCGGACGTTGCGGACGCAGCGCACTTTGTGCGGCCGTTCTAGCGGTTGTACGTTCTTGCCTGTCTTGCGTCCGTGGGCCGCGGCCGTTGTGCGTCCGCAGTTCAGTGCGGACGTACTTCATGTGTCGGGCTCCGATGGGCTTTCTGTCATGCTATCACGGACGTACTAAGTTTTAGGCGTAATCACGGACGTGAACACTACGCTCGTCTGACACCAGCCTTATTTTAGTATATTTTATGCTGCTGTTAAATCAATCTTTATACAATGTTGGAAAAAAGCTTTGAGTTTAACCCTTCCCATGCCGGCATTTACTTACAGAACAAACTCTTCTATAGAAAATGCAGACTGTAACTTCTGACCTGCCACAACATTAAGACGGACAGACAGACACATGGATATACATACACATGGACAGACAGACACATGAATATACATACACACGGACAGACAGATACAGACAGACACACGGACAGACAGACACACGAGCAGACATACACACGGACAGACAGACACCTGGACAGACAGATACAGACAGACACACGGACAGACATACACACGAGCAGACATACACACGGACAGACAGACACCTGGACAGACAGATACAGACAGACACACGGACAGACAGACACACGAGCAGACATACACACGGACAGACAGACACCTGGACAGACAGATACAGACAGACACACGGACAGACAGACACACGTGCAGACATACACACGGACAGACAGACACCTGGACAGACAGATACAGACAGACACACGGACAGACATACACACGAGCAGACATACACACGGACAGACAGACACCTGGACAGACAGACACACGGGCAGACAGACACACGAGCAGACATACACACGGACAGACACACGAGCAGACATACACACGGACAGACACACGAGCAGACATACACACGGACAGACAGACACATGGATATACATACACATGGACAGACAGAAACCTGGACAGACAGATACAGACACACACGGACAGACAGACACACGGACAGACAGACACACGAGCAGACATACACACGGACAGACAGACACCTGGACAGACAGATACAGACAGAGACACGGGCAGACAGACACACGAGCAGACATAAACATGGATATACATACACATGGACAGACAGAAACCTGGACAGACAGATACAGACAGACACACGGACAGACAGACACATGGATATAAATACACATGGACAGACAGACACCTGGACAGACAGATACAGACAGACACACGAGCAGACATACACATGGATATACATACACATGGACAGACAGAAACCTCACCCGCCGCTCTGTCTCTGCCGCTCCCCTCTGCGAGTCCCTTCACTGGCTCCCCATCCACTGCAGAATTAAGTTCAAAATCCTCATCCTTACCTACAAAACCCTCACTAACTCAGCTCCCCACTACCTGTCCTCACTAATCACCAAATACACCCCAGCCCGCTCCCTAAGGTCAAACAGTGACCTGCGCCTAGCTTCTCCCCGCATCACCTCTTCCCATGATAGACTGCAGGATTTCTCACGTGCAGCCCCCACTCTCTGGAACGCTCTCCCTCGTACTGTCAGACTTTCCCCTAACTTCTCTTCCTTCAAACGCTCCCTTAGAAACATTCCTATTTAGGGAAGCCTACCACCCAACTCACTGACACAACCATCAATCACTCTCACCTTACAGCCCTCTCCTCCTGTTTCCAACCCCAACCCTCCCAGATTGTGAGTTCCTACGGGAATAGGGCCCTCATCTCCTCCTGTACTGTTTGTCAAATGTTGTTCAATGTATTGTAACCCTGTCTATACTGTGCTTATTGTACAGCGCTGCGGAATATGCTGGCGCTTTATAAATAAAGAATAATAATAATAATAATAATAACCTGGACAGACAGATACAGACACACGGACAGACAGACACACGGACAGACAGACACACGGGCAGACAGACACAGGGCAGACATACACACGGACATACAGACACATGGATATACCAAGACAGCCAGACAGATACAGACACAGGTAGATGATAGACAGAGACAAAGTGATAGAGAAACAGACAGACAGATAATTGGACAGACACCGGTACAGACAGATGAACAGACAAATACAGAAAGATGGAAGGACAAACAGACGGATAGACAGAGACGGTGTGAAACAGAGAAATTGAGTGACTGACAGAGACCGATACAGACAGACGGATAAAGAAAAACAGATAGTCAGAGATATAGAGAGATGGACAAACAGAAAATGTAGACAGACGGACAGATACAAACAGAGATATAAGGGTCTATTCACAAAGCACCGAAATTCCATTCATTTTCTGTGCTCTGCGTTTTGGCTTAATTCGGCAATTCTATATCGCCAAAAATACACGGAATTCACTATTTAGGCTGGGGTCAGACGAGTGTGATTTCTACGGACTGTACGTCCGTGCAGTACGGACATCGTCAGTACGGATGACGCAGTAGTGCTCACACAGTCCGTTTTTTCACTGAAGTTATTTTTTGACGGATGTAGGAGGGAAAATAAATTACAATGAAAAAACATTCTGTCCGTCAAAAATGCTGGACGTATAAATGCAGTCCGTCTGACCACGCTCCATCACTCACACACAAAGCTATGCAGACGTTGTGGACGCAGCGCACTCCGCACGTCCGTTCTAGCAGTATTACGTTCTTGCCAACCTGCGTCCGTTTGCCGCGGCCGTTGTGCGTCCGCAGTTCAGTGCGGACGTACTTCATGTGTCAGGCTCCAATGGACTTTCTTTCATGCTATCACGGACGTACTTTTAGGCGTAATCACGGACGTGAACACTACGCTCGTCTGACACCAGCCTTAGAGAATATTCACTGTATTTTGCCGAAAACGGGATCTCTGCAGCAGTTATCGGGTGTCCGGGAAAACCACTGAAGTGCACCAATAAACCGCCGAATTGGCATCGGCGAATTCCACCAGTCTCCTATTCTCCTAATAGGAAATCAGTAAAAATGTGTCTAAATAATAAAAAATTACATTAAAAAATAAAAATGTCTGTTACAGAATAAAAAAAGTCTTTTAAAGACAAGAAAACGAAAAATGTCTAAAATATCTAAAAATAAAAAGGGGTTTTACCGAAAATGAAAAGAATAAACTGTGCTTTAAAAAAAATATATAACTTTTTTACATTTGAATCCTATGGGTTTCTCCTGTTAGGCCCCCGGCACACGAGCGTATAGGTACTGCGCACAGTGCGTCCGTTATGGACATAATTTTTGACGGGAGATATTGTGTGTATTGAAAATGTGCGTCCGCAACGGACGCAAATTTTCACGGGAGATAAATGTGATCAAACAGACAAGTTAATAATTGTGTTAATAAGTTAATAAGCGTGTCGGCCTTCGCACTTGCGCAATTGTTTACGCCCACAGGAAGCAGCACGTATTTCCCACGTCCGTCTAGCTTTTTTACGTCCATGCCATTTTGACGTCCGTTGCAGTACGCGAATGCCGTGCGTGAAACAGTGCGCAGGTGCATCGTGTGGTGTTCAGATTAACTTCTTTGCAAATCTATAACGGACGTCAAATTTTGCGCACAGACGGACGCAAAAATAACGCTCGTGTGCCGGGGGCCTTAGGCTGGGGTCAGACGAGCGCAGTGTTAACGTCCGTGTTGCCGCACATAAGTACGTCCGTGATAGCATACAATTGTGTTAAATGGAGCCCCACACACGAAGTACGTGCGCACAGAAGTGCGGGGGCTGACGGACGCTGCAAACGGACGCAGGTTAGGCAAGAACGTAATACTGCTAGAACGGACGTGCGGAGTGCGCCACGTCCACAACGTCCGCATAGCTTTGTGTGTGAGTGATGCAACAAGGTCAGACGGACTGCATTTATACGTCCAGCATTTATACGTCCAGCATTTATACGTCCAGCATTTATACGTCCAGCATTTTTGACGGACAGAATGTTCTTTCATTGTAATTTATTTTCCCTGCTACATCAGTCAAAAAATACGTCAGTGAAAAAAACGACTGTGTGGCCACTACCTTGTCGTCAGTCAGAAAGTACGTCCATACAAAATGCGCTCGTCTGACCCGAGCCTTAAACCTGTCGAACTGAAACACCGAAAATCAGGGCATTTCATTGGAGTGCAATGCGACGTCCTGTGAATAGAAGACACGTTTGTCTTCTATGGGGAAATTTCGGTGCCGGCTAATTGCACCGTATTTCGCTGTCAGATCACCAGAATTTGGCAAATTGACAGCTTGGTGAAAAGACAAATTGAACCAAAATTGCAGACACGGTGAAATTTGCCGTCCGGTGCAATTCAAGAGATTTCTCTCATTTTCAAGTATGTCCTGGGTTCAAGAGCATTGAATTGTTACAATAGGGTCTATAGACTAGGCTTGTGCACCGATTTTCTTTTCGGTTGGTTCGGATTTTGTAAATTTTCGTTTCGTTTCGTTTTTCGTATCGACTTTTTTCGTGATTTCGGAAATTTTCGTGTTTTTCGGAACGTCTGTTCTCCTCGTTTCAAAGTGTCTATTCGTTTTGACGTAAACTAATGGTTTTTCGGATACGATAATTATACGATACGATTATTCTGCCGATACGATAATTCTGCCATTGAGATTTCTCATGTTTTACAAGAAGGATACATTGAGATTTCTCTGGTTTTCGAGGAAGGATACATTGAGATTTCTCATGTTTTACAAGAAGGATACATTGAGATTTCTCTGGTTTTCGAGGAAGGATACATTGAGATTTCTCATGTTTTACAAGAAGGATACATTGAGATTTCTCTGGTTTTCGAGGAAGGATACATTGAGATTTCTCATGTTTTACAAGAAGGATACATTGAGATTTCTCTGGTTTTCGAGGAAGGATACATTGAGATTACTCATGTTTTACAAGAAGGATACATTGAGATTTCTCATTTTTTACAAAAAGGATACATTGAGATATCTCATTTTTTACAAGAAGGATACATTGAGATTTCTCTTTTTTTACAAAAAGGATACATTGAGATTTCTCTGGTTTCCCGGGAAGGATACATTGAGATTTCTCTGGATTTCCAGGAAGGATACATTGAGATTTCTCATGTTTTACAAGAAGGATTTTGTAAATTTTCAATTGCAACTAAATTAATAAGGGGAATGGAAGGGTTAAGTTATGAGGAAAGACTAACAAGCTTAAACCTGTTTAGTTTAGAGAAAAGGCGCCTTAGAGGGGATCTGATAACCTTATATAAATATATACGGGGCCATTATAAACCATTGTCTGATAACCTATTCATTAACAGGACTATACATAGGACAAGGGGTCATCCATTTAGACTGGAAGAAAGAAAATTTAGCTTAAAGCATAGGAAGGGTTATTTTACGGTGAGAACAATAAAGCTGTGGAATTCTCTGCCTGTTGAGGTGGTTGGGTCAGAGTCTGTACAGACTTTTAAAAAGCGACTGAATGACTTCCTGCAGACACAGAATATTAAGGGTTATAATATTTAATATGTGGGTAAAAGCTTCTTGATCCAAGGAGAAATCTGACGCCATCTGGGGTCAAGAAGGAATTTTTTCCCAGTATGTTGGACTGGGTTTTTTGCCTTCTTTTGGATCAACAGCAGTAGGTTATGTGGGAGAGTCTGAACCCGATGGACGCATGTCTTTTTTCAGCCTATATAACTATGTAACTATGTAACTAAGGATACATTGAGATTTCTCATTTTTTACAAAAAGGATACATTTAGATTTCTAATTTTTTACAAGAAGGATACATTGAGATTTCTCTGGTTTCCCGGGAAGGATACATTGAGATTTCTCTGGTTTTCCAGGATGTATACATTGAGATTTCTCATGTTTTACAAGAAGGATACATTGAGATTTCTCTGGTTTTCCAGGAAGGATACATTGAGATTTCTCTGGTTTTCCGGGAAGGATACATTGAGATTTCTCATGTTTTACAAGAAGGATACATTGAGATTTCTCTGGTTTTCCAGGATTATACATTGAGATTTCTCATGTTTTACAAGAAGGATACATTGAGATTTCTCTGGTTTTCCAGGAAGGATACATTGAGATTTCTCTGGTTTTCCGGGAAGGATACATTGAGATTTCTCATGTTTTACAAGAAGGATACATTGAGATTTTTCTGGTTTTCCAGGAAGGATACATTGAGATTTCTCTGGTTTTCCGGGAAGGATACATTGAGATTTCTCTGGTTTTCCGGGAAGGATACATTGAGATTTCTCATGTTTTACAAGAAGGATACATTGAGATTTCTCTTGTTTTACAAGAAGGATACATTGAGATTTCTCTGGTTTTCCGGGAAGGATACATTGAGATTTCTCATGTTTTACAAGAAGGATACATTGAGATTTCTCTGGTTTTACAAGAAGGATACATTGAGATTTCTCATGTTTTACAAGAAGGATACATTGAGATTTCTCTGGTTTTACAAGAAGGATACATTGAGATTTCTCTGGTTTTACAAGAAGGATACATTGAGATTTCTCTGGTTTTCCAGGAAGGATACATTGAGATTTCTCTGGTTTTACAAGAAGGATACATTGAGATTTCTCTGGTTTTACAAGAAGGATACATTGAGATTTCTCTGGTTTTCCAGGAAGGAAACATTGAGACGGGAATGATACAAAATTTAAATAACAGAATCAGCGATATAAATCTGATGTCCGAAATTACTGAAATGGAACCGAAATCACGAATGGAACGAAAATGAATTTCGATTTTACACATTTCTAGTCCATTCGAAAATTCCGAAAAGTTTTTGTTTCGGCACGAAAATTTGTTCGTATCTGCCGTTTTCGGATCTGAAAATTTTCGGAAAATCGGTCGAATCCGAATGCACGAATCGGGAAATTTCGTGAAAATTCCGAAACGCACATCCCTACTCTAGAGTCAGATAGACGTAGATACAGACAGATTCAGAGACAGACAGACAGACACAGCAGAGGAATGGGAGGAATAATCCTACAAAAGGAAAACAAATAACAATGTATTAAGTAATAAATCGTGATGTAATCACTTAAGGGGTTATTCAGAAAGCACCAACATTTCTGTGAAATTTCGGTGCTTTCTAGCTCGGTTCACTTCTGTGCGATTCTATTTTGCCGACCCTGCGGTGAATTCACTATTCAGGGTCCCTGACGTGCGTCGAACATGGAGCCGCCAAGCTGATCGCTGACTGTGTGCTGAACTGAAGAAAAAAACAAAAGGCGAAACCCTGCTATTCTTCTGAAAGGTGTTTACACCAATAAAAATGTATTAAAATGTGTCCAAATAATAAAAAGGTTCTAGAAAAATATAAGAAAAGTCCGTTACAGAGTAAATAAAAAAACACCTTTAAAAAAAATTGGGAATCAAAAATTTCGTCAAAAAAATAGAAAATACATAAAGATGTTACAAAAGAACTAAAAAAGAAGGTTGGCTGAAAATGAAAAGAATAAACGGTTGAATTAAGAAAAAAGAAAGAAACATAATATTTTTTTTACATTGTAACCCGTGGGATTCTTCTGTTTAATCCTGTCAATCTGAATCACCGAAAATCCAGTCGTTTCACTGATATTTCGGTGCAGTTCGGCGTCTCTGAATAAATTAACCATTACTTCTCTATGGTATAATTTCACTGTTGCTGAAGATCTTCGGCGAACTGCACCGTATTTCTCTGTCAATTCGTCAGTATTTGGTGGATTGACAGTTTAGTGAATAGACGAACTGCCACAAAATTGCACCATATGGGGAAATTCACCATTCGGTGCAATTTGGTGGCAAGTTTGCCACTTCTTGAATAACCCCTTTAGTGTCTGTGATACATAGCATTCCTTTTATTTTCCGCTTTGACCCCCCCCCCCTCCCCTGAGTCTCTAGGATTCACTTCCCGGGGAGACGCTACATGACTCACAATCGATAAGTTAATTCTTTTACGTTTACTTTTTTATATGTCACATTAATACATTTTACAATTTCCCACAATTCCCTGCTTAATGCATCATGACTGCTGACACGTCGCTGGTGTGTAGGCCCTGACGGCCCCATGTCCACCTGCTGCTGCAGGCCTTGAGGGTTACATTCAAAGATTCAAACCCACCAGCCAGCCTTGAGATCTGCTTCTTTGTTCCTTTTTTTGTTTGTCCCCTTCTCCCTCCATTGTCTGTTTAACGGACGCATGTCTCATGGCCGGGCCTGCTGCTGCTGCTGCTGCTGCTGCTGGGCCTGAAACAGCAGAAACAGACAATTAATGTGATAGTAAAGAGGCGACCGGTTTAATAAATGCCAACGACGCCGAGTGATATAAAGAGCATAAACATAGAGTGATACAAAGAACATAAACATAGAGTGATACAAAGAATAAAAACATAGAGTGATACAAAGAACATAAACATAGAGTGATACAAATAACATAAACAGAGTGATACAAAGAATATAAACATAGAGTGATACAAAGAATATAAACATAGAGTGATACAAAGAATATAAACATAGAGTGATACAAAGAATATAAACATAGAGTGATACAAAGAATATAAACATAGAGTGATACAAAGAATATAAACATAGAGTGATACAAATAACATAAACATAGAGTGATACAAAGAACATAAACATAGAGTGATACAAATAACATAAACAGAGTGATACAAAGAATATAAACATAGAGTGATACAAAGAATATAAACATAGAGTGATACAAAGAACATAAACATAGAGTGATACAAAGAATATAAACACAGAGTGATACAAAGAACATAAACATAGAGTGATACAAATAACATAAACATAGAGTGATACAAAGAACATAAACATAGAGTGATACAAAGAACATAAACATAGAGTGATACAAAGAACATAAACATAGAGTGATACAAATAACATAGAACATAGAGGATACAAAGAACATAAACATAGAGTGATACAAATAACATAGAACATAGAGGATACAAAGAACATAAACATAGAGTGATACAAATAACATAAACATAGAGTGATACAAATAACATAAACATAGAGTGATACAAAGAATAAAAACATAGAGTGATACAAAGAATATAAACATAGAGTGATACAAACAATATAAACATAGAGTGATACAAATAACATAAACATAGAGTGATACAAAGAATATAAACATAGAGTGATACAAAGAACATAAACATAGAGTGATACAAATAACATAAACAGAGTGATACAAAGAATATAAACATAGAGTGATACAAAGAATATAAACATAGAGTGATACAAAGAACATAAACATAGAGTGATACAAAGAATATAAACATAGAGTGATACAAAGAATATAAACACAGAGTGATACAAAGAACATAAACATAGAGTGATACAAAGAACATAAACATAGAGTGATACAAATAACATAAACATAGAGTGATACAAAGAACATAAACATAGAGTGATACAAAGAACATAAACAGAGAATGATACAAAGAACATAAACATAGAGTGATACAAATAACATAAACATAGAGTGATACAAAGAATAAAAACATAGAGTGATACAAAGAATATAAACATAGAGTGATACAAACAATATAAACATAGAGTGATACAAATAACATAAACATAGAGTGATACAAAGAATATAAACATAGAGTGATACAAAGAACATAAACATAGAGTGATACAAATAACATAAACATAGAGTGATACAAAGAATATAAACATAGAGTGATACAAAGAATATAAACACAGAGTGATACAAAGAACATAAACATAGAGTGATACAAAGAACATAAACATAGAGTGATACAAATAACATAAACATAGAGTGATACAAAGAACATAAACATAGAGTGATACAAAGAACATAAACATAGAATGATACAAAGAACATAAACATAGAGTGATACAAATAACATAAACATAGAGTGATACAAAGAACATAAACATAGAGTGATACAAATAACATAAACATAGAGTGATACAAAGAATATAAACACAGAGTGATACAAATAACATAAACATTCAGGGTTATCCAAAGAGATCCGAATTGCTTGAGAAAGGTAACTGAACGCTGAAAATCAGCGTTCGGTTACCTTTCCTGGCCATTCGACTATCCAGAGAGCAGGCAATTCGCCAAATCCTGGCGAATTGCCTGCACATACGGTGCCTGTTCGGTGCCTGTTCGAGGGCAGTGAAATCCCCATAAAAAGCACTGCTTCGGCTATTCAGAGAACACAAACCAGCAGTGAAAGGTTCCCCTAATGCCCTGCCATTCGGTGGTTTCATTCGGCAAGTTTATTCAGGAGAATCCCATAGGCTTCAATGTTAAAAATATTCCCGTTTTAATTCAATGTCTAATAAACCGTTCATTATAAAATTCTGCAGTAAAGAGTCTCTTTATTTATAGATTTTTTAGGATACTTTAATCATTTTTCTGAAAAAAAATTTTTTTTAAAAGTCCGATTTTTTTTTTTTTTTTTTTTTTAAAGTTTACTTATTTTTTCTGTAACAGCCCTTTTTATTAACATTCCCTGGACCTCCTGTGTAAATTTCAGACATTTTCGCTCAGTAGTTTCTTTGCAAACAGCATTTCATTTTCACAGATTCACACAAACTATTTTGCTAATTTATTCACCTCCCTCGTCTGCGGTCTCAGCAGCTTCGGCTGTGTGGGATCGGCTCCTGCTCGGGCTTTTTCCGTGGTTTTCGGCAGGTTAATCCAGATGTTTTTGGGGGTTTTCGGCGTGCATTCAGTGGGTTTTGCGATTTGTTTTCGTCGGGTTTGCGGCAACCTTTCCCTGCAATTCGGGGACCCTGTGGTGCTTGCTGAATACACCGCAGGGTCGCCGAAATGGGATCGGCAAAAGGAACCGAATTGAAGAGAACGAAAAGTCACCGAATGTGCGGTGACTTTTCGAATCTCTTTGAATAACCCTGATAGAGTGAAGAACATAGAACATAGAGTGATACAAAGAACATAAACATAGAGTGATACAAATAACATAAACAGAGTGATACAAAGAGCATAAACACAGAGTGATACAAATAACATAAACATAGAGTGATACAAAGAACATAAACATACAGGGTTATTCAAAAAGAATCGAAAAGTCACCGCACGTTCGGTGACTTTTCGTTCTCTTCAATTCGGTGCGATTTGGCGATCCCATTTCGGCGACACTGCGGTGTAATCAGCAAATGCCACAGGGCCGTCGTAGTGCAGTGAAAAGCCGCCACAAACTCAACGAACACTCACAGCAAAACCCGGCGAAGGCACACCGAAACCTGCAAAAACATCTGAATTAACCCAGCCGAACACGCCGGAGAACATAGAGTGATACAAAGAACATAAACATAGAGTGATACAAAGAACATAGAATGATACAAAGAACATAGAACATAGAGTGATACAAAGAACATAGAGTGATACAAAGAACATAGAGTGATACAAAGAACATAGAGTGATACAAGGAACATAGAGTGATACAAAGAACATAGAGTGATACAAGGAACATAGAGTGATACAAAGAACATAGAGTGATACAAAGAACATAGAGTGATACAAAGAACATAGAGTGATACAAAGAATGTATCCTTCCTGGTAAAATCCTTTATAAATAAATAAATAAATAAACATAGAGTGATACAAGGAACATAGAGTGATACAAAGAACATAGAGTGATAAAAAGAATGTATCCTTCCTGGTAAAATCCTTTATAAATAAATAAATAAATAAACATAGAGTGATACAAGGAACATAGAGTGATACAAAGAACATAGAGTGATACAAAGAACACAGAACATAGAGTGATACAAAGAACATAGAGTGATACAAAGAACATAGAACATAGAGTGATACAAAGAACATAGAGTGATACAAGGAACATAGAGTGATACAAAGAACATAAACATAGAGTGATACAAAGAACACAGAACATAGATTGATACAAAGAACATAGAGTGATACAAAGAACATAGAGTGATACAAAGAACATAGAACATAGAGTGATACAAAGAACATAGAGTGATACAAAGAACACAGAACATAGAGTGATACAAAGAACATAGAGTGATACAAAGAACATAGAGTGATACAAAGAACATAGAACATAGAGTGATACAAAGAACATAGAGTGATACAAGGAACATAGAGTGATACAAAGAACATAGAGTGATACAAAGAACATAGAACATAGAGTGATACAAAGAACATAGAGTGATACAAAGAACATAGAGTGATACAAAGAACATAGAGTGATACAAAGAACACAGAACATAGAGTGATACAAAGAACATAGAACATAGAGTGATACAAAGAACATAGAGTGATACAAGGAACATAGAGTGATACAAAGAACATAGAGTGATACAAAGAACATAGAGTGATACAAAGAACACAGAACATAGAGTGATACAAAGAACATAGAGTTATACAAAGAACATAGAACATATAGTGATACAAAGAACATAGAGTGATACAAGGAACATAGAGTGATACAAAGAACATAGAGTGATACAAGGAACATAGAGTGATACAAAGAACATAGAGTGATACAAGGAACATAGAGTGATACAAAGAACATAGAGTGATACAAGGAACATAGAGTGATACAAAGAACATAGAGTGATACAAGGAACATAGAGTGATACAAAGAACATAGAGTGATACAAAGAACATAGAACATAGAGTGATACAAACCACATAGAATGATACAAAGAACATAGAACATAGAGTGATACAAAGAACATAGAGTGATACAAAGAACATAGAACATAGAGTGATACAAAGAACATAGAGTGATACAAGGAACATAGAGTGATACAAAGAACATAGAGTGATACAAAGAACATAGAGTGATACAAAGAACATAGAACATAGAGTGATACAAACAACATAGAATGATACAAAGAACATAGAACATAGAGTGATACAAAGAACATAGAGTGATACAAAGAACATAAACATAGAGTGATACAAAGAACATAGAGTGATACAAAGAACATAGAACATAGAGTGATACAAAGAACACAGAACATAGAGTGATACAAAGAACATAGAGTGATACAAAGAACATAAACATAGAATGATACAAAGAACATAGAATGATACAAAGAACATAGAGTGATACAAACAACATAAACATAGAATGATACAAAGAACATAGAGTGATACACAGAACATAAACATAGAATGATACAAAGAACATAAACATAGAGTGATACAAGGAACATAGAGTGATACAAAGAACATAGAGTGATACAAACAACATAAACATAGAATGATACAAAGAACATAGAGTGATACACAGAACATAAACATAGAATGATACAAAGAACATAAACATAGAGTGATACAAAGAACATAAACATAGAGTGATACAAAGAACAGAGAACATAGAATGATACAAAGAACATAGAACATAGAATGATACAAAGAACATAGAACATAGAATGATACAAAGAACAGAGAACATAGAATGATACAAAGAACATAGAACATAGAGTGATACAAAGAACATAAACATGTATCATATAATTAAACAAACATTCTAAACCCTAAAGAGGTTCTTCATTAACCTCCGAAATGGCCACCGAATTGCACCAAACAGTGCATCTCAACATTCTGTGCAATTTCGGGGCAACTTGTCTATTCACAAAGCTGTCAATTCACCAAATACAGGCGAATTGACAGTGAAATACGGTGCAATTCACCACAATTCGGCACCACTGAAATCATCCCATTGAGAACTATCGCTTTGTTTATTCACAGAAGACCGGAATGCACTGAAATTGGGTCTAAATGCCCTGATTTTTGATGTTTAACAGGTTTAAACAGGCGAATCACCTAGGTTTCAATGTAATAAACGGAATATCTTTTTAATTTTTATTTTTTTAAGATAATTTATTCTTTTAATTTTGCAAAAGAAAACTTTTTCATTTGTTAATTTTTTTAAAAGACCTTTCTCTATTTTTTAAAGGACATTTCTGATTTTTTAATTTCTTAAGAGCCTTTTTGTATTTATTTTATTTTCAAATTTAACATTTTTTCATTTTTCGTTTGCAAAGAAAAGACAGCAAGTCAATGGGATACAGAAGGAAAAAAGGGGGATACAGTTCACCGGTTTAAACTTGTCGAACTGAAACACCGAAAATCTGGGCATTTCGCCAACATTTCGATACAGTTCATCATTCTCTAAATAGATTAACCATTACATCTCTATGGGACAATTTCACTGCCGCCGAAGATCCCCGAATTGCAGCAAACTGCACCGTATTTCACTGAAAATTTGCCAATATTTGAAGAATTGACAGCATTCAGAATAGCCGAACTGCCACGAAATCGCACCGTAAAGTTAAATTCACCATTCAGTGCAATCCGGTGGCAAGTTCGGTGCTCTTTGAATAACACTATCTGCTTTTTTTGTTATCGATCTGACAAGCCTACTACATTCCCAATCTGAGAGGTAAAATGAAAGTAAATATATCTCCATAGGATGAGGAGAAAATTAAATCCATGTTAATCTAATCTATGCTATTGTTATCGTGTCATTGCAGCACAGCGTAAGGCAGGAAGCCGCCGTGTCGCCCGATGTGGTGCGCTCCTGCGTAATGCTAGATTGTACAGAATTCAACCGTCCTGAAGCAAAATAAACATGCCTTGTCATTAAAGCGACACTATAGGGTTAAATCAGGGTTAAACATCAACCCCCTGACCCCTCCCTTCCATTTTAACCCTTTAGTTTCCTTTATAAATTCCCCTGAATCCAGTGTTGGTCTCCCACCGATCTGTGCAGGATATGACATGATTTCAGCTCAGAATGTCATGTGACCACAGGGGAGCTGGGTGCTCCAGCCAATCCAGTGGCTCTTAATTCAGGAAGACTTTGATCCCATTGGAAAAAATTGGTTCCCAAAGGTCTCCAAGCCCAGGAAACCGGAGCTGAGGGCTGCCTGAGCCCAAGGTCTGGGGGGGACTAATTCCCTGCATTTGTATGGCTGAATCAGCCCTTCGAGCCCCCCTCAGAGGGGGAGAGGGAGCGGGGGGCTCACAGCAGTGTGACCACTCAGATGAGATGGAGGCGGAGCGCTCGTATTGTGCAGAGTGTCTCTTTTAACCCCTTAAGGATCAATGACGTAACGTTTCCGTCATAAATGCGATGACTTTAAAGACCCTTGGTCCTTAAGGGGTTAATTTTGTTAAAGGCTGAATATTGAAAGTCTATAGTAACTTTCTCAGAGTTGCCAGTGTTTTGGAAATATTGTCGCGCACATTTTACATCTCAGTTTGGGAATGTAGTAGATTTGCCAGACTAACGGTAACTATGATTTGATTCAGTCACCATAACAAGCAATAATGGCATTCTCTATTCCAGTGATCAGATCAGCAACCTCGGGCCACCAGATGTTTTGGAACTACATCTCCCATGATGCTCAGCCACTCATTAGATTGGTTGAGCCACAAGGGAAATGTACTTACTAAACATCTGGAGGGCCAAGATTGCTGACTCTTGCTCTAATGATAATCCAGGGATGTCAAACTTCAGGCCTCCACCTAGGTGTTGATCTCCTACAATTCCCAGAATGCAATAAAAGGCCCAGAGAATCATGGGAGGTGTAGTTCAAAAACATCTTGGGGGGGGAATCAGAGTTTGACAGCTCTGCTCTAATCCTTCAAATGACTCCACGTCTTAACTTGCTGTGTCAAAATATCATAATTCTAGCAGATATTACTTTTTTTATTAAGAAGGAAAAGCGCTAAAAACCAACACGGATAAAAATGCAGCGAGCGGAGAAATAGAATAAACCCAATTCCGCTGAGAAGGTTTCCCAGCTCCACAGGCCATTAGGGTGATTAAAGCCAGAGAGCGGCGTGGATTTCTCCCTCATCTTACGGTTTCTCCAAAGAAGCAATCACATAGAAAGCCGATCCCTCTCGGCAATAAATTCTGAATACTGCCTCCGTTTCCGCGATGGCGTCCGTAATAGCCGTCCTGCAGCGCTCTCCATTACAGGTTTCAGACGAGTGACCCCTTTCATTAAAAGCGCAGTCAGTCGGAATCCCGTTTATCCGGTTTTCCTTTTGTTTAGAATGGCTTTATGTACTTTCCCTGGTTCACATGTATCACGTCATGGAACATGGCACGAGAGAATACATATACACACTCAGCCACAACATTAAACCCCCTGCCAGGGGAGGTGAATCACAGTGACTATATTTTTACATGGCGCCTGTCACGGGCAGGATATATTGTCACAGGGCAGGATGTATTGTAACGGGTCGGGATTTTGACACAGGGCGGGATATATTGTCAGGGGTGGGATACATTGTCACAGGGCGGGATATATTGTCACAGGGTGGGATATATTGTCACCAGGTTGGATATATTGTCATAGGGCGGGATATATTTTCACAGGGTGGGATATATTGTCACGAGGCGGGATATATTGTCTCAGGGTGGGATGTATTCTCACGGGGCGGGATGCATTGTCACAGGGCGAGATATATTGTCACGGGGTGGGATATATTGTCCCAGGGTGGGATATGTTGTCACGGGGTGGGATATATTGTCACAGGGTGGGATATATTGTCACCGGGTTGGATATATTGTCCCGGGGTGGGATATATTGTCGCAGGGCAGGGATATATTGTCACGGGTTGGGATATATTGTCACCAGGTTGGATATATTGTCACAGGGTGGGATATATTGTCACCAGGTTGGATATATTGTCACGGGGTGGGATATATTGTCACAGGGTGGGATATATTGTCACAGGGTGGGATATATTGTCGCAGGGCAGGGATATATTGTCACGGGTTGGGATATATTGTCACCAGGTTGGATATATTGTCACAGGGTGGGATATATTGTCACCAGGTTGGATATATTGTCACGGGGTGGGATATATTGTCACAGGGTGGGATATATTGTCACGAGGCGGGATATATTGTCTCAGGGTGGGATGTATTCTCACGGGGCGGGATGCATTGTCACAGGGCGAAATATATTGTCAAGGGGTGGGATATATTGTCCCAGGGTGGGATATGTTGTCACGGGGCGGGATATATTGTCACAGGGTGGGATATATTGTCACCGGGCTGGATATATTGTCCCGGGGTGGGATATATTGTCGCAGGGCAGGGATATATTGTCACGGGTGGGGATATATTGTCACCAGGTTGGATATATTGTCACAGGGTGGGATATATTGTCACCAGGTTGGATATATTGTCACGGGGTGGGATATATTGTCACTTGGTGCGATATATTGTCACGGGGTGGGATATATTGTCGCAGGGCAGGGATATATTGTCACGGGTTGGGATATATTGTCACCAGGTTGGATATATTGTCACAGGGTGGGATATATTGTCACCAGGTTGGATATATTGTCATGGGGTGGGATATATTGTCACAGGGTGGGATATATTGTCGCAGGGCAGGGATATATTGTCACGGGTTGGGATATATTGTCACCAGGTTGGATATATTGTCACAGGGTGGGATATATTGTCACCAGGTTGGATATATTGTCACGGGGTGGGATATATTGTCTCAGGGTGGGATATATAGTCACAGGGTGGGATATATTGTCGCAGGGCAGGGATATATTGTCACGGGTTGGGATATATTGTCACCAGGTTGGATATATTGTCACAGGGTGGGATATATTGTCACCAGGTTGGATATATTGTCACGGGGTGGGATATATTGTCACGGGGTGGGATATATTGTCGCAGGGCAGGGATATATTCTCACAGGTTGGGATATATTGTCACCAGGTTGGATATATTGTCACAGGGTGGGATATATTGTCACCAGGTTGGATATATTGTCACAGGATGGGATATATTGTCACAGGGTGGGATATATAGTCACGGGGTGGGATATATTTTCGCAGGGCAGGGATATATTGTCACGGGTTGGGATATATTGTCACCAGGTTGGATATATTGTCACAGGGTGGGATATATTGTCACCAGGTTGGATATATTGTCACGGTGCGGGATATATTGTCGCGGGGTGAGAGATATTGTCATCGGACAAGATAGATTGTCATGGGTCAAGATATATTGTCCCTGGGTGGGATATATTGTCACGGGGTGAGATATATTAGGAAGTGAACAAGCAGAAAAATGGGCAACAAGATCTAAGGCTAGGGTCAGATGAACGCATTTTCACGTTGTCTGTGAAAAAGTGCGTTCGAACGAATGGACGCATTTTTTCACGGAGTACGCGAGAGCGGTCATACGATGCGCATTTCTCGTCCGTGATTTTGTACGGATCATCAATAAAACACTTTGTGCATCTGAACGTTATGTTGGCCGGACATTAGCAGCGTCTGACATCTCCAATTCACACACACACGCCTCTAGCGGACGCAGCGCACTCTGTACATCAGTACTAGCAGTTTAACGTTCTCGAAAAAATGCGTTCATTTTCCACTTGCGTTGCGCAGCCGGACTTTCGTGCGACCGTACATTGTATATTGGCCGTCATTGCCCGGCATCTGCTGCTAGTGCGGCCGTAATTATGTGCGCCTGCACGCACGTTCGCACTGCCTCAGTCTGACCCTAGCCTAAGTGACTGTGGTTTTGACTGTGGCTCATTGATGCATGTGGGGAGTGAAGGCCAAACCCGTCTGTTCCCATCACACAGAAGAGCTACTGGAGCTCAAACTGCTGAAAAACTAAATTTTGGCCATGATAGAAAGGTGTCAGCACACGTGACACACCAAATTTTCACATTTTAGGCAAAAAGAGTGAGGCCGAGGGAAAACGGATATGGGAAAAATAATTAAAATTCATTTTTAACTTAAAATACACAGATCTCGACAAGCTAAATAAACGAGCCTGATAAAAAAAATATATAAATATATATATATATATATAATCTTGGTAGGTCACTAAACCTGCGAATGTTTATGGTATAAAACGTACAGGTTAGGTTTAATTAACCAAATTGGAACAAAAATGATGCAATTGGGAGATTTGGAGATTTTAGGGTAAAATTCACAATGTTCCAGAATTCCTGGCTCAGCATATAAACCCCGAATGGTTAATTATTAACGCGCCCAGAGAGGCTGCAGACAGATCAAAGTCATAATAATCCAAAGGTTGTGGCAAAGCGATTTCACAGGCCTCTAGGAGACGGAAAAAAGAAGAATAAAAAGTGGATTTTTTTTCTCCAGTTTACTCTGGGGACGAAATCCCGCGCAATCATTAGTGTCATATTTACCTCCGCACAAAGGTGAGAGCGATAAACGAGCGCTCGGCGATAAGAGATGCGGGTCATTACTTCACAGTAACGTGTGACCTTAGACTAATGTGCCCGTATTGTTTTGTTTGTGGTAGGGGGATATTCACTAAAAGGGTTATTCAATTAGCGACGAACTTGCCACCGAACCGTGAATTTCATGGCGGTTCAGCTATTCAGAAAGCTGTCAATTCGCCAAATACTGACGAACTGACAGTGAAATAAGGTGCAGTTCGCCTCCAATTGCCGAAATTCAGCGGCAGAAAAATCGTCCCATGGAAAAGCAATGGTTAATCTAGTCACAGAACGCCGAACTGCACCAAAATGTCAGTGAAATGCCCTGATTTTTGGTGATTCAGTTCGACAGGTTTAAACAGGCGTATCCCATAGCTTTTAACGTCAAAAATATTATCGTTTTTAATATCTTTTTATTCAACCGTTTATTCTTTTCATTTTCAGTAAACCGTCTTTTTATTTATTTATGTATTGGATTTTTTTTGGGGATCTTTTTGGATTTTTTAGGCAAAATTTATGATTCCCAATTTTTTTTTTTAAAGGCGTTTTTTTATATTCTGTAACAGAACTTTTTATTATTTTATATAAGGCCCTTTTTTGATTATTTCCACACATTTTCATGCATCTTTATTGTCTTAAATACCTTTTAAAGAATATCAGAGTTCTGTTTTATTTTTTCCTGCCGTTTGGCGGCGTTCGGCGGTCAGTTCGGTGGTTGACGTCAGACTTTGGCGGCTCCAGTTACAAGTATTTATAAAGCGCCAGTAAATTCCTTAGCGCTGTACAATGGGAGAGGCAGAATAACAAATATACATACACGGAACAGAAGGAGAGAGGACCCTGCACGCGAGCTCACAATCTAAGAGGTTCTTAGATTGTTCTAAGAGGTTCTAAGGCACACGTCGGGGACCCTGCTCGAGAGCTCACAATCTAAGAGGTTCTTAGATTGTTCTAAGAGGTTCTAAGGCACACGTCGGGGACCCTGCTCGAGAGCTCACAATCTAAGAGGCTCTTATATTGTTCTAAGAGGTTCTAAGGCACACGTCGGGGACCCTGCACGCGAGCTCACAATCTAAGAGGTTCTTAGATTGTTCTAAGAGGTTCTAAGGCACACGTCGGGGACCCTGCTCGAGAGCTCACAATCTAAGAGGTTCTAAGGCACACGTCGGGGACCCTGCTCGAGAGCTCACAATCTAAGAGGTTCTAAGGCACACGTCGGGGACCCTGCTCGAGAGCTCACAATCTAAGAGGTTCTAAGGCACACGTCGGGGACCCTGCTCGAGAGCTCACACTCTAAGAGGTTCTAAGGCACACGTCGGGGACCCTGCTCGAGAGCTCACAATCTAAGAGGTTCTAAGGCACACGTCGGGGACCCTGCTCGAGAGCTCACAATCTAAGAGGTTCTAAGGCACACGTCGGGGACCCTGCTCGAGAGCTCACAATCTAAGAGGTTCTAAGGCACACGTCGGGGACCCTGCTCGAGAGCTCAAAATCTAAGAGGTTCTAAGGCACACGTCGGGGACCTGCTCGAGAGCTCACAATCTAAGAGGTTCTAAGGCACACGTCGGGGACCCTGCTCGAGAGCTCACAATCTAAGAGGTTCTAAGGCACACGTCGGGGACCCTGCTCGAGAGCTCACAATCTAAGAGGTTCTAAGGCACACGTCGGGGACCCTGCTCGAGAGCTCAAAATCTAAGAGGTTCTAAGGCACAGGTCGGGGACCCTGCTCGAGAGCTCACAATCTAAGAGGTTCTAAGGCACATGTCGGGGACCCTGCTCGAGAGCTCACACTCTAAGAGGTTCTTAGATTGTTCTAAGAGGTTCTAAGGCACACGTCGGGGACCCTGCTCGAGAGCTCACAATCTAAGAGGCTCTTATATTGTTCTAAGAGGTTCTAAGGCTCTACATTCTGCACATGTCAGAGACCCTGACGAATAGGGAAGTGGAACTGCCGAAGCGCACCAAAGTGCGCCGGATGAGAAAGTACCAAAATTTCACCAAAATTCACTGAATTTCACTGAAAATTTCTGAATAACCCTTAAATAATTAAATAGTAACACACGGAATAATGGAAAATCCACCACAGCTGAAAATATCGATGATATGTATCTTTTCATTGCTTCAAAACTTATATTTTTATATTGTTAGGGATGTCCCAATCCAATATTTAGGATCGGGAACCGATCACAACAAATTTCAGGGATCGGGTATCGGCCTGTTGGCATCCAGACCCACCTCGAGCATTTGAGGGGCCCTGGGCGAGAACATTTTTTGGGGACCCTCACCATGCTTATACTCCACCTTTAATCAAACATAGAAACACACAATGAACCCCCCATCCGATCTTCCCGCCTCTCCCCAGGTAAACACCCCTGACTCCTCTCACCCCCAGATAGACACCCCTTCAACTCCTCTCCACAGATACACACAATGAACCCCCCATCCGATCTTCCCGCCTCTCCCCAGGTAGACACCCCTGACCCCTCTCACCCCCAGATAGACACCCCTTCAACTCCTCACCACAGATACACACAATGAACCCCCCATCCGATCTTCCCGCTTCTCCCCAGTGTCACGTATCCCCCTGAATACCAGAATATTGGTCCCTATACGCAATACGCTCTCTAGCCTTCCGATCCTTAAGTGGTCGGCACGTCTAGATAGATATTTCGGTTCACAAGACAGAGTACCCACAAGGGTTAATATCAGACAGATATACAAGGCCTTTAGATAGTTTGTTCTCCCCAGGACTTTAGTAATATAAGAGGTAGTCTGCTGTATGCTTAGGGTTACACACAGACTAACACCGGTACCAAAGTTAGGAAGCAGGACCGTTAGAGAAGTCGTTGCCAAAATCAGGAGTCATACACAGAGGTGGTTCTTTGCCAATGCCAGGGGTCATACACAGAGGTGGTTCTTTGCCAATGCCAGGGGTCTACACAGGGGTGGTTCTTTGCCAATGCCAGGGGTCATACACAAGGTGGTTCGTTGCCAAGGCCAGGAATCATTCACAGAGAATATTTATGCAGCCAGAAACAAAGGTCAGACACGGACAGTACCAAAAATCGCAAGAGCTCTGCGGGAATGCAATACCACGTCAGGGCACGGGTAAAACAGTGAAGCCGGGTTTTAAAACCGGCGGGTCCGCGTCATCATGCCAGGTCCCGCCCCCCGGCATCCCACGTGAGCGCAACCGGCTGCAATATCAATCGGCGCCTGGCCAGCGAGCAGCGTGGAAGCCGCTGCCAGGCGCCCAACGGATCGATACATTACAGAACCCCCCCCTCAAAGGGCGGCCACTGGACGACCCCCAGGGGCACGAGGATGAGCCAAATAGAAGGCTTTCACCAACCTAGGAGCATGGACTTCCGTAGCCGGGAGCCAAGAACGATCTTCTGGACCGTAGCCCTCCCAGTCAATCAAGTACTGTAAAGTCCCCCTAGATATCCTGGCATTCAGAATGGCCTTAACCTCAAACTCCTCCGCACCCTCCACGGAGACAGGAGGAGGCGGAGCATGGACCGGTATACCGGTTGCATAACAATGGCTTCAAGAGGCTCACGTGAAATACATTGTGTATCCTGATATGAGGAGGCAATGCCAAAGCATAGGAGACCGGATTGAGTCGCCTCAGAACTTTATAGGGGCCTATGTATCTAGGTGCCAACTTCATGGAGGGCACTAAGAGTTTAATATTCCGCGAGGAAAGCCAAACCATGTCTCCAACCTGATACACAGGTGCTTGCCTCCTGTGTCTGTCTGCCTTAATCTTCTGGATGGCACTGCTTTTCTCCAGTGCCTCTTTAACTCTCCCCCAAGTCTCCTTCAAGGATGCCAAATGCTCGTCTAAAGCAGGTATTGTGGTATCCGGAAAACGTAGCGGGGAGCACGGAGGATCGAAACCGTAAACAGTGAAGAAAGTGAATGTCCTGTGGATTTCACTCACTGCATTGTTCAAAGCATACTCTGCCCATGGTAGAAGATCAGACCAGTTATCCTGTTTGTCAGATTATAAAACATCTTAGATACTTTTCTATATTCTGATTAGCTCCGCGTTCTGCTGCTCCGTTAGTCTGGGGGGATAGGCCGAGGAGAAAGATAAGTCTATCCCCACATTCTTACAAAAACCCTTCCAGAATCTGGAGACAAATTGGGTACCCTATCGGAGACAATCCCAAGAGGGATACCATGTATGCGGACCACGTTGTTTATGGATATGGGCACCAGTTCGAGTGCCGAAGGTAGTTTACGAAGAGGAACATAGTGGCCCATCTTAGAGAACCGATCTATGATAGTAAGTATTACTGTATTACCTCTTGAAACAGGTAACTCCACTATAAAATCCATTGCCAAATGCGACCATGGTCGTTCTGGGATTGGCAAGGCTGGAGTAAACAATGGGTACTGTTTTGGGACTTTTATGTCTTGTGCACACCTCGCATACAGCTATGTAATCTTTTACATCTTGGCGTAACGAGGGCCACCAGAAGATTTTACTGATGCTGGACACCGTTTTGGTGATTCCCATATGCCCAGAAGTTTTATTGTCATGGTAAATGTTTAGTAATTCCTCTCTTTCATTTTCAGGTACAAAGAGTTTCGCGGGAGGTCTCCCCTCAGGAGCTGTGCCCTGAACGGTTTGCAACCTTTTCATCAAAGGAGACGAGACATTATCGTGGTAGAGGCTATTATCCGTTCTTGGGGTACAATGGGATGCTTGATCTTGGATATTATGCTCGTAAGATTCATACTGTCTTGATAGTGCGTCTGCTTTGATGTTTCTGGATCCAGGTCTATAGGTCAGGACATAATTAAAACTCGAAAGGAACAACGACCATCTCGCTTGCCTGGAATTTAGACGTTTAGCATCTCCAATGTATGTGAGATTTTTATGATCTGTTATGATAATGATGGGATCACTAGACCCTTCCAGTAAGTATCTCCATTCTTGCCAAGGCTGAAACGACTGCTACAACTCTCGGTTTCCTATGTCATAGTTCCTCTCTGCCGGGGACATTTCCGGGAATAGAAGCCGCATGGATGCAAGGGTTTATCGGGTGCCTCCCTTTGGGACCAGACTGCACCAAGACCTATTTCGGAGGCGTCAACTTCTACTTGAAATGGCAGAGTCGGATCTGGATGTCTGAGAACAGGGCAGTAGTGAATGCTTGTTTGAGCGCCTCAAAGGCTTGACTGGCTTGGGGTGTCCATTTCTGATTTCCACCCCTTTCTTTGTCATAGCCGTGAGAGGAGATACCAAAACTGAAAAGTCTTTAATGAATCTCCTATAATAATTAGTAAACCCCAGAAACCTCTGGATGGCAGCCCCTGGGGCAGAGGCCAGTCAATGATTGCTGAGAGCTCTTTTAGGATCCATCTGAAAACCGTCAGGAGTTATTATGTAGCCAAGGAAATGTACTGTTTTTATGTCAAATAAACATTTTTCCAGTTTACAAAACAACCCAGCCTCCAACAGTTTTTTCAATACTTGTTTCACATGGACATGATGGGTTTCAATATCAGGGGAGTATATCAGGATATCATCCAGATATACAATGACAAAAACTTGTAGAAATTCTCTTAGGGTATCGTTTATGAGGTCCTGAAAAACGGCTGGCGCATTACATAAACCAAAGGCATCACTAGGTATTCATAATGTCCACTTCGTGTATTAAAAGCCGTTTTCCATTCATGGTCTTTTTTGACCCTTACCAGGTTGTAAGCTCCGCGTAAATCGAGCTTAGTATAAATTCTGGCCCCTTTTAGTCGGTCGAATAGTTCCGTGATAAGAGGTATGGGATATGCGTTCCTTATGGTTATCCTATTCAAACCTCTATAATCAATGCAAGGTCGCAGATCTCCCTCTTTTTTGGAGACAAAAAAGAAACCTGCTCCTGCTGGAGAGGAGGACCGTCTGATAAATCCTCGCTCTAGATTCTCCCTTATGTACTCCTCCATAATGTCGTTTTCCTTTTGCGACAAGAGGTATACGTGTCCCCTAGGAGGCATAGTACCGGGGAGTAATTTATTGCACAGTCGTATGGGCGGTGTGGTGGTAGGACCTCAGTCCTGGATTTAGAAAACACCTCCTTTAATTCTTGATAACATTCAGGGACCTCTGTGGATAAAGGAGGAGCTGTGGCAATGTTGAGGCTACCGATCACATTGACCCTACCCAGACATTTTGACTGACAATGAGGACTCCAATATTTTATGTCTCTCTGGACCCAATCAATAACTGGGTTGTGTTCTACCAACCATGGAAACCCAAGAACGACAGGACATGAAGGAGATTCAATGATCTGAAAACATATTGTTTCATGGTGCAATACTCCTGTTACCATACATACATGAATAGTGTCGTGAGTAATACGTGGACAGGATAGCGGGTTCCCATCTATGGCTTCTACCATTAGAGGTTTTTCTTTGAGAACCAGAGGTATGAGGTTTTGCAGCAAAATGTTATCCATGAAATTACCTGAGGCCCCAGAGTCCAAAAACGCCTCAGTCTTGAGGTGAACCCTTTCCCAGGTTAGAGAGATTGGTAACAGAATCCTGGATTTTTTTTTCATTATCCACAAAGGAGGCATAAAGAGAACCAATAACCTGGGTGTTAGCTGTTCTTTGGCTTGATGTACCACTGTCACCCCTGCTACCCCTAGGTCTTTGAGGACATTGAAGGCGAAAATGGTCTGCCCCTGCACAATAGAAACATAGGCCCTTTTCCCTTCTGTGAGCTCTTTCTGCATCCGAAATACCAGTTTTTCCTATCTGCATAGGTTCTGCACCTGGCATTTCCCCTCTTACATTTTCCTGGTTACTGGATGTGCTGGTATTTTCTAGACAATAGAGGTAAAGGAGGCAAGACCCTTCTGGGTCTATCTCTAGGATGTCTCCTTTCCCTAATTTGATCATCCATGGCAATACAAAAATCAATAAGGTGATCAAGTGTCTCTGGCAATTTTAATGGAGCCAACTCGAACATAAAAGTATCATTTAGGCCTTCAGTAAAGGCTAATGTTAAGACATCGTTAGGCCAGAGAACCTCTGAAGTCAGAGTTTTTGAAGTCTATAGCATAATCAGAGACTCTCCTATTCCCTTGTTTTATATGCAACAAAGACCTACCCGCATTAGTAGCCCTTCTAGAGGGGTCAAAGGTCCGTTTTAGCTCTGAAGTAAAACCCTCGTAGTCATAAATGATAGGTTTTTGTTTTCCCCACAAGGGTGTAGCCCACAACAAAGCTTTCTCTGTCAGATGGTTGATCAGATAACCCACCTTGGCTTTATCCGTCATACATGACCCTGGGTTATTCTCAAACAAAATCTCCAGTTGAGTCAAAAAACCCCGGCACAAACTTGGGGTACCATCATACCGTAACGGCGCCTTCATACTAAGCCTATTTCTTTCGGGAGAGGCGGACTAACAATAGGCAATACAGGGTCGGGGAGGTTGTGGTTCTCCGCTGGACCGATTCAACAAGGTCTGAAGAGCAAGAGCAAACTGGTCCATTCTATGGTCCTGCTCTTCTTGTCTGGCTGCGATACGTGCCAACTGTATAGAGAGGTCTGCGGATCCATTGGCCCTGACGTAATGTCACGTATCCCCCTGAATACCAGAATATTGGTCCCTATACGCAATACGCTCTCTAGCCTTCCGATCCTTAAGTGGTCGGCACGTCTAGATAGATATTTCGGTTCACAAGACAGAGTACCCACAAGGGTTAATATCAGACAGATATACAAGGCCTTTAGATAGTTTGTTCTCCCCAGGACTTTAGTAATATAAGAGGTAGTCTGCTGTATGCTTAGGGTTACACACAGACTACACCGGTACCAAAGTTAGGAGCAGAACCGTTAGAGAAGTCGTTGCCAAAATCAGGAGTCATACACAGAGGTGGTTCTTTGCCAATGCCAGGGGTCATACACAGAGGTGGTTCTTTGCCAATGCCAGGGGTCATACACAGGGGTGGTTCTTTGCCAATGCCAGGGGTCATACACAGAGGTGATTCGTTGCCAAGGCCAGGAATCATTCACAGAGAATATTATGCAGCCAGAAACAAAGGTCAGACAACGGACAGTACCAAAAATCGCAAGAGCTCTGCGGGAATGCAATACCACGTCAGGGCACGGGTAAAACAGTTGAAGCCGGGTTTTAAACCGGCGGGTCCGCGTCATCACGCCAGGTCCCGCCCCCCGGCGTCCCACGTGAGCGCAACCGGCTGCAATATCAATCGGCGCGTGGCCAGCGAGCAGCGTGGAAGCCGCTGCCAGGCGCCCAACGGATCGATACGTTACACCCAGGTAGACACCCCTGACCCCTCTCACCACCAGATAGACACCCCTTCAACTCCTCTCCACAGATACACACAATGAACCCCCCATCGATCTTCCCGCCTCCTCCAGGTAGACACCCCTGACCCCTCTCACCCCCAGATAGACACCCCTTCAACTCTCTCCACAGATACACACAATGAACCCCCCACCGATTTCCGCTTCTCCCCAGGTAGACACCCCTGACCCCTCTCACCCCCGGATAGACACCCCTTCAACTCCTTCCACAGATACACACAATGACCCCCCATCCGATCTTCCCGCTTCTCCGAGGTAGACACCCCTGACCCCTCTCACCCCCAGATAGACACCCCTTCAACTCCTCTCCACAGATACACACAATGAACCCCCCATCCGATTTTCCCGCCTCTCCCCAGGTAGACACCCTTGACCCCTCTCACCACCAGATAGACACCCCTTCAACTCCTCTCCACAGATAGACACAATGAACCCCCCATCCGATCTTCCCGCCTCTCCCCAGGTAGACACCCCTGACCCCTCTCACCCCCAGATAGACACCCCTTCAACTCCTCTCCACAGATACACACAATGAACCCCCCATCCGATCTTCCCGCCTCTCCCCAGGTAGACACTTGCCCCTCTCACCCCAGATAGACCCCTTCAACTCCTCTCCACAGATACACACAATGAACCCCCCATCCGATCTTCCCGCTTCTCCCCAGGTAGACACCCCTGACCCCTCTCACCCCCGGATAGACACCCCTTCAACTCCTCTCCACAGATACACACAATGAACCCCCATCCCATCTTCCCGCTTCTCCCAGGGTAGACACCCCTGACCCCTCTCACCCCAGATAGACACCCCTTCAACTCCTCTCCACAGATACACACAATGAACCCCCATCCAATTTCCCGCCTCTCCCCAGGTAGACACCCCTGACCCCTCTCACCACCAGATAGACACCCCTTCAACTCCTCTCCACAGATAGACACAATGAACCCCCCATCCGATCTTCCCGCCTCTCCCCAGGTAGACACCCCTGACCTCTTCACCCCCAGATAGACACCCCTTCAACTCCTCTCCACAGATACACACAATGAACCCCCCATCCGATCTTCCCGCCTCTCCCCAGGTAGACACCCTTGACCCCTCTCACCCCCGGAAAGACACCCCTTCAACTCCTCTCCACAGATAGACATCCCATCTCCCCCAGATAGAGAGCTGGCCATTGCTGACACTTTTTACCACACGGAAGGTGTCATCAGTGGTGCAGGGCCCCCCAAAATGTGGATCCCAGATCATGCGCCCTGCTCGCAACACCCAAAGGGCCGGTGTTTTCACATCGATCCAATCCCTTTGACCTAACGGGCAGCGAGACTCCCAAGCCACCCAGTTGGAATCCCGTAGCTTCGGCATTGACTCACGGCATTTTCCCTTCATGCTCAAGGGTCGTGGAGAAGGTGGGGAAGCCGGTGCGAGCCTCCCTGCTGGAATTCCGTCGACCACAGATTGCCCCGTGACTCGCGAGCAGGCAGGAGAGACGCAGAGAGTGAATCCCGAAGCCCCTGGCCTCAGTTTACCAACCGAGCGGCAGGTCTGGCTGCAGGGCCTGTGGTATTGGATCGAGACTCGTTATTGGCCGATGCCGATTACTGCGCACGGCTTTGGGTCAGATTGATGGTCGTGTCTGGTCTTCTGACCGACCTTCCAGAGTGTCTGAAAGTTGTTATACAAGACACGTTCCATTGCCTCCGTGACTTGGACCTTCCTCGCCACCACCGCACAGTCTCTAGATCCTCACTCGCTGCTCGTTCTGTGAATTTATGTAGGAGTGTTTTACATCCGTAACCCCGGGAGGAACGGCAGAAAAGGTTTCGCTACGCCTTCATTACTGAATTCTATTTCCTTCCATGTCTGTATGTATCATCAGAGAGAGAATCATTGAGCTGCAAAAGGCAGAGACTCGCTGCAAGTGAAAGATCTATATGGCTTCGCGATCTTATTGCCAGCGGCGGCTCCATTCAGTTGGGGCAATTTTTTTTTAATGTCGCGTGAAAGGCTGAAAAAGATAAAAGAGTAAAAAAAATAAAAAAAAACTATTGGACATATGAAATCTTATCAATATGGGAACTCAAAGGGACACTACCACGTACATAAGCTGTGACTAGACTTGTGCAACACAAATAAAAACACATTATAAAACACATTATAAAACACATTATAAAACAAATGCTGCTCGGTTGGTTTTTTTGTTTGAAGTAATTGCATGTAAAAAAGAAAAAAGAAAACGAGATTTTATTCTCCTGTTTTCAGCCATGCCTGCGGGACTTAACATCGCCCACTGACATCATCGCTCAAGGACGTGAAGACATCAGACAGATGAGACTTCCCCTGGGCAGGAACATCCCTATAGAGGAGATACAGATGTCCTTTAGACCTCCGGATACCAAACATGACCATGTTTTCTGTAAAAATATTTTATTCTAATGTAGGACTACTGTTCAACAATGCTGCTGCACTAACGCACCATCTCATTTCCCATGATGCCAGAAAGTGTGGAGGTGATGGCACAATGCGGTATTACGCATTGTTGCATCAAAAACCTGAACCGCCGCACTGCAGCGAGGGGCACTGGGGGGTAATTTGCAACACTGTGTCTCTAATCTTTACACCTCACAACTTCAAGTTAGGTGTCTTTGGAAAGGTCAGAGTCTGGCCTTTCCAATGATACCAAACATGACCATGTAAAATCAAAAAGAAAAAAAAAAACAACACAGATTTTTTTTTTTATTTTATCTTGTGGTTTTTTTGGGGGGCCAAGAAAATGTTTTGACCAGGGCCCTGTCGATATTAAAGACGGCCCTGCCTGAGAGGTATGTATATCAGGAATGACCGGCGTCTGACAGGATGCATTGGCCTTTCACTCATTGGGCTGAGGGTCTTGGGAATGACCGATCATGGCTGCTGGCGTGGCTTCCCATAGTCGGCCGTCGCTTTGCTCTCTGGAATTCTTGTATAATTCAACGACTCCGACTAAAACCTAACTGAAAATAGCTGAGGGTATATATCATCGCGCCCCCCCCCCCCCGCGCCACTGCCACTTTCCCTTCATTTTTTGACATAGCTAATGATGACATCTTTATTAATCTGAATATTTTTTTCCTGGTGTTGAATCACATTACATTCCTTACTAATTATCCCTGATGGCATAAAATGAAGTTAGCGCGTAGCGCGTCACGTGACGGTAAATTTATGGGCAGCATTATAAATAAGCAGGAAGCTAAAAATAAGATTTGGGCATCAATCTACACCGTGGCACCGGCGTTCCCTTAGAAAGAGATCCAGCGCAGAAACGCCATGTTAATGTACAATTTCTTTTATTGTAATGATAAAACATTCAATCATTTTCCAGATTTTCTCTCGGTGTGGAAGTTAATATCTCTGTTCACATCTCTAAAGACTATGGGGTGAAAGCAAATGATAGTGATTAGAGATACAAAGGGTTAATCGAAGAGAATCGAAAAGTCACCGCACGTTCGGTGACTTTTCGCTCTCTTCAATTCGGTGCGATTCGGCGATCCCATTTCGGCGACCCTGCGGTGTATTCAGCAAGCACCGCAGGGCTGTCGTAGTGCAGGGAAAAGCCGACGAAACACTCGCCGAACACTCACTGCAAAACCCGACCAACGCTCACCGAAACCAGCAAAAACATCTGGATTAACCCCGCCGAACACGCCGGAGAAACCTGAGCAGCCGCCGGTCACAGCGCAGAGCAGTCGCCGGAAAAACCCGACACCGCAGACGAATGGAGTGAGGAAAAAAAACAGTACGCTTGAATGTTTGGAAAGTGAAACGCTGTTTGCGAAACTACTGAGCGAAAATGTCTGAAATTTACATATAACGATCCAATGAATGATAATAAAAAGGGCTGTTACAGAAAAAAACGATTAAAAGAAAAAACGGAAAAAAAGTTTCGCTAAAAAATCCCGAAAAAAGCCTAAAAGATCTTAAAAAATCTATAAATAAAGAGACTTTTTGCTGCAGAATTTTATAATGAACGGTTTATTAGATATTGAATTAAAACGGGAATATTTTTAACATTGAAGCCTATGGGATTCTCCTGAATAAACTTGCCGAATTAAACCACCGAATGGCAGGGCAATTCGGCAACGTTTCACTGCTGGTTTTTGTTCTCTGAATAGACGAAGCATTGCTTCTCTATGGGGGAGTCACTGCCCTCGAACAGGCACCGAACAGGCACCGTATGTGCAGGCAATTCGCCAAGATTTGGCGAACTGCCTGCTCTCTGGATAGCCGAATGGCCAAGAAAGGTAACCGTACCCTAGCCCCAATTCGAAGCTCTTTGAATAACCCTTACAGTAAAACATGCGCTGCTCGCTTAATGGGACGCAACCACTTACATAAGCTTACTTGTGCAATACAAATAAAAACACATTATAAAACACATTATAGAACACATGCTGCTGTTTTTTCTTTGTTTGAAGTAATTGCATGTAAAATGGAAAAAATGAAACGAGTTGTTTTTTCTCCTGTTCTCATTCCTGCCTGCGGGACTTAACCCCGCCCTTTGACGACATCAGACATGGGACTTCCCTCCAGGCCAGGCAGGGACATCCCTATGGAGGAGATACAGGGGTCCTTTGGACCTGCAGATATCAAACATGACCATGTAAAAATATTTGATGTAAAAAGTAAAAAAAATTAAAATTCCTTTTTTTTTTAAATTCTAATGTAGCAATACTGTTCACTTTTCACTTTTTAATTATAAAGTGAACAATTCTAATTAAAGAAAATTCATCTCCTGTTTCCATTTTGTGGATTTTTCCCATGATGCAACTTTACCAAAATCTGTACGAAAGTCTTTTTAATGCTATGGTTTAGCTTATCCGGTATTTAAAAAATGTGTCTAAATAATAAAAAAAAGTCCTTTAACCCTTTCGCTACTGAGGCTTTTCCCGCCCTTGTGCTGAGGTCATTTTTACCGGTTTCGCTCATCATGTTTAACCGCGTTTTGAAGCCTTATTTTAGTATATGACCCAGACATATTATATATCGTTCTTTCCGTCAGACTCGGCAGATTCATAATATGTCATTATTATATGTATACGTCATGACCTGTCTGTTTATTATAACAAAAAATGCAATAAAATTAGAATTTTCAAAAATTTACAGCGTGTAAAGTGTTTTTTTCACATTTTAACATGCAAGCGTTTGCGGTTATATTTTCTATGGGGTGCGCTTGTTAAAAAAATTAGAAATGGGGTCTCGTTACTTTTTTTTGGGGGGAAATTTCGCTATTTTTAACAAATGCACCCCATACAAAAATCGGTAGTGCAGCATCATTGTTCACATTATAAATTAAATGGGAACAATATTGCTGCATTAACAAAACAAATAAAAAACTTGTTTATTTTTTTTTATTATTTTTTTTATATATATTTTTTTTTTATTTTTAATTTGTATTTGTTTTAAAAAACTTTTTTCATGGTCATGTTTGATATCGTTGGAAAGGCCATGCTCTGGCCGATCCAACAATATCAAACATTAACCCCTAGCTGCCACGGATCGGGAGATAGGGGGTTCATTGGAACCCCCTATCTCCACCATTGGTGGCAGCTAGGGGTTAACTCCAGGACTGGCGTCATTGTGCTATGCACGATGATGCCAGTCCTCAGGGGGAGTTCCCGGAGCCTTGGCCGACATCCAAGATGTCGGCCAGCTCTGGGAAAGGATCACGAACCGGCGCTTTTCGGCGCCGATTCGTGATCTGGCCCCCATGGGGTTAATGCCAGGTACCGTTTGGAAGGGCAGGCTGTGCCCTTCCAAACGGTGCCTGGCATTAAGCTCAGGACCCCGGCGATCGGGAGGGAGAGAGGTCCGAAGGACCTCCCCCCCTCCCTTTCAGGCGCTTCCTCCGCACACGCAGGGGTGGCGCCTGAAATAGATGTCATCGCGCCACCGCGATGACATCTATTGTGCCCGCGGCGGTCCCGGAGTGACGGGCTGACATCCAAGATGTCAGCCCTCACCGGGGGGCACAGCTATCGGCCGGGATCCGGCCGATCGCAGGCTGCTTTGAGAGGACGCGCTCAGCGTGTCTTCCGCAGCCAACCCTTCCTGCGGCAGGACGCGCTGAGCGCGTCCTCTGCAGCGAAGTGGTTAAAATAGAATAAACAGGTCTGTTACAAAATAAAAAAGGTCTTAAAAAAATCTTTTAAAAAAATACTATAAGCACAAATAGCTGTTTTAAAAAATTTAACAAATGGGTTTTGTAAAAAAAATAAAAAGAATAAACAGTCTTTAAAAAAATAAAATAAAAAAGATATTTAATTTATTACATTGAAACCCATGGGATTCGCCTCTTTAAGGCTAGGGTCAGACTAACGCATTTTTCGCGACGTCCGTGAAAAAGTGCGTTCGAACAAATGGACGTATTTTTTCACGGAATACGCGATAGCGGTCATACGATGCGCATTTTCGCCCGTGATTTTGTACGGATCATCAATAAAACACTTTTTGCGTCTGGACGTTATGTTGGCCGGACATTAGCAGCGTCTGACGTCTCCTAATCACGCACACACGCCGCTAGCGGACGCAGCGCACTCTGTACGTCAGTACTAGCGGTATTGCGTTCTCGAAAAAAATGTGTTTGTTTGCCGCTTGCGTTGCGCGGCCGCACTTTTGTGCGACCGTACTTCGTACATTGCCCGTCATTTGCTGCTACTACGGCCGTGATAAAGTGCGGCTGCACGCGCGTTCGTCTGACCCCAGCCTTAATCAGTCGAATTGAAACACCGAAATCAGGGTATTTCGCCAATTTTTCGGTGTAATTCGGCGTTCTCTGAATAGACGATTCAATGGGACAATTGCGATGCTGCCAAATCGCAGCGAATGGCGCCACATTTCGCTGTCAATTCGCCTGTATTAGTATATAACCCCTCATATATAATATATATTCTCCAAATCCTCCATATATACACTCACGCGTAGTAGAGCTCTTTTAATCTGGAGTCTCACTCCCCTGCTTGACGGCATGGCGCTCCATACAGCCAATTTGGAAGGCAGTGGAGAGGTCTGGCAGGCTAATGCAATTATCTTCCCTTGCTGTGTCTCAGAATGTTTAGGCGTTCCGTACACATTGTGCTACCCCAAGGTTATAGTCTTCTTTTTTTTTTTTATCAAACATCTGACATGCTGAACAACTCCACACCGAGACAGGATTTATTATGCCCCATCCCCAAAATACAATTTACGCATTCCCTGGTATATATTGGCAGGACATTCCGCGGGTGATTAAGGAAATTCATATTGTTATCATAACATTTCGCGGTCTGGTGAAATTAAAATCCCATTTTATTTAAAGCCTGGGAAATGTGATCAAATAAAACAGATAAGGCTAGGTAGGGTCAGACGAAAGCATTTTTCCCCGCGAACGTGAAAAAGTGCGTCCGAACGCATTGACGTATTTTTTCACGGAATGCGCAAAAACGGTCAGACGACGCGCATTTTCGGGCGTTATTTTGTACGGATCGTCAATAAAACTCTTTTTGCGTCTGGACGTTATGTAGGCTGGACATTAGCAGCGTCTGACATCTCCTAATCACGCAAACACGCCGCTATGCCGCAGCTGCGCACTCAGTACGTCAGAACTAGCGGTTCAGCGTTCTCAAAAAAATGCGTTCAAATTCCACTTGCGTTGCACGGCTGGACTTTTGTGCAGCCGTACATCGTATATTGGCCGTCATTGCCCGTCATCTGCTGCTAGTGCGGCCGTAATTATGTGCGCCAGAACGCACGTTAAAAGTGCGCTGGTCTGACCCCAGCCTAAGACCATGTAATGTATTGAAGATGGTAAATCCTCCATACCTCAACGCTCAGTGGTGGCTGCCAGGTGACATTTCAGGTTGGTGGGGCGTCAGACTGGATACATTAATGTTTTTATTCACCAACAGGAATATGTCTGTACAGCACTACTACTCCGAAATATGTGGACGATCCCATATATAGGGAATAAACTGTACAGACATATTCCTATTAATGAGGAAAATGAAATTCCCATAAATTACAAGTGTAATCCAGAAATTAGCCACAAGTTGCATACGTATATAAAACATTATTCAGTATAAAAAAAATCAAAAAGTGAAAAAAGCATTACTTGCTAAAAATAAAGACTGAACGCTGATCCCACCCATTTTACATTAAATAACTTTGAGTATACAAAACTTTAGTGAATGAAATAAAAAAAAATCTTGTTTACTATTGCACCTTTATTTTTTATTTATTTGTGTTTATTTGTGTTTAGCACATTAAAGGGATACTCTAGGCAACATGACCACCTAAGCGTTTTCAGGTGGTCATGATGCCCTGAGTATGCCCTTTTCTTCTGCTGCCCCCTCCGCTGAGCCGATCGGCTGAAACAGCTGAGAGACGCGGAGGACTTTACTCCGCCCTCCCAGCTGTCAGTCAGCAGAGCGGGATTTGTATTTCCCGCTTCTGCCGACTATTGCCGAGTAGGAGACGTCATCGCGCTTTCAGCACGATGACGTCTCCTACTCGCCGCAGTAGCTGGCGGGAGCGAGCCACCAGCAAAAGTCGGCGGCTGTTATTAGTGTTGCGCGCATCCTCTTGCGCGTAACACTAATCAAAGAAGGTGGAGCCAGGAGGAAGCCTGCTGATTGGCTGATTTACGTGCTGCGCTTTGCACGTAAACCTTCAGCCAAGTTAAAGATTTCCCACAATGGGAGCGGAAGAGGAGGGAGGTGAGTAAAAAAAAAAAACGCTGTTGGAAAAGTGTCGTTTTTAGGGTAAGCATAACATAAAAAATATATATATATATATACTGATTAACTAGGTAGGACAATAGGTATAATGTAATGTAAAAAAAGGGGGGTGATTTTCAGCCTAGAGTGTTCCTTTAAGGTAAACGTTAGGTGCATTTTCTGTCAGAAAGTGTTTAAGGCAGGCACCTGGTGTGTGTAGCAGATGAAATTCAGCATTCAAACCTCAAACAGAGTTTGCTTTGGGCAGTGTGTTTGACGCTAATTCTAAGATCTCCTCTAGAGAGCCCTTGTTAGATTTCTGTACACTGGTCATAGGCAAAAAGTCGCGTAATCTTTCTTTTTCTACTTCTCTGCATAGTAACAGTTGAGGAGACAATGACACTGCTTAAAGGACATAACACATTTTATCAATCAGGCACGTGTTAAACAATAGAAAAAAAATTATACAGTTTAAATTATTTTTTTTTAAATTCCAAAAAATATGGTAGGGTGCTGCCCCATCTGAACCTATGGACGAGCCACCACTGCATGATAGGTTTTCTTTACTTCCTTTATGATGCGGTACACTCATTTGCATTAAGGGGACATTCTATTTTTTTTCTTTATTTATTTTCTTTTCATTTTGAGGTTAGATTACTTCTTTTGAACTTATTTTACCCAGACATCTCACACCTATTAATATCATTTGGTCCCTTAGAGCCGCTGACAGTATGAGAGCCTCTTTTCAATGACGTCTATCCGTAACTGCCCACATGGAGAGTGAATGGGTGATGCCAAAGTTATCATAAAGGGGCAGACTGAGCATGTGCGAAATGTCTTCAAAATGTCACATCTCTAATAAACCAGCTCATTACTCACAAACGACGAAGTGACTGGCTTCTCATTTACATTGTCTGGACTGAAATGTGATTTTTTTTTTAAGCTTAAATTCCACCGCCGCCTGTTCTAGAAATTTTTGATATTTATTTTGCTGTAGTTTAATTAAACCAGTAAACTTTTTTATTTTACAACTTCCAGTGGAGTTTTGTGAGATTTTTTTTAACTCCTCAGCCTGAGATGGCTCAAGGGGGTGTGTGTTCAGATAGCAAGGATGATTCTAATATTAACTCTGAAAGGCTCAAGGTTTTTTCCTTTCCCATTGCAAATGTGCAGAGTAAACAATCATTCATACATATATACACGTGTACAGGGGTCAAGTTGAGGGGGACTACGTGGGAACGCAGGGCCCCTACTATTTTTGCAGTGGGAAATGAGTTCCTGTGGGTTCCAAACACTATAAAGTTTGTATTCAGGTGTTCAGTCTTATCTTTCCCTGTTAAGTATCAATAAATATAGGGTGTATCATGTATTTTGCCAAAATTCACATATATATGGGGTTTATGGCTGTCATAGAAGGAGACAGTCCCCCTCTCAGAGCTGCCACTGAACTAAAAATCCATACAGACTTGCAAATGCCTCACAGATCTTCTGAACAGATAGGGATGCTGGATGCTCGGTGAGCTTCAACTGTTTTCCCCTCCAAGACTCCTAATGCAAGTGGCAGCTAAATATAGTTTTGGGGGGAAAGGGGGGTATATAAATATATATGTGCAGGGGTGAAGTCCTAAAAATCAGAAGTGAGGGAACTCACCAAGATTTCTGTCCTCCAACCAGCAATGATCAACTCGCACTTAACATAAACTCAAACTCAAATCTGATATATTTATATATATATATATATATTTATATATATATATCAGATTTGAGTTTGAGTTTATGTTAAGTGCGAGTTGATCATTGCTGGTTGGAGGACAGAAATCTTGGTGAGTTCCCTCACTTCTGTTTTTTAGGACTTCACCCCTGCGCATATATATTTATATACCCCCAAAACTATATTTAACTGCAACTTGTATTGGGAGTCTTGGAGGGGAAAACAGTTGAAGCTCACCGAGCATCCAGCATCCCTATCTGTTCAGAAGACCTGTGAGGCATTTGCAAGTCTGTATGGATTTTTAGTTCAGTGGCAGCTCTGAGAGGGGGGCTGTCACCTGCTGTGACAGCCATAAACCCCTCCCACAAGGAAACACGTCATGCAGCATGCCGCAGCACTGACAGCAAACAGGAAGCACGGGGAGATTGCTTTACAAGGTTTTTTTGAAAAAACTCTCCATCTGTCTGTAGTTTAAGTAGCGCAATGTATAGGCAGATTTGGGAGATCTTTCAAATGAAATAAAGTTGTTTTGGGCACGATCGGGTGCACTGTAGTGTATTACTGTAATATATACACAAACAGCGCTGGTAATCCGCAATAAAAACAGGACACGAGCCTGAATAAATGTTATATCACTCCAACGTTTTGCTGGGGGAAAGCTGGCAAGATCTACTTAATTTTATCTTTCGAAAGGAATTACTGTTTTGCCTGAATTTAATATATGTAATTTATGGGTTACATGACTGAGACAGTTCTAAAATGACAGCAGCGTAGAAAATAAAATTGCAGAACCAAGAACGGATATTTTGTTCGTATTATAAGCATTTATCTATTCCATTTGTAGAAATAGATCAAAGTATCGCTGCACAAATGAGACGCAGGGGAAAAATTAATAAATCGGGAAAAAAATAATTAGAGGATATAAATTTTTTGAACGTTTCGATCTGCCGTATAATTTTGCTACGCGCGGCGTATTCATTATCCGATGGAGGGATTTTCACACGCTTTTGCATTACAAAGTGGAGGGACGTTGACAAGCGTTGATACAATGTCGCTTGTTGATTTTTAAACGTATTATGTGGCGCCCTCTGGTGACTCACTAGTGCAGTACGAGCGAACAATACTCTTGCTTATCTTGATATAAAGGGATTCTCCGTGGGCCTGTGGCAGGAATGGGCTATCAATCATTTCAGGACAAAGAAACATAGAAACATAGAAAAATGTCGGCAGATAAGAACCTTTCGGCCCATCAAGTCTGCCCAATTACATGGATACTTTACCTGGATTTATCTTTTGTTTAGGATAGCCTTATGCCTATCCCATGCCTGCTTAAATTCAATTACTGTTTTGGCCTCTACCACTTCTACTGGAAGACTGTTCCATGTATCCACCACCCTCTCAGTAAAATAATGCTTCCTGATGTTACTTTTAAACCTTTGCCCCTCTAATCTAAGACTATGTCCTCTTGTTTTGCTACTTTGTTTCCTTTTAAATACACTCCCTTCCTCTACCTTGTGGATTCCCTTTACGTAATTAAAACATTCATATCCCTTCCCTATATTGGCTCACATGAGCGTCTTAAGTGACTCTATTAATAAGGGTCAGTCCCTATTCTGTACATATCACTCACTCGATTTCTACTTTTGTACATATCCCCTCGTTTTAGGGATTTCTTCTCATTATGTTTGGGGTGTGCAGGTGTTTTTTTTTAGATTTTTTTACTATTAAATTGGGCTTTCATTTGTCGTTTTAGAGGTCATGCTTAGATTTGGGTGTGTGTCTTTTGAGAGTCTCCTCCATATATTCAGGGTGTGCGGGTGTCTTTTTAGGGGCTCCTCCATATATTCAGGGTGTGCGGGTGTCTTTTTAGGGGCTCCTCCATATATTCAGGGTGTGCGGGTGTCTTTTTGTGGCTCCTCCATATATTCAGGGTGTGTGGGTGTCTTTTTAGGGGCTCCTCCATATATTCAGGGTGTGTGGGTGTCTTTTTAGGGGTTCCTCCATATATTCAGGGTGTGCGGGTGTCTTTTTAGGGGCTCCTCCATATATTCAGGGTGTGTGGGTGTCTTTTTAGGGGCTCCTCCATATATTCAGGGTGTGCGGGTGTCTTTTTAGGGGTTCCTCCATATATTCAGGGTGTGCGGGTGTCTTTTTAGGGGCTCCTCCATATATTCAGGGTGTGCGGGTGTCTTTTTAGGGGCTCTTCCATATATTCAGGGTGTGCGGGTGTCTTTTTGTGGCTCCTCCATATATTCAGGGTGTGTGGGTGTCTTTTTAGGGGCTCTTCCATATATTCAGGGTGTGCGGGTGTCTTTTTGTGGCTCCTCCATATATTCAGGGTGTGTGGTGTCTTTTTAGGGGCTCCTCCATATATTCAGGGTGTGCGGGTGTCTTTTTAGGGGCTCCTCCATATATTCAGGGTGTGCGGTTGTCTTTTTTTGGCTCCTCCATATATTCAGGGTGTGCGGGTGTCTTTTTAGGGGTTCCTCCATATATTCAGGGTGTGTGGGTGTCTTTTTGTGGCTCCTCCATATATTCAGGGTGTGCGGGTGTCTTTTTTGTGCTCCTCCATATATTCAGGGTGTGCGGGTGTCTTTTTGTGGCTCCTCCATATATTCAGGGTGTGTGGGTGTCTTTTTAGGGGCTCCTCCATATATTCAGGGTGTGTGGGTGTCTTTTTGTGGCTCCTCCATATATTCAGGGTGTGCGGGTGTCTTTTTAGGTTCTCCTCCATATTTTCAGGGTGTGCGGGTGTCTTTTTAGGGGTTCCTCCATATATTCAGGGTGTGCGGGTGTCTTTTTGTGGCTCCTCCATATATTCAGGGTGTGCGGGTGTCTTTTTGTGGCTCCTCCATATATTCAGGGTGTGCGGGTGTCTTTTTAGGGGTTCCTCCATATATTCAGGGTGTGCGGGTGTCTTTTTGTGGCTCCTCCATATATTCAGGGTGTGCGGGTGTCTTTTTAGGGGCTCCTCCATATATTCAGGGTGTGTGGGTGTCTTTAGGAGTTCCTCCATATATTCAGGGTGTGTGGGTGTCTTTTTAGGGGCTCCTCCATATATTCAGGGTGTGCGGGTGTCTTTTTGTGGCTCCTCCATATATTCAGGGTGTGCGGGTGTCTTTTTGTGGCTCCTCCATATATTCAGGTGTGCGGGTGTCTTTTTAGGGGTTCCTCCATATATTCAGGGTGTGCGGGTGTCTTTTTGTGGCTCCTCCATATATTCAGGGTGTGCGGGTGTCTTTTTAGGGGTTCCTCCATGTATTCAGGGTGTGTAGGTCTGGTGTCTTTGGTTGTTTGAAAAGTCTGGGTATAGCTACATCTCTGGTGCGCACACACACGCACACATGCACACACACGCACATATATCTATATATATTTATTTGCATCTCAAGAGACATAAAAATGGAAAATATGAGATATATTGTGTATATAGGTGTGAATGCTCTGCGTTAATCCCAGGATAATGTGCGTTTATGATCTAATCATCCATTCCGTTGTTCATGTCTTTATTCCTTTTCTTTAGGCGACACTCCATTTATCACAAAGATCCCCGTTTCCTTTTATCTCGTTACACGCATCGTCCAATCATTCCCTTTTAATCTGAATTCCGAGGCAGCCTTTTCTTAGCTTTTGATCTCGAGCAGATGCATGCTGGGAAAAGATGGCGTTGTACTCGGGCGAAATCAATTACAACAGGCGTTTTACCCACAGTCGTTTGAGCTAAAAACAGAATTCCCATTACCGAGATTGGATATCTTCAAATATTTACAGGGGGGGAGGAGGAGGAGGGGGAGGGGGAGGGGGAGGGGGAGGTGAGATACGATTTGAGATGCGACGCACATCATCGCAGATTTTCTGCTAATCAGCACATTGCATTGAGATGTCCGTGCATGGCGGATGGAGAACCAATTTCAATCTGTATTCTTCTTCGTGTTTTTTTTTTTTTCTCCCAAGGATAAAGAGGTTGATTTCTTTCAGAATGCGAGATATTAAAGCGCCGCCGAGACAGAAATACATTATTCTTGGTGATCTCTATCTCTAGGACGTATAGCTCTGCGCGTTGTAACTGATTGATAGACCCAGATACATTTTAAATAGCCGTAAAACACGTTGTCGAATGGGAGATATAACGACTTGTTTCCGGCCGCGGATTTCTTTCTCGGGCGCGCAAGGCAAAAGGTCTCATAGAAAATGAATTAAAAAGGGAAAAAAACCAACAAAAATGATCACAGCTCAGTCAGCACATCAGAAGCTTGTTATCCAGACAAGATTAGAAGAAAATTGTCCATATCTTTTATTATTGATTCCATCAGGGTTATTCAAAGAGAATCGAAAAGCTACCGCACGTTCGGTGACTTTTCGTTCTCCTCAATTCGGCACGATTTGGCGATCCCATTTCGGCCATCGTAATGCAGGGAAAAGTCGCCGCAAACCCACCGAGAACTCACCGCAAAACACGGCGAAGGCATACCGGAAACCCGCAAAAACATCTGGATTAACCCCGCCGAAAACGCCGGAAAAACCCGAGCAGGAGCCGATCACGCCGGAAAAAGCCGACACCGCAGACGAATGGAGTGAAAAGAAAAAAAAAACGTTCGCTTGAATGTTTGAAAAGTGAAACGCTGTTTGCAAAGAAACTACTGAGCGAAAATGTCTGAAATTTACATATGATCCAATGAATGATAATAAAAAGGGCTGTTACAGAAAAAAGAACAAACGTTTAAAAAAAATAAAAAATAAGACAAATCGGAAAAAACGTTTGGCAAAAAAAATACCGAAAAATGCTTAAAATATCCCAAAAAATCTATAAATAAAGAGACTCTTTACTGCAGAATATTATAATCAACGGTTTATTAGATATTGAATTAAAACGAGAATATTTTTAACATTGAAGCCTATGGCATTCGCCTGAATAAATCTGCCACATGAAGCAACCGAATGGCAGGGCAATTTGGCAACTTTTCACTGCTGGTTTTGTGTTCTCTGAATAGCCGAAGCAGTGCTTTTTTATAGGGATTTCACTGCCCTCAAACAGGCACTGAACAGGCACCGTATGTTCAGGCAATTCGCCAACATTTGGCAAATTGCCTGCTGTCTGGATAGCCGAATGGCCAGGAAAGGTAACCGTACGCTGACTTTCAGCGTTCGGTTACCTTTCGGCAGCCATTCGGATCTCTTTGAATAACCCTGCATGTTTTGTGTCCTCTATCTGCATATCATTGTTGTATACACAGGGGCAGACTGCCAACTCTTGGGGGCCCCAGGCAATAGGAAAGCAAGGGGCCCCTAACATTGTGCCGGCCAGCATTAAGTCTGGCTGTTGATACTATTGCCCTTTACTTTTATCTACGGTGGCATGGGACCCGGCTGAAGGACATGATGGACCAAGCGTCACCGGGCCCCCTATGAAGCCAGGGCCCTCTAGTAGTGCACTATTACCCTAATGGTCAGTCCGCCCCTGGTTATAAAGTATCGTTAGATCCCTCTTTTGTGTCCACTCTCAGGCTTGACCGTGCACTATGGGAACCATTATCCATAAATGGTCTTTGTATTAAGCAGGGGTCAAGTCCTGGGAAAAAAAGTGAGGGAACTCACCCACGAATTCCACAACCCCCATTACCTGAAGAAAATATATATATATCACGAGTATAGCAGCGCGTGCCGGTGATACCATTTTAATTGGGTTAACTTTACATTTAAAAGACAAGCTTTCAAGAGTGTAAACTGGAAACTATACTGATCAGTGAAAGGTATCACTACGTACAGGTATACTCGTTATTGTGGCAACTGGACTAACGCGTTATATATACAATATATATATATATATATCTCCAGGCACAGACCCCCAGAATAATATACACAGTGCTGAACCCCCAGAATAATATACACAGTGCTGAACCCCCAGAATAATATGTACAGCGCTGAGCCCCCAGAATAATATACACAGCACTGAGCCCCCAGAATAATATACACAGCACTGAGCCCCCAGAATAACATACACAACACTGAGCCCCCAGAATAATATACACAGCGCTGAGCCCCCAGAATAATATACACAGCACTGAGCCCCCAGAATAATATACACGGCACTGAGCCCCCAGAATAACATACACAACACTGAGCCCCCAGAATAATATACACAGCGCTGAGCCCCCAGAATAACATACACAACACTGAGCCTCCAGAATAATATACACAGCACTGAGCCCCCAGAATAATATACACAGCACTGAGCCCCCAGAATAATATACACAGCACTGAGCCCCCAGAATAATATACACAACATTGAGCCCCCAGAATAACATACACAACACTGAACCCCCAGAATAACATACACAGCACTGAACCCCAAGAATAATATACACAGCACTGAGCCTCCAGGATAATATACACAGCACTGAGCCCCCAGAATAATATACACAGCACTGAACCCCAAGAATAATATACACAGCACTGAGCCTCCAGGATAATATACACAGCACTGAGCCCCCAGAATAACATACACAGCACTGAACCCCAAGAATAATATACACAGCACTGAGCCTCCAGGATAATATACACAGCACTGAGCCTCCAGGATAATATACACACAGCACTGAACCCCAAGAATAATATGCACAGCACTGGTTATATGGATATATTTTCCCCAGTTCACATGGATATAATTGCCCCAGCTCATATGGATAATGCCCCCAGGTCTCATGGATAATGCCCCCAGCTCTCATGGATAATGCCCCAGGTCTCATGGATAATGCCCCAGCTCTCATGGATAATGCCCCAGGTCTCATGGATAATGCCCCAGGTCTCATGGATATTGCCCCCTGGTCTCATGGATAATGCCCCAGCTCTCATGGATAATGCCCCAGCTCTCATGGATATTGCCCCCCTGGTCTCATGGATATTGCCCCAGCTCTCATGGATAATGCCCCAGCTCTCATGGATAATGCCCCAGCTCTCATGGATAATGCCCCAGCTCTCATGGATAATGCCCCAGGTCTCATGGATATTGCCCCAGGTCTCATGGATAATGCCCCAGCTCTCATGGATATGCCCCAGCTCTCATGGATATGCCCCAGCTCTCATGGATATTGCCCCCCTGGTCTCATGGATATTGCCCCCCTGGTCTCATGGATATTGCCCCCCCAGCTCTCATGGATAATGCCCCCAGGTCTCATGGATAATGCCCCAGCTCTCATGGATAATGCCCCAGGTCTCATGGATAATGCCCCAGGTCTCATGGATATTGCCCCCTGGTCTCATGGATAATGCCCCAGCTCTCATGGATAATGCCCCAGCTCTCATGGATATTGCCCCCCTGGTCTCATGGATATGCCCCAGCTCTCATGGATAATGCCCCAGCTCTCATGGATAATGCCCCAGCTCTCATGGATAATGCCCCAGCTCTCATGGATAATGCCCCAGGTCTCATGGATATTGCCCCAGGTCTCATGGATAATGCCCCCAGCTCTCATGGATATTGCCCCAGCTCTCATGGATATGCCCCAGCTCTCATGGATATTGCCCCCTGGTCTCATGGATATTGCCCCCCTGGTCTCATGGATATTGCCCCCCCCAGCTCTCATGGATATTGCCCCCTGGTCTCATGGATATGCCCCGCTCTCATGGATAATGCCCCAGCTCTCATGGATATTGCCCCTGGTCTCATGGATATGCCCCAGCTCTCATGGATAATGCCCCAGCTCTCATGGATATTGCCCCCAGCTCTCATGGATAATGCCCCAGCTCTCATGGATAATGCCCCAGCTCTCATGGATATTGCCCCCTGGTCTCATGGATATGCCCCAGCTCTCATGGATAATGCCCCAGCTCTCATGGATATTGCCCCCAGCTCTCATGGATAATGCCCCAGCTCTCATGGATAATGCCCCAGCTCTCATGGATAATGCCCCAGCTCTCATGGATATTGCCCCCAGCTCTCATTAATGCCCCAGCTCTCATGGATAATGCCCCAGCTCTCATGGATAATGCCCCCAGCTCTCATGGATATGCCCCAGCTCTCATGGATAATGCCCCAGCTCTCATGGATAATGCCCCAGCTCTCATGGATAATGCCCCCAGCTCTCATGGATAATGCCCCCAGCTCTCATGGATAATGCCCCCAGCTCTCATGGATATTGCCCCAGCTCTCATGGATATTGCCCCAGGTCTCATGGATAATGCCCCCAGGTCTCATGGATAATGCCCCAGCTCTCATGGATAATGCCCCAGCTCTCATGGATAATGCCCCCAGCTCTCATGGATATTGCCCCAGCTCTCATGGATATTGCCCCAGGTCTCATGGATAATGCCCCAGCTCTCATTGGATATTGCCCCAGCTCTCATGGATTATTGCCCCCAGGTCTTATGGATAATGCCCCCAGCTCTCATGGATAATGCCCCCAGCTCTCATGGATACTGCCCCAGCTCTCATGGATAATGCCCCAGCTCTCATGGATATTGCCCCAGGTCTCATGGATATTGCCCCTGGTCTCATGGATATGCCCCAGCTCTCATGGATAATGCCCCAGGTCTCATGGATAATGCCCCCCTGGTCTCATGGATAATGCCCCAGGTCTCATGGATAATGCCCCAGCTCTCATGGATAATGCCCCCCTGGTCTCATGGATATTGCCCCAGCTCTCATGGATATTGCCCCCTGGTCTCATGGATATTGCCCCCTGGTCTCATGGATATTGCCCCCCAGGTCTCAGGGATACTGCCCCAGCCCAGCTCACCTTTGCTGCTGCTGCTTCTGCTCCTCTGCCAGCGGCCGCGTGCTTCCTGCTTCAGTGGCCGCTGACAGGAAGTGCAGCCGCTCGCCTGGGAACTATGAAACAGCCAGGCGAGCGGCTCCACCTCCTGTCAGCTGGCCCTTGTAACAGGAAGCACGCCGGCCGCCGGCAATGTGCGGCGGCGGCGTTCGGGCTCGGGCCACAGCGGGAACGCTGCGTTCCCGCAGCGTTCCCGCTGTGGGAAAAGTGCGGGAACGCCGTTCCTGCGCGTTCCCGCTCGACTCGAGCCCTGGTATTAAGGCTCCGTTTATGGGGTGGTGGGGTATAGGACTGGGCGGTGAGAGATGAGGAGATAACCATGAAAAGAGTGAAATGGAGATAGAGGGAGATAAGCATGGGTTGACAAAATAGAGAAGTTGAGAGAGAGACACTTGGAGCAAAAGAGATGGAGAGTGACAGATATTGGCCAAAAGAAATAATTGAAAAACATAAGTTGTCAAAACAGATGGAGAATGATAACGACGAGAAAAAGAGGAAGAGTGAAAAACACACACTATGAATGAAAGAAATGGAAACAGCCACATTGTGGGGTAAAGTGGTGGAAAGTGACAAATTGTGGGGTGAAAATATGGAGACATATAGGGCCATATTACATACTTGGTGCTAACTTAACCAGAGCAGTTGTAAACTTAAAACCTCCATAGGCCATAATGGCTCTGGGTAGTTTACAACAGCTCTGGTTAAGTTAGCACCAACTATGTAATATGGCCCATTGTTGGGGTGGAGAGGGACACATTGTGGGATACAGAGACTAAGATAAAGACATATTGGCCAGTATTACAATGCTGGTGCTAACTTTACCAGAGCTGTTGTAATATTACCAGAGCCATTATAGGGCTCTATTCCATAGTTGGTGCTAACTTAACCAGAGCTGTTGTAAATTTACTAAAGCCATTATAGTCTATGGAGTTGTTAAGATTACAACTGCTCTGGTTAGGTTAGCACCAACTTTGTAATATTGCCCATAGTCTATCGAGTTGTTACATTTACAACAGCTCTGGTTAAGTTAGCACCAGCTTTGTACTATTGCCCATTGTCTATAGCATCTCATAAGAGATGTTAGAGACACTTCTTGGGTGGAAAGATAGAGAAAGCTACACATTGAAGGGTAAAGAGGTGGAGAGAGAGAGATATTGTAGGATAAAGAGATGGAGAGAGACTCGTTGTGGGGAAAAGAGGTGAGACACATTGTGGGGTAAAGCGTTGGAGAACAATGGGGTAAGGAAGTGGACACATTGTGGGATAAGAGGGCAAGAGGGACACATCGTGGGATGAAGAAATGGAGAGAGGCACATTGTGGGTTAAACGGGTGGAGAGGGCATATTGTGTGGTAAAGAGGTGGAGAGAGAGATGTTGTGGGATAAAGAGATGGAGAGAAAAACATTGTGGCGAAAAGGGGTGAAAAGAGACACATTGTAGGGTTGGAGAGACATAATGGAGTAAGGAGGTTTGGAAGGATACTTTGTGGGGTAAAAAGATGGAGAGAGACACGTTGTGGAAAAAATAGGAGAAGAGTGACACTTTGCGAGGTAATGAAGTGGAGAGAGGAACAAATGGTGTGGTAAAGAAGTGGAGAGGGACAAATGGTGTGGTAAAGAAGTGGAGAGGGACAAATGGTGTGGTAAAGAAGTGGAGAGGGACAAATGGTGTGGTAAAGAAGTGGAGAGGGACAAATGGTGTGGTAAAGAAGTGGAGAGGGACAAATGGTGTGGTAAAGAAGTGGAGAGGGACACACTGTGGGGCAAAGAGGTGGCGAGTGATACATTGTGAGGGAAAAGAGATGGTGAGGGACACAATGTGGGGTAAAGACGTGGAGACAGACACATGAAGGGGTAAAGAGATGGAGAGAGAAACACTTTGATGTTTAAAGTGGTGGAAAGATGCTGCCAGTAAAGAGATGGAGAGAGGCATAACATTTACAGTAAAGAGACGGAAAGAGACATATTAGGGTAAAAAGATGGAGAGAACCACATTGTGTGTAAAGAGATAGAAAGAGACAAATATGATGATAAAGAGAGGGAGCAAATAGAGAGGAGGCGCAAGAGTGAAGAGGTTAAGCCAGTCATTTAGTGACATCATATCTACCAACAGAACAGATGGTTTTAAATATCCCCTCTAAGTTTTTTTCTTGTTGGAACAGGTGTTCTCTCCTCAATGGAGCATCTAATGTCCACCGAACTGACGTCCAACTGGAGGATGCAACATCACTGGCTGTTGCTTCCAAAATGAGATTTGAACCCAAAAATGCTAAATATCTTGGCATCAAAGGAGCCTACAAACCTGTCAACAGGAACAGCTTGGATGGAGTCATAATGCCAATGTTCCTATCACAAACGAGCAGAAGAGACAACTACATTGAAGTGTCCTGCACGCAAAAACATGGAATACAACGATCACTTTGTAATCGGAAAAGTTGTATAAACTTTGTGTATTTTATTCTTAAATTCTAAACCATACCCTGTTTCTCCTACCTCTGGTGGAAGACGCTTAGAAGGTATGATGCTTAACTGTGCTCAAAGACAAGACCTCACCAACTAAAGAACTCTTTGATGTATGGAAGATGTTTCCGGTTTCTCATCAGTTCTTCGAAAGATTTGGTCATTCGACATCATCCTCAAACTGCGAATGCTCTCTGAACTATGGATGCACTGAAATTTCGGCCGCCACAACATATCGGTCGAAAATGGTATTTTCGGCTTTCGGCCGAAAGAAAAAACTGGCCGAAAAATGAAAACCGAAAATGATAAGAGCGCACTTGGTCACTGCTGAGATGAGGAAGTGGCTGAGTGCCCAAACCAGAGCTATTTAACCACTTCACATCCAGCTTAGACAGGGGGAAAAGAGAGACAGAGTGAGGACAAGAAAAAGAAATCAAGAGACTGACAGAGAGAGGCTAAGAGGCTCTCTACAGCAATAATACAAATTAAATGGCAGGAAGTTAATTTACTTTTGCCTTTGTGTGTATTAACCCATTACAATACAGCGTGTAACAACTTGCTGAATCTGCAGCATGTACATTGCATGGGCTTTATTAACCCATTACTATACGAAATGTAATGATGACTATTCATATATATATATATATAAAGTATTTTACCAGGAAGGATACATTGAGATTTCTTTTGTTTTCAAGTATGTCCTGGGTTCAAGAACATTGAATTGTTACAGTCGTTACAGAAATACAAAGTAATAAAATGCAAGATATTAAATACAAAACACAGATATACAGATTAACAGAAAATAAATATGTATTACACAAGGATATATGCACTGAGATGCAAAATAACCACACTTTTATTGAAAGTAACGCACCAAATTTGGACGAAAATATCTTAAAATGTTTAAGATATTGTCTGTCCTGCTTTGGCATGTTACATTCAATAAAAAGTGTTGTTATTTTTATTGGCTTGTTTTTCAATGTCGATTAATTTAAATTCATGAAATTAATTAATCCCAATATTGAGAAATCTAAAAAGAAAATTTAAAAAACTATTTTAAAATAACTTGGTGGGGGGGGGGATCATTTTCGGTTTTGTATCGGTTTTCGGCCAAGTGCATTCTGAATATCGGTTTCAGTCCAAAAATATAATTTCGGCGTATCACTACTCTGAACGCTTTTGGACAAGGTTGGACCAAAAACCCCTAAAAGGCAGTCCAGCTATCGCAAAGGCCAGGGACAGGCGAGTCGGTTCCTGTCGCCACGACCACATAAGTATATTTGAGTAGTCGTGGTGGCAAGAGTCTATCCCCCTTTTCTCCTTGTCTGGTCACTGGTCCAGACCTTCAAAGCGGAGGTCTCAACTAGGGATGAGCCGAACACCCCCGTGTTCGGTTCGCATTCAAACTCAAACAATTTCAAAAGTTCGAGTTCGAACTCAAACTCGAACCGAACTTAATGCAAGTCAATGGGACTCAAAAGTTCGGTTTTTAGAGTGCCCTCCAAGAGGGCATATATGCAAGATATTTGCCATAAAAGGTGTATGGGGGTCCGGGTAGTGCCCTGGGGGACAGGAAACAAGGACAAAAAGTTTTAAAAAAAGACATTTTCAAAGGAACAGTGAGTTTTCCATAAAATAAGGGTTAAAAATTAAAAACGAAAAATTCCTTCAAATATCGTGCCTAGGAGGTCCCCATAACCTGCCCGTGAAGTGGCGGATTTCGAGGATGTATAGAAACATTTAAAAACAATGTCTGGATCCAGGTAGTGCCCTGGGGGACAGGAAACAAGGACAAAAAGTTTAAGAAAAAGACATTTTTAAAGGAACAGTGAGTTTTCCATAAAATAAGGGTTAAAAATAAAAACGAAGAATTCCTTCAAATATCGTGCCTAGGAGGTCCCCATAACCTGCCCGTGAAGTGGCGGATTTCTAGGATCCATAGAAACATCGCCATCAGAGACCCACACAAGACACCTAGCCACCCTTAAGGGGTTAAAATGCACAGGGACTGGCTACTAATACTATCCTGTTAGATGAGGGAATGTATTAGGCCCCGTTCACACTGTGCGATTTATCGCGCAGATTTTGCAACGACGACGCAGCAAAATCCGCGCGACATCGTACTGTGTAGCTTCTCCAATGCATTTCAATGGAGCTGTTCACATCTTGCCGCGTGACGTCGCGCGACGTCACATGTCACGTGTCTCGGTAGCATGTCGCTGGTACATGACCCTTTTTTTGAGACTTGCTATCTGCGATTTTGCAATTTGCATTGGTGGTGCTTTGCAAAAATCACACAAAACTGCGAAGTCGCGTGACATCGTGCGACATTATCGCACTATGTCGCGAATATGAAAATTGCGCGGAAAATCACGCGACTTTCAAATCACACAGTGTGAACGGGGCTTTATATGTATAAAGCAAGGTATATATGACAATGGATAGTCAGAGACTCTAGGGACTCAGCTTGTACGCTTTATGATAGACATTTCTAACACAATAATAATTGTATGCTCACATAGGCCCTTCGGGAGAGGTACATGACATACAAATACTGGAATATTACGTTTAAATCTAAGGAGTGTGATAAAGATTTTATTAAGCCCTTGATGACAAATGACGTAACATCTACATCATTAATGATTGGCTTTACAGAGCCCTGGTCTTTAAGGGGTTAAACAGCATATCAGAGAGGATCATATAGTAGAAATGAACACTTCTTAGAATTCAAAACAAACAGTGTTTGTTCATACATGTGCAGGCCACATCCAGTCTGCAAGCAATGTATCAAATTCTAATTGCTAATTAGAAGCACATGTTATTTCCAAACACTAATTAAACACCTGTTGTTTACGCCGTTTGAGATCACAGGTCATTTAGAGGTGAGAATCTTTGCACCTATAGTAGACGACATTAGGTAGTTTTTTAATTCAATATCTAATAAACTGTTGCTTATAATATTCTGCAGTAAAGAGTCTCTTTATTTCTAGATTGTTTTGTATTTTTTAAACATTTTTTATACTTTTTTCAAAATGTTTTGTTTTTTTTCGAACTCGAACCGAACACGCCAAAAGGTTCGAGGTTCGTGAACTTTCGAACTGCCAATGTTCGAGTCGAACTCCGAACTGATCGAACCGAACAGCTCATCCCTAGTCTCAACTTCACCGTGTGAGCTGTCAATCAGTGGCCGCTGGACATCCTTCTGAGAAATGGGTTCTCCAGGGTACAAAATCTATGTCCTCCCGATAAGTCCTCCCTTTAAATCAGGGGTCGACAACCCAGGCCCTCCAGGTGTTCCAGATCTACAGCTCCCATGGTGCTCAGGTGCACATTATGTTGGCTGTGTCTCATGGGACTTGTAGTTCCAAAACATCTGGAGGGCCAAGGTTGTTGAACCCTGTTTAAGTGGTCATGGCGGCTACTTCCAAGCAGGAAAAGTGTCCTTTCAAGCAGGAAAAGGGTGAAGAAAGGGCCAAGCAGCGATTGATTTCAGGTCTTTTGCCATTCACTTGACATTCGATGTATATATGGTAACCACTCAGTAGATAAAGTATCCACCACAGGAAACCGTATCTGACAGGGGCGGACTGACAACTAATGGGGCCCCCGGGCAATAGGAGGTCAAGGGGCCCCCTTGTTCCGCACCCACAGGAGGCCACACCCATAAAAAACTCACCCCCTACAACGCAACACCCACATGTACATTATTGTGCTAAAGAATTTATTTCTGAACTCCTAAAAATAACCTTTTTGAAAATCCACTTGGACTCAGCAGCGAATTGTGCCCCCCACTCCATACTTACAGATGGTCACCGCACTGCTGCAGCAGCTATCACCCACTCATTGCAGCTAAGGCTACACCCCGGCACAGAAAGGCCCTGTGGAAAATGTGGGAAACTGCCGATCACTTTAAGAGATACTGTAGAATCCTGACACACTGCACATTACAGAGCTCCACAGCAATAAAACTCCAAGTAATGTGCAGTGTGTATGAGCACATCACAGAGCTCCACGGCAATAAAACCTACAGTAATGTGCAGCTCACACATGGATATATATTGGCCCCCAGCAGCTCAAACATGGTATATGTTGCCCCCCAGCAGCTCACACATGGGTATATATTGCCCCCCAGCAGCTCACACAGGGGTATATATTGTCCCCCAGGAGCTCACACATGGGTATATATTGCCCCCAGCATCTCACACATGGGTATATATTGCCCCCAGCAGCTCACACATGGGTATATATTGCCCCCAGCAGCTCACACAGGATATATATTGCCCCCAGCAGCTAAAACATGGGTACATATTGTCCCCAGCAGCTCAAACATGGGTACATATTGCCCCCAGCAGCTCAAACATGAGTATATAGTGCCCAAGCAGCTCACAAATGGGTATATATATTGCCCAAGCAGCTCAATCATGGGTATATATTGCCCAAGCAGCTCAAACATTGATATATATTTCCCCCGGCAGCTCAAACATGGGTACATATTGCCCCCAGCAGCTCAAACATGGGTATATATTGCCCAAGCAGCTCAAACAGGGGTACATATTGCCCCCACCAGTTCAAACATGGGTATATATTGGCCTAGCAGCTCAAACATGGGTATATATTGCCCCAGCAGCTCAAACATGGGTACATATTGCCCCCAGCAGCTCAAACATGGGTATATATTGCCCAAACCGCTCAAACATGGGTATATATTGCCCAAGCAGGAGCAGCTCAAACATGGGTATATATTGCCACCCCCCCTTCGCTCACCGGTGGCACTGTCTGAGGGCCCGTGGGTCGGTAGGGGCCCGGTTAAGTGTCACGTGAGGAGCGCGGCGCAGGCACAACCGCCATTTTCAGAGTGCGCCGCTGGCTTCCTGTTAAGTTCAGTGATCAGAGGGAAACTGGCGGGGGGGCTACTGCGTCGCCTCAAACCGGGCCCCTACTGACAGTCAGTCCGCCCATGGTATCTGATGACTGTAAACTGAGCCGAGCAAAAACATCAAACCATGGAAACATATTTGCCTGTTCGCATGTACACGCTAGGACACATAAGAAATCTAAACCTATTTTTCGTCCCTTGGAAAACACCAGCATGCCATCCAGTGGTCAAAGTATGAACGGCTCCTGGCAATTTCTCATTTCTGTACCGTTTCCTTCAAATGGCAACTTCTCAGGTGATATAAATTATAACGTTGGTGGAGCGGTAACCTTTAGCAAAATGTGAATTACATGCCAACCCCTCAGCCAAAAAACCCAATAATAGAAAAAAATCGCTGCAGCTTTAGATAATAACATTATTAATAACACAGGTCTGGCATTAATGGGGTACACCAGTGGTTCCCAACCGCGGACCTCAAGTCCCCCTAACAGGCCAGGTTTAAGGATCGCCTTGGGAAATGCAGACTGAATCCAGCAATCACTGAGCGGCGAATCATATCACCTGTGCTGTGCTTCAGTTATCTAGGAAACCCGACCTGTTGGGGGTACTTGAGGACCGTGGTTGGGAACCACTGGGGTACATTATTAAAAAATATTCTTCCCTTTTCTGCTCTTAAATAATTGGGCAGAGGCTACTGACAGCCTATGCCTAATTGCTTTTTTACATTATTTTTCTATTCTTTTGGTGATTTTACTCACCTTTTCTCCCTCGCCAGGCGCTGCTCCTCCTCTTCGTGTCAGGAACTCCCGAACCGGGAAGTCCCTGAAGCTTTTCTGCGCAATTTACGCTCCTGCACAACACACATAGCAAAGGATCCGCAAATTGCGCATCAATACGAGACGTACACACTTTTAAGTATGAAAGTTCCGTGGCACCTGCGCAGAGCGAAGGCTCGGAGATGCACGCGGATGCACGGATCCGATCCATCGCCTGACTCTTCAAGACTGACTGCTACAGTGTGTGAGAGTGACATCGGCATGCTTTCTGCATGCCGATGTCACTAGTGACCGATCTGGTGACCGTCAGCCCAGCCGGAAGATTCAAAATCCCAGCTGCTGGTGATGCTGGTTGGGGTGGAAGAAACTCCTTAACTTCTCCCATTGATTCTGCCAGATCGGGGCAGCAGGACACTCCTTACATCCTGACCGTTTTAAAACTATAAAGTGGTCATGATGAGCAGTGTCTCCCTTTAAGGTGTGAGGGTAGGCCCTTATATCTATGTGTAGAGATTTCCTTGACTTTTCATGGTTAAATCGTGTTTGAAGGAGACCTTGATTGCACTTTTACGAAAATGGAGGAATCTCTGCCCTATATTTCAGTTAAAAAGGTAATAAATGTCAATATTTGGCAAGCCTTGCCAAAGGCTTATTGAGAATCAAGATCCAATTGGTAGGAGATATTTAGGGGACAATTGAACACTGTGAGGGGAGGTCCAAAAGTAAAGTTAACATCAACGAAATAATGAAGCTACCTCAAATTTTTGTTTTTCAAAGAAACTTGTTTATTCAGCATTTCTCAACATAACCTCCACCAGTCTCCACACACCTTTTCAAGCATTGCACTCCCTTCTCAAATCCCCCCCGAGAATCATCTTCTGTCAACATAGCTTAATACCAGAGCCGTAGCGAGCTCCTTTTGCACCCGAGGCAAAAACAGAAAATTGTGCCCCCCCCTACATAATTTTAAAAATCAGAGTCCCCGACCAGTGATGCAGTGCTAAGCCCCTGGATGCTCCCTGCGACCAGAAGCAGTGGATCGGACCACCCTTTGTACCCTACATATATAGTGCACACGCAGTACATGTACAAATACAGTACATACAGAATACATGCATGTATAGCAAAAGAACATATAGCATAATATACACCCCCCCCCGAATAATATACACAGCACTGAGCCCCCAGACTATTTTCCCCAATTCACATGGATATTATTGACCCCAGCTCATATGGGTATATATTGCCCCAGTTCACATGGATATACCCCCCAGCTCTCATGGATAATGCCCCAGGTCTCATGGATATGCCCCAGCTCTCATGGATAATGCCCCAGGTCTCATGGATATGCCCCAGCTCTCATGGATAATGCCCCAGGTCTCATGGATATGCCCCAGCTCTCATGGATAATGCTCCAGGTCTCATGGATAAAGCCCCAGGTCTCATGGATATGCCCCAGCTCTCCTGGATAATGCCCCCCCAGGTCTCCTGGATATGCCCCCCCAGGTCTCATGGATATGCCCCCCCAGGTCTCATGGATAATGCCCCAGGTCTCATGGATATCCCCCCCCAGGTCTCATGGATATGCCCCCCCAGGTCTCATGGATATGCCCCCCCAGGTCTCATGGATAATGCCCCAGGTCTCATGGATATGCCCCAGGTCTCATGGATATGCCCCAGCTCTCTTGGATAATGCCCCCCCCAGGTCTCATGGATATGCCCCCCAGGTCTCATGGATATGCCCCCACAGGTCTCATGGATAGTGCCCCCAGGTTTCATGGATATGGCCCCCAGATAGTGCCCCCCGGTCTCATGGATAGTGCCCCCCAGTCTCATGGATAGTGCCCCCCAGGTCTCATGGATAGTGCCCCCAGGACTCATGGATAGTGTCCCCAGATAGTGCCCCCAGGTCTCATGGATAGTGTCCCCAGATAGTGCCCCCAGGTCTCATGAATAGTGCCCCCCAGTCTCATGGATAGTGCCCCCCAGGACTCATGGATAGTGTCCCCAGATAGTGCCCTCCAGGTCTCATGGATATCGCCCTCCAGGTCTCCTGGATATTGCCCCAGCTCACCTCTCCTTGCCGGCGGCCGCTTGCTTCCTGCTTGAACGGCCGCTGACAGGAAGTGCAGCCGCTCGCACTTCCTGTCAGCGGCCGTTCAAGCCAGGAAGCAAGCGGCCGCCGGCAATCATTTCGGGCTGGGCGCTTCACAGCTGTGAAGTGGCGCAGCCATGGCTCGAGACCTGCTGGAAAGCTGCGGGAACGCAGGTTCCCGCAACCTGTGTTCCCGCAGCGTTCCCGCAGGACTCGAGCCATGGCTGCGCCCCTTCACAGCTGTGCCCGAGGCAGGCGCCTCGCCCTTCCTACGGCCCTGCTTAATACCCAGTGACAACTGCCTTGAAGTTGACAAACTGCCCATCTTCAAGCGAGACAAAGAACGTTTTGGGTGAACTCAAATCAACTATCAAACTATTCCACAAACTCAAGATTCCTGATCCAGAAATTCCTTCAACTTGGCCAACATGGTCTCATCTGTGGACATGCAATGGCATCCCTCTCTTGGTTGTTTTTTTTTTTTTGAGAAAGTATTTTAGCAGGAAGGATATATTGAGATTTCTCTCGTTTTCAAGTAAGTCCTGGGTGGCGAGTATGTACCATTAGGTGTCTTGCCCAAGGACACTTACTGGAGAGGTGCTCTTGCCGGGATTCCAACCTGTGTTTCCACAGTTTGTCTCCACAGTTATAGAGCAGTGATGTTACCTCTACTCGGTTCATCACAGACATCAAAATGTCTAGACTTAAATCTGCTAAACCACTTGTGGACCTTCTCGAGACTCGAGGCTTCATCACCAAGATGAGTTATGAGGACTTCAAAGCAGTGTTTCGGTAGAGCATAAAGGTAAATTTCTGCTGCTTTGAGAATTTCAATTCTACGCACCGGCCACCATCACTTTTTGAGTCGCCTCTTGCTTCCGTGATCGTTTGAGGGGAGATCAATTTTTATAACAAGTATTAGAAGGATTTAGTTATACTTGAAAAAATAATTGGTGTTTCCATCATTATTTCATTGATTTTAACCTTACTTTTGGACCACCCCTCGTACAGGAATATCTTTTTATAAGCACCTGAAGAAGGACGTGGTGGACCTGCCGCCACCACAGCAAACAAGATTTCCCACAGACATTATCTGGTCATAAAAATGAGTGAGAAGGAAACAATGCATTCATGTTCTAGTGTGGGAATCATGGGATCCCTGTCATGTTTCCCCGTTCCAGCCCTGACCCCCTGCCCTCTGAATTCTTTATGCCTGTGTCTCCCTTATGGTTCTGTGTGTTGGTTTCCCTGGATTGCAGCTCAGGGGTTAAGTGGCTTCCTCGTTAGCTCTCCTGCTGGTGATGTGGGCAGATCACCTCCCTATAGATTGCAATGGGCCCTTATCCCATTGCTCTTGCATTTTGGTTCACTTTCAGTTCCTGATGAGTGTTTGTTCCTGAGAGCTCCCTACTGTTTATTCTGTTCAAGTTTGTGTTTTCTTCTTTACCTTATTTCTTTGGTCTTGTCTCCTTACCTGTCTGCTGTTTCTTTAGTCCAGGTTCTAGTTCATGTCCAGTCATTCCTGTGTATATAGTTTTAGTGTTTCTCCTTTGTCTGGTTATGTTATATGTCTGACTGATTACCTGGTTCTGACCCTTTTGCCTGGCTGTCTCCCGGTTCTGGATCCCTGGCTTCTGTATAAGGTATACGTTCTGGTTTTTGACTCCTGGCTTTTTCTTGACTTTTCTATTTGGATGCTCCTTGTCTGTACCGTTGATATATGTACTTATGCATATTCCTGTCACGTCTGTAGGTCCTTAGACACTGCTGTATTATTTTCCATAGAGCAGATCCGGCTACCTCTATAGACCGGTCTTTCAGAGTAGGGCTGCTGTTTACCGTGCAGGGTCTCTGGCCTAGGTTGTCTACTCAGTATTGTCTGCATATTGGGGCTTTCCTATGTACCAGGGCCTCACCTTGGCAAGTGCAAGGTGCCCTCTTTGTGACAATCCCCCTCACATTGCTCATTTTCCCAATTTTTGCCTCCTCATGCTGCAGAGAAGAGGAGGGAGCTGGCGCTTACTTCGTGTCTGTCAGGTTGTCACGTGGATTTATATATTTTTTGTATTCCGTTCAGTTGGAAAGCTTTACTGCATGTCTGTATGTAAGAAGTAAACCAAGTTGTGTCACGTTCACACTCCTGTACAAGAATTCAAAATGGCGGTCTCCGAAGGCACGAAGAAATTGCGGGGTGGGGACACTGATTTCGTTCACGTTTTTTGCCTCCTGTCGCACAGGATTGTCATCTTAACCATCAGGCACTGCAAATGAAACCCAACAGTAATGGCAAGGCGCGGGAGCGAGAAATGAATCGATATTCTGCTATCGGCGCTTCACAAGGAGTGAAGATAGTTGGTCGTTGAGCAAGACGGACACTAGGTTCTGTTTACTGACTAAACTAGCCGCCAACATGGGGATTTTGGACAAAAATAACCAGAACGGAATAAAATTTGCCTGTTCTGACCAAAGATAAACAATCTGCTCAATGCCGAGCTTTTGTAAATTAAACTGTGTCGTTTGTACATGGAAAAAAAAGGCAATTTTTAACAGTTTTCAGTGATATTTTCAGTATTAATTTTGAAAATAAAATACATTATTCTTGTCCTAGTTTTCCAGTGTGTGCCATTACATATAAACTGGACAAATGAATGAGACATTAAGGTGAATTGATAGAAGCCATAAGGCAGCCATTGCTATGGAGGAGATGCTGGGAGCACAGTGCATCTGGCGCAGGGGACCATGGGACATTAGCCGGTTGTTTCCCCAGGCTCACAGTAACGCACAGGCCTTTTCGCGTTCGCGCTCCTCGCTGTTTTGGCCCTCGCCGGCTGCCGCTCGGTTGCGCTGTCAACCAGACCCAAACAATCCGGCACGTGAAGGGGGAGGAGGGGCGGAGCGGGGAGGGCTCCGGGGCCAAAATCTGCATCTGTCCCGGGTATCCCCGGCCATGGATGGCAGCAGCAACGGGGCCAGGGCCCCCCAGGGAGAGCCAGAGGCGGAGCCGGAGGAAGCCCCGGGGACAGGAGGGGCTGCAGGGTTTACACAGGGAGGGACAGGAGGGGTTGCGGGGTGTGCACAGGGGTTAACAGGAGGGTCTGCAGGGTGTACACCGGGAGGGTCTGCAGCGTTTACACAGGGAGTGACAGGAGGGTCTGCAGGGTGTACACAGGGAGTGACAGGAGGGTCTGCAGGGTGTACACAGGGAGTGACAGGAGGGTCTGCAGGGTGTACACAGGGAGTGACAGGAGGGTCTGCATGGTGTACACAGGGAGTGACAGGAGGGTCTGCAGGGTGTACAGAGGGAGTGACAGGAGGGTCTGCAGGGTGTACAGAGGGAGGGGCTGCAAGGCTTTCAAAGGGGGTGCCAGGAGGGGCTGCCGAGTATAAACAGGGGGTGCTAGGAGGGACTGTAGGGTACACACAGGATTTTAGAGGAGGGGCTTCAGGGTTAACTCGGGGGAATACAGGGTATACACAGGGGGTGGTGAGAGAAGTGAATACTTGGTATATACAGAGGGTGACAGGGGCTGCAGGTAATACACATGAGGTAAAAGGAGGGGATACAATGTATACACATGAGGTAAAAGGAGGGGATACAGCGTATACACGTGAGGTAGAAGGAGGGGATACAATGTATACACATGAGGTAAAAGGAGGGGATACAGTGCATACACGTGAGGTAAAAGGAGGGGATACAGCGCATACACATGAGGTAGAAGGAGGGGATACAATGTATACACATGAGGTAAAAGGAGGGGATACAGTGCATACACGTGAGGTAAAAGGAGGGGATACAGCGCATACACATGAGGTAAAAGGAGGGGATACAATGTATACACGTGAGGTAAAAGGAGGGGATACAGTGCATACACGTGAGGTAAAAGGAGGGGATACAGTGCATACACGTGAGGTAAAAGGAGGGGACACCGCGCATACACGTGAGGTAAAAGGGGATACAGCAGAAACACAGGGGGTGATAGAAAGGGATCCAACGTATACACAGGGGGCGAGAGGAGGGGATGCAGCAGAAACACAGGGGGTGAGAGGAGGGGATACAGTGTATACACAGGGTGTGAGAGGAGGGGATACAGTGTATACACAGGGTGTGAGAGGAGGGGATACAGTGTATACACAGGGTGTGAGAGGAGGGGATACAGTGTATACACAGGGTGTGAGAGGAGGGGATACAGTGTATACACAGGGTGTGAGAGGAGGGGATGCAGCAGAAACACAGGGGGTGAGAGGAGGGGATACAGTGTATACACAGGGTGTGAGAGGAGGGGATACAGCAGAAACGCAGGGGTTGATAGAAGGGGATACAGCGTATGCACAGGAGATGACAGTCAGAGGTCCAGGGTTTGAACAGGGGGTAAAAGGAGAGGCAAAACCAGGAAAGCCGGGGTTATTAACAGCTCTTAACCGTAAAGAATTGGGACAGGAATCCCCCAATCAGACACAGCAAAAGGAAAGGGAAGAGGAACTGAGGGCTGAAACAGGACAAAGGCACCGAGCGCATCTAGAATGGGATCCAAGGACAGATTTTGGGGCTGGTCATGGGCTGGGGGCATTGGCGAGTACTGGAGGGTCCCCGAAAGTGTTGGTTAAAGGTGCAGAACAGGGCATATCTCGGGGGCGGAGACAGGAATGTGTTCGACAAGAGGGTCAAGTAGAGCAGGAAGGGGGTCCAGCATGGTCAAGACAAGGCATTCCTCCTGTGACTGGGGAGAGGGTTTCAATCAGGACAAAACAGGAGGAGGCAATGAGGGCAAGGGCAGAGCACAGGTTTGCCGGGGGCAGGGGCCTTAGCGAGAGTCCAGAGATTAGACAAAGAGGGTCAGCAATGATATATTGTAGGAACACACCGGGGGTTTGGCGTGGGGGCTCCCCGTCTCCTGTTCACGGTGACACCAGGTCAAGCACCAAACCTAAAGGCAGGGGTCGGAGAGCAGAATCCGAAGACCGGCGAGGACAAAGGAGCAAGGTGGGGGGCACTGAACGCTTCCTGTCTCCTACGCCTCGTGAAGCCATCATCTGCCACATTGACGCCACGGAAAGGTCGGACCGCAAGGTGCCGAGGTCCTCCGTCAAGGCAGGATCGCAGCAAGAGGACAGAGGGGTTCAAAAGAAGAAGCAGAAGCGACAAGTCACGGTGGATAGCTCCAAGGCCAAGACCTCTCTCGAAGCCCTGAAGTTCAGCATCAAGCAGCTGAGGTGGAAAGAGGTAAGCATTGTTTTGATGCCCTGTACCACTCTCCTGCAGCACGCCTGCTGTTGTGGACTATGTTTCCCATGAGTGTCACCGCTTGGGTGGGAAACCTGTCAATTTGGGGATTTTAAAGCAAGCGGCTTCATTGACAAAACCTTGTATTGGCCATTGAGACATCCGGCATCTCCACCACACTTACTTGCACAGTCTTCTCGTTAGACATCAAATCCAGTCTGTTAGAAGAAGCGTTTTAGCAACTGAAAGCGTTTTTCTTTGTCTCCACATGGAGTTAAACGCTGATCGACAATCATTAGGACCAAGGTAACGACTCTGCTTTGAAGAACTGTCGTTGTGATCAGCGATGGGATGAGCAGGTGGGGGACTGTTTTCTCCCTCACCAACCCCTTGAATAAACTTGGAGTACACCTGTCATGTTTACCTACAGGACGACGCCATCTTGGTTCCAGCACTGGCACAGCAAACTGAGGTCCAATCAAAGTTGCCGTTGTTTGCCTGTCAGGCGAGATCAGAAGAGCTGACCCTCCGGAGATTACCAGAAATGTTCCTTCATTTTCACGTGCGCATGCCGTGTCTTCTAAACCATTTTTGGTAGTAACGTTTGGTTTTTAATTTAGGCGTTTGACAAATTCATTTATTTTTACAGGTTTTGGCAGTTGCGTTCGACATTTTACCGTACGTGAAAATCCACTCCTTTCCCTTTCTGTTTTCACAGTTCCCCCTCGGACGCCGTTTGCCCTGTGACATCTACTGGCACGGTGTTTCCTTTCACGAAAGCGAGAACATTTCCTCCGGGCAAGTCAACAAGTTTCCGGGTAAATGTGATTTCTTAGAATTATCAAATTATGGTATATTTTGGGGTTCCTGAATGGGGAGTAAATGCCAAATGCTTCTCCTCCTCGTCCCTCTTCTCCTCCTCGTCCCTCTTCTCCTCCTCGTCCCTCTTCTTCTCCTCGTCCCTCTTCTTCTCCTCGTCCCTCTTCTTCTCCTCGTCCCTCTTCTTCCCTCGTCCCTCTTCTTACCCTCGTCCCTCTACTTCTACTCGTCCCTCTACTTCTACTCGTCCCTCTTCTTACCCTCGTCCCTCTACTTCTACTCGTCCCTCTTCTTCTCCTCGTCCCTCTTCTTCTCCTCGTCCCTCTTCTTCTCCTCGTCCCTCTTCTTCTCCTCTTCCCTCTACTTCTCCTCTTCCCTCTACTTCTCCTCTTCCCTCTACCTCTACTTCTCCTTGTCCCTCTACTTCTCCTCGTCCCTCTACTTCTCCTCGTCCCTCTACTTCTCCTCGTCCCTCTACTTCTCCTCGTCCCTCTACTTCTCCTCGTCCCTCTACTTCTCCTCGTCCCTCTACTTCTCCTCGTCCCTCTTCTCCTCCCCGTTCCTCCTCTTCTCCTCCCCGTTCCTCCTCTTCTCTTTCCCCGTCCCTCCTCTTCTCTTTCCCCGTCCCTCCTCTTCTCTTTCCCCGTCCCTCCTCTTCTCTTTCCCCGTCCCTCCTCTTCTCTTTCCCCGTCCCTCCTCTTCTCTTTCCCCGTCCCTCCTCTTCTCTTTCCCCGTCCCTCCTCTTCTCTTCCCTCCCCCTCTCTCTTTCCCCGTCCCTCCTCTTCTCTTTCCCCATCCCTCCTCTTCTCTTTCCCCGTCCCTCCTCTTCTCTTTCCCCGTCCCTCCTCTTCTCTTTCCCCGTCCCTCCTCTTCTCTTTCCCCGTCCCTCCTCTTCTTCTTCTTTTCTTCTCCTCGTCATTCTTCTTCTTTTCTTCTCCTCGTCACTCTTCTTCTTCTCTTCTTCTCCTCGTCTCTCTTCTTCTTTTCTTCTCCTCGTCACTCTTCTTCTTCTCTTCTTCTTCTCTTCGTCACTCTTCGTCACTCTTCTTCTCTTCTTCTCTTTGTCACTCTTCTTCTTCTCTTCTTCTCTTCGTCACTCTTCTTTTCTTCGTCTCTTCTTTTCTTCGTCTCTCTTCTTCTCTTCGTCACTCTTCTACTCTTCTCTTCGTCACTCTTCTTCTCTTCTCTTCGTCACTCTTCTTCTCTTCGTCACTCTCTTTCTCTTCGTCACTCTTCTTCTTCTCTTCGTCACTCTTCTTCTTCTCTTCGTCACTCTTCTTCTTCTCTTCGTCACTCTTCTTCTTCACTTCGTCACTCTTCTTCTTCTCTTCGTCTTGCTTCTTCTCTTCGTCACTCTTCTTCTTCTCTTCTTCTCTTCGTCACTCTTCTTCTTCTCTTCTTCTCCTCGTCACTCTTCTTCTTCTCTTCGTCACTCTTCTTCTTCTCTTCGTCACTCTTCTTCTTCTCTTCGTCACTCTTCGTCTTCTCTTCGTCACTCTTCTTCTTCTCTTTGTCACTCTTCTTCGTCTCTTCTTCTCCTCGTCACTCTTCTTCTTCTCCTCGTCACTCTTCTTCTTCTCTTCGTCACTCTTCTTCTTCTCTTCGTCACTCTTCTTCTTCTCTTCTTCTCTTCGTCTCTTTTCTTCTCCTCGTCACTCTTCTTCTTCTCTTCGTCACTCTTCTTCTCTTCGTCACTCTTCTTCTCTTCGTCACTCTTCTTCTCTTCGTCACTCTTCTTCTTCTCTTCGTCACTCTTCTTCTTCTCTTCGTCACTCTTCTTCTTCTCTTCGTCACTCTTCTTCTTCTCTTCGTCACTCTTCTTCTTCTCTTCGTCACTCTTCTTCTTCTCTTCGTCACTCTTCTTCTTCTCTTCTCTTCGTCACTCTTCTTCTCTTCTTCTCCTCGTCACTCTTCTTCTTCTCCTCCTCTTCTCCTCATCACTCTTCTTTCTTCTCCTCTTCTTCTTCCTCGTCACTTCTTCTTTCTCCCTCTTCTCCTCGTCACTCTTCTTCTTCTCCTCGTCACTCTTCTTCTCTCTTTCGTCACTCTTCTTTCTTCTCTTCGTCACTCTTTCTTCTTCTCTTCGTCATCTTCTTCTCTCCTCGTCACTCTTCTTCTTCTTCTTCTCCTCTTCTTCTCCTCGTCAGTCTTCTTCTTCTCTTCTTCTCTTCGTCACTCTTCTTCTTCTCTTCTTCTCTTCGTCACTCTTCTTCTTCTCTTCTTCTCTTCGTCTTCTCTTTTTCTCTTTGTCACTCTTCTTCTTCTCTTCTTCTCCTCGTCACTCTTCTTCTTCTCTTCGTCACTCTTCTTCTTCTCTTCGTCACTCTTCTTCTTCTCTTCGTCACTCTTCTTCTTCTCCTCGTCACTCTTCTTCTTCTCTTCGTCACTCTTCTTCTTCTCTTCGTCACTCTTCTTCTTCTCTTCGTCACTCTTCTTCTTCTCTTCGTCACTCTTCTTCTTCTCTTCGTCACTCTTCTTCTTCTCTTCGTCACTCTTCTTTCTTCTCTTCGTCACTCTTCTTCTTCTTCTTCGTCACTCTTCTTCTCCTCGTCACTCTTCTTCTCTTCGTCACTCTTCTTCTTCTCTTCGTCACTCTTCTTCTTCTCTTCGTCACTCTTCTTCTTCTTCTCTTCGTCTCTTCTCTTCTTCTCCTCGTCACTCTTCTTCTTCTCTTCGTCACTCTTCTTCTTCTCTTCGTCACTCTTCTTCTTCTCTTCGTCACTCTTCTTCTTCTCTTCGTCACTCTTCTTCTTCTCTTCGTCACTCTTCTTCTCTTCGTCACTCTTCTTCTTCTCTTCGTCACTCTTCTTCTTCTCTTCGTCACTCTTCTTCTTCTCTTCGTCACTCTTCTTCTTCTCTTCGTCACTCTTCTTCTTCTCTTCGTCACTCTTCTTCTTCTCTTCGTCACTCTTCTTCTCCTCGTCACTCTTCTTCTCTTCGTCACTCTTCTTCTTCTCTTCGTCACTCTTCTTCTTCTCTTCGTCACTCTTCTTCTCTTCTTCTCTTCGTCTCTTCTCTTCTTCTCCTCGTCACTCTTCTTCTTCTCTTCGTCACTCTTCTTCTTCTCTTCGTCACTCTTCTTCTTCTCTTCGTCACTCTTCTTCTCTCTTTCGTCACTCTTCTTCTCTTCGTCACTCTTCTTCTTCTCTTCGTCACTCTTCTTCTTCTCTTCGTCACTCTTCTTCTTCTCTTCGTCACTCTTCTTCTTCTCTTCGTCACTCTTCGTCTCTTCTTCTCCTCGTCACTCTTCTTCTCTTCGTCACTCTTCTTCTTCTCTTCGTCACTCTTCTTCTTCTCTTCGTCACTCTTCTTCTTCTCTTCTTCTCTTCGTCTCTTCTCTTCTTCTCCTCGTCACTCTTCTTCTTCTCTTCGTCACTCTTCTTCTTCTCTTCGTCACTCTTCTTCTTCTCTTCTCTTCGTCACTCTTCTTCTTCTTCTCTTCTCTTCGTCACTCTTCTTCTTCTCTTCTTCTCCTCGTCACTCTTCTTCTTCTCCTCCTCTTCTCCTCATCACTCTTCTTCTTCTCCTCTTCTTCTCCTCGTCACTCTTCTTCTCCCTTCTTCTCCTCGTCACTCTTCTTCTTCTCTTCGTCACTCTTCTTCTTCTCTTCGTCACTCTTCTTCTTCTCCTCGTCACTCTTCTTCTCCCTTCTTCTCTTCGTCACTCTTCTTCTTCTCTTCGTCACTCTTCTTCTTCTCTTCTTCTTCTCTTCGTCACTCTTCTTCTTCTTCTCTTCGTCACTCTTCTTCTTCTTCTCTTCTTCTTCTCTTCGTGCAAAAGCACTATTTATGTCTTTTTATTCTTTTTTCCATGGGTCACTTGGAGCAAAATTCATGGGGTCGGGGAATATTTAGTGCCTTACAAAGTCCTATCTTTTATCTCGTGTTCAGCTCAAGGCTCTGCTTTTGTTTTTTGAAGATTTTAATGAGGTTCGACTCTCCCCAAAAAAATCCATGTTGCTTTCTCACCTCGCATCCCGAACCACTGCCTCATCCTGCCGCGGTGACTTTCATCCCCCGGTATAAACACAGAATATTAAAAGTAAATTACAAAACCCACTTTTAATTCTTCGCAAATAATTTATTACGGCGAAAACCCATTAGCGCGGTTTGGTCAGTGTCGTAAAATGCAAATCACGCGCCATGATTCAGCCTTCAAATGGAGGTTTGTCTGGGTTTTTAAGAGATCGTTAGCGCATTATGTCGTAATAAAGCTCTTTTTTATTAGAGGAGAGCGAAATGACCGGATTTATAACGAGAGCTCTGCGTCACCAAAATAAAGACGCGGGTCGTTTTTCACTTTGGTCCGGCTAATGAGGGGCCGTTAATGTGAAACCTGAAGAAAACTATGGCGCCGTAATGGATATTTACATTCGCTTCTCTCGCAGGCTGCGTCGTGACATCCTTGGCCGACCCAGGAAAAGGTTAAAGTCATTTCAAATGTTTCCTGCAACTTAAACTACGAAAACTTTTTTCCCCCCGCCCAAAAACAGCACTGCTAAAGGGACACCGCCACTAACATAAGCTGTAACTGGATTACTTGTACGTTACAAATAAAAACACACTATAAAACACATGTGTAACAGAGCTCCTAACTCGAGTATCTCTGTTTAAGTGATGCCTTCTATAGTTATCTGGCGAACCACATCAACCCTTCCCGAATACGATGGCCGCTTTGTGTCATTGTGCTACAGTAATTGCTGCAACTGTGGTCAACAATGGTATATAGCTGCTACCCACACCATGAGCCGTGACTGCATGTAGGGTTGAAATAGAACTGGTTTTATTGGGACAACCCCAGATATTTATGTGGTCAAACAGGGGTCATTTACAATGACAAAATCACAACATCTTCTAGGCAACCTTTTTGTGTAACCTAATTCGATTTAAGTACAGACAGTGAGAACATTACTTAAACTTTCTAAACGAGTTAAGACAATGGCGTTTACTAATGACAAACAGTTTAAAACAACAGATAATGGGCAGTGTTTGTCTGACAACAACGAATATGTTTGAGGAGCTGTCAATCAGATATTAACACATTCCTGAGAGCAGGTTTACTGGGAGGCTAATCTGATCATCAGATAGTAACCGACAATAACATTGTTCTTTCAAAACAAATCCCCGAACACCCCCTCCCAAACAGGACCCCGGCCCTGCAATCCTGGGGTCCGTGACAACATGCTGCTGTTTGTTTGTTGTTGTTTTTTTAGGTAATTGCATGTAAAAAGGAAATGGGAAATATCAAAACATAACTTTTTTATATTTCCATTTTGTGCATTTTTCCTATGATGCAATGTTTAACAAAATCTGTGCAAATGGTTTACTTTACTGATGTTGTTTATTTCATCTACTGTATTTAACAGTTCATGAGGTAGAGGAGAGAATGTTTAGATTAGGCTGCAGGGGTCTATTGTTCTCCAGACTACTCCAGGTAGGAGCTGGCAGCGAAATGAGATAAAACAGGGAGCTTAAAATACTTCTAATCTACCCCCTGGTGATGTCCTTTAAATACATCCCACACAATACAGTGATGCGAGTCGGTGACTGACCCATTCACTCCATTCTATGGCCAAAGCCACACAGTGAGGAGCAAGTGATGGAGATGAGTTGGCACTGATGATAAATATGACTTGTACATGTGATAAGTGTTTGGTTTTTCTTTTCTGACACTTTCAGTTAAGTTGTTTTGATCAGTTTAATACGTTATGTGGTGGCAATAAAATCATTGGAGTTGACACGGAACATGTACATGGTGGCGGCACTCATTGCTGTGCGTTTTCCCTCCTAGGTATGGCCGAAATGGTGCGAAAAATCAACCTGAGCAGAGCGGTGAGGACCATGCAAGAGTTGTTCCCTGAGGAATATAACTTTTACCCCCAGTCATGGATCCTCCCCGATGAATTTCACCTGTTTGCCGCCCAGGTTAGTGGTGTAAGGAGAGGTGTTGATAGTAGATGCGTGACTCAGGATGATCGTAATGCACCATATAACCGGGATCTCAAACTATATCCCTCCAGATGTTTCTGAACTGTAACTCCCATGATTCTCTGTTCATCTATTGCACTGTTCCTCATTCTGCGGCTCGCGAGCTGGCTGTGGCAGATCGCGGACACCAGCTAGTGGCGTGGAAGGTGGGCATCTTCTGGTGATGCACAGGTGCCTCCTGATGGTGCAGAGGAGAGAAGAAAGCAAGAAAGAGACAGAAGAAAGAACAAAAGAGGCAGAGGAAAGAAGGGGAGGCAGAGGAAAGAAAGGGAGGCAGAGGAAAGAAGGGGAGGCAGAGGAAAGAAAGGGAGGCAGAGGAAAGAAAGGGAGGCAGAGGAAATAAGGGGAGGCAGAGGAAATAAGGGGAGGCAGAGGAAATAAGGGGAGGCAGAGGAAATAAGGGGAGGCAGAGGAAATAAGGGGAGGCAGAGGAAAGAAAGGGAGGCAGAGGAAAGAAAGGGAGGCAGAGGAAATAAGGGGAGGCAGAGGAAATAAGGGGAGGCAGAGGAAAGAAGGGGAGGCAGAGGAAAGAAGGGGAGGCAGAGGAAAGAAGGGTGCGCAGAGGAAAGCGGTATAGAGAAAAGAACGAAAAGCAGAGAGGAAAGAAAGATGCTCGGCGGAAAGCAAGAAAGGGGCACAGAGGAAAGAACGACAGGAGGAGAGGAAAGAAGTACAGAGGAAAGGTTAGAGAGGCACGGTGGAAAGAGGTGTAGAGGAAAGAAAGACAGAGGCGCAGAGGAAAGAACCAAAGGCGCAAAGAAGTACAGAGGAAAGCTAGAGAGGCTCAGAGGAAAGAACGAAAGGAGCAGAGGAAAGAAAGAGGCGCAGAGGAAAGAGGTACGGAAGAAAGAACGAAAGGCGCAGAGGAAAGGGAGGAAAGAAAGAATGAGGTAGAAGAGGCTCAGAGGAAAGGGGAAAGAAAGAAAGAGGCACAGAAAGCAGAGGAAAGAAAAAAGGACAGAGCGCAGAGTTTGTAAGGAAAGAAGCTGAGACGGTCAGAAACTGAGGGGAAAAAATGTGAAATCCGGGAAGTCAAAAGCTGAGCCAAAATTACTGTTTTGGTAATTAATGCATTTTTCTGCTCATCTCCTTATTGATTAAAGCTAGGATGTTTTCTTCTTGGTTCCGTTTTTAAAAAGCTATAGAAGTGTCACAGTTGTCTGTATGATGGGCTTAAAATATACAGTATTCCCGGGGGTGGGGGCAAACTGATAGACCACGGGTATTTCGGTAATGTGGCTCTCCTCCTGACTGATCTCCTGCCACTGCGGCTCTCAAACAAAAAACAGTGAGGATCCCTGATCTAATGCATTCAAAGAATTCTGGGACTTGTAGGCAGCCAGGATCTGGACGCCGGCGTTCGAGATCCCTGCTGTATAACAAATGCCCCTTTAATCACAATGATTTGCATTTCTATAGGTATTTATAAAGCCTTTTCTAGTCCCCCACGCAGAGGACGTGAGGAGCGCTCGCTATATGTGGAGTTGTTTGTAACCGAGAACCTCTCGCTGTGATCCTATTATCATTTCATACATCGGCTCCAAGGAGCGCGTATATTCCCATTCGTTACACGTGTTGCATTTGGACCTGTCCGAGCCAGTGGATAAATGCCCTATGGGCCACTGGTTGGCGGGACAGATCAGAGGATCTCCCCAGCTGGTCCATGTGTAGCCAGGGCTAGGGCTGTACAGAGAGATCCTGTCCTTCCCGGACTGGTCCAGTAGTCTTACAGGTTCAGAGGTTCTTGTCCTCTCATTCAATCCAGCTTCTTTGTGTTGCACATATAGTGGCCAGACACACTTTGTCTGTGATGTCCCATTATGGAGAAGATATCATATCGCAGGGCTCAAAATTTCAAGTCCCAAGCTACTAGCCAGGCCTTAAGAGTTACTCGCCACTAGTTGCCCCACCTAACCCTTATCCTGCCCTGCATCTGCATTTCCACTCGCCCTCATGTAATTTCCACTCGCCAAATGCGAGTAGGCGAGTGGAAATTTTGAGGCCTGTCATATCGGTCTTAAAAATCAATGCCCTATTGTATCCCTTGATGAGATTTCACATCCAGTACTTACTTTGCTCCAGCGTCGGCGCTGCCACCTTTTGGCGTCTGTGGACAAAGCTCCAAGAGGGTCGTAACGCAGGGCTGCGCGAATGGCCCTCAGCAATGACGTTGGTATGCCGACCAGGTGGAAGAGTGAGTGGAGGGCTCTCTTCTAGGGCGGCTCTCTGCCCACAGGCCCAATATTCGAAGCGTAACTCCTAGAGGTTTTAAGATAGGATCACCAAATTTGGCACGGACCCCCACCATGGTCTGACTTTGCGTGCTGTATCTTTTCGAAGCGATCCCACTTACCGATTTTCTCTAGGGGCTTCCGAAAAGCCAAAATTCCTCCATAGACTTTCACCAAGATGAGGAAACCTCTGCCAGCCCAGTTCAAATTCCAACGGACACTTTGAGCTGAAAGTCCATTAACTGTCACAGTGAGCGCTGAAGTTTTTTTGTTTTTTTTCTGACAGCGTTCATTTATTTTTGGTTTTTGAAATAATTTTTTTTAATGATCACTTTAATATTTTTTCTTTACTGCCAGCTTAATCTTTTTTTTTTTTTTTTTACCATATTTAATTTTTTTCTGACACTTTGAGGGCTTCAAGAAGTTCTTTCGGTGCGCTTTCATTCGGCGCACTTTGGCGAGTTCCATTTGCCGACCCTGCGGTGAATGGATCCGCCGCTGCATAAAGCCAACCAGCCGCCGTACAGGGGTTAAAATAAACAAAAACAAACACAATTTTTAAAAGGCGTTTTAAAAAAAAATAATAATGCATGAAAATAATTAATATATAAGGTCCTATAAATAACAATAAAATGGTCTGTTACAGAATAAAAAAAATTGCTGAAAAATGCCTAAAAAATGAATTAGAGACTTTTTGCTGCAATGAAAAGAATAAACAGTTGAATAAATATTTAATAACATTTTTTTTTTTTTTTTTTTGTACATTGAAACCTATGGGATTCGCCTTTTTAAACCTGTTGAACGAAACCACCGAAAATCGGGTAGTTTCACTGACATTTCTCTGCTGTTCGGTGTCTCTGAATAGATTAACCATTGCTGCTCTATTTCACTGTCGCCGAACAGGCACTGTATTTTGCTGGCAATTCGCCAATATTTGGCGAATGCCTGCTTTCTGAATAGCCGAATTGCCACGAAATTGCACCATACGGGGAAATTCACTGTTCGGTGCAATTCGGCACTCTTTGACCCCTTTTTAGTTTTTTCATCTTTTTTTATTTTCTTTTAACACTCAAGCCAACATCAAAGTTTGCCCTCGCACTTTAACCTTTTTAGTTATATTTGGGTTCTAATGCATTTTTTTTTTTTTTTGATGATCCGTTGAGAAATCTGAACACCATTATAGAATCCTTTTTGGGCACAAATGGAAAATGCATCAAAGGTTTTTTTTCTTTCTTTTTTCCCCATCTTTTGGATCCACAGCAGCCGTAGGGATGTATAGAATGATTGAGCTCGATGGATATTGTTTCAAAGTTGTTGCGACTGTGATCGTCACTGTCGTATAGAACTACGGTGAATGACGGTGAAACAGCGGCGCTTAGTGAATAAGCCCCTAAATGTCAAAGACTGTTCCACAAAGTGAGAAATAAATAGAAAGATTAGAGAGCGGAGCCGCACAGAAAGCCGAAAGGACCAACACAAAGAGCCGAGATCATTTGTTTCAGTCTTCAAAGCAAGACAAGGCCTCGGTTCACTCCTGGTTTTCGGCTTCACATCAGAGGTTTCTTTTCGTGCAAAGAACAAGGTAACATTGTTTCAGAGGCCGGCCTGGTCTTCAGTCTGTGCGGGGCGTGAATCGATACACTGAAAGGTAAAATCCGCCCCAGGCTAATCTTTACCGCTGTCAATACAGCTTGGTACGTGCTTGAGTATCTCCGTGCCGTTAAGCGGTCCTACCACGAATAAAGGGACATTTTTAACCTTCTGCGCAGTCACTATTTAGAAACATAGAAAAATGTCGGCAGATAAGAACCTTTCGGCCCATCTAGTCTGCCCAATTACATGGATACTTTACCTGGATTTATCTTTTGTTTAGGATAGCCTTATGCCTATCCCATGCTTGCTTAAATTCAATCACTGTTTTAGCCTCTACCACTTCAACTGGAAGACTGTTCCATGTATCCACCACCCTCTCAGTAAAATAATGCTTCCTGATGTTACTTTTAAACCTTTGCCCCTCTAATCTAAGACTATGTCCTCTTGTTTTGCTACTTTGTTTCCTTTTAAATATCCTCCCTTCCTCTACCTTGTGGATTCCCTTTACGTATTTAAATGTTTCTATCATATCTCCTCTGTCTCGTCTTTTTTCCAAGCTGTACATGTTAAAATCATTAAGCCTTTCCTGGTAACTTTTCTCCTTCAAGCCGTACACCATTTTAGTAGCCCTTCTCTGAACTCTCTCTAAGATGTCTATATCCTTCTGGAGATACGGTCTCCAGTACTGCACACAGTACTCCAAGTGAGGTCTATTTGTCAGTGAACAACAAATAATTAGGCAAATGAGGCCTAAGGCATGGGTGCTGCACCTTGGCCCTACAGATGTTTTGGACCTACACCTGCCTTGATGCTCTAGATTGGATGAGCCTCATGGGAAATGTAGTTCCAAAACATCTGGAGGGCCAAGGTCGCTGAGCCCTGTCGCCCTGGAGCAGTGATAGCGACCCTTGGCACCCCAGATATTTCAGAACTGCATGTCCCATAATGCTCAGTCAGCCTAAAGCAGGGATATCCAAACTCCAGCCCCCCAGATGTTCCTGAACTACAACTCCCAGAAATCTCTGACTGCGTTAGATGGATGGAGAAGCATGGGGGTTGTAGTTCAGGAACATCTGGGGGGCCGGAGTTTGGACATCCCTGGCCTAAAGCGTGACCGAGTCTCATGGGACATGTAATGCTCATCCATCTGGGGTTCCAAGGTTCACCATCAGTGTCCTAGAGCCACCTCTGCTACCTGCATGAAACCTATGAAAGCCCATTTCTTGCCCCTGGTGCTGCTATCATTTGGCCAGCAGAGGGCAGTCCAGGCAAGCACATGTCATTTCTGTGGAGCTTGTCCTTACATGGCTAATGTTATTATTCCAGATCCACGGGCCAGGGTTCTTTTATATTCATCCGGTGTGTCGCCATCTGTTATTTTTTGTGTGTCCAAACCCTGGTTTGGTTGTTTGTCTCAAGTGCCACAGGAGTAAAGGTACCCCATGCCACCCAGGACTGGCCCACAAAGATTTCAACAAATTTTCTGGTGGGCCGCGGCATCTGATGCCAGTAAAAGGACTCCGACATATCACTTAAGGAGTGATTTTAGTATGGTCTGCACCGGGTAGAGGTGCAGAGTGAAGGCTGTCCTGCCATCAGTGCACTTCAACTTGCGGCGATTCCTGCTTGACAGAGCGTCTCCCTGCCTTCCCGTGTCGACGGCCAGCAGGTGTTGCATTCTGGAACCTAATTTACTCCCCTCCTGACCCATGACCCGGGTGGAGGCCTCGCCTGAGTTGCCTTCGTCGAGGCCCGTGGCCATTTTTGAAGCCTCTTGTGGCTGTACTCCCACCCCGGAGCGTACAGCTACTTAATGTGGGGTAGCGGAGGGCCCCCGTACCCCTGATATCCGCCTGTCATTAGGTGGGGGTCGAGGTCAGAGGCTGCTGCATACCGACTCTACTGACCCTGGTTGACCATTGGTTTTGTAAGGGGCCGCAAGAATTCTGACTGCATCCCTGTGCGTGTAACATTATATATAGTGCATGTAATATATACTCACACATATCTACAGTATATATTTGTGTGTGTTACGAATATATATATATATTAATCTTTGTACTGGCGTCACTCTGAAACGTCATCAGTAAATGATATATTTTTGCGAAGTCCCAGTCTGCTATCCACGTCTATGTATTGTACGTGTTTGAGAAAAGTCCTTCACGACTGAAACGTCGTCTATCTTTAATAAAAGTTCTTTGTAATTTTGTATCAATATCTCTGACTTGTGGATCTTTTTGTGGCTGTTTCATTATTTGGATCGAGGTCTTGCACCAGAGTACCATGCTTATACACAAGGTAGTATGTGGACCATGGAGCGTTTTTGTATGTGCATTTAATAGAATATTTATATAATATTTTTCTGATATTTCCCCCCCCCCCCCCATTGGCAGTCAGAAACTGGTGGCACAAATGTCATTGAAATTGTAACTTTTACTTTGACAGATCTTTCACATTATCGCATCTTAAGGTACTGCTGTTCAGGTCTCCGTGCAGGATCACTTGGGGAGATGTCATACAGACGCGTTCCCGACTGCTTTTAAAAAGAGTTGACACCTCGTGCATCATGCCCAGTGTCCTAAAACTTTAGGGGCGCGTCCTGGAGCACAAAAGCAAACGAAACGCAGTTTGCAATAAAAGATTCCTTTGCATCGCTTCTGTGGAACATCATATCGACTATACACACTATGGGCGGTATTCCAAAGTTGGTGCAAATTTACCAAAACCATTATAGTCTATGGAGTTAAATTACAACAGCTCTGGTTAAGTTAGCACCAACATTGCAATACTGCCTGTAACAGATCTCAATACCCCGACCGGGTCACACATGCCAATGCCGCTACCTTGCTGGAAGCCGCTTCCTTGCTGGAAGCCGCTTCCTTTCTCCCGGTCCTTAGCCGCAGCTTAATGACAGGTACACGTAGAGAGCCTTGCTAGCGTCCCTCTGAAATAAGCCGAGACTGTAGATCTGGAGCTTTGCGCTGGAACAGCGAACAGAATATAGCTGCTACCCAAACCATGAGTCGTGACTGCATGTAGGGTCAAAATAGAACTGGTTTAACTGCCAACAGACACACACATATATTTATACGGTCACACATGACCCAAAGTCCCAAATGTGTACATACACAAGCCCCCCCCCTAGAAACCGCTGGGGCACCTAATCAGTCCGAAACAGATAATTGGACATCCATTTACTACTTGGAATGTGAAACCCAATTAAATCAATCATGTAACATCTCAAATGAGGCAGGACAATGGGAATAGGGATAACAGATAACAGCAGTTTTACAAACTATTCAAATATAAACAGACAAGCACTTTCTTGAGACATAGTAAACTGGGACGTTAATCCTTTAAACAGCTACACAAGGACCAGACAATAGACAGACAGACAATAGTATTCTTGCATAATCACAGATTATAACAACATTTGCACCCAAGAGGGCAATGGGCTAATATTGATTGAGTCCTGCAACCTACAAATATGCCTCCATGCCCATGCACCCCGAGTCTAAAATGACTTATGTCACACTGCCCTGTAAAAGGAGATACCTGGCAGATTGGGAATAATTGATCTTGGTAGCAAAGGGGTTACGCTTGGTTATTTTGCTGTAATTTTGGAAATCGTGTAACACAGCGAGACCCCCCCCTCCCCCTGGTTTAAGAAAAAAACACTGTATCAAAAAACTCCAAGATAAAATAAATAAGCTTTCTTTTTTTCTTGCTGCTTCAAGTTGCATCTTAATTTGAATTCTATATAACCCGGGCTTCCATTTTTAGTAATTGTTTCTTACTTCTTAATTACTACTTATTAAAGATGCTGTTTTCACAAATTAAAGGTCTAGGAAGAGAAAAATGGAAATAATTAGCTTCTTCGATTACTTTCCTGCTTTTTTTTTTTTTTTTTAATACTGTAATTAAATGTAATTTTTTAAAAACCGAATTGTAATTATTGCCGCTGAATGTTGTAATTACTCCGCACGGGACGTTTTTTTGTTGTTATCGTCTATAATTGATCGCTGCGATTTGGTACTTTATGCAGCTCAAAATAATGGCGCGACGCGGAATAATGTTTTGTAAACACAGGCTGTCCCTTATCAGACATTCTCAGGCCAGAAGTGCTATGGTTTCGGGATATTTGCGTGTAGTAAGGAGATATCGCGGGGACACATGTCTAAATGTGACATTCATTTATGTTTCACACACACAGCCTGAACGTCATTTTATACACAATATTTTTAGGCCGGGGTCAGACGAGTGCACTTTTTACTGACCTGCGTCCCTGGTGTCCATCGCAGTGTTGTGACGCTTCGCCAGGGCCAGCCACATGCTGTAGCGCGCACATGAATTGCGTGCACTACAGCGGCGTGCTACAGACGTTCTGAAAGCCTCCCTGTCAAAGTGCTATGATGCACGTTCTAGGGTGATGCAAAGCGCGATCCTCCATAGGTACGTACGTACGGCTAGTACAGTATTTTATATATATAGAAGTCCAAATAGTGGCCGCACTCAAAAAGATTAAAACTACAATATTATTAACCTCCCTGGCGGTATTCCCGAGTGTGACTCGGGGTTAAATTACGGTAACCCCGAGCCACACTCAGGCTGCATACTCCCCTCATCCTGCGCTCCCTCGCTGTCCCCCGCAGTGTGATCGCGACTACTTGCTTCCTGGTAACTGTCCCTGCGAGTCACACGATGCAGGGGGCGGGACCAGGCAGCAAACTGAAAAAAGAAAATCTAATACACTGTATTCCAATGTACAATGTCATGAATGGCCACTAGGTGGCACAACAGGATAAGAAACAGACCATACGTAGTCTCACCCTTGTTTTCAGACAGATTTCAGTGTTTTTTGTTTTATTTTATTGAATATCATTTATTTGCATTATTTAGGATAATTATTTTTGGGATAATAAATTATTATGTTGTGTTTCAAACTTTAGACTCAGTATATTTATTATTTATTTCTAAAGGATTTTACCAGTAAGGACTCTTGCTTGGACGGATTTCAGTGCATTATTCCTAATTATTACAGGCTAACTTTGTACAAAAACAGGTTTCCTTTAAAAAAAAAAATGAGACGCTTTTAGACACAAAATGTTGAAAAAATTAGACCGCCCGGGAGGTTAATGTCAAAAGTTAAAACATAGTTACCTACATTTCGGCTCTCTTGGGAGCCATTTTCAACCTTGAAAATGGCTCCCATGAGAGCCGAAACGTCGGTAACTATGTTTTGACATTAATACTATTGTATTTAAAAATTTTGAGTGTGGCCACTATTTGGACTTCATATATTTTCTTGGCCTTGCACCATTTTTTCCATCGGTTTTGTATTTTTTGGAAGGAGTTGCTGGTGATTATATATATATATATATATATATATATATATATATATATATATATATAATATATATATATATGTGTGTGTGTATATATATATATATATATGTATATATATATGTATGTGTACGGCTAGTTCCGTATTCCTGGTTAGACCGTTTCAGTGACAGATTGTCCTTAATATAAAATCAGGATACATGGCAGATCAGGAGCTGCTTACAAATTATTATTTATCATCATTTATACAACTGAATGATATGTACAGGATACGTTTGCCCCGAACAGGCATTTTTAAAATTGTGTTTCTTCTTTGGTGCCTTTTGAAAACGTTGAGGCGTTCTGTTCTCTCGTAGACGTTCAGACCTTGCGTTCTTGATATTGATGATTATGAGTTTGAGCACATCTGCGCTGTAACTCTTACTTTATTGTGCGCTTTATTTGCTGTGAGGATTTACTGCTCCGGGTTTACTAAGGAGCATCCAGAGTTATGCCATTCAGCCATAAAACAAAAGCCGTGTTTTACAGTGCTGACCCAACGCCAAAATAAATCACATTACTGTTATTTAATCTTAACACAACCTTTTCTTTCAAGCCTCTTTCTTACGAGTCCTATCCTTCCCACCTTCCTTTCTTTGCTTTCTTTCCTTCTCCCCTCCTTTCCATCCATTCTTTCCTTTTGTTTCCTTCCTCTTTTCTTCTGTCCTTCCTTTCCGTCCTTCCTTTCCTTCCGTCCTTCCTTTCCTTCTGTCCTTTCCTTCCGTCCTTTCTTTCCGTCCTTTCTTTCCGTCCTTTCTTTCCGTCCTTTCTTTCCGTCCTTTCTTTCCGTCCTTTCTTTCCGTCCTTTCTTTCCGTCCTTTCTTTCCGTCCTTTCTTTCCGTCCTTTCTTTCCGTCCTTCCTTTCCGTCCTTCTTCCTTTCCGTCCTTCCTTTCGCGTCCCCCTCCCCTGTGCCATTCTTCCATAACGGGATGCATATCTCATTGTTCTTACAGTGACATTATAAGGTTAAAACAATAAAGGGTAAAGGGTAGTGTGACGTGCGTCACTTTGAACTTGGAGTACATGGGCCTAGAGATGTATTTGGGAGGTGAAGGACTGGCGTTCTATGTTATTTCCCTGCCCTCTCATGTTGAAATTTTCCTGTGCCTGTACCCCAGGGTGTTTGTGTAATGTTATTGTCTATCATTATGGTCTATGTGTATCTGGTGCTAGGATTGATGGCTGGGTTATTTTAGCCTTTTCCAGCTTCCCAGGAATGTGTTAATATCTGTTGTATGTTTGAGTGGTCTTTTGTTGACCTTGTCGGGCTAACACTGCCCCATTATCTGATGTCCTAGTCCTGTTTACCATTCACGACTGTCATTGTTCTGTCCTGTCTAGACATGTTGACGCAATGTTTATCTCACAGTCTGTACCAGGTCTGATTATGTCTCGCACTCAGAGAAGCATACTGAAGAAACTTCACAAAATCAGAACCTCACAACATCATGATAGGGGAGGGATTATTTATGATGAAGGGCAGTGGGAGGCAAGGGTGTTATTTTCTACTGGCTACAACGCTCCGCCTGGGACTGTATATATTTAACCAAATAAAGGTGTTCAGTTGTTGTTGTTGCGTTTCTAAGAAAGCTTGCAGATCTACAGCGTCGTCTTATTTCTGGGGGATGCTAGCAAGGCACTTTATGTGTACCCACCCTTAAACTTAATTATATAGTCACAACACTGGGTTTCCAGTAATTTGATACCATTGGAAATGTAGCAACAAAACTCCTGGAGAGCCTCGGTTGCTGACCCATGGAGTAGCACAGTGTTTCCCAACCCTGCTCCTCACATCCCCCTAACAGGCCAGGTTTGCACGATATGTGAAGCACAGCACAGGTGATATGATTTGCTGCTCAGTGATTGCAGGATTCAGTCTGCGTTTCTCCAAAGTAATCCTTAAAGCCTGGCCTGTTAGGGGGACCTGAGGACAGGTTTGGGAAACACTGGTGTAGCATGTCCCTAATCAGCTGGTGCTTCCCCATTTGCAGCACCATACCTATGAGCAGGGCCCTCTACACCTCTTGTTCCCATCATATGTCCATTTATCTCCTTCCATTTGGTTTTTGTAAAGCGCTACAGAAACTGTTGGCGCTATATAAATGATAATAATAATAATTGATTAAATATTTGCAGCTCATTAACCCCTTAATGCCGGGCGGGTGGTACCCGGCGGGAAGTGGTTAACACAGGGAGGGCGTATTGGTATACCCCGCTGCCAGGGCTGCGCCCGGCCTCTCTTTCGGCCCGTCTACACAGCTGATGCGCGACATGTGTCATTGGCAGGTGGGCGCCAGCTGGTGGGCGGGGTGGTCGCTGATCGTTGAAGTCAACCCTCTGATACATTTGGCCTAGCTGTTCCTTATGTCCTCATCATCGCTGTTATTCCTCATTACCCTTAAAAAACTGCACATAGGGTTTATCTTCCCTAAAGTTTTTGGTCATTGATCATGTTCCACCACTGATGAGAGGGAGTGGCAGGGTTCTGGTACTTCTCCAGAAGGAGGCCCATTGGATCCATAGGTTGGACATGGTCCACCCTAATGGGCTCAATGAAAGGAATATGTATTCCGTATATATGTAAATGCATTTGACATTGAGGCTTGTGTGAACTGGATGTAAAAGGTCCTTGTAAACGAGATGTATATAGGCATTTAAGTAGAACTAAGTGTAACCAGCGGTTGTTCTGTTTTTAGCATACCGCTTATAATAGCAGAAGGTGGTGGTGTTTTTGTTGTTTTCTACAGTTGCCGCCCTCCGGTGGTCGTAAACAAGTAAGTGTCAGAGAGCCGGCGATGAGCGCACCGAGAATGGGATACACGCTGGGGTTGTCAGGACAACCAGCGCAACGTCATTAGTCAGCGCTGGAAGTCGGCGCATGCACGGTAGCGGGGGGAACACGCCGGGGACTTGACACACCGGGTGGGGAGTAACTGGTTTTATTTTTGTAATTAAAGTTTCTATTTAAACAGTGTGGGCTCAATTTTTTTTGCGCGCAGCGTTAAACGTTAACGCGCGTAAATTAATGATGGTATTACGATCCGAGCGCATTATTTCTCCGTCCGAAAATATCGCGCGCAAATTAACGCTGCGTGCAGAAATCCGTGTGCGGACTGTTTTTTTTTCACGCGATTCAGCCAATCTGAATTAAGAACCACAATTGTCTCCCGTTAAATTTTTGCGCCTGCCAAAATCATTCTGTGTATATATGCTGCAGCAATAAAAAAAACACGCACAACCTCTCCATTTTATTGTTTGGGTATGTGTAGAATGTGTAACTATACTGTGCTGTATTTTTTTTTTCGTGCTGGTGTATTTAGTTTCGGCCAGAACGTTCCGATTTGCAGTTACCACCAGCTTTTAAAAGACATTAAAATTATGCGCGCAAACGTCGTTAGTAAAAAGTGGCGCATCCATTGTAATACCAGCCGCGTACCAGCGCACAAACGCATTTGCGCTCACAATGTTAAATATGGGATGCGCGCACAAACTTTCGCTCGCGCAGGGTAACTCGCGTTAGACGTTAACGCGCATTAACGAACGTCGTAATTTGACATTCAGCGCGAAGGTTTTTTCTCCTTGCGTTAATGCGTTTTTGTGCACACGCACATTTTTGCGCGAAGAATGCAATAGAGCCCTGTGTGTTTTTACTGACGTGTGTCTGTCCTGAGGAAAGTTCAATACTAGGAACTGAAACGTTGACTGTTTTGGACAAATAAAGCTCAATAGTTTTTGGACATCCTGGAGTTCTGGCATATGTGATGCCCACTTGACTCTGTGGGCGTCTGCTTTGGGCCCCTGTGTCACATCTTGGATTTTCTGGCCCCTTCTCCTGTTTTCCGTCTCATCCCGTCAGCTTCTTGCAGCAGATTTTACAGTTAATCCTTTCGACAGCGCTTTATAAATGAATATGCATTATTGAAATGCGCACAAATGCCACGCGAACCCGAAGAGTATAATTGTATTCCGTTTTCTCACATTGACAGCGTCTGGCCCCCGGTGATCTAATATCCCTGAAGGGTGGGATACGTGATTATCCGGCGGAGAGGAAAGAAGTGAAAACCCCATCTCGGCAACGGCAGCTAATGATGGTGGCTAAAGGGAAGCCGTCGAACTCCTGTCCCGCAATCTTGAAAAGTGGTCATTTTTCATTCATTAAAGTATCAGGCAGATTGTGTTCTTCTGTCTCGACCTGGAACGTTTCTTTGTGCTCATTATGGGACATTATCTGTGGTTTCCGCTGGGATAAGGATGGCTGGCCTTGGTTTCCCCCTTTTGGGTAGTGAAATTCATGTTGAAAGTTGGCTGAGCATCATGGGGGATGTAGTTCAAAACATCCAGGCTGCATAAGGTAGCATTAAGTACTTGTTAGTGTCAGGCTCTGTGTTGTCATGGAAGACGGGGCCGCAGAGGCAGCCTGGGTATGCTTTATAAATACAGCTATATCATTATTTGTTATTAACCCCTTCACTACCCAGCCTTTTTTTTTTATCCTAATATTTATTTGAAACACAGGATGCAAAGTTAGCAATTAACCCTTTACTGCCAGGAGGGAGTTAATGCTGGCTGCTTCAGCAGGCCCCCTCCAGCAGCCGACCTGCAACGTGGTGTGTGGGTGTCTTTGTAGGGACTCCTCTGTATATTCAGGGTGTGTGGGTGTCTTTTTAGGGGTTCCTCTGTATATTCAGGGTGTGTGGGTGTCTTTTTAGGGGTTCCTCCATATATTCAGGGTGTGCGGGTGTCATTTTAGGGGTTCCACTTCCTCCATATATTCAGGGTGTGCGGGTGTCTTCTTAGGGGCTCCTCTATATATTCAGGGTGTGTGGGTGTCTTTTTAGGGGCTCCTCCATATATTCAGGGTGTGCGGTGTCTTTTTAGGGGCTCCTCCATATATTCAGGGTGTGCGGTGTCTTTTTAGGGGCTCCTCCATATATTCAGGGTGTGCGGTGTCTTTTTAGGGTTTCCTCCTTATATTCAGGGTGTGTGGGTGTCTTTTTAGGGACTCCTCCATATATTCAGGGTTTGTGGGTGTCTTTAGGGCCTCCTCTATATATTCAGGGTGTGCGGGTGTCTTTTTAGGGGTTCCTCTATATATTCAGGGTGTGTGGGTGTCTTTTTAGGGGCTCCTCCATATCTTCAGGGTGTGATGGTGTCTTTTTAGGGGCTCCTCCATATATTCAGGGTGTGTGGGTGTCTCTTTAGGGCCTCCTCTATATATTCAGGGTGTGCGGGTGTCTTTTTAGGGCCTTCTCTATTCAGGGTGTGCGGTGTCTTTTTAGGGGTTCCTTCCATATATTCAGGGTTTGCGGGTGTCATTTTAGGGGCTCCTCCATATAGTCAGGGTGTGTGGGTGTCTTTTTAGGGGCTCCTCCATATATTCAGGGTGTGCGGGTGTCTTTTTAGGGGTTCCTCCATAAATTCAGGGTGTGTGGGTGTCTTTTTAGGGTCTCCTCCATATATTCAGGGTGTGCGGGTGTCTTTTTAGGGGTTCCTCCATATATTCAGGGTGTGTGGGTGTCTTTTTAGGGGTTCCTCCATATATTCAGGATGTGCGGGTGTCTTTTTAGAGGCTCCTCCATATATTCAGGTGTGCGGGTGTCTTTTTAGGGGCTCCTCATATATTCAGGGTGTGTGGTGTCTTTTTAGGGGCTCCTCCATATATTCAGGGTGTGAGGGTGTCTTTTTAGGGGCTCCTCCATATATTCAGGGTGTGTGGGTGTCTCTTTAGGGCCTCCTCTATATATTCAGGGTGTGCGGGTGTCTTTTTAGGGCCTTCTCTATTCAGGGTGTGCGGTGTCTTTTTAGGGGTTCCTTCCATATATTCAGGGTTTGCGGGTGTCATTTTAGGGGCTCCTCCATATAGTCAGGGTGTGTGGGTGTCTTTTTAGGGGCTCCTCCATATATTCAGGGTGTGCGGGTGTCTTTTTAGGGGTTCCTCCATAAATTCAGGGTGTGTGGTGTCTTTTTAGGGTCTCCTCCATATATTCAGGGTGTGCGGGTGTCTTTTTAGGGGTTCCTCCATATATTCAGGGTGTGTGGGTGTCTTTTTAGGGGTTCCTCCATATATTCAGGATGTGCGGGTGTCTTTTTAGGGCCTCCTCTATATATTCAGGGTGTGCGGGTGTCTTTTTAGGGGTTCCTCCATATATTCAGGGTGTGTGGGTGTCTTTTTAGGGGTTCCTCCATATATTCAGGATGTGCAGGTGTCTTTTTAGGGCCTCCTCTATATATTCAGGGTGTGCGGGTGTCTTTTTAGGGTCTCCTCCATATATTCAGGGTGTGCGGGTGTCTTTTTAGGGTCTACTCCATATATTCAGGGTGTGTTGGTATCTTTTTAGGGGCTCCTCCATATATTCAGGGTGTGCGGGTGTCTTTTTAGGGTCTCCTCCATATATTCAGGGTGTGCGGGTGTCTTTTTAGGGGCTCCTCCATATATTCAGGGTGTGCGGGTGTCTTTTTAGGGCCTCCTCTATATATACACCCATGGAATGCGGGTATATTAAAAGCTGCACAGTAATAAAGCTCCCGGCAGCGAGTCTGTAAAGTATAATAAATGCTGTTAGAAATCGTTCGCTGTAAATAAGATTTTTTACTCTTGTTCTAAATTCCATTTTTTTTCCGTCTTCATTCTTGACGCTTAAAATCACCTCAGGCTCCGCCTCCCTAAAAGGTGAGGGTCTCTTTATAATTGTTTGTAAACTCACCACCCGTTCCTATATTTCAATATATATTAAAAAAAATGAAATAATTTGTTCCTGCACCAAGGGGGGGAAAAACCTTATTACGGCCACAAACTTTAAATTTATGTTGATCGATGAACGCCATCTGCACGCGTTTCATCAATTACTGGAAGGACTATAAAAAACGTGCAACGCTGCGCTTGCTTTTCAGATTTTTGGCACTGTGGATGTGACATAATGTATTGTTTAATAAAAAAAACCTAAAATGTCTTCTTGGTAGCGCAGATCATTTCATTCATGACTGTTTTGTGACATTCCGTATCTTTGTTTTTTTTTTTTCCCTTTAATCTGTGTCGTTATTTTTAGTGCTCGCGTATTTCTTTTAATAAAAGCTGCTAAAATCAGATTTACGGCCCCGGCTACAAAACACCGCGTGTACCTGCCGGTGCCGTTACAATGCTTCCCGCTCTCTCTCTTATTTACAATTTTAATACGTCCGCATCAGCGATTCACGAGCGCAATCGTCGCGAGGTATAGGAAAAATCATTCGAAGAGATGATAAACAGCCGCCAAAAGGATCGGTTTTATGGAAATTCATACGGCGGGACGTTTAGAGACACGAAGAAGTAAAACAGTACATCAAAGATGTAATATAAAGAGAAAATTTATAAAATTTATCTTAACATTTGCACTTCACACCTTAGTGAATAAGCCCTGTAGAATTTTCTATGACATATCTGGCTGCCATGGTGCAAATCGGCAGCATCCTATGATGTCATACGTCGTGTGGAGTAGGTTGTTATTATTATCCTTTATTATCCTTTATATTTATATATATATAGTGCGCGCCACATATTCCGCAGCGCTTTACAAGATCCGTGTGCAAGGGGTTAATACATTAGAATACCACACATGGATGATACGGCCGGATTCAGGGGGTCCCTGTTCCCAAGGGAATTTACAATCTATGAGATGTACAAGTATTTTGTGAGGTAGGTGCATCCATACCATTAGGTGTTTTGCCCAAGGACACTCGCTGGTGGCGTCTTCTGAATGGGATTGAGTCGTCTTTCCATGATTGGATTATAGAGCAGCGACCTGGTGGTTGGGTTGAACTCGCTTCTCGTAAAGTCGAGACTTGCTTCTTCACAGTTGTATTGGAGGGATGTGCTTAACGGGTTTTTTGACTTGCTTCTCCACGGTCAAACGGTAGAGACGTCACCACTGGACTCCGCAACCGACATGGGGCTCTATTACATTCTTCACGCAAAAACACTTTGCGCACAGCATTAAGCGTTAACGCGCGAAAATTAACGGTGGTATTATAATCCTCGCGCATTTAGTCATCCGTCAAAGAAAAAGTTCGTAAAAATGCGTGCAAAGTACAAAGTGTTCAAAATTATTCAACCCCCACTGAAATTGAGTGTTTTGGCCAGTTTGACATTGATTTTGATCATTCCGTCATCTTGCTTACAATTAAATCAAAGAGGCACGTGTAGGTCAGACAAATATAACATAACATTTATAATGAAATAACCACAAATGTCTTTTCTGTGCTCACATCATTATCAGTTTTATTCAACCCCCAAGTGACATTCAATCTTAGTACTTAGTACAACATCCTTTTACAGTTATAACAGCTTTTAAACGTGAAGCATAGCTTGACACAAGTGTCTTGCAGCCATCTACGGGTATCTTCGCCCATTCGTCATGGGCAAAAGCCTCCAGTTCAGTCACATTCTTAGGCTTGCGCTCTGCAACTGCTTTCTTTAAGTCCCACCAGAGGTTCTCAATCGGATTTAAGTCAGGTGACTGCGATGGCCACTCCAAAATGTTCCAGCCTTTAATCTGCAACCATGCTCTAGTGGACTTGGAGGTATGCTTGGGATCATTGTCCTGTTGAAAGGTCCAACGTCTCCCAAGCCTCAGGTTTGTGACGGACTGCATCACATTGTCATCCAATATCTCCTGGTACTGAAGAGAATTCATGGTACCTTGCACACGCTGAAGCTTCCCTGTACCTGCAGAAGCAAAACAGCCCCAAAGCATGATTGACCCCCCGCCATGCTTCACAGTAGACGAGGTGTTCTTTTCTTCATAGGCCTTGTTCTTCCTCCTCCAAACATAGCGTTGATCCATGGGCCCAAACAGTTCTAATTTTGTTTCATCAGTCCACAGAACACTATCCCAAAACTTCTGTGGTTTGTCCACATGACTTTTGGCATACTGCAGTCGACTCTTATTATTTGGAGACAACAAGGGGGTGCGCCTGGGAGTTCTGGCATGGAGGCCTTCATTACGCAGTGTGCGCCGTATTGTCTGAGCTGAAACTTCAGTACCCACATCTGACAAATCTTTTCTCAGTTCCTCAGCAGTCACACGGGGACTTTTCTCCACTCTACGCTTCAGGTAGCGCACAGCAGTCAAAGTCAGCATCTTCTTTCTGCCACGACCAGGTAGCATTTCAACAGTGCCCTTTGCCTTGAATTTGCGAATGATGCTTCCTATGGTCTCTCTTGGTATGTTTAACATCTTTGCAATCTTCTTATAGCCATTGCCCTTCCTGTGAAGAGTAATCACCTCTTCTCTTGTCTTCCTGGACCATTCTCTTGACTTCACCATGTTTGTAACCACACCAGTAAATGTCTAGAAGGAGCTGAGTAACACAGTCATTTTAAAGCTGCCTAATTGGTGCTTATTATGCTTTATTGCTGCTCCGTGACATCCACAGGTGGTTTCAATACCTGATTGAAAACACTTGAATGAACCTCTGTTCTTCAGAGTGGTAGTCTTTAAGGGGTTGAATAATTGTGTCAATGAAGAATTCACAAAAGAAACATTTACTACTGTATTACAAAACCAATTGATGTCATTTTAGTTGCATATGGTTCTTTAAAAAGTCCTTGTAGGATTTCATTCTGAATACAATTACAAATGTCACTAAATTCCCTAAAACCCTTTACAGCATTGGGGGTTGAATAATTTTGAACACAACTGTATGTGTGTGTAAATGGTTTTGTATGTGGCTTGTTACCTACGGATGTGTAAATGGTTATGTATGTGGCTAGTTAACTACATGTGAGTAAATGGTTATGTATGTGTGTATGTGGCTAGTTACCTACGTGTGTGTAAATGGTTATGTATGTGGCTAGTTACCTACGTGTGTGTAAATGGTTATGTATGTGGCTAGTTACCTACGTGTGTGTAAATGGTTATGTATGTGTCTAGTTACCTACGTGTGTGTAAATGGTTATGTATGTGGCTAGTTACCTACGTGTGTGTAAATGGTTTTGTATGGCTAGTTACCTACGTGTGTGTAAATGGTTATGTATGTGGCTAGTACCTACCGCGTAAATGTGTTATGGTTATGTGGCTAGTTACCTACGTGTGTGTAAATGGTTATGTATGTGGCTAGTTACCTACGTGTGTGTAAATGGTTATGTATGTGTCTAGTTACCTACGTGTGTGTAAATGGTTATGTATGTGGCTAGTTACCTACGTGTGTGTAAATGGTTTTGTATGTGGCTAGTTACCTACGTGTGTGTAAATGGTTATGTATGTGGCTAGTTACCTATGTTGTGTAAATGGTTATGTATGTGGCTACTTACCTACGTGTGTGTAAATGGTTATGTATGTGTCTAGTTACCTACGTGTGTGTAAATGGTTATGTATGTGGCTAGTTACCTATGGGTTTGTAAATGGTCATGTATGTGGCTAGTTATCTACGGGTGTGTAAATGGTCATGTATGTGGCTAGTTATCTACGGGTGTGTAAATGGTCATGTATGTGGCTAGTTACCTACGTGTGTGTAAATGGTTATGTATGTGGCTAGTTACCTACGTGTTTGTAAATGGTCATGTATGTGGCTAGTTATCTATGGGTGTGTAAATGGTTATGTATGTGTGTATGTGGCTAGTTACCTAATGTGTGTAAATGGTTATGTAGGTGTGTGTGGCTTGTCAGATGTGATTATCTTACACTGCCAGTCTGTTGGACTGCGCTGATTTTGGATTATTTGTGGGGAAAGCAATGTGTCCCTCACTGTGTCTGCTGCCAGAAATGTTACTTTGTGCTCCTAACATGCAGCAGGTGCCTTGTGATCTGGAATGGTCAGGGCTGGGGCAATCTGGTACGCTCACTAGAGGGTGCCGTGCTGCTGCTCTACGAGATGATGGGACCAAAAAATGCCCTGACCGTCCCACATTGACTTTACTGCGATTCTTTCTCACGTTCTCCTTTTATATAATAACAATAAAGGAGCCGGTGGGGGGGGGGGGGGTGATGAGATGCAATCATTATTTTAAATAGAATTAACGTGAAACATTGCTGACATTTGCCAACTCTGCAGCAAAAAATATGTTCCTCTTCGCTCTTCATTTTTCATACGGCCTCCCACCAAGCAGCAAAGGTATGTTCTGACACATTATTAATGAGCCATTTTTTATTTCGGCTTCCCGTGGATCCAATATGACTTTTTTCCCCTTTTGCATTTTCTAATCTACATCAATCGAAATGTTAACATGGCCATGTCTTAAACCTCGATTGAAAGAGCTATATATGAATATATATCATAGGCGTGCTCAGGGGGTGCACACACCCTAATGTTGGATGAAGAAGTCCTCGTTCACGGATTCAAGGATTGAGTAAAACCCTTTACACCAGGTATTCTAGATAAGCCAATTTCACACTCACAAACATCTGGTTAATCAAGCATATAGATAGCCAATGCAGATCACTCTGTCTTCATTTCATTTGTTGTGATTTCCACGGGTCTCCAATAACATGTTGAAGTAATACAGTAATAGTGAAGGACCATATAAACATTTAAAATTATGACCAATTTATTGCGCTTACAAAAAATTAAAATATTTATCGCATATATAATTCACCCGATCCCAGAGGTACACGGCCAGTCAAAGCCTACATCCAGCTGGCTCAGGGTCCGTCACTCAACGCGTTTCGTCCTTATAACTTCATCAGACTCCTGAATGTTTTGATAAGGCTGTAGGAGGTCTGTTGTTTTCCAGGCTAAATAAGATCATTTACTTGATCACAGCTAGAATATATGCCATAAATGCATACAACATGGAGAGGTATGTCAATATCATGGACTCCATATCCAGGAGGCAATAAGAGTTGCTCATGGCATTAAACTTGGTGATACTGGCTGAGTATAATTAATCACTGATATCACAGTTTATATGACTGGTAAATAACATAATGAAACCTCATTATATTGAGTTACTAACTCTGGTTCATATAAGTGATCTGACATCTGAAATAAGTTTACCCTTACCTTGTAACCATAGCATGTATCACCCTTGTGCACTCGCTATCAACACTGGATGGATCTTTTAGTGCAGGTTCCCTGAGCAGTAGTTTCTGAGTCTCTGGGCATTACAGCTAGATTTTTCGTGTTGTATGAGTGTGACACTAATTACTAGCAAATCCTACAGCTCCTGAGTATTCCAGTACTGTGCTATCACTCATTTTTATAGGATCTATGAGGTATCCTTCCAGATTTTTTTTTCTTTTGTTTTTCTTTTAATTATGTATTAAAAAAAAAATTAAAAATTAAAAAAATGTCCAAAAGATGCCTTCCTTCGACTCCAGAGGAAGGCGAAAAACCTTGGACGTTGTTCTAGTAAGGTGTACAAGGAAAAAATTCCTTACTGACCCCATGTTAAGGCGATCGGCTATACAGAAAACCTGTCTGGCCCTGGAGCGATATTTAAAAGGGAAAAAAACTTTTGGACACGTAAAATAAAAACCGCCGTCTTCGTCTTTTTATTTTATTTGATTTTGATTTTGGGATGCACCGATACTAGTATCGGTATCTATGCCAATACCGTCATTTGCATGAGTACTTTGCAAGTGCCCCGATACCCGGAAGCCAGCGCTGGGCCGGTTTGCCGGTATCCGAAGGGATGAGGCAGCTGGCCGGATGCATTAAAAGCATTTGGCCCGCGTTCCCTTCTGGCTGGCCGCGTTACCGAGCGGCCGCCGGGCTGTGGAGCCTGTGACGCAGCCTCCTGCCGAGATCTCGTGGTAGCACGTCACAGCACCATGGATGAACACTCCTGCAATAAATAATCAAGAGGAATGGAAGTTTTAGTCCTTCAACATTTGGGTAGAGTTTGACATCTTTGCCTCATACCCTTGAATTAGCCGATATTTTTTTAGAGAATTGCTCGAGCCGACGCAAACAAGGACATCTCGGCGTTTAGAGAATAAACCCAACAGATATGTTCAATATAAACATTTTTTTTATCCCTTTAGTGTTTGTTGTTTTATGTTTTCGACTTTAGGATCTATTCACAAAACACCAAAATTTTGTTTCGATGCAACTCGCGCGCATTTCAGTGATTCCATTTTGCCAAAAATACAGTGAATTCACTATTGGCCGAACGGTCGCCGTGTTTTTCTGAAATTGGAGTCGCCGAAGCGGTTATTAGATGTAGACGAAAACCGATGAATCTCCACGCATTAGCATTGGTGAATTCCACCGACCTGAAAGAAAGAGGGGTGGGGGAAAAGTAGACTGCTATTCTCCGAATACGAGTGTGAATCGATTTTTAAAAATTTATTTAAAAAGGTCCTTTTAATAAAGAATATAAAGGTCTCTTAAAAAATAATCAGAAAAACAAAAATGTCATCTAAAAAAAAATACTAAAAGCTCTGATAAAAATAAAAAAGCTTTTTGTGGAAAATGAAAAGAATAAATAGTATTTATAAAAGCAAAATTTAAAAAGATATATGGCCCTATTACAATCCTCGCGTTAAAACGCTCGCGCAACGCGTCAATTTTTGCGCCAAGCGTTAAACGTTAACGCGCCTATATCAACGCTGGAATTACAATCCTCGTGCATTTTTTCATCCGTCGAGCAATAACGCTCGTAAGGCTAGGGTCAGACTAACGCATCTTTCGCGTTGTCCGTGAAAAAGTGCGTTCGAATGAATGGACGCATTTTTTCACGGAATACGCGATAGCGGTCATACGATGCGCATTTTCGTCCGTGATTTTGTACGGATCATCAATAAAACACTTTTTGTGTCTGGACGTTATGTTAGCCGGACACTAGCAGCGTCTGACGTCTCCCAATCACGCAAACACGCCGCTATGCGGACGCAGCGCACTCTGTACATCAGTAGTAGCGGTTTGACGTTCTCGAAAAAATGCGTTCGTTTGCCACTTGCGTTGCGCGGCCGCACTTTTGTGCGGCCGTTCTTCATATGCAGCCCGGCATTGGACGTCATTTGCTGCTAGCACGGCCGTGATTTAGTGCGGCTAAACGCACGTTAATACTGCGCTCGTCTGACCTTAGCCTAAAACGGACGCGCACAAACGCTCCGCGGCAACGTTGCGCGCAGAAATCAGTGCGGACTGTTTTTTTCACACGATTCAGAATTCAGAACCACAATTGTCTCACGTTAAGGCTAGGGTCAGACTGAGGCAGTGCGAACGCGCGTTCTGGCGCACTTAATCACGGCCGCACTAGCAGCAGATGCCGGGCAATGACAGCCAATATACGAAGTAACGGTCGCACAAAAGTCCGGCCGCGCAACGCAAGTGGAAAATGAACGCATTTTTTCGAGAACGTTAAACCGCTGGTACTGACGTACAGAGTGCGCTGCGGCCGCATAGCAGCGTGTGTGCGTGATTAGGAGTGTCAGTCAGACGCTGCTAGTGTGCGGCCAACATAACGTTCAAACAGCCGGATTTCCCTAGACTTCTTTTCACCCCATCGTCATGAAATACGTCCAGAATTGCGCATCGTCTGACCACTTAAGCGTATTCCGTGAAAAAATGCGTGCGCACGCATCGACGTACATTTTGACGGTGGCCGCAGAAAATGCGCTCATCTGTCCCTAGCCTAAGTTTTTGCGCCTGTCAAAGTCAAACTGCGCATATATGCTGCATCAATAATAAAAACACGCACAACTTCTCCATTTTATTGGTTTGGGTATGTGTAGAATGTGTAACTATACTTTGCTGTGTATTTTTTTTTGGACTGGTGTATTTGGTTTCGGCCAGGTTGATAGAATTTGCCGTTAACACCAGCTTTCAGGAGTTGCTAAAATTATGAGCGCAACGTCTATGCGTTAATTCCTGCGCATAGATTGTAATACCATCCGCATACCAGCGCTCAAATGCATTTGCCCTCGCAATGTTAAGTATAGGACGCGCGACGTACAGTAAGCTCGCGCAGCGTTCGTGCAGGTTCACCAGCAGTAGACGTATACGCGCGTTTGTTGCGCTGACATTGTAATACGACGTTCAGCTCAAAGGGTTTTGCCCCTCGCGTTAATGCGTTTTTGCAAATGTATGCGCGAAGATTGTAATAGGGCCCATCATGTTTTTACATTGAATTCTATGGGATTCGCCTGATTAAACCTGTCGAACGGAATCACCGAAAATCAGGGCGTTTCGGTGCAATTTGCCGTTCTGTGAATAGAACACACAATAGTCTTCTATGGGGCAGACACAGTGGTGCCGAATTGTGGCGAATTGCACCGTATTTTTCTGTCGATTTGCCTGTCTTTGGCGAATTGACAGCTCCGTGAATAGACGAATAGACGAAATGATGCAATTCCGGGCCGATTCATAGGTTAGTGAATAACCTCTTGCGCCTTTTCATATGACCTTTTCCAGCATTAACAAAATAAAAGCGCACTTATGTCCCAGATGTTTTTTTCCTTCTCCTTCGGTTTGATTTAAAAAAGCGAGGGATTGTTCCACAGGCGACCTTGATGATTGGCAGCCGGCTATAGGGTTTGCGCTTTGAAGGTCATTGGTTTGAATCCAGCCTGGACCGCGAGAGCCGAACATAATTAATTACCTCCTGACAGATGTGGCCTATTTGACACAACCTGGCTTATTTGGTCCGGTTCCTGGACGGCAGATGTCCACTTCAGATTCGCTCATGTCACCGCAGATCATAATCTCTGTAGCGACGCCACGAGCGCACAAAGCAGGCCTTTCAGCAGAACCGTCCTGTTAACCAGCAATAGGTGCCTTGGACATTTCTGTCATTCTGTGACGGCTCAGAGGTTTGGGGCGACGAAGAAACGTTTCAACCTGCTGGATTACCTCCCAACATCTGCTTACACGTGTCACTGTGCCTGTAGCTTTTTTTTGTCAGTTTTGTTTTTTTTCCTAGTTCGGTACAGATTGAAGAAAAAAAATGCAAAACCAGTGCATCAAAAAACTGCTACTTTGTTACTATAAGAATTATCTAATGTATAAATGTTTGCATGTATTTAATCGATATCTATATATACATGCATTATAAAGCAGATGCAACACAGTGTGATATCTGGTTATAAATAGGGTGCAGTGCTGGTGATTTACAGTGGCAAGAAAAAGTATGTGAACCCTTTGGGATTATGTGGAGTTTTCCATGAATTGGTCATAAAATGTGCTCTGATCTTCATCTAAGTCACAACAATTTGAAAAACACAGTCTGCTTAAAATAATACAACACAAACATTATATGTTTTCATATGTTTATTGAACATAACATGTAAACATTCACAGTGCAGAGTGGAAAAAGTATGTGAACCCCTAGCCTAATGACTTCTTCAAGAGCTAATTGGAGCCAGGAGTGAGCCAACCTTGAGTCCAATCAGTGTGATATTATTGGATGTGTTGCTGAAAGCTGTCCTGCCCTTTAAAAACACACACCAGTTTTGGGTTTACTGGTTTCAAGAAGCACTGCCTGATGTGAACCATGCCTCGAAGAAAAGAGCTCTCAGAAGACCTACGATCAAGAATTGTTGACTTGCATGAAGCTGGAAAGGGTTACAAAAGTATCTCCAAAAGCCTTGATGTTCATGTGTCAACGGTAAGACAGACTGTCTACAAATGGAGAAAGTTCAGCACTGTTGCTACTCTCCCTAGGCGTGGTCGTCCTGTAAAGATGACTGCAAGAGCAGAGCGCAGAATGCTTAATGAGGTAAAGAAGAATCCTAGAGTGTCAGCTAAAGACTTACAGAAATCTCTGGCACTTGCTAACATTTTTGTTGACACATCTACAATAAGGAAAACATTAAACAAGAATGGAGTACTTGGGAGGACACCACGGAGGAAGCTATTGCTGTCCACAAACAATATTGCAGCACGTTTGAAGTTTGCAAAAGAGCACCTGGATGTTCCACAGCACTACTGGCAAAATATTCTGTGGACAGATGAAACCAAAATTGAGTAGTTTGGAAAAAACACACAACACTATGTGTGGAGAAAAAAAGGCACAGCACACCAACATCAAAACCTCACCCCACTGTAAAACATGGCTGAGGGAGCATCATGGTTTGGGGCTGCTTTGCTGCCTCGGGGCCTGGACGGATTGTTGTCATTGATGGAAAAATGAATTCCAGAGTTTATCAAGACATTTTGCAGGAAAACGTAAGACCTTCTGTCCGTCAACTGAAGCTCCGCAGAGGATGGGTGATGCAACAGGACAATGATCCAAAGCATACAAGTAATTCAACAAAAGAATGGCTTCAACAAAACAAAATACGCCTTCTGGAGTGACCCAGTCAGAGTCCTGACCTCAGCCCGATTGAAATGCTGTGGCATGACTTTAAGAGAGCGATTCACACCAGACATCCCAAGAATATTGCTACACTGAAACAGTTTTGTGAAGAGGAGTGGTCCAAAATTACTCCAGATCGTTGTGCAGGTCTGATCTGCAACTACAGGAAACGTTTGGTTAAGGTTATTGCTGCCAAAGGAGGGTCAACCAGTTATTAAGTCCAAAGGTTCACATACTTTTTCCACCCTGCACTGTGAATGTTTACATGTTATGTTCAATAAAAACATGAAAACATATGTTTGTGTTGTATTATTTTAAGCAGACTGTGTTTTTCAAATTGTTGTGACTTAGATGAAGATCAGAGCACATTTTATGACCAATTCATGTAAAACACCACGTAATCCCAAAGGGTTCACATACTTTTTCTTGCCACTGTATACACAGTGTGATATCTGGTTATAAATAGGGTGCAGTGCTGGTGATTTATACACAGTGTGATATCTGATTATAAATAGGGTGCAGTGCTGGTGATTTATACACCGTGTGATATCTGGTTATAAATAGGGTGCAGTGCTGGTGATTTATACCAGGTGATATCTGATTATAAATAGGGTGCAGTGCTGGTGATTTATACACAGTGTGATATCAGATTATGAATAGAATGCAGTGCTGGCGCTTTATATACAGTGTGATATCTGGTTATAAATAGGGTGCAGTGCTGGTGATTTATACACAGTGTGATATCTGGTTATAAATAGGGTGCAGTGCTGGTGATTTATACACAGTGTGATATCAGATTATGAATAGAATGCAGTGCTGGTGCTTTATATACAGTGTGATATCTGGTTATAAATAGGGTGCAGTGCTGGTGATTTATACACAGTGTGATTATCTGGTTATAAATAGGGTGCAGTGCTTGTGATTTATACACAGTGTGATATCTGGTTATAAATAGGGTGCAGTGCTGGTGATTTATACACAGTGTGATATCTGGTTATAAATAGGGTGCAGTGCTGGTGATTTATACACAGTGTGATATCAGATTATGAATAGAATGCAGTGCTGGCGCTTTATATACAGTGTGATATCTGGTTATAAATAGGGTGCAGTGCTGGTGATTTATACACAGTGTGATTATCTGGTTATAAATAGGGTGCAGTGCTTGTGATTTATACACAGTGTGATATCTGGTTATAAATAGGGTGCAGTGCTGGTGATTTATACACAGTGATATCTGATTATAAATAGGATGCAGTGCTGGAGCTTTATATACGGTGTGATATCAGATTATAAATAGGATGCAGCGCTGACACTTTACATATAGTGTAATATAGTATTATAGATTGGATGCATTGCTGGCGCATTGCATACAGTGTGCTATCTGATTATAAATAGGATGCAGTGCTTTACATACAGTGTGATATCAGATTACAAATAGGATGCAGTGCTGGCACTTTATATACAGTGCAATATCCAGTTATGAATAGGATGCAGTGCTGGTGCTTTATATACAGTGTGCAATCTGATTATAAATAGGATGCAGCGCTGGCGCTTTATACACAGTGTGCCGAATGGTCTGTTGAGTTCTGGACTACATTATTTAAAGTGGATGGAGACCATTAACCCTTTCACTGCTGAGGACGTGTGGGGAACGTCCTCATTGACTCTAAGGAAAGATAGGGAGTTCCTTTGAACCCCGATATCTCCCGACTTTTGACAGCTAGCAGGTTTGGTATCATTAGAAAGGCCAGAGCATGGCCTTTCCAATGATATCAAACTTGACCATGTTTAAAGTAAAGAAAAAAAATAATAAAAATAATAATAAAAACAGAAAAATATGTGAAATGGCTCAGCAGTGAAGGGGTTAAAGGGTGGAGTTATACATGTGGATGGTGTCAGGGGGGACTGGTACATTTCATACATACCTGACTTCCACCAATTGACTTTTTCGTCCAATCCGATGCTTGGTTGATAAGACCCTGCTTCCTTCCCTGAATGTAGCTGTGCTTAAAGTGATATTTCATGCCGCTGACGCGCAAACGAATGCTGAAACAAAGGCTATTCGGCTGGAAGTGGGGCCATTGGAAATCCGATGATAGGAATCTCATGATTTCTCCATTATCTTTCCATTGATGTTTCTTTTTCCCTTTTTCTTCATTCTCCACTATTATTTCCTTTTCTTTCCTTTTGACGTTGTTCACGTATAACCACCTCCACCATTCTAATTTGACACTGGTTTATTTTATAACAAACCCAAAACGTGTATTCTCAACGTGCAGCTCCGTTCCGACAATATTCCGCTATCGAACGCTAGAGGGAGCTGTGTATCTTCTGAATCACGAAGCCCCCGCAGACCTGGGACAAAAGATTTCAAGATTAATCAAGTCACCAAATAGCCGTAAATTCGGAAAGTTTAACGAGCTGCAGCCAGCAGAAATTTATTTTTGAGACGCGTCTGACCTCTCCGATGTCTAAGTCCCTGCGCGCCAACACACGGGAAGACCGGTTGGGTCGGATTCATAACTTTTTGCGCATACAAAATTCTGTCGCTTTACCGTTAATGTAAACCACTGTCTGCCTCATTGTTGGTTGTAATGTCTAAGTTCAACAATGAAACCTAGATATTGGCAGCTCACTCTTCTTGCAAAGGTTTGTGGGGATTGTAGTTCCATGAAACTCCACCCCTTTTGTTTCTGCCTTCTGGATTTAGGTTTTCCTTGTCATTTTTGCCTCGTTTTCTATTGTAAAGCAACGCAGGAAATGTCGGAGCCATATTTATAATGATACTTAAGCTGCATTTTGGCCAATTTGCTAACGAGATCGGTTTCCAGGTAAGAGAGTCCGTCCAGCTCATTCCGAGAAGGCTGCTTTACATGCCAGTGGTATTCTCTAATTAACCTCTAATTAATCTATTAACACAGCGCTTGGTAAGAGGCAAATAATAGCTGTCAGCTTGAAAGCCCGGGCCATTAAGCGACCTTTGAGGAAACCTCTTGGACAGCCTGGCAGTAGAGGTTTGAAACTAAGTATATACCTGGCAGTCGGCCGTGTCAGTGTCTCCGAATTATCTTTACATGGAGATTCTATTTGTCCAAGAAGAAAATATATATATATATAACTTCTAAAGTTCCAAAGCACAACATTCCCTGTAGATGAGCATTATAGCTCAGTATATATTTTACTGGCAACACAATCCAATATATATGAGGGCTGTACCGAAGGTAATGCGACAAAGGGCATAACTTTTTTAGTAATTTTTGTTGGTCGTTCAAATGGCACATGTTGTTGGATTAACTTTTCCTCTGTACAGAGGTACTACTCAACGTGGACCCCTTGCTCAAGGTGCCTTGAGAGATATCGGATATACCCTCCCGAAGAGGTCTAACGAGTCTGAAACTATATGATAGTTGGGGTTTCCAGTTCCTCTCGTGCAGAGAGGACTTCCTTGGCATTTCAATTCTGGTGATAAATCTGATATGCATAGGGTTCAGCCACCCATGAGCGGGCCGGGAACCCATTGTAGGGCAGACCACTAGTGCTGTTGCCCATTCTCAGGACCCTCACAAACCTTGTTTTTGCTCATTACTCAACATAGTCTCCATTACAAGCAATGCACGTCTGTCCGCACAAATCATCTCCTCTGTTCGCTGATGATTCATGCAGTTGGTGGTGCCCTACTTTGCGGTTTGTCTACCCTACTGGTTTCCCCCTTCTGTAAACTTCTACACCCACCTACGCACATTGCTCTTGTCCATGGTGTCCTCTCGATACACATCCTGTAGCCAACCGCGGATTATGCACAGTCTTCACCCCTCCTTCATCACGAAATGAATGATGGCACATTGCTTCTGCTTGGAATCCATTATTCATCTGCAAGGAAGAAAGATTCTGAAGCACCTGTACAGAGGAAGAGTCACTCCAACGACGTGGGCGATTTGAATGGCCTACATCAGTTAATAAAAATGTTTTACACACTTTGTCATTATGTTCGATACAGCCCTTGTACGCAGGACTGGCCAAAATGTATTCTCTAGTGGAAAATTTCATGGATATTTTACTTCTGCATCACCTGTCGATCTATCCTTTGGCCACCCCTGGGTTAAGGATTGTTTGCATTGTTGGGGCCCCAACTTGGAGATGACTTAGTTGTGCACCCCTGTCCTCCTCTTCAGATTGCATCTGAAGACCCATGAGTGTTCCCAAAGTCAAGACCTTAACACCACCTCGTCTGTAATCTACGTCCCAGGTGTCCTTGTTTAGGAGAGTCACCTCTGTGTTGGTTCCAGAGTCTTGCGTCCTTCTTTTCTCTTGAAATGTGCCTTCATATGGGGCTTCTCCCTACATTTGGGGTGTGCAGATGTATTACAGAGCTGCAGAGCAATAAAATTCACAGCAATGAGTCTCTAAGCAATAATAAATGTTGTTAGAAATCTCTCGGCGTAGAGAAGACACTTTGCTCTTGTTCTAAATGGCATTTTTATTGGCTCCTATCCTATGGCCTTCATAGGTCAGGACAGCATCTGAAAAGTCTTATTTCTGGCCCGCCTCCAGTGCCATTCCCAAAATGCATGCGCCCCCCTTTGGCTGTTTCAACGGGTGGTTTCATTCTTTATAATCCATGTATCTTTTTCCAGGTTCGCATGGCTAAAGAAAACAACCCTCTATGGAAGCCCACCTTCATCGTAAAACCTGACGGGGGTTGTCAGGGAGATGGCATCTACCTCATTAAGGATCCAGCCGACTTCCGGGTCATGGGAAGCTTGCAGAATAGACCCGCAGTGGTCCAAGAATACATGAGCAGACCTCTATTGATGGACAAGTTAAAGTTCGACATTCGACTGTACGTGGTATTAAAGTCTTTGGAACCATTGGAGATCTATGTCGCCAAAGAAGGACTCTCGAGGTTTTGCACTGAACCCTATCAAGAACCTCACCAGAAAAACCTCCACAAGGTCTACATGCACCTTACCAACTACTCCCTTAATATCCACAGTGGAAACTTCATCCACTCGGACAGCGGCCACACTGGCAGCAAAAGAACCTTTTCCAGTGTCCTCTACAGGCTTTCGGCCAAAGGGGTCGACATCAAGAAAGTGTGGTCAGATATAATTTCGCTGGTGATTAAAACCATCATCGCGCTGGTACCAGAGCTCAAAGTGTATCACCAGGCTGACATACCACCAGGGAAACCCGGACCCTCATGCTTTCAGGTATGACTGCTTCTACCTCTATCCTAAGTGGTACTGAATGGGAATTGCATGAGGAAAGCATGCAGTTACAGTTACAAGTATTTATAAAGCGCTAACATGTTCCGTAGCGCTGTACACTGGGTGAGACAGAAGTACAAATATACATACAAATTAAACGCACAGAACAGTAGGAGAGAAGACCCTGCTCAAGAGCTTACAATCTAAGAGGAGAGGGATGGCACACTAGGTTTGGGTAATGTGGGAAGATGGCGCAAGAATTGTACAGTGGGGGAATCGTGGAGTGAGCCGATTAGTCTTAAAGTAATGTGTTTTCAGAGACCTCTTGAAGGACTGGAGAGACGCGGAGAGTCTGATGTTACAGGGGAGGGAGTTCCATAGAAAGGGGGCAGCTTTGCAGAAGTCCTGAAGGCGGGAGTTGGGGGTGCGGGTACGAGGAGCTGATTACATCAGATCATAGGCAGAGCGAAGTGGTCGGGGACGGGATGTACCTGCAAATAAGGGAGGAGATGTAGGCAGCGGCGTGGTTATGGAGAGCTTTGTATGTGAGCACCAGTATTTTGAGTTGGATTCTCAAGGAAACAGGAAGCCAGTATAGAGATTGACAAAGGGGTGTGGTGCGAGAGGTGAGGTGGATGAGCCTGGCACAAGCATTCATAACAGACTGCAGAGGGAGAATCTGGGGTCTCTTAAGGCCAGAGAGCAGAAAGCTGCAATAGTCAAGGCGGGAGATAAGCGCATGGATGAGCATTTTGGCAGAGTCCTGATTTAAGATGGGGATGGACACGTGCAAAGTTTTTAGGTGGCAGTGGCAAGATTTGGTTAGCGATTGTATGTGAGGAGTGCAGGAGAGATTGGAGTCGAAGAAGACCCGAGGCAATGCGCCTGAGTGGTAATGGCGGCACCATTCACCTGAAGAGGAATGGGCGCAGAAATTATGGTTCTACAGGGAGGAGAGAGAAGAAGGTCGGTTTTAGAGCGGTTGAGCTTTAGGAAACTGGAGGTCATCCAGTCGGAGACTGGACCTTGTGTGTGTATTATATTCTTCTAAGTCGGCACTCTCAGATCGACTGAAAGTGAGCAGGAGCACTGCCTGCGCGATTTCCTGTCCCTCAAACCTCAGGACAGTGGTATGGTGTACAGTTATACCACACTGTGTTGTTTTGATTGACCGTTCAAGGCAAGCATCGGCAACCTTGGCCCTCCAGGTGTTTTTACAAGACCACCGCCCGTGATCAGCCTCTCAATATCTTTAATAAATGGGAAATGTAGTTCCAAAACCTCTGGAGGACCAAGGTTGATAACTTATGGATTAAAGGGTAATTTTCAAAAGAACGGTGGTTTTAGTGCAGCAATCTTCGGGGGATCAAGTACAGGGAACCTACGGTGAATGTACGATTTAGTGAACTGCCACCACAGTTTGCCCTACTCTTCCCCGTTTCTTCGACCGTAGTTTCTGCTGAAGATGTCTACTGTTCTCAACACTGTTTTCTGTGGGGTATCCACTGAAGTTCTTCAGCTTTTGTTTTTACTGTTGTTTCTGCGGGAGTTCAGTGGAGCTGACCATCTTAGCATCACGGATCAATATAACCCAGTGTTATAAACAGCGGCAGAACAACGCCGAATGGAGAATATCTGCAGGTTACTCGTGTTGCAGAGGCGTAGCGGCGGTAGCAACAATTGAAAAGCAAGCATATCATCCAGTCACCCTCACCGCTCTTCTGTTTTTTTCACTTTGCAGCCCCACCTTCCTTTTCCCAACCACCCTCCCACCCAGTCCCTATTTTAATCTTACAGCTCTCCCTTCCAGCTGCTTTCACTGAAATTACCCTTACTGATCCCATGTTTCTGGTCCTTCCCATGCAATTTGTGAATACACCTTTTAACTAGTTTCGAAGGCTGGGACTGCAGGTACATTTCTTCCACTGTATTATGTCCAGGGTGAAGTTGACATGGTGCCCAGAGTCTTGGTATGCATAAGCAGGTAGACGCGGAATGCAATGAGGTAATACAGACACAGCAATTCATCGATCCTGACATTATATACGCTGCTAGATTATAAGAATCTCACGTTACCCAAAGCACTGACATGGAGAGAAATCTGTATTATGCAGCGTAAGGTGAGGAGCTCGACCCTGCGCAAACCACTATTAGCAATTAAATGGATCTGCGATAGCGTCCACCGAACACAAGGTCAACCCGATGTTTAACTTCTCAGAGAAGCGTTTATGCCAAACAATTTCATCCCACAATGCAAAACGCAACCACAATGGATGAACATGGGGTAAAAGGTTATCGGGTTAGCTCATTGTGCGTGATGGATCTCACTGCTTGTGGAATATTTTACGTCATTGCATACATTTCACGTGCAATTAAAGGGGGAATCGGCTGTATGTTATTGTACGTCTCTGTTATTACATTTTAATTTGTTCCATTAAATACAATGAGGAAAACAGACATACAGCTGGGGGGGAAATAGGACTTTATAGAATAAAATGTACCTATTTTTACATGTATTATATTTTCTCCATCATTATATGTCTGTGTTACACATTATACAATGAGCGGACACAATACAGGGAGCCTGGATTTACGGCTATGTCTGGATTACACATACACAGAGCGGACACAATACAGGGAGCCTGGATTTACGGCTATGTCTGGATTACACATACACAGAGAGGACACAATACAGGGAGCCTGGATTTACGGCTATGTCTGGATTACACATACACAGAGAGGACACAATACAGGGAGCCTGGATTTACGGCTATGTCTGGATTACACATACACAGAGAGGACACAATACAGGGAGCCTGGATTTACGGCTATGTCTGGATTACACATACACAGAGAGGACACAATACAGGGAGCCTGGATTTACAGTTATGTCTGGATTACACATACACAGAGAGGACACAATACAGGGAGCCTGGATTTACAGTTATGTCTGGATTACACATACACAGAGAGGACACAATACAGGGAGCCTGGATTTACGGCTATATCTGGATTACACATACACAGAGAGGACACAATACAGGGAGCCTGGATTTACGGCTATGTCTGGGTTACACATACACAGAGAGGACACAATACAGGGAGCCTGGATTTACGGCTATGTCTGGATTACACATACACAGAGAGGACACAATACAGGGAGCCTGGATTTACGGCTATGTCTGGATTACACATACACAGAGAGGACACAATACAGGGAGCCTGGATTTACGGCTATGTCTGGATTACACATACACAGAGAGGACACAATACAGGGAGTCTGGATTTACAGTTATGTCTGGATTACACATACACAGAGAGGACACAATACAGGGAGCCTGGATTTACGGCTATGTCTGGATTACACATACACAGAGAGGACACTATACAGGGAGTCTGGATTACACATAATAGACAGAGGAGACACAATACAGGGAGTCTGGGAATTACAGGTATGCCTAATGATTTTCAATGAGAATTGATGCATTTCTATGAGAAGCATTTGATTGGCTTTGTTCGTACTTGTTGAAAAGTCACCGTCCGTCCTCTGTGCTTCTCTAGGAAATGGATTTCATTGGACGATCAGGATCTTGCTACTTCCTGTGACCGGAAGCTTGTAGCAAAAGCAGGGAGAGGAGATTAAATATTTTTTTAATGATGCTTTATTCCTTTTGAGGGGACCACAGGCCTTCCAGGAGCAAATCACACTCCAAACAGAAATCGGACACTGGCAGGACCTTTAATAACCACATGTGTATTATTAGTATAAATACAAACAAATGTGAACGGGGGTGGGGCAACTTATTTCAAATGTAGTATCCATGTCATGTATATATTTCTTTTCTGCCAAAGATTTTAGGGTTTGATATCCTCCTCATGAAAAACTTGAAACCTGTGTTACTTGAAGTGAACGCCAATCCCAGCATGAAGATCGAACATGAGCAAGAGGTGAGCTTGGCATCACTCCTTTTAAACCGCTCATTCGTACGTAATTTATGCTGTGCCTGTGTGTGCCTGAACAGCACCGGTCCCTAGCCACTGCTTCACAGATCACTCGCTGCTGCGTGCTTTCGGAGACAGGATGATGTTAGAACCCAAAGCGTGCTGACAACATCGGTCCCTGAGTTGGTCCCCCCCCCAGCAGGCTGGATATTGAAATCCCGCTTTCTGAGTGACAGCTGTGTAGGTGGAGGAAACTCCTCCGCTTCACACAGCGCTATAGACTATACGGGAGTGGAGGAAGAAGGGCCCTAAGTGCACTCTTCACAGCCTGACCACTTTAATAAGCCGTAGTGGTCAGGGTGCCTAGAGTGTCCCTTTTAATTCACCGTAGTGCCATCATATTTGATGGTCCCAATTGAAGCCGCCATTCTTTCACTAAAAGACAGATGGTTATGAAATAACCCGTTTTGTGTCACTCCTGGAGGTCCCCCGCTTCGCAGAGACCCTAATCAACAATAGTTACAGGGTAATATAGATTGAGAAAATCTCCGGAGCCCATCAGGTTCAACCTTGAACAGCCTTGACGGGGTTTGATCTTGTAACAAAATGGAATTTATTGTTGTAGCGTCCTTGTCTCTCAGCGATTGCACAGTGTTTTATTTTAGGCCTTTTCGCAGGTGAAAATTGCTCGATATTTACAGCATACACAGCTTTTTACATTACTAGCAGATATGGGAAATACAAAAAAAAAGGATTTCCTGCAAACTAGGGGCCCTATTACAATCTTCGCGTTAAAACATTCACGCAATGCGTGAATTTGTGCGCCGAGCGTTAAACGTTAACGCCCGGAAATCAATGCTGGAATTACAATCCTCGCGCATCTTTTCATCCGTCGAGCAATAACCCGCGTTAAACGGACACGCACAAATGCGCGAGCAGTAACATTGTGCGCTGAAATCAGTGTGCGCACTGTTTTTTTCGCGCGATTCAGCCAATCAGAATTAAGAACCATAATTCTCTCACGTTAAGTTTTTGCGCCTGTTAAAGTCAACCTGAGCATATATGCTGCAGCAATAATACACGCACAACTTCTCAATTTTATTGTTTGTGTAGAATGTGTAACTATACTTTGCAGCATTTTTTTTTTGGGCTGGTGTATTTGGTTTCGGCAGGTTGATCGAATTTGCCATTAACACCAGCTTTTAGGCCGGGTGCACACTAGGCGTATTCTTCTGCGCAGTAGCGTGCGTTGAAACGCACTTACCGGCGTCCGTTGCATCGTTGTGATGCTGCGACGGGCCGGGCAAATGCTTGTGCGCACGCACATAGCATGCGTGCGTCTAGATACCCTCCCCGTCGATGCGCTAGGATGCGCGTCGATGGGGCTGCATAGAGCGATACCCTATAGGAGTGAACGCCGGAAGTCCGTTTTAACGCGTGCTAGTGCACAGAAAAAAACACAGAGTGTGTTGTAGGAGTTGCTAAAATTTATGCGCGCAACGTTTATGCGTTAATTCCTGCGCATAGATTGTAATACCATCCACTTACTAGCACACATTTGCATTTGCGCTCACAATGTTAAGTATAGGATGCGCGCAGTAAAGTACGCTCGTGCAGGGTTCGCGCAGGTTCACACGCGGTAGACGATTACGTGCGTTTGTTGCGCTGACAATTTAATACGACGTTCAGCGCAAAGGGTTTTACCCCTCGCGTTAATGTTTTTTCGCGCCGGCTCAAAAGATTGTAATAGGGCCCTAAGAGGGTTATTCAGAAAGCATTGACATTTCCGTGCTTTTTCGTTTGGCGTACTTCGGTGCGCTTCGGAGTTTTCAGTTCACGACCCTGTGGTGAATTCAGTATTCACCGCAGGGTCCCCGAAGTTCACTGAGCACCGCAACTGACCGCCGATCAACCTGCGGAACGCCACCAAGCTAGTACAAAAAAAAAATGGAACCCTGCTATTCTTTTGGAACCCTCTGCCACCCTCTGCCGCTTCCTCCCAGCCACTGAGGAGGAAGTCAATTCCTTATTGTCCTCCTCACATCTCACCACGTGCCCGCTCTACCCCATTCCTTCACATCTAATTCCTCCCCTCTCCTCCTCCCTCACCCCTGCTCTCACACACATCTTCAACCTATCTCTCTCCACTGGCTCCTTTCCATCGGCCTTCAAAAACGCGCTAGTTACCCCTTTACTAAAGAAAACATCCCTAGATCCCAACTCTCCATCCAACTACCGCCCTGTATCCCTGCTTCCCTTCACATCAAAGCTCTTAGAAAAACTAGTCTTCAACCGCCTCTCCCTCTTCCTGTCCTCCAATTCCCTACTTGACCCCCTGCAATCTGGCTTCCGTCCCCTACACTCAACTGAAACTGCCCTCACCAAAGTCACCAACGACCTCCTAACTGCTAAAAAACATGGCCACTATTCTATTCTCATCCTGCTTGACCTCTCGGCTGCTTTTGACACTGTTGACCACCCCCTCCTTTTACAGACCCTCAACTCTCTGGGTCTCGGTGACACTGCACTTGCTTGGGTGGACTCCTATTTATTCAACAGGTCCTTCTGTGTGTCCTTTGCTGGTAACTCCTCCTCTTCATCGCCTCTATCTGTTGGTGTACCTCAAGGCTCTGTCCTTGGTCCTCTGCTCTTTTCCATCTACACCTCTTCCCTGGGCAAAATCATCAACAGCTTTGGCTTTAATTACCACCTCTACGCTGATGACACTCAGATCTACCTCTCTACCCCTGATCTCTCTCCCCCTGTCCTTTCAAAAGTCAGTGACTGTTTATCTGGCATCTCCTCCTGGATGGCCTCCCACCACCTAAAGATCAACATGTCAAAGACTGAGCTCCTACTTATTCCTCCCTCCAATGCCTCCCCACCTCCTGACTTCTCTATCACGGTGGAGGGTATCACCATCTCCCCATCAAACCAAGTTCGCTGTCTTGGAGTTACACTTGACTCTGCTCTTTCCTTCATCCCCCACATCAAGTCTCTTTCCTCCTCCTGCCAATACCAACTGCGTAATATTTCCAGAATTCGGCCATTTCTTACCGCTGTCACCACAAAACAACTCATACACGCCCTGGTAATCTCCCGACTCGACTATTGCAATAATCTCTTATCTGGCCTCCCTCTGTCCCGCCTCTCCCCCTACAATCCATCCTGAACGCCTCCGCCAGGCTAATTCACCTCACCCGCCGCTCTGTCTCTGCCGCTCCCCTCTGCGAGTCCCTTCACTGGCTCCCCATCCACTGCAGAATTAAGTTCAAAATCCTTATCCTTACCTACAAAACCCTCACTAACTCAGCGCCCCACTATCTGCCCTCACTAATCACCAAATACACCCCAGCCCGCTCCCTAAGGTCAAACAGTGACCTGCGCCTAGCTTCTCCCCGCATCACCTCTTCCCATGATAGACTGCAGGATTTCTCACGCGCAGCCCCCACTCTCTGGAACGCTCTCCCTCGTACTGTCAGACTTTCCCCTAACTTCTCTTCCTTCAAACGCTCCCTTAAAACATTCCTATTTAGGGAAGCCTACCACCCAACTCACTGACGCAACCATCAATCACTCTCACCTTGCAGTCCTCTCCTCCTGTTTCCAACCCCAACCCTCCTAGATTGTGAGTTCCTACGGGAATAGGGCCCTCATCTCCTCCTGTACTGTTTGTCAAATGTTGTTCAATGTATTGTAACCCTGTCTATACTGTGCCTATTGTACAGCGCTGCGGAATATGCTGGTGCTTTATAAATAATGAATAATAATAATAATAATAATATTCTTTTAAAATGCGTTTAAAACAATAAAAATGCATGAAAATGTGTAGAAATGGTAAAAAAAGGTCCTAGAAGAAAATAATAAAACTGTCATTTACAGAATTAAAAAAAAAGTCTTAAAATTGATAATCAAAAATTTCACCCCAAAAAAAATACATAAGAATAAAAATAAGGCTTTTTCGCTGCAAATAAAAAGAATAAACGGTTGAATAAAAGAAAAACAATATTTTTTTTACATTGAATCCTATGGGATTCGCCTGTTTAAGCCTGTCGAACAGCATGGCATTTCGGTGCAGTTCGGTGTTCTCTGAATAGATTAACCATTACTTCTCTATGGCACAATTTCACTGCCACTGAAAGCCACCGAATTGCGGCGAACTGCACCATATTTTGCTGTCAATTCGCCAGTATTTGGCAAATTGAAAAGTTTCTGAAAGACGAACTGCCACGATATTGCATCGTACATTGAAATTCACCAGTCGGTGCAATTCGATGGCAAGTTCGACACTTATTGAATAACACTTCAAGTCATATTCGTTTCCGTATTGAAGGGATACTTTCCGAAAAATAGAATTCTCTTTTTTTCCCCCTGTAAATAATTGGTTCGATCCTGCTGACAGCCTCTGCCCAATTATTTTTCTCTTTATTTTATGTAATTTCACTCCCCTTTTTGTCCCTCGCCGCGCACAGCTCCTCCTCTTCAGTTCAGGGGCTTCCAAACTCGAAAGTCCCTGACGCTTTCCTGCGCAATTTACGCTCCTATGTAACTTGTATAACGTAGGAACCGCAAACTGCACAACACTGCAGACCTGTGCACTTTACATATACAAGATCTGTAGCGCCTGCACAGAATGATGGTACAGACCTGCTGTGCATGCGCAGGTCCAATCCGTCGGCTGCCTTTCTAGAACGCTGGCTATTGCGGGCAATCTCCGAGGGTGACATCGTCACGCTGTCTGTATGGTGACAACTGGTGACCAGCAGCCGGGAAAGTCAATATCCCGGCTTCTGGTGACCCTGGGTGGGATGGAAGAAACTCCTCTGCTTCACCCAGCCATTACACCAGATCGGGGGAGCTTGGGGTGAAAGGGGGACACTCCTCACATCCTGACCACTTTAAAAAGCTAAACCTAAAAACAATACACCGTGTAACATCAACACAAAATGACATATTTTTTTTATAGTACATGATATGATTTTTTTCTTGCAGGGAGGCCTACCGTGGCCGCTGGTGGGCCTTATATTCTGTTTCGAGTCACCGCTAACCCCAGCGGCCGCCGTCAATCGTTTGTTTCACGTTAGTCGTGCTAATCTGTGAGGTTTCACACAATGTCAGTAACGAGCGGTAAATGTTTTTTGGATATTGTGGTAATTTCCCGTCTCCCTTTGCTCATCCCAAGCTACTCCCGGGTGTGTTCGAGAACGTCCCGAGCCTCGTGGACGAAGAGGTGAAAATCGCCGTAATCAGAGATACCCTTCGTCTGATGGATCCCACCAAGAGGAAAACCAGCTATAGCTCGTGAGTCCTGTTTATACGTCTCGTTTTTTACAGTACAGTTCAGTATTCACAGACATACAGGGTTATTCAAAGAGAATCAAAAAGTCACTGCACGTCCGGTGACTTTTCGTTCTCTTCAATTCGGTACGATTTGGCGATCCCATTTCGGCGACCCTGCGGTGTATTCAGCAAGCACCACAGGGCCGTCGTAGTGCAGAGAAAAGCCACCGCAAACCTGCCGAACACTCACCGCAAAACCCAGGCGAATGCACACTGAAACCCGCAAAAACATCTGGATTACCCCCGCCGAACATGCCAGAGAAACCCGAGCAGGAGCCGATCACAGCGCAGAGCAGCCGCCGGAAAAAACAGACACCGCAGACGAATGGAGAGAAAAAAACAAAAAACAGTACGCTTGAATGTTTGAAAAGTGAAACGCTGTTTGCAAAGAAACTACAGAACATAAATGTCTGAAATTTACATATAAGATCCAATGAATGATAATAAAAAGGGCTGTTACAGAAAAAAAAAAACGATTTTAAAAAAAAAAACGAAAAAAAATGTTTGCAAAAAAATCCCAAAAAATGGCTAAAAGATCCTAAAATAATTAATAAATAAAGAGACTCTTTACTGCAGAATATTATAATCAACAGTTTATTAGATATTGAATTAAAACGGGAATATTTTTAACATTGAAGCCTATGGGATTCGCCTGAATAAACCTGTCAAATGAAGCCACCGAATGGCAGGGCATTTCGGCAACCTTTCACTGCTGGTTTTTGTTCTCTGAATAGACAAAGCATTGCTTCTCTATGGGGATTCACTGCCCTCGAACAGGCACCGAACAGGCACCGTATGTGCAGGCAATTCGCCAACATTTGGCAAACTGCCTGCTCTCTGGCCAGGAAAGGTAACCGTACGCTGAATTTCACTGTTCGGTTACCTTTCGCCAGCAATTCGGATCTCTTTGAATAACCCTGATAGTCTCCCTGTTTTTGACATATTGTGTTCAAGAGTGATCTATAATTTTCTAAATAGTTTTTTTTGGGCGTTCTAGTGATCTTTAACCCCTTCACTGCTGAGCCGTTTCATTCTGTGGGCCGAGCTCATTTCAGAATTTTGTGCTCATCATCTTTAAACGCTATTTGAAGTCATTTTTTTATTGTAGGATTTACACAGATTATATATATATATATATATCTTTTTTTTTTTTTTTCTTCTCCAGCAGTTTCAAAACAAATCATTACTATGTGTATATGTCACGTCGCATCAGCATGCTTTGACAAAAAATGTCAAAAAAAGTGCAAATTTCTATTCGGATTGCAATCATTTCCAGCTTGTAAATGAATTTATCCTCATTTTATCACCTTAGGCCAGGGTCAGACGAGCGTACTTGAAAGCGGAAGGAACGTCCATGAGAGTGAACGTTCCTTGCACTCTGACGCCCGTGTGGTCACCTCTCTGAATGCAGTTAGTGCGCTCAGCACTACAAAGCAAGATCCTCCTATAGAGGATCGTGTGTTGTAGCCCCTGCCCTACGTCCGTCATAGCTTTTTGACTGGGAGGCGTTAAGCACGTCCGGTGGTAGCGCTCTCAACTAGTGCGCACGCTACACCATGTGACCTTCCCCATCGAGCTGTCAAAGCTGAGAAGAGCGGTCACACGGATGCACTCAATGCGCTTGTGTTACCGTAGCTTTAGGCTAGGGTCAGACGAACGCATTTTTCACGTTGTCCGTGAAAAAGTGCGTTCGAACGAACGTACGTATTTTTTCCCGGAATACGCGATAGCGGTCATACGATGCGCCCTTTCGTCCGTGATTTTGTACGGATCGTCAATAAAACACTTTTTGTGTCTGGACGTTATGTTGGCCGGACGTGTGCAGCGTCTGACGTCTCCCAATCACACACACACACGCCGCTATGTGGCCGCAGCGCACTCTGTACGTCAGTACTAGCGGTTTGACGTTCTCGAAAAAATGCGTTCGTTGGCCACTTGCGTTGCACGGACGAATATTCGTGCGGCCGTTCGTCGTATGTTCCCCGGCATTGGACTTCATTTGCTGCTAGCACGGCCTTGATTTCGTGCGGCTAAACGCACGTGAAAAATACGTTCGTCTGACCCTAGCCTTAACCTTTGTGGTTATATATTCTACAGGTACTCTTCTTAAAAAAGATATGAAACTGAGAACCTCTCTTAACGTGTGCAGGGAGTTGGTCTCGTGTGCCGAGGCACGCCCTAATGGTGGAAGAAGAGGTCCTCTTTCACCGCTTACATTGATATTTTAGCTGTCTCTTATCTGGTTCATGATGATCAGCATGAAGACTGACTGTATCTCTGGTTACAGGCTTGTGGTGGAACCTGTTACTGCTTTTTTGTAAGCAAATATGCAATTTTATCCAAAATTGGGGAAAAAAGAATAAAAAATTGTGTTTTGGGGAATTGTGTTTACCGGACACTGTACTCACTCCCGACGCAGGGAATGAGAAGTGAGTAAAAGCAGCAGCATTGTCTCTTTATTTAATTTGTTTTTATTTTTACGTTGCCGTGTTTGGCATCGTTGGAAAGACCAGATTCTGACCTGTCCAGTGACACCTCATTTGACCTTGTGGGATGTATAGCATGAAGATACAAAGCGTCCAAAGTAACCCCTGGCTCTCTTCACATCGGTGAAGCGGCTCACCTCCACGCTTGCTTCAGGTGTTGGAAATAAGGAAGTGTCTAATTGTCAGGTATAAAGTAAACCGTAAATCAGCATTGTTTCCTTTTATAAATGAAAAGTAGACAATGGTGCTGCTTCGTGGGGGATAAGCATTTAATTTCACTTACTTACTCTTAATCTATATATATTCTCATGTCTGCTTTCATTGTTAAGGCCTTTTCAGTGACACCTCATATGACCAAGTGGCATGTGCAGGATTTAGGATGGAGGGGGTTAAAAGGACCCCTGTATCTCCTGAAATGGGATTTCCCCACTAGTCCCTATTTCTGATGTCATCACGGCCTTTCATGATGATGTCATTGGGTGGGGGCAGTCATACAGCAATGGTCGACATCCAAGATGTAGGTCCGCTGTGGGAGAACGCAGCATTCGACCGAAATCTTGTCCTATCGCTGTGGCACAAACAGGACATATTATCCATCTGCATAGGTTAATTTGCAAAACGGGGGGTGGCAACTTTTGTTTGTGGGAGGATTTATTTTAATTAAACATAAAAAAAGCCATTAAACAATTTGAAACATTAACACACGCCCTCCCTGGAAGCGTCTCTCCGTCCCCTCTGTGATGTCACTGATGATTTCATAGAAAGTTAGAAATAGAAAGAGAGCAGTTTATGTTCAGAAATTTTTTTTGGTGTTTTTTTATATATATTTTTTTTATGCTTTTGTTTGCGGCAGGCAAATGAATGTGTATATAGTATGTGTACGCGTTCGTTCCGCTTTGTGTACCAGCTGTAAAGTGCTCGGATGTCGTCACGCGGCCACAGATTTATATTTATATTCTGTTTCTGTATGAAGCGGCCTCTGCGTTTTTTCTGTTTGTTCGCGTCTACAAAGCCTGGGTTTTCATGCCGCTGCGCGCGGCTGAAGAGCGATTACAGAAAGAAGGATTTGTTCGGCCCTTCTGATATAGCTTCCCCAGGGTAATTTCCAGCACTAACGAAGCTACACGTTCTCTTACGTTTGCCATTGAGTTACCCTTGTCCCATCATGTTCCGATGGAACAGACAACACCGAATCAGGGGACGGCTGCCGACCAATCACGGCTCCGTCCTTTAAATTCCTTTTATGGGGAATTTTATATATTTTGGGAGATGTGAAAGAGATTTTATTTTTGTGTGCATATTGTAGCGCTTTATTTAAATATTTGGACAATTAAATGCAAACGAAGCCGGTCATGGCTGAGAATACAGAGAGGGAATCGGAGCGAGCTGATGCTCTTCCCATGCATTTTTAAAGTGAACCTGTCATGGCGTTGTTCATTTCAGCTCTGTTTTCGATCTATACATTGTGGCAGTGGAGATTTGCTCCAAACGCAGTAAAAACACGGTCATCCCGATCTGTCAATCAAATCTTTGACCTGTGCTGACAGCAGAGAGCCATGCAGAAGACCGAGTGACAGGAGGGGGCAGTATAAGCCTCCTGTAGAAGAGCCGTTGCTCCCCCTGCTGGCCAATCAGAGCATGTTCAAGGGCTGGCTATCAAGCCTGCACATCACTGTATTTGCTGCCTTGTGCCTAAACGGAGCCAGTCATTCCAGTAGAGGGAGGTAAATGGCCAAAGGTGTCCAGAGGTGCAGCAACAATGGTATGTACAGATATAATATGTCATCATATATAGTACAGTCATGATTTAACCCCCTTCACTACATGTATACGTGATCAGCAGTAGCAGACACAGCATCCCAAGATCGTGTTAACACGATCCTAAGCCATGCTAAATAATTGCAAAGGAAATTCATTTGTTGCAATTCAACGCTTGGTCATCTCTCACTTCCGGTGGCTTGTTGATGGAGAGAGTGACAGCTGTGAGCCGAAGACACCCCTTGCAGCTCGCTCACTTCAAATATACCTGAAGCCTGTGCTCAAATCAAAGAGGGAACCATAAATGAGTCGGGCACTCAGGCAAGGATGTAGGGCAGGATCTTTATTTACGACGTGGTGTACAACGTTTTCACCACTTTTTTGGCCCACTTGAGGAAGGTCCAGGAAGAGACCAAAATGTTGTGTGGCACATGTCGTAAATAAAGCGCCTATCCTTGATCCTTGCCTGTGTGCTCAGCCAATTTGTGTTTCTTCGCGGTAGTGAAGGATGTCACTTGAGGAAGGTCCAGGGAGAGGCCAAAACGTTGTGTGGCACATGTACTAAATAAAGCGCCTATCCTTGCCTGTGTGCTCAGCCAATTTGTGGTTCTTTTTAGATTTGGACACAGACTCCAGGCACTGGAAATGCCAAGTGGGTCAAGTCCATGGTTATGGTCGATGTCTTTGGCCATTTGGTCTCCGTGTACACTTTTAGTTCTCCTGCACCCTTCCTCTTTGTAGAAGGAGGACTCAGTAGGGAACAGCCGGTTACAGCTGCAAGACTCAACTGGTACCAGAGGAGTAGGACATAATCGAATCCACAGGTTACAAGGTTCACAAAAACTGGAGCTGGCTGGATGGTTTTGCTCAGGGTTGGTATGGGACGCCGTGCTTGCTTCACGAGGCATGAGGATGCATTGTCCAAGCGATTATTCTGATCTGACTCCATACAGGCTTGCAGCACTTTGCTTCCAGTGTCCGATCATCTTTTAACCCCTTCACTGCTGAGCCATTTCACGTCTTAAAAAAACATGTTTTTCTTTTTTTTATTATTATTTTTAATATTTTTTTTTCTTTACATTTAACATGGTCATTCTTGGTAGAATTGGAAAGGCCATGCTCTGGCCTTTCTAATGATACCAAACATGACCCTGCTGGCTGCCAGGAGATATCGGGGTTCAAAGGAACCCCCCATCTCCACCCCTATCTTTCCTTTAGGAGTCAATGAGGACGTTCCCCACACGTCCTCAGCAGTGAAAGGGTTAATCAAGACCACTAACCGACCACATCTATAAAATGCCACGAGGGCCGAGCTATTCGGAGTCGGTGCAGCGAGCAAAAAGTGAAAAACCAACAGCAAGATGGTTTAAAAATAATAAAAATATTAACCCCAAATCCTTGGCAACAGTTGTCTGCATTAGGAAAACCTTTAGAGAAGTTTGGGCAGAGAGATGACACGCAATGAGATTATCTGTCTTTCCTTTTTGTTGAGATAAACCATTCTTTTCCAGTCGCAGCACAGATTCAGCAGTTCTAGATCTTGTCGGGGGAATAATCTGGTTTCCTGTGATTTTATTACAATAAAGCAGGGTATCCTCTCCACAGGATACACCGTCGGCTGCGGCGCTGGTCCCGCGCAGATTGCTTTCTCAAATCTAATTTCCAATTATATCTGATAAGGCTGTTACGATATGTTTTATAGCGTTTTTCCTCGGCGTCCGAACCCGTCACTTCGGGGCAGCATCTGTAAGAAAAAGAGGAAGAAACGGCAAAGTCAATCAGATGTCAAACGTGCAGAAATTAACTTACAATCTCTCTTTTAATGTGGCCTGAAGAAGGGACCAACAATTTGGTTTTAAGGAGGCAATTGAAATATGTCCATAACATCTTACAACAGGGGCAGCAAAAAAGTGTGAGTGAGTGTGTGTGTATATATATAATGTAGATTAGGTAGGCCATTTTAGTCCAGATGCCAAAATCATGAGTATAGCAGTACGTAGCGATACCTTTCTTATTGGACGAACGTTACATTTAAAAGACAAGCATTCGAGAGTGTAACCTCTCTTCCTCAGGTCTGGACGCTATACTAATCGGTATCCTAGAATTGAACATTAAGGGGCACACAGGTGGGGGGTTAGATGTCGTAAGTAGTGAGACTCAAATGGTATGGTCAAAAATGGGAAAATAAACACGAGAGGTCAAACAGCAACCTGCGCCTAGCGTCTCCCTGCATTACCTCTTCCCATGATAGACTGCAGGATTTCTCACGCGCAGCCCCCACTCTCTGGAACGCTCTCCCTCGTACTGTCAGACTTTCCCCTAACTTCTCTTCCTTCAAACGCTCCCTTAAAACGTTCCTATTTAGGGAAGCCTACCCCCCAACTCACTGACGCAACCATCAATCACTCTCACCTTACAGTCCTCTCCTCCTGTTTCCAACCCCAACCCTCCGAGATTGTGAGTTCCTACGGGAATAGGGCCCTCATCTCCTCCTGTACTGTTTGTCAAATGTTGTTCAATGTATTGTATTGTAATCCTGTCTATACTGTGCCTATTGTACAGCGCTGCGGAATATGCTGGCGCTTTATAAATAAAGAATAATAATAATAATAATAACATGAGAGATCTTAGGCCCAATTTATTATGGGCCTAAGATCTCTCATGTGTTTATTTTACCATTTTTGACCATACCATTTGATAAAAGTCCCTGCGTGGACTGAAACGTCGAACTAATAAAGAATTCTAATAATTTTATTAAGTCTCCGAGTCGCGGGTTACTGTGGAGATATATATATTTATATGTTAAAAAAACAGAAAATAGAATATATTTACATAAATATATACACCGGAATATAATGTATATTAAAATATATGTAATATACTTTATTATAAATAAACCAGTGCGAGATGGAGGCGCACTCAGGAGACGTCTTAGTGAAAATTAGCAAAATTTGTCAAGAATTTATTGATGTTTCAGTTCTCATCGGGACTTTCAAATATTTAATAATATTTTTATAGTAAAAAAAAATCTATAATCTTTTGTATTATAAGTATACTGTATATAATATTTGGGTATTAAAAATATATCTTTTTTGAAGTATAAAACTTTTAATATAAAATATTAAAATAATAAAATATACAATTTTTTTGTAGTAGTAAAATAGATTTACACGTGTGTGTGTGTGTATATGTATGTATGTATATATATATATATATGTGTACACATATACACACACATATGTGTATACATATACACAGTGGCAAGAAAAAGTATGTGAACCCTTTGGGATTACGTGGAGTTTTGCATGAATTGGTCATAAAATGTGCTCTGATCTTCATCTAAGTCACAACAATTTGAAAAACACAGTCTGCTTAAAATAATACAACACAAACATTATATGTTTTCATGTGTTTATTGAACAGAACATGTAAACATTCACAGTGCAGGGTGGAAAAAGTATGTGAACCTTTGGACTTAATAACTGGTTGACCCTCCTTTGGCAGCAATAACCTCAACCAAACGTTTCCTGTAGTTGCAGATCAGACCTGCACAACGATCTGGAGTAATTTTGGACCACTCCTCTTCACAGAACTGTTTCAGTGTAGCAATATTCTTGGGATGTCTGGTGTGAATCGCTCTCTTAAGGTCATGCCACAGCATTTCAATCAGGTTGAGGTCAGGTCTCTGACTGGGCCACTCCAGAAGACGTATTTTGTTTGTTGAAGCCATTCTTTTGTCGAATTACTTGTATGCTTTGGTTCATTGTCCTGTTGCATCACCCATCCTCTGTGGAGCTTCAGTTGGTGGACAGATGGTCTTACGTTTTTCTGCAAAATGTCTTGATAAACTCTGGAATTCTTTTTTCCATCAATGACAACAATCCGTCCAGGCCCTGAGGCAGCAAAGCAGCCCCAAACCATGATGCTCCCTCTGCCATGTTTTACAGTGGGGATGAGGTTTTGATGTTGGTGTGATGTGCCTTTTTTTTCTCCACACATAGTGTTGTGTTTTTTCCAAACAACTCAATTTTTGTTTCATCTGTCCAAAGAATATTTTGCCAGTAGTGCTGTGGAACATCCAGGTGCTCTTTTGCAAACTTCAAACGTGCTGCAATATTCTTTTTGGACAGCAATGGCTGTTTAAGGTTTTCCTTATTGTAGATGTGTCAACAAAAATGTTAGCATGTGCCAGAGATTTCTTTAAGTCTTTAGCTGACACTCTAGGATTCTTCTTTACCTCATTAAGCGTTCTGCGCTCTTGCAGTCATCTTTACAGGACGACCACGCCTAGGGAGAGTAGCAACAGTGCTGAACTTTCTCCATTTGTAGACAGTCTGTCTTATCGTGGACACATGAACATCAAGGCTTTTGGAGATACTTTTGTAACCCTTTCCAGCTTCATGCAAGTCAACAATTCTTGATCGTAGGTCTTCTGAGAGCTCCTACTGCGAGGCATGGTTCACATCAGGCAGTGCTTCTTGAAACCAGTAAACCCAAAACTGGTGTGTGTTTTTAAAGGGCAGGACAGCTTTTAGCAACACATCCAATAATATCACACTGATTGGACTCAAGGTTGGCTCACTCCTGGCTCCAATTAGCTCTTGGAGAAGTCATTAGGCTAGGGGTTCACATACTTTTCCCACCCTGCACTGTGAATGTTTACATGTTCTGTTCATTAAACACATGAAAACATATAAAGTTTGTGTTGTATTATTTTAAGCAGACTGTGTTTTTCAAATTGTTATGACTTGGATGAAGATCAGAGCACATTTTATGACCAATTCATGCAAAACTCCACGTAATCCCAAAGGGTTCACATACTTTTTCTTGCCACTGTATACAAGTATATTCCTGGAAGTGTGTGTGTACATATAATATATATATATTATAATTTTTTTTTTCCGTATATTTATATCCAAGCTGGAATGGTCCTTTTAATATTAGGGCTTTAAAATACTTTCCTGGGTGACAATTGTGCCCTTTATGTATAAATGCTAGATGCCTGCACTAAAGCAGGTGTAATCTATCACCTATAGATTTATGGATCCTACCTTATTTCTTTCCATTTCACAGAATAAAACGCGTATAAACCGCTCCAAAAAGTGCCAGATTATTTATCCTTTGTATTACTTTCATATAACTGCTAAATTGCCTTCTAATGCCTCTAATTAGTTGCTTCAAATTGAGCTGTGTTTCTCCATTAGCAGAAGCCATTAGCCGCTCGCACTATGGACTATTTAAAAAAAGAAAATAAAATAGTATTTTTTTTTTATTATTTTTTTTTGGTAAATTTTTCTCTTTGGCTTCTGAACATAACTTGTTAAGTACCATAATGATGGACCGAGCTTAATACATTGTTTCGTTCCAGCACACGACTAAAATCCCCAAACTGCTTGAGCTTTCCAAAATATTTTATGCCCATTTCGAAGCTTCGGAAACGTTTATCTGCATTTCTCAGTGGAGCATGGTGTTTTGTAACCCTCCTGGGGTTTGATGTGCTTCTGCCATGTTACATTAGGAAGCTGGGCTGAAAGAAAGAAAAAAAGGAAAAAGTCGATTATTTAAAATGGCATAATGCGCAACTCTCAGCTTCATAAATTGGGAAAAATGATATATTTTCTTCTTGACAGCTTAACATGACACTTTGTTTAAAATGATGCTTTATTTCTAGTCCTGGGACAGAACAGCCAAGTTGCGCCGTCAGTTTATTTTTTTAAAATTTTTATTAGTATACCTTTTTTATTATTATTTATTTTTGCTCAGAGATTTGGGGTATTTATATAATTTATTAGTATAAAGGAAAAAAAAAATATTAAAGCTACAAACAAATCTATCCATCAGAGAGAAGGGTATAAAGTTATAAAAGAGTAGTTACCATGGTAACTGGCAAGAGGAGGAAAATGTTGGACATAGAATTCTCGCTAGGGTTCTAGAACGTAAAGAATCGCATCCCAGACGGTGTTACATGATGATGTTGCATGATTCGATTGGAACATGGATATTTCTCTGTAAACGAGCACTCATGCCACCTTGACCTTTATACTCAGGAGTTTGGACATGGCCATGGTCCGTTATCGTGAGCAGACTTGGTCCTCGTCATAATTCCATTATTTCTCTGACGCTTGTAGGATGGTAAACAATCCAAATAGCAGTCCACATGAATCTTATACCTAAAAACTCAGACAGTAAGAAATTTTGGGCTTTATGGATCTTCAAGCCCTTTCGGAATGTGCCTGTTCCTTTTTCTTGGCAGACCCACCGTTTGTTTGTTTTTTTTGTTTTTTATGCATGGGGGCTAGGGCTGCAAATAACGATTATTCTCATAATCGATTAGTTGGCCGATTTTATTATTTCGATTAATTGATTCATCGGATAAAAAACAAAAATTGAAAACAATTTGTTTACTTAAAAGGAATTTTATGTAAAAAAAATAAAATCACCACAACCCCTCCCCCTTTTTTCATAAGCAAATTGCATATCTTGCGTACTTTTCGCACAAGGTATGCAAGTGCTTGGTCAGGGGGATGGGTTGATGCTGCATGCGCAGCTTAAGCCCATGTTTACTTTCTCAAATGAATGCAGCTACAAGCACTTGGTCATAGATGATGATGTCAGCATGAAATCCGGGTTAATAAAATAAAGTGGTCAGGGTGTGTAGACTGTCCCTTTTTAAATAACTTTGTGAATAAACTGAGTGGGAGGAGGGACTGGAGGAGGAAGGGAGTGACTTTGCTCAAGTGACTTGACCTGAGTGTGAGAGGGAGTGGGTATGGGCAAAAGACCGGATCTGAGTGTGGGAGTGAGTTTGGGGAAAGGGACCAGACCAAAGGGAGGGGATGGCAGTTCCCGACCAAAGAGGGTGTGGCAGGGAGGGTGGGGTGGTGGCACAGGACTCCAGCTTCAAATAAGGATAAAACACAGGCATACAGCTCCTTCACCCAGTGGCAGTATCCTATTGTTTGTGTTATAGTTCTACTGTTGTAAACGGAATAAAAACAAACTGGTTGTGTCTGACATAACCCTAGAACTAAATCATACCTAGTAAAGCAGCGACGCGTCTTCTCCAGTCAGCTCCGAAGCTGAGGTTATTTACGTTTAACTCAGTCTGACTCTAAACAGTGTGTGCTGCAGACAGGACGATTAATCGATAATGGAAATAGTTGACAACTATGTTAATCATCGATTAGTTGTCGATTAATCGATTAGTTGTTTCAGCCCTAATGGGGGCTGACATGCCCCTTTGTTGGCAGGTCCCATGTTTTTGGGTGTGCCAGTGAGGCACATTTTATCACCTTTTCATTATTTACAAAGAGAAGCACTCCCAAACAATTTTGTTGGGTGCCAACAGTCCCTGAGCAACCAACCACTGGACACATTAGAAGAAAAGTAATATCTGTGTTTTAAAAGCAAAAATCTGTATGATGCCGGTTGAAAATATGCTATTTTGTTTTTTTTTATTGGTCCACTTTTTTTCAGACCTTCATCAGTTTTCAAATTTCTACTCTGCACAAATTTTTTATCGATTTCGAAAGCTGATATTTTGAAAAAAATTGTGTCCGAAAGCAGTCAGTATGTTTTCGAAAAATAAGCCAATGGAATTAAATCGAGCCCTTTGGTTTGTTCTCGCATGTTGTGTTATGTCTTTGAGATTTTTAGTCTAGATATTCTAAATTTCAATTTATTGTGTCTAGCAACTTTAGTATCCCCAATCTCATGAGCAATACTGGAGCTGTACATTCAGTTCTCAACATGGCCACCTTTGTCTCTCATCCTGCTAGATCGGTGAAGCAAACCAAGCTCACCAATCAAAGCCATAACCCATTCCAGCTCCTGCATTTCCACTCTGAAACCATCCAAGGTATTCTGCTATCAACATGTCGTCCGCCACTCCACTCCACAAACTCTGCTCTAATCTTACAATTCAAACTTGACATCCGTTTGCTTCCCCTCCGTATATCGTAAATACCTCTCATACAGAGCTCACTCTTCCTAAATCTGTGTCTTTCTTCATACAGCTCACCATTCAAAGCCATCACCATTTCCAGCTCCTGTATTTCCACTCTGCAGTATCACCCTCCCACCCTGTCCCAAACCTAAACTCATACCTCTGTCTTCCACTTTTCTTTCTAATTACCATTATTAAGCCCAGGCTTCTGGTCCTTTCCATGCAATCCCTGCTATATTCTATCAGGTCAACACCTCCACACTCCCCCTGTTCCCTTTTGTGTCACTTAGATTGTAAACTCATGGGATGTCCGGCTGGGCGCCTGAATAAAGTGCTGTATCAGCTATCCTACGGGCAGGACCATCTGTTTCTTAGGTGTCTTTTATTAAGTATCATGTTTGTACTTCCCTATCGTAAAGCGCAGAAGAATCTTTTGTTACTTTATAATTCACTGTAACTGTGAAGCTATTACCATTACGTTGGGTGATAGCCTTTAGATCCCACTCTCATCCTGGTAGGTCGGTGAACCGATTACCATTGCATTGGGTGATAGCCTTTGATCCCATGACATGCTTGAAAGCTAGTCAAAGCAAGATGTACGAATCCTTTTTAACTGCTTTTGATGTTATTATTTTCTTCACTGTTGTGAAGTGCCAGATCTCCCCTAACACAACAGATTGAACCTTTCAACATATGGTTTGTGAATAAGTCAAGCAGAACACGAACCTTTGAGAGTTTGATTAAAACATCCAGTGGAAAGTCTTTAACCAGAAATCCCAACACTGTCAATTTTAGCAGATTCAGATAAATTCTTATCTGATGATATCTAAATTTAAGGCATAATATCTTGTTAAACCAATACCAGTATTCCCTGTACCACATTCACTTTTAGGATCTATATTAACCTTTTTATGAGATTGTTATAGTGATATGTGTTACTGAAACCTCGACTGGTCGTCTTCCCCATCCGTCACCTCACTCGACTGGTCATCTTGCGCATCCGCCATCTCACTCGACTGGTCATCTTGCGCATCCGCCATCTCACTCGACTGGTCAACGTGCCCATCCGCAGTCTCACTCGACTGGTCGTCTTCCCCATCCGCCATCTCACTCAACTTGTTGACTTCCCCATCCGCCACCTCACTCGACTTGTCATCTTCCCCATCCGCCATCTCACTCGACTTGTGGTCTTTCCCATCCGCCATCTCGCTCGACTTGTGGTCTTTCCCATCCGCCATCTCGCTCGACTTGTGGTCTTTCCCATCCGCCATCTCGCTCGACTTGTGGTCTTCCCCATCCGCCATCTTACTCGACTTGTCATCTTCCCCATCCGCCATCTCACTCGACTTGTCGTCTTCCCCTTCCGCCACCTCACTCGACTTGTCGTCTTCCCCATCCGCCACCTCACTCGACTTGTTGTCTTCCCCATCCGCCATCTCACTCGACTTGTCGTCTTCCCCATCCGCCATCTCACTCAACTTGTCGTCTTCCCCATCCGCCATCTCACTCGACTTGTCGTCTTCCCCATCCACCATCTCACTCGACTTGTCGTCTTCCCCATCCACCATCTCACTCGACTGGTCATCTTGCGCATCTGCCATCTCACTCGACTGGTCGTCTTCCCCATCCGCCATCTCACTCGACTGGTCGTCTTCCCCATCCGCCATCTCACTCGGCTGGTCGTCTTCCCTAACCGCCATCTCACTTGACTGGTCGTCTTCCCTATCCGCCATCTCACTCGACTTGTCATCTTCCCCATCCACCCTCACATTCAACTTGTTGACTTCCCATCCGCCACCTGTCACACCTGAGGGGTCTCAGGGGGGTCCCGGGCACACGACGCCGCTGACTGGCCGAGTGCCAGGAGCTAAGGCCGTGTCTGGCATGCTTGCGGCTGATCAGGGGGTGGGGCGTGGCATGATGACTTAAGTAAAGAGAGCGTGCCCGGAGTCATTTCCTTGACGTGGAGTCATTTTCCCGCATCGCTGAGTGTTTCATGTATTCGATTCTTTATTCCTTTGATTCAGTTACTCTGTTGCCGATTCTTATTGTACGAGGACCCTCTCTGTTACTGACCCGGACTGCTTATTGACGATTCTATCTCCTACTCAGCCTGTATGTATGGTTTACCCCAGAGCAGCCTCAGAACGATTGCTGATCCTGCCACAAGCGGATTCTAGATACTTATCTCGTGCCAGCCCTGCTTGTATACGAATCCTCTCTGATGCCGATTCAGTCTGTAGGAGTACCTCCTCTGTTACCAACCCTGCTTGTATATGAACCCGCTCTGTTGCCGACCCAGATTGTGATACTGACCCAGTTGTTTCTGACTCCTGTTATTTAAACAACCAGTACAGGTTTAACACAGGTTATTCCTCATCTGACAATGAGGTTAACCCCTTCTGCCCAGGTTAACTCCTGAGGTTAACCCCACACTGCTCAGTACGAACACCTGCCGAAATCTCAAAATTATACGCATTGTTACTGGTGTGTTTGTTTTCCCTGGCTGGGAGTGATAGGGTTAGCGGTCCCAACCACACAAGGATCGGAGGTCTGTTAAAAGGGATCCACACCACGGTTATCGAGTGTGAACGTGACACCACCTCACTCGACTTGTCATCTTCATCATTCGCCATCTCACTCGACTGGTCGTCTTCCCCATCCGCCATCATTCAACTGGTCATCATCAGCATTAATTAGCATTCACTATGACATTGTCATCATCCTAAATGACCCAAATCTGATCTGAGTATACTGTGCCAACTTACATTAATAAATTGTATCACTGTTGGTGATATGGTAAGTGGTCAAAATGAGATTGTAAGACTATAGAGTACCATGTTGATAGAGGTACATGATTGGTTACTTTACGATGTTTCAATTAACGATGGCATTTTTTTCGGGACGCCAGAGACTTGGAAGCGTCCACCCGCGATCCATCTTACAGGGACTGCTCGTAATTTAGCCGTCGCTTCCGTTTGACTGTTTATGCAATCCATTGATTATACAAGATGGAGTTATGTATGAGAAAAATCGTTTTGCCATATGTTGGATTCTGTTTACATTCGCGGTCTAAGACACCATTAGTCTGTCTTCGTTTTCATCCCCTTCAAGGTAAAGAAAACGATTTGATCTCCAGAAACGCACCTGTTAAATTCACTGCTTAACGACCCTGATAGAAACTGAAAGACTGTCACTATGTTTATGTTAAGATTAAAAAAACACAAGGAATGGATACAAGAATAACAGTGTATAGAAAGTCATTTTAAAAATGTCTTTTTTTATTTAGATTTCTTTTTTCTTGAAAATAATTGCACCAGTCCGCTTTACACGTACTTACCTTAGTTAAGCTAAAAATGTCAATTTAAATGTTTTAACCAGTAATACATTTTAGATTACACACACAAACTGTTTTTTATTTTGTGGATTTCTTTTGTCTAGAAACGTTTTTTTGCAAATGGAATTTAAATTCGTATTGTAAATTGGACACACTGCGCTATCGGATATTAGCCGAAGTTCATTCCGATGATTCTTAATTGCAAAACCATGTATATTATCCTTTTTAAATGTCTTTTTGAAGATGGTTGTGATTATCACGCGTTCCCTTCTCGCACTAATAATTTGGTGTCCTGTGGTGCGGAAAGGAAATATTTGAGTCCCTGTTTAATATTGCTAATTATGCCTAGAAAAAGAAACAACAATAACTCAACAATTTGTTTGCTGGAAAAAGGAAAAACAAGTTACGGGATCTCGTGGACTATACCGGCTGGTTGTGAGCGCAGAGGTAAAACGCGAGCGGCAGATTGTTCCTGTCATGTGTGGATCAGCATCCAGGATGGGTATCCACGTGCATAAAGGCTCCTTCGCCGTCAGTATCCCGAAGGAGTACTAATTCTGTCCCAAACCCACCCAGTCAATAGCCAGTAGGGTTGTGCGTTTTGGAATTTCGGATTTATTTTTTTTTTTTTTTCGAAAATTTTCTGATCCGAAAACGGCAGATCCGAACAAATTTCCGAGCCGAAACTAAAATTTTTCGGAGTTTTCGAATGGACTAGAAATGTGTAAAATCGAAATTCATTTTCGTTCCATTCGTGATTTCGGCTCTATTCCTGATTTCGGTTCCATTTCAGTAATTTCGGACATCGTATTTTTCGGTTATATCGCCGATTCTGTAATTTTGTATCATTGCCATCTCAATGTATCCTTCCTAGAAAACCAGAGAAATCGCAATGTATCCTTCTTGGAAAACCAGAGAAATCTCAATGTATCCTTCTTGTAAAACATGAGAAATCTCAATGTATCCTTCTCGTAAAACCAGAGAAATCTCAATGTATCCTTCTTGGAAAACATGAGAAATCTCAATGTATCCTTCCTGGAAAACCAGAGAAATCTCAATGTATCCTTCCCGGAAAACCAGAGAAATCTCAATGTTTCCTTTCCGGGAAACCAGAGAAATCTCAATGTATCCTTCTTGTAAAACATGAGAAATCTCAATGTATCCTTCCTGGAAAACCAGAGAAATCTCAATGTATCCTTCTTGTAAAACATGAGAAATCTCAATGTATCCTTCCCGGGGAACCAGAGAAATCTCAATGTTTCCTTCTTGTAAAACATGAGAAATCTCAATGTATCCTTCTTGTAAAACCAGAGAAATCTCAATGTATCCTTCCTGGAAAACCAGTGAAATCTCAATGTATCCTTCTTGTAAAACATGAGAAATCTCAATGTATCCTTCCTGGGGAACCAGAGAAATCTCAATGTTTCCTTCTTGTAAAACATGAGAAATCTCAATGTATCCTTCTTGTAAAACCAGAGAAATCTCAATGTATCCTTCCTGGAAAACCAGAGAAATCTCAATGTTTCCTTTCCGGGAACCAGAGAAATCTCTATCCTTCTTGTAAAACATGGGAAATCTCAATGTATCCTTCTTGTAAAACATGAGAAATCTCAATGTATCCTTCTTGTAAAACATGGGAAATCTCAATGTATCCTTCTTGTAAAACATGGGAAATCTCAATGTATCCTTCTTGTAAAACATGAGAAATCTCAATAGCAGAGTTATCGTATCGGCAGAGTTATCGTATCGACAGAAATATCGGATCCGAAAAACCATTAGTTTACGTCAAAACGAATAGACACTTTGAAACGAGGAGAACAGATGTTCCGAAAAACACGAAAATTTCCGAAATCACGAAAAAAATAAAAATACGAAAAACGAGCCGAACGGAAATCGACCGAAACGGGCTGAAACGAAAATTTACAAAATCTGAACGAACCGAACCGAATCGAACCGATAAAAAAAAATCGGTGCACAAGTCTAATAGCCAGAGCTCCCTTGCATGGCGAAAACAAAACCCATGAATTATGTTATTCAGGGTTTACTGTTAAAAAACAGAGGAAAGTGCAGAATACAAAGGTAAAACACGCCACAGCGTTTCCTTACTGAATAGCCTCCCAGTAGCCTCCCACACACACGCCCTGGCTGGGGAAGGTGGCAGGGAGATCCAGTTTGTGGGGCGGCAGTGTTGATGGAAGCAGGGAAAGACAAAGGAATCCATTACTAACAGGTTATACATTGGGAAAACAGTATATACAGTAAAATCCTTTATAAATAAAAAATAAATATATGACACAACACTCACACACAGGTATGTAAAGATTGGAATTACGTTGCCATCTTGTTTTCTGGAGTCAGCAGATACTTGTCGTCTTAAAACTGAGAATGATGACCTAAATCAGCCATATTGGCTTGGTTGTGTTTGTATTTAGCTGTTAAGTCATGTGCAGGAAATTAGGGCTGAAAAAAATTATCGATTTATGAGAATAATTGTCAACTATTTTCCTTATTGACCGGCTGTCGATTAATCGGTCTGTGTACACTGTACAGCACACACTGTTTAGAGTCAGGCTGAGTTGAACATTATTAACCTCATATAATACTTTGGAGCTGATTGGAGAAGACTTGTCGGCTGCATTACTCTGTATGATTTTGTTCTAGGGTTATGGTGGACGTCACCAGTTAGTTCTGCTACTGTTGTAAACTAATTAAAAACAATCACACAGACAGTGGGGTACTGCCACTGGATGTAGGAGCTGTACTGCCGGTGATTTATCTTTACTTGGAGCTGGAGTCCTGTGCCACCACCCCATCCTCCCTCCAGTCCAGAGCTGTCATCACTGCCATTGGTCCTGGTCCCTTCCCCGTAAACTCCCATCCAAACTCAGGTCCAGTCTCCTGCCCAAACTCACTGCCTCTCACTCTCGGGTCCGGTCCTTTGCCCAAACTCACTACCTCTCATCTCCAGTCCCTCCACCCACTGAGTATTTTCATTAAATCATTTCAAAAGAGACACACTATGTACCCTTTAGCTTATTAACATGGTCAGGCTGCGTGGAGTGCCCCTGCCTCCTCGCCCCGTTTTGCTGCTGACTTTATTTCTATCTGAATGCTTGTAGCACCGTTTGTTCAGGAAGAAAGCAGACACGAGCTTGAATTGCGCATGCAGAATCCATCACTCTGGCCAGGCAGTCACATACCTTGTGTGTGAAAAGTACGCAAGTTACGCTAGATACATAATTTGTGTGTGTCTGTACAAAAGTTACCTACACTATGCAAATTGCAAAACCATTTTTTTTTATCAGATTAATCGAAAAAAATAAACGCCCAACTAATCGATTATTAAAATAATCGTTCGTTGTAGCCCTACAGGAAATACTCTAGACGGTAACCACTATTCAAAGCTGGGTGGAAGATCGCCCTCTTTCCTCAAAATTGAACATTAACATAAGTTGATGGGATCCTCTATTGAAAAAGTAGAGTTCCCTACCCAATTATTTATTTTCCGCAAATCATGCCTAGCGATGGACCTGCACACTTTGCGTATGTAAGTTCCGTAGATCCTAAGTTGAACGATGGATCGAAGCTGCACGCGCATGCACAGATCTGATCCATCGGCTGCCTCTCTGAGAACGCTCGCTACCGTGAATGGTCTCAGAGAGGGTGACGTTGGCCGCTGTCTGTGTGTGACGTCACTAGTGACCGATCCAGAGACCGGCAGCTGGGAAATTCAAAAACCCTGGCTGCTGATGACTCTGGGTGGGGTGGAGGAAACTCCTCCACTTCAACCAGCGATTTCTGCCAGATGAGGGGAGAGGGCATTCCGCACAACCTGGCCAATTTAATGCTATAACGTGGTCAGGATGAGCAGAGTGTCCCTTTTAAAATACACTTTGCTCTCTGCTCTCACAAGTGTCTCCAAGCAAACGACTTTACTGAAACGTGCAATTAAACGTTTTTTTTTTTAGTTCAGAAAGACCTGTCATCTTAATAAAGTTTCTTGCTGAACGGAAACGTTGATTTCCAGTTTCTTAAACACAATAGTTCAGGATTTAAATAACGTGCGGGTGAATTTCCCAGGGGGTTTTAATTGATTCACTGCGCGTAAAACGTAGAAATGATATATTGCGTTAAAGGAAAAAAAGAAAACAAAAGAAGGAACAAATGAAAACGCTGAATGCCACACATTTCAGAATAGTGTTTGTGTGAGTGATGGGGGTAGGAGGGGGGGAGCAAATCCAAAAATCCACACTTTGCTTTTTGGCTCGGTATAAGGGCGTAGGCGGAACGACTTGGGGATTTGCAACGCTTTTGTCGAAGTGCCCGTTCCTTTGTATCTGTGTTTAAAGATAATATGTTGCTGCTAAAGTTATTTATGTCTGTGCTAGGTCTTTGTTTTTCATTAATGTTATGCGGGGGTTTCTGTTTTTTTATTTTCTTTTTAAACTTTTTTAGTGTTCATACATTGCCAGGTGCAAACCATTAACATGATGGAAGATGGTGTCATAGCTGAAGTTTTAAGGATGCAAAGCCACCCTGGAACACAATTTGGAAAAGCTTCAAAGCCTTTTATTGCCTGCTTTGTATCACTTTACTAACCGCTGATATCCCAATGGGGGCGCAACACTAGAAAGAAACGTAAAGGGACAAGCCTTATGTAACATAAGGGGTTATTCACAAAGCACTGGAATTTCAGCGCTTTGCACTTCGATGCACTACGGCGCGCTACGGAGATTCCATTTCGCCGACCCTTCGGTGAATTCACCTGCTGGGTCACCGTAGATAGAGTAGCCAGGGCCGGTGCAAGCATTTTTATCTAGTCAGGCGAAGGTGCATTTTGGTGCCCCCCCCCCATCCGTGACAATGTCAAGCCAATCAGGCTAGAGGTGCCATGATAATCTCTATATATACACATATATGAGCAACCCTAGTGTGTGTATATATAAGTATATTTGCCTCCAGCTCATATAAGTATATTTGCCCCCCAGATCACATGTGGATATATTTGCCCCCAGATCACATGTGGATATATTTGCCCCCAGATTACATGGGTATATATTGCCCCAGCTCATATAGAGATATTTGCCCCAGCTCATATGGAAATATTTGCCCCCAGCTCATATGGGTATATTTGCCCCAGCTCATGGATATATTTGCCCCCAGCTCATGGATATATATATATATTTGCCCCCAACTCATGGATATATTTTCCCCCAGATCACATGTGGATATATTTGCCCCCAACTCATGGATATATTTGCCCCCAGATTACATGGATATATATTGCCCCAACTGATATGGAGATATTTGCCCCAGCTCACATATGGATATATCTGCCCCCAGCTCTCACCTGCTGCCAGGCACCCCAGGCTCTGCCGGCGTTCCTCATGGTGGCGAGTGGCCTCTGACATGATGCAGCTTTGCCGCTTGCCGGGCGGGAACCACATGACCAGCGCAGCCGTGTCCTCGCGAGATCGCGCGCGGTGCTGGTCGGGTGTTCGGCCCCTAGTGCTGCGCCGGGTCTCCCAGGCCGACCAAGATGGCGGCACTGGGGGTCGGGGAATTCCGCCCCCACAAACTGGCGGGAAGCCAGATAGTAAGGCGGCCGCCTGTGCCGCCTTACGCTAGCGCCGGCCCTGAGAGTAGCCGAACACTGCCGAACTACTGGAAAAAAACAGAACTCTCCTATTCTCCTAATAGGTGTTTTAAACCGATTAAAAATGTATTGAAATCTGTCTAATTAATTAAAAAGGTCCTTTAACAAACTTTTTTTAAAATTATTTTTTAGAGAATTTATTTGATTTTTTTTTTTAAAAGAAAGCCTTTTAAAATAAATTGGCAATCAAAAACTTTATCCAAAAATACAAAAAAAGTGTTCTAAAAAAATAAAGACTTTTTGGTGAAAATTTAAAGAATAAACTTTTTTTTAAAAAATAAAAAATTTAAATTGTATTATTTTTTTTACAATTAATCCTGTGGGATTCGGCAGTTTTAACCTGTCTAACTGAAACACCAAAAATCAGGGCATTTCGCCGACACTTTGGTGTAGATCTGTGTTCTGTTAATAAATTAACCATTACTTCTCTATGGGACTATTCCGCTGACACCAAAGAGTGCCGATCTGCGGCGAACTGCACCGTATTTCGCTGTCAATTCGCCAGTATTTGGCGAATTGAGAGTTTAATGAATAGACCAGGGGTGGGTCCAGACACAGGTTTCGGGGGGGGGGGCATTCTACCAGTTTTGGCTAAGAGCTGGTGTTAGGTTCGCAATGACAGGCAGAGATGCACCTAATCGCAAGCTGTGCTCGTTACACTCACTCTCCCCCACAACTCATATGGATATATAGTGCCCCAGCTCACATGGATATATAGTGTCCCCAGCTCACATGGATATATAGTGCCCCAGCTCATATGAATATATAGTGCCCCAAGCTCACATATATATATAGTGTCCCCAGCTCATGGATATATAGTGTCCCCAGCTCACATGGATATATATAGTGCCAGTGGCGTAGCGTGGGGGGGGCTGGGGGGCCGTGGCCCTGGGCGCAGTTTTGTTAGGGGCGCATTCGCGCCCCTAAAACTGGCCCGGGGGTTGAGGGACCCAGATGCCGGGCAGCGCTGGAGCGCCTGCCGGTCTTGAACAGTCCGTCCTGTGAAGAGGATGCGGCTGTGTGCGTGCGCAGCCGGTCACGTGGTCCGGCTAATCAGGTGACCACCTGACTGGCCGGACCGCGTGACCGCTTGCTGCGCACGCACACAGCCGCATCCACTTCACAGGACGGACTGTTCAAGACCGGGCAGGCGCTCCCGCGCTGCCGGCATCTGGGTCCCTCAACCCCCTGCCGGAGCTGGGGCAACAATCCAGGTGAGAGCTGGGGCAAATCCATGACCTGGGGGCAAATCCATGTGTGAGCTGGGGCAAATCCATGAGCTGGGGCAAATCCATGAGCTGGGGGCAAATCCATGAGCTGGGGGCAGTATCCATGAGCTGGGGCAAATCCATGAGCTGGGGGCAAATCCATGAGCTGGGGGCAGTATCCATGAGCTGGGGGGCAAATCCATGAGCTGGGGGGCAAATCCATGAGCTGGGGGCAAATCCATGAGCTGGGGGCAAATCCATGAGCTGGGGGGCAAATCCATGAGCTGGGGGCAAATCCATGTGTGAGCTGCGGGCAAATCCATGAGCTGGGGCAAATCCATGAGCTGGGGCAAATCCATGAGCTGGGGGCAGTATCCATGAGCTGTGGCAAATCCATGAGCTGGGGGCAAATCCATGAGCTGGGGGCAGTATCCATGAGCTGGGGGGCAAATCCATGAGCTGGGGCAAATCCATGAGCTGGGGGGCAAATCCATGAGCTGGGGGCAAATCCATGTTGAGCTGGGGCAAATCCATGAGCTGGGGCAAATCCATGAGCTGGGGGCAAATCCATGAGCTGGGGGCAGTATCCATGAGCTGGGACAAATCCATGAGCTGGGGGGCAAATCCATGAGCTGGGGCAAATCCATGAGCTGGGGGCAGTATCCATGAGCTGGGGGGCAAATCCATGAGCTGGGGGGCAAATCCATGAGCTGGGGGCAAATCCATGAGCTGGGGGGCAAATCCATGAGCTGGGGAAAATCCATGAGTGAGCTGGGGGCAAATCCATGAGTGAGCTGGGGCAAATCCATGAGTGAGCTGGGGGCAAATCCATGAGTGAGCTGGGGCAAATCCATGAGCTGGGGGCAAATCCATGAGTGAGCTGGGGCAAATCCATGAGTGAGCTGGGGGCAAATCCATGAGTGAGCTGGGGCAAATCCATGAGCTGGGGGCAAATCCATGAGTGAGCTGGGGCAAATCCATGAGCTGGGGGCAAATCCATGAGCTTGGGCAAATCCATGAGCTTGGGCAAATCCATGAGCTTGGGCAAATCCATGAGCTGGGGCAAATCCATGAGTGGCTGGGGCAAATCCATGAGCTGGGACAAATCCATGAGTGAGCTGGGGGCAAATCCATGAGCTGGGGCAAATCCATGAGCTGGGGCAAACCATGAGTGAGCTGGGGGGCAAATCCATGTGTGAGCTGGGGGCAAATCCATGAGCTGGGGCAAATCCATGAGCTGGGGGCAAATCCATGAGTGAGCTGGGGCAAATCCATGAGTGAGCTGGGGCAAATCCATGAGCTGGGGGCAAATCCATGAGTGAGCTGGGGCAAATCCATGAGCTGGGGGCAAATCCATGAGCTGGGGCAAATCCATGAGCTGGGGGCAAATCCATGAGTGAGCTGGGGGCAAATCCATGAGCTGGGGCAATCCATGAGCTGGGGCAAATCCATGAGCTGGGGCAAATCCATGAGTGAGCTGGGGCAAATCCATGAGTGAGCTGGGGGGCAAATGCATGAGCTGGGGGCAAATCCATGAGCTGGGGCAAATCCATGAGTGAGCTGGGGGGCAAATCCATGTGTGAGCTGGGGCAAATCCATGTGTGAGCTGGGGCAAATCCATGAGCTGGGGGCAAATCCATGAGTGAGCTGGGGGGCAAATCCATGTGTGAGCTGGGGCAAATCCATGTGTGAGCTGGGGCAAATCCATGAGCTGGGGCAATATCCATGTGAGAGCTGGGGCAATATCGATAACGTGTCCACAGGTTGGGGGGGGCGCACAATTCTTGGCTGGCCCCGGGTGCTGACAACCCACGCTACGCCACTGTATAGTGCTCCAGCTCACCTGGATATATAGTGCCCCAGCTCATATGAATATATAGTGCCTCAGCTCACATGGATATATAGTGCCCCAGCTCACATGAATATATATTTCCCCAGCTCACATGGGTATATAGTGCCCCAGCTCACATTGGATATATATTGGCCCCAGTTCATATAGATATATATAGTGCCCTGGCCTTATGGATATATAGCGTCCCGGCCCATATGGATATACAGTGCCCCAGCTCATATGGATATACAGTGCCCCAGCTCACATGGATATATAGTGCCCCAGCTCATATGAATATATAGTGCCCCAGCTCACATGGGTATATAGTGCCCCCAGCTCACATGGGTATATAGTGCCCCCAGCTCACATGGATATATAGTGCCCCCAGCTCACATGGGTATATAGTGCCCCCAGCTCACATGGATATATAGTGCCCCCAGCTCACATGGATATATAGTGCCCCCAGCTCATATGGATATATAGTGCCCCAGCTCAACATGGATATATAGTGCCCCGCTCTAGTGCCCCAAGCTCACATGGATATAGTGCCCCCAGCTCATATGGATATATAGTGCCCCAGCTCACATGGATATATAGTGCCCCCAGCTCACATGGATATATAGTGCCCCCAGCTCATATGGATATATAGTGCCCCAGCTCATATGGATATATAGTGCCCCCAGCTCATATGAATATATAGTGCCCCCAGCTCATATGGATATATAGTGCCCCCAGCTCATATGGATATATAGTGCCCCAGCTAATATGGATATATAGTGTCCCAGCTCCCATGGTCCAGCGGTCTCCTCTACCAGCCAGGGCACACGCAGCTGCCGGCATGAAGCTCTGCCGCTCACCTGGGAACCACGCACAAGCTGCGGTCTCACAAGATCCTGGAAGTTCACGTGAACTCTGCGATCTCGCGAGATCGCGGCTGGCTGCACTGGTCAGGTGGATCCCAGGCGAGCGGCTGAGTTTAGTGCTGCCGGCGGCTCAGCAATATTTTCGGGGGGGGATTGCCCCGTTGCCCCCTCTGGATCCGCCCCTGGAATAGACATATACTGCCCTGAAATTGCACCTTGCGGTGAAATTCACCCCAGTGGTCCCTGGCCAATGCAAAGAGCAGGTGATAACTGAGGTATCGCTTAGGCAGATAATATCTAATTATTATAAAATTCTCAATTACTAAAATGCTTCTTATTCCAGATCGGATTTACTAAGGCTTACTTAACCCCTTAACGCTGGGTGGGTGGATTGTGCCCGGCGGGAGGGAGTTATCGCCGGCAAGGCGTACTAGTACACCCCACTTGCCTGGTGCCTCATCCAGCGTGCCTAGACACTGACGTGCGATGCGTGTCATTCGCTGCAGGGGGACGGTCTGAGTTCAGGCGGTCCTGCAGCAGCCAATGGCACGCGGTGCACGCCTACTAGTGCGCCCCATGTCTTCAAGGCTGCCCCGCTGCAGGGACGGCATGGTACACCCTCCAGCGGGAAAGGGTTAAGAGATACTTAACCTGTGTATATATCTGATATGCTCGGGACCAGAAGTGTTTTGGGTTTCCGAGATTGGAATATTTGCATATAATAATGAGTTCTTGTGGATCAGAACACGTGTAAACACGGCATTAACTTAGGTTTCACACACACCTTATACACACAGCCTGATGGGCATTTTATACTGTATTTTTAATCATTTTGTCCCTTAGAAACATAGGTTCTTATCTGCCGACATTTTTCTTTCGGCCCATCTAGTCTGCCCAATTACATGTATAGTTTACCTGGATTTATCTTTTGTTTAGGATAGCCTTATGCTTATCCCATGCCTGCTTAAATTCAATTACTGTTTTGGCCTCTACCACTTCAACTGGAAGACTGTTCCATGTATCCACCATTTACTCAGTCAAATAATGCTTCCTGATGTTACTTTTAAACCTTTGCCCCTCTAATCTAAGACTATGTCCTCTTGTTTTGCTACTTTGTTTCCTTTTAAATATACTGCCTTCCTCTACCTTGTGGATTCCCTTTACGTATTTAAATGTTTCTATCATATCTCCTCTGTCTCGTCTTTTTTCCAAGCTGTACATGTTAAGATCATTAAGCCTTTCCTGGTAACTTTTCTCCTTCAAGCCGTACACCATTTTAGTAGCCCTTCTCTGAACTCTCTCTAAGATGTCTATATCCTTCTGGAGATACGGTCTCCAGTACTGCACACAGTACTCCAAGTGAGGTCTCACCAGTGCTCTGTACAGTGGTATGAGCACTTCCCTTTTCCTACTGCTATTACCTCTCCCTACACAACCAAGCATTCTGCCAGCATTTCCAAGCATTCTGCCAGCATTTCCTGCTGCTCTATTACATTGACTACTTACCCTTAGATCCTCTGAAATAATAACCCCTAAATCCCAACCCTTAGATGTTGAGATTAGGACTGTATCAAATATTCTATATTCAGCCCTTGGGTTTTTACGTCCCAGGTGCATTATCTTGCACTTATCCACATTAAAACTCAATTGCCACAGCTCCCACCATTTTTTTAGTTTACCTAAATCATTTGTCATTTGGCTGATCCCTCCAGGAACGTCAACCCTGTTGCAAATCTTTGTGTCATCAGCAAAAAGACATACTTTTCCATTAATACCTTCTGCAATATCACTAATAAAAATATTAAAGAGAATGGGTCCAAGTACTGACCCCTGAGGTACCCCACTGGTAACAAGACCTTGCGCCGAATAAACTCCATTTACCACAACCCTTCACTTGAGGTCAGTTGTGGAATTTTTCACTTTCGGTGTCGTCTTTACTCTCAAAATCTAATTCTGGTTTTGGAATTACGGACAAATGATACACGTCTTGTGTGACCATTTAAGTTGGTAAAATTCAGTTTTCGATCAATAAAATATTTTATGAACTTGGATTATCATGTAGTGTAGCATTTGAAGTCTTCTAAATGCATTTATCCCCTTCCGATCAGTCATTGTTGGGACGCTTTATATGAAGCATTTCAATTCCATTCACGCATGCAGGCATACTGCTACCTAGACATATATAGATATATACGTAACACATGTATATATAATTAATTTTTTTTCATCTTTATTACGTTCCTTTCAAAATAGAAAGTGCTCTCCATCTCTTCGGATGCCTTCACTTAGTGGTTCCATCATCTAGACATCAGAGATCATTTGAAAGCCTCTCATTACTTTACCCAACCTTGCACAAAACCACCCGATCTGCATGACAATATCTCTGCGATGGAGGAGCCGCGTCCTCCGGTTTCTGCATTCCCGATCGGACCCAGGGAAAATTTGAATTATTACACCAATTTTCAGTGTCGAAAAGCAATCGGCTGCGATCCTTCATGTAAAGACCTGTAAGAATGTGTCTCTTCACTCTGTAGTGTTCATTATTTTATTCTCCATGGTTGCTCGGTTCATACAGGACACTGGAGTAACCAGAAAGACTACAAGGTTATATATCATAGGAGTAAAATATTATTTCCCCTTTTTTGTGCAGCGCGTTTCTCACCCCGTTAGACAGTATTTATGGGGTGAGATTGTTGCTGCTTCAGAAATGCCCTCAATTACAATAATTGGAATTTAATATTCCTGACTCAAGCTAGGCTTGTGCACCGATTTTTTTTTTTTTTTTTTTTTTTTTTTTCGGTTCGTTTCGGTTCGATTTTTCGGATGTTTAAACTTTTCGATTCGGCTCGTTTCGACCGATTTCTGTTTCGATTTGGTTCGTGTACATTTTTTTTCGGAATATCGACCATTTTTCGTATCACTTAGCTCGTTTTTTGTATTGACTTTTCGTGATTTCGGAAATTTTCGTTTTTCGGAATTGTACATGTTTTCGGAATATCGACCATTTTTCGTATTTTCGGGTCACTTTGCTCGTTTTTTGTATCGACTTTTCGTGATTTCGGAAATTTTCGTTTTTTCGGAACGTCTGTTCTCCTCGTTTCAAAGCAATAAATTTCGATTTGACACATTTCAAGTCCATTCGAAAATTCCGAAAATATTTCGTTTCGGCTCAGAAAACTTTTCGGATCTGCCATTTTCGGATCTAAAAATTTTCGGAAAATCGGCCGCATCCGAAAACACGAATCGGGAAATTTCGTGAAAATTACGAAATTCCGAAACCCGAAACGCACATCCCTAACTCAAGCCATTTGTGGTGGACATTGGCCACTTAACCTCTGAGATGGTCCAGATTTTCTTGTGTTTTGTCTTTGCCTCTTGGAGTTATGAATTCCTGTTTATACTGGGGCTAGTTCAATTTATATCTGCGTTGAAAAGTAGACCGGATAATAAAGTACCTTATTCTGAATACAAACGAGAAATAAGGTGTTGCCTGGGGCCGACAACTTTAATAGCAGCTAAGGATGTGTCTCCTCCTATCAGAAGACTTCAACTCTTGGAGAACATATACAGTGTTATTCAAAGAGCATCAAAAAGTCACCGCACGTTCGGTGACTTTTCATTCTCTTCAATCCGGTTCGATTTGGCGATCCCATTTCGGTGACCCTGCGGTGTATTCAGCAAGCACCACAGGGTCCCCGAATTGCAGGGAAAAGTCACCGCAAACCCGACAAAAACTCACCGCAAAACCCGGCGAATGCACACCGAAAACCTGCAAAAACATCTGGATTAACCCTGCCGGAGAAACCCGAATAGGAGCCGATCACAGCGCAGAGCAGCCGCTGGAAAAAGTCGACACCGCAGACGAATGGAGTGAGGGGGGGGAAAAAAAAACGTTTGCTTGAATGTTTGAAAAGTGAAATGCTGTTTGCAAAGAAACTACTGAGCGAAAATGTCTGAAATTTACATATAAGATCCAATGAATGATAATAAAAAGGGCTGTTACAGAAAAAAGAAAAGTTGTAAAAAAAAATTTAAAAAAAAAAACGGGAAAATCGTTTTTTGAAAAAAAATAAAACCTGAAAAATGCTTAAAAGATCCTAAAAAATCTATAAAAAAAGAGACTCTTTACTGGAGAATATTATAATGAACGGTTTATTAGATATTGAATTAAAACAGGAATATTTTTAACATTGAAGCCTATGGGTTTCGCCTGAATAAACCTACCGAATTAAACCACCGAATGGCAGGGCATTTCGGCAACTTTTCACTGCTGGGTTTTGTTCTCTGGGTTTTGTTGAATAGATGAAGCATTGCTTCACTATGGGGGTTCACTGCCCTCGAATAGGCACCGTATGTGCAGGCAATTCGCCAGGATTTTGCGAATTGCCTGCTCCCTGGATAGCCGAATGGCCAGGAATTTCAGCGTTCAGTTCCCTTTCGGCAGTCATTCGGATCTCTTTGAATAACCCTGATAGTATTTTCATGATCTTTAATACTCCAGGCCTAAAAATATTTAGATTATTGAGAAACGGATAGCAGTAAATTCCTCTGTTCATTCTCTCTGCATGTTTGCCCATGGTCCGTGGAAGCCGCCATCTTTGTTTGGGCGACCTCTTTGTAGGTTATCAAAGTGCTCACGCTTGGCATCTCATGCTCGGAACCAAATTCAGACCTTAATTCTGCACATGGCCTTGTCAGATAACTGGAACTTCCATTCTAAGGGGAATTAAAATTTTACAAAGATAGGATAAACCGGAGGATAGACTTAAATCAGCCGATTACCGCTACGTCTCAAAGATTCAGAGGTCACAATTCATGGATTATTTTTATTTTCACCAAAATAGTGGCAATGTTCTTCTAAAAAGGCAAAAGAAGAATTATTCAGATATTGCACCCGAGCACTCTAGTGGACAGAACAACAGAGATATCCTTCCATTCCTACCCATCGATTCTTTTGAAGTTGACACGACAATCTGTTTGTTACATGAAATAGTGGGCCTGGTATATAGCTAGCTTGGGGATCATTTTTGATGTCTAGCTGTTTACGGTGAAAGTTAGGATTTATTAAAGTGTTCCCTTTTATGTGGAAGATCTCCCATAACTTGGAGTCTTCACAGACATGCACAAGGACATACTTTGGGTTTGGAAGATGCCTTTCCCTGCCGCCATCTCAAGTGGGAATAATGTCAACGGTGGAAGCTTGTTACTTTTTACCTTTTTCCACATTTTCCCCTCCAAAAAGTTGACCCAACCATAAACGGCTCAATAGAGTATTTCACATAACTGTGTGATCATCCATGGGTCTTCTTAGAAGATGTCTTACTTTGGCAGCCACCTCTGATCGTGACCGGCTGGATGCAGTAGAGGTAGCATCACTGCTCTATAACCGTGGAGACTCAGGTTGGAATCCCGACAAGAGCACCTCTCCAGTAAGTGTCCTTGGGCAAGACACCTAATGGTACATACTCACCACCCAGGACATGCTTAAAGCAGGGATGTGCGGTCTGGGGTGGCAGGTGATCCACAGCCTCACCCGCCATTAAGGGCTGCACTGCAGTCAAACTCGCCTGCTCCACATTCCCCCGCTGTCTTCTCCGTCCGCCGCACATTTTGTTTCTTCCCAGCAGCCTAAGCCTACACAATTTATGTAGGAGGACGCTACGCAAATCGCGTAGGCTGCCAAGAAGTGCGCTTCCTGAGTATTGCTCGCCCAGTGCCTCAGAGGCCCTGGGAGAGCAATGGAATAGCTTGGACCAATAGGAAAGCTCTATTGGTCCAAGCCATTCAAAAAACGTCTGCATAGGAGGCATGCCTCCCATGCATTGATTGGCGCAGGACAGTCATGTGACAGAACCACCTGCCCAAAGCATCCTAATACAGAACCACCAGTCTAAAGCATCCTAATACAGAACCACCAGTCTAAAGCATCCTAATACAGAACCACCAGTCTAAAGCATCCTAATACAGAACCACCAGTCTAAAGCCTTCTAATACAGAACCACCAGTCTAAAGCATCCTAATACAGAACCAACAGCCAAAGCATCCTAATACAGAACCACCTGCCCAAAGCATCCGAATACAGAACCACTTTCCCAAAGCATCCTAATATAGGAGCAGCGCCCTGACCTCTGTTACAATGCTCCCGGGGAGTACTAAGAGCAGCCAGATCCTTGGGAGCACTGAACGGCCAGTTCCTCGAGAGAATTGACAGCAGCCAGACTCTGGGGAGCACTGACGGCAGCCAGATCCTGGGGATCACTGAATCTGCACCTACGTAACCTGTGTATGTCTAGCTCTGATACTAGCCAGTGCCTCACCAGCCACTGACCTCACCGCACGTCACTGCGAAAGCTAGAGAAATCTCAAAGTATCCTTCCTGGTAAAACAATTTCTCTAAAAAAATATGCTTTTCAAGATGTTGGTTGTTTCCGTGCATTTCAAGGAAGTTATGGCACATACATACAGTACATAAAATAATGTAGACCCAAACACCTCATATCTCAATTAAAAACTCCTAAGCGTAACTGTGTTGGTCAGAATCTGGTGGCCTTCCCAAACAGAAGATATAGATATGTCATTATAATAATATAAAATTATGTTTTCTTAGGTGAGCGAGGAAGGAAATGTGTTTTCAGGGCACAAAAATCCATCTTTTTCTTGGCTATACAAGAGGAAGACCTGTTAATATCCTGATGAATTGCACGCTGTCATCGGAATGACATTCCTTGTGATAATCATTTGTTAGAGCGTAATGGAATATGTTAGCACAAATACATTTGAATTTTTTCCTCCTCGATTAGCGCCATGCTTTTTTCTTTTTAATCATTGTCACTATGATAATATTTGCTTTAAAAAATTGTACTTCACTTGAAATTATTTCATAGGGGATTTTTAAATTTGAAAGATTTTTAAAAAAAATGTAAAAAAAATCTTAATGCTTTTGAGACGTTCAAGAAAATGGAAAGTTCCGTCCTCTTTGTCAGAATAGACATTTTGATGTTTACTGAAACATTTTCATCCGGTAAGAATCAATGGGATTTTTTTAAAAATTGTTAAACCTCCCTGGCGGTAATCCTGAGTGTGGCTCAGGGTTAATTTTCAGTACCAAAAGCGGTAACCCCGAGCCACACTCTGAATTGCACTGTAATGTAACTCACCTTGTCCCTGCTATCCCCCGATGTCCTCCTGCTGTGTTCCCAGGCCGATGCAGTCTTCCGGGTTTCCTTCCCTGCAAGTGCCGCGACGCAGGGGGGGCGGAACCGGCGGGAGATTTAAAAGGTTAATATTTTTCAACAGGATGAAATTAATTGCCCCAAAATAAATCTCTCCGGCTTCAGTAGTGGAGAGTCTGCTCTACCCAAAGAGCCTGATTTTGCTGTTTATTACGTAATCGGTCACACCACCGTGATATGGGATGTCGTCCACACACATTAACAAGTTGTGTTTGCATCTTAAATTCAACAGAAATAGATTAAATTGTTTTAGCAAAGTTTTCCAAAGCGAAAACGTGCTTTTTGGCAGTCTTTTCATTTGCATAGTTTAGACTGATTAATTAGATGAACCTTCTGCGACTATATCTTCAGCACCTTTTAATAATCGCAACAAAGTTAATCTGTATATTTGTGTTGTTAATATCTTACATTGTATTACTTTGTATTTCTGTAAATGTAACACTTCAATGTACTTGAACCCAGGACATACTTGAAAACGAGAGAAATCTCAATGTATCCTTCCTGGTAAAATCCTTTATAAATAAATAAATAAATAAATAAGTCCAGTGGCTGCTGATGACGAGCGGTGGTTGTTCGTTAGTAATATAGATTTCCCACCTTTTTTAGAATTAGGATGTGTCATCTCTCATTGTGTAGGCAGTGTAGTTTATATAGAGTATTTTTAGTATTTTAGTTTTTGTGAGATGACGTCTTTCAGAATCCTACAGAATTATTTTGAACAAATAAAATATTCTTCCAGATTCCCCGAATAAAGAGCCCCTTATTTTCAAAGGAGATTCATATGTAGAGCTCAGCAGGGGAGAGACTTGCTGGTATCACTCCCCTTGGTACAAGTATAGCTCTTTCAATTGGTCCATAATATAGATGTCAGCTTTCAAGAAGAGTCCAGTAGACCTGTGCACAAGGAAAAAAATTGTTTTGTTCCAGTCGTTACGTTTTTCAATTCGTTTCGGTGCATTCGTCATGTTACCATGATTCGTATTTCGATTGATTCGTTGGTTTGGACGATCGGTAATTCGTATTTCGGATTGATTCCTTATTTTCGTTTTTATTGGTAATTATTTTTTTGGATCAATTCTTATTTTGTTTTTATTAGTTATTTCGGAATGTCAAACGGATTAAATAATTACTTAGATTAGGGTAAAAAGATACCTAATCTCCCTGTCTTTGCTGCTGAAACCTATTGAGTACCAAGGGCTGCAGCTAGTCTTGGTGCTGAAACCTATTCAGTACCATGGATAGCAGCTCTGCGGGGCTCTGGAGCACCGCAGGGCTGCTGTCCTTGGTACTGAATAGGTTTCAGCACATAGACAGCCACTACAAAGAAAAAAAGCCACGTTGTTTTAAAATAAATTTAGGAATCTAAAAATATCACCAAAAAAATCCTGAAAAATGCCTAAAAAAAATAGACTTTTTGCTGCCAGTGAAAAGAATAATCCGATGAATAAATATTTAATAAAAACAGGGAATAGTTTTAACATTGGAACCTATGGGATTCACCTGTTTAAAGCGGTGTTAGAAGAACCACCAAAAATCACGGCATTTCACTGACATTTCGGGGCTGTTCGTCGTTCTCTGAATTGATTAACCATTGCTTCTCCATGGGGACTTTCTATGCCGCTGAATCGCATCGAACGGCACCATGGCACTGTACATGGCCTGTGGTGCTGAATACAAAAGATTCAGCACCACGGCCAACTGACAGGGACGCAGTGCTGAGTTTTAAGTGAAACAGTATAACAAATTGATCAGTAAAAATTATTCATTTTTGTTCAGTTTTCGCACCATTTGAGACAAAACCGATTCGTATTTCGGAAGCACTCCCAAAATATGAATCGGGAATAATTCGTCCGAATTTTGATTCGGAACGAAACAAAATGCACATCTCTAGAGCCCAGCTGTCAATGCAATTCATGAAGAAAATGCTCTGGTACCTTAGCATCTCTGCATGTCTACTTGATCATAGTCAGAAGAAACCTACTTGAAAACGAGAGAAATCTCAACGTATCCTTCCTGGTACAAATTAATACTTTATAAATAATAAACCGCATACGACCATGCTAAGGCTAGGGTCAGACGAGCGTGATTTCTACGGACTGTACGTCCGTGCACACGGACGTACGTCAGTACGGAAGACACAGTAGTGGCCACACAGTCCGTTTTTTTTACTGACAAATATTTTGACGGATGTAGGAGGTAAAAATAAATTAAAAAGCAAAACCATTATGTCCGTGAAAAATGCTGGACGTATAAATGCAGTCCGTCTGACCACGTTCCATCACTCACACACAAAGCTATGCGGACGTTGCGGACGCAGCGCACTTTGTGCGGCCGTTCTAGTGGTTGTACGTTCTTGCCTGTCTTGCGTCCGTTTGCCGCGGCCGTGGTGCGTCCGCAGTTCAGTGCGGACGTACTTTGTGTAACAGGCTCCAATGGACTTTCTTTCATGCTATCATGGACGTACTTTTAGGCGCAATCACGGACGTGAACACTACGCTCGTCTGACCCCAGCCTTAATACCCGTTTGAACAAATACTCCAAGCCAGTAAAGCGATCAACCAAAAAGCTACGAATTCTGTTTCTTACGAAGGTTTTGTAATTTGAAAGATATAATTTATGACTTTTAAAGACCCCAAAATATACCCAAGGAAATGTACTCTTTACCCATCCATAACTCAACCCTTCATGGTCCATATTTCTAGAAAAGCAAGAAGAAATTGATACCTCCTTAAAACCACGACACTTTAAATCCATTATTCTAATCTATTGTTTTACCTAGAATTGTTAGAACAAACCTGTCATATCAATTTGCTCGTTTTGTTTTAACACTCATATTAAAAATAGAAAGTTTTAACAAGACTGTATTATACCCTACAATAATTTCTGCAACAGAATATATAGCTTCATCTCTGTGTCATTTCTCTCCAGCCTTCCGGAAGCCTTCTGGGAATAAAACTCATTTACCTTCCCCTTCTCTCTGGAAGAAGAAAAAAAATAATTCTGTCTACTGACCTGACCTCATTTGTTCCTTCTTCGCGACACCGAATAACAATCTATTAGGGGAGTTTCGGAACATCTGTAGCAGCCTGTTCTTGATTTTCAGACTATCGTAATTAATAACCTTTCAATGCCAAAATATATCGTCGTGGCACATGCACCAGCCGTTGCCACTCTATATGTTTATCCATTTCCTTGGGCAAGGATCTTATTATAAATTATGAGAATTTAATGGCCCAATCGTGGGATAAGTTGACTTAAGTGCCCCTGGAACGTGATCAGTTTTTTGAGAGAATGGTAGAAAATACGTTTAGATCCATCTTCGACAGGTTGACTGTTCAGAATGCCACAGTCCTTGAGTACGCAAGATATTGCTGACATCATTATGGACTCATCAAATGTTCCTCAAAGTAATCTCTGTCGGCCCAGGTTGATGACGAGAGATGCTTGCCAATTAGCAGCTGAAGTACACCAGAGTTCACTATCTAGTCTGCCTGACTCCCTAAATAAAACCGAAGGAACATTCACCATTTTACCAAATTCTAGTTCATATCCCTCAAACGTAGCCTATATAACCTTGAAATGCTCTGTATTAAAACTACTTACTATTAAAGAAACCTTGAGGATCCATGGTTGGAACTCTTTGTCAAAGACCATTCACTACCAATGAGCGTCAAGTCCACATGTTGCTCCTCCAAGCAAACTGGACACTCAACTTTGGTCAGTTGAATTTTTTTATTCTGAGTAAAAAAATTGGGGTATAGGAAAGAAAATTGGGAAAGGGGATCACAGTATTGCAATAAAACATGGCATAACTGTGTCCCAACAGATATCCTAAAACTCTGCATACTTGCAAAACATTGAATCGTATGGCACCAAAAGACATCCCAGGCATATGACGGAGACCTAACAAAAAATGAATCGTATCTGAAAGCACTTATACTCATAGAGACGATTTCCAAATATTGGTAGCGTCAAACGGAGCAGTAGAATAGACCCTACCATGTCATAGTCTTCAGGGTAAACAATAAGTTGCAAACCAAAGAAAAAAACCAGAGCTCGGGAAACGGAAACTGTAAATCAATTACCGGCTGCAATTCAGTAAACGTCCCATAGAGACCATGGATCCAGTTTAGGTGGGTTAGTCCCTATTAGCTGGTTTGCCAAAGTTTCATATGATCAGAACTGGCACAAGGATTCACACAAGTACTTCAGGATTGGGACAGAAATCGTTCTTCGGGCACTAGTTATTAAGCGAGTTGAGGTGGATACCACGTTAAAAAATACCAGTGATTTAAGGGTTTCGTGGTGCGTTCTGACGCATACCGAAATAATAGGATATCAGGTTTTGGTAAGATTTGCTCTCCCAGTATGTCCGATAACATCCCGTCCACCTTCATTCAGAATTCAAAGCATGGCGGACACATCCACCATATGTGAAGATATTTGCTTGCAGCAGTAATCTTGATGGGACCAAATTAGAATTTTATCTAAGTAGATTGTGAACCTTGATCTACAGTAAGACTAACCGCTACTAATTATTAAACGCACTCGAATACTTCTCCAAACCATCACCTGAGACTCAACTGGGACTCTCAAACTCACTTGATGCTCAGGTCTCTATCCTTTTAATCTTCAGGTTGTTTTTCATAGTTGGCGTATGCTTAAGCAGATCTGTGGAAACTAAACCACTCCATAGACTGTAATGGCTCTGGTAAGATAACAACAGCTCTGGTTAAATTAACACCAACCTTGGAATAGGGTCCTCCGTGTTTCTAATACTCTACAGTCAGAGAAATTTTTAACCAATTCAACCAGTTCTTCCAGCGGTTTGAGATTGCTCAGACGCGTTTGTATAGGCAGGATTTCCATGTGGCGCACTCCATGTTTTCCTATTTCATCATGTTTCCGAAGGCTGTTTCTAATCCCGTATCCTTCCATTACATCCATGACCAAAAATCAATTACTCGCATTGGTAGGGACAGTGCAGAGCACGCAATCAAGGGAAGATGCAATTTAATTAAAGCATCTGAGCATGTTAAACATTATAACCGTTTGAAATTAATTATGTTCGTTAGACTCCATAGTTGTCTGGCCTTCATCTACTCTTTCAACGGCACTCGTACTGCAAGTGTTGCTAGATACGCTGACGTCCGCGGCACTTTAAGAAGAAAGAAAAGGAATGGCGTTATCTCCGTCTCCCAGTGTTGATCCTAAGCGGGAAAGGAGAACATTTGATTTAAGAAAGACTTGACAGATTCATCATCAAGACGCCTGATGTTTCTGTGTTCATGAAACACGACATTAATCAGAGCAGGTGACAGGATAGTTATTGTTTGTTGGTACATACAGTTGTATGTAAAACCGTCTTTACACAAAAGGATATTGATTAGGAGAAAACAACACCACATCCTGTGAGATTATTACAAAGGTAATCTATAGACCTGGGAAGGCTGGGGAAAGGTCAACGTATGTCTTATTATTGTCTTAAAAATATCTATTCTTGTATGAATTCCTCGAACCACAGTAAAATAGCCCAGATGCTCCAGATACCATTAAAGAAATAAAATCTTTATTATTGCATGATGAAAATAGTTTTAAATTGATAATTTCAATTCATGGAGGATATTGTTTTCCATGAAAATGGCAGTTTGCGAAGGACGGAGTTGAAGGACCCAACAGCTCCCGATGAAGTAATTTAGATGAAGCGCATCTTAACGATTGGGACTCGAGACTCTTATTTATCATTATTTTTTAATGTGTTGTGGTGGTACTTTTTATTTGGACTGCGAATATCTGTTATGTTGCGTTCCTATAGGTTGCTGCTGGATTCCATCTATGGCTACCTGATTATTATTATTATTATTCTTTATTTATAAAGCGCCAGCATATTCCGCAGCGCTGTACAATAAGCACAGTACAGACAGGGTTACAATACATTGAACAACATTTGACAAACAGTACAGGAGGAGATGAGGGCCCTATTCCCGTAGGAACTCACAATCTAGGAGGGTTGGGGTTGGAAACAGGAGGAGAGGACTGTAAGGTGAGAGTGATTGATGGTTGTGTCAGTGAGTTGGGTGGTAGGCTTCCCTAAATAGGAATGTTTTAAGGGAGCGTTTGAAGGAAGAGAAGTTAGGGGAAAGTCTGACAGTACGAGGGAGAGCGTTCCAGAGAGTGGGGGCTGCGCGTGAGAAATCCTGCAGTCTATCATGGGAAGAGGTGATGCGGGGAGAAGCTAGGCGCAGGTCACTGTTTGACCTTAGGGAGCGGGCTGGGGTGTATTTGGTGATTAGTGAGGACAGGTAGTGGGGCGCTGAGTTAGTGAGGGTTTTGTAGGTAAGGATAAGGATTTTGAACTTAATTCTGCAGTGGATGGGGAGCCAGTGAAGGGACTCGCAGAGGGGAGCGGCAGAGACAGAGCGGCGGGTGAGGTGAATTAGCCTGGCGGAGGCGTTCAGGATGGATTGTAGGGGGGAGAGGCGGGACAGAGGGAGGCCAGATAAGAGATTATTGCAATAGTCGAGTCGGGAGATTACCAGGGCGTGTATGAGTTGTTTTGTGGTGACAGCGGTAAGAAATGGCCGAATTCTGGAAATATTACGCAGTTGGTATCAGCAGGAGGAGGAAAGAGACTTGATGTGGGGGATGAAGGAAAGAGCAGAGTCCAGTGTAACTCCAAGACAGCGAACTTGGTTTGATGGGGAGATGGTGATACCCTCCCCCGTGATAGAGAAGTCAGGAGGTGGGGAGGCATTAGAGGGAGGAATAAGTAGGAGCTCAGTCTTTGACATGTTGATCTTTAGGTGGTGGGAGGCCATCCAGGAGGAGATGCCAGATAAACAGTCACTGACTTTTGAAAGGACAGGGGGAGAGAGATCAGGGGTAGAGAGGTAGATCTGAGTGTCATCAGCGTAGAGGTGGTAATTAAAGCCAAAGCTGTTGATGATTTTGCCCAGGGAGGAGGTGTAGATGGAAAAGAGCAGAGGACCAAGGACAGAGCCTTGAGGTACACCAACAGATAGAGGCAATGAAGAGGAGGAGTTACCAGCAAAGGACACACAGAAGGACCTGTTGGATAAATAGGAGTCAACCCAAGCAAGTGCAGTGTCACCGAAACCCAGAGAGTTGAGGGTCTGTAGAAGGAGGGGGTGGTCAACAGTGTCAAAAGCAGCCGAGAGGTCAAGCAGGATGAGAATAGAATAGTGGCCGTGTTTTTTAGCAGTTAGGAGGTCGTTGGTGATTTTGGTGAGGGCAGTTTCAGTTGAGTGTAGCGGACGGAAGCCAGATTGCAGGGGGTCAAGTAGGGAATTGGAGGACAGGAAGAGGGAGAGGCGGTTGAAGACTAGTTTTTCTAAGAGCTTTGATGTGAAGGGAAGCAGGGATACAGGGCGGTAGTTGGATGGAGAGTTGGTGTCTAGGGATGGTGCTGATTAGTTTGCAGATGGAGCACAGGGACCGGATCCTAGTGAAGAAATCCTGAGACAGTGAAATCCTGAGTTCTTGGTTAATGCAGTCTCTGTACATACATATTCATTTATGTTGTGCCATTCCTTTTATGAGTGGCACATTTTTATCCATGTATAAGTGGTGAAATTAATTAATTAATTTTTACACTATGTTTATTTCCTCTTTTGTATATGCATTCTGTATGTACACCAAAGGGGTCGTTGCTGATTCATCATTACCATCAGCACTTCAGACTGGGTTTTTTCCCGCCTTTTGGATCAATAGTAGTAGGTGAAGTGTGAAAGGCTGACCTCAATGGGCGTACGTCTTTTTTCAGCCTATGTAACTATGAAAGGAAAGTGAAGAACCGAAAGCGCTGCTTCAACTGTGATCATGATGGTCATGTAATGGTATTGTGCACAACTGACTTCCAATGCCACTTCCCAATAATGGGTTCAATTACTTTCCCATTCTTGGAAGAGTAGAGCAAGTGTGACTTATAGGATTTTATATTGCTTATATTAACCCCTTGTTGCCCCAGGACTTGCTGTGCCTGAAATCAGGCCTTCCCCCTGCAGCCAATGACGCGCGTCTGCTGCATGGCGGTCCGCAATCTGCGGCTCACGACGGCATTTGTTTGTTACGCGTACCTGTATGCCTCGCCAGTGTTAAGCCACCCCGACGGGCGACACACTTGTCTGTTGTTAAGGGGTTAATGTGTAGCTGGACATGCGTGGTGGCTTGGGTTCTTTACTGACTAAATGTGTTTTTTTTCCAATTTAAGTACATTGAGACATTTTTAATTAGTTGTTGGTGTGAAGAGATAAGTGATGTTACAGAATTAGTTTCTTTTCTCCGGGGAATGTTCGATATCGGAGCACAACCCATTAATTCTCAATGACTGTAAATTTGCATTTGTTGTTCTCGATTCAGATTTAAACGTATGAATTTATTAATTTGAATTCTTTCAAAAGCCCACAATAAAATTAGACGGGTCAGAACAAGTATTCATGCGGTTACTGCTTAATAGATATGACTGAAATAAGCCTGTTTATCTTGGAGTGGATAATCGCTGGAGTGTAGAGGCTTTAACACTGACGTACATTGATAATAAAGCTCTGTGGCGCTTTACTTCAATAACTTTGAATGTTTAACCCCTTTACTATCAAGATCGAGTAGATTCAATCTTCAATGCTCCATGCTGGTGCCATTAAATCTAGTATACTTGATTTGGCTTAATTCTGGATTAATGCAAATGAACTTTGTTTATTACAAATGAGATTCATTTGTGGCCTAAATATTCCATGATGGGCCGCACCAGAAAGGTTGCCAATATTCGTACGTCATTTTGACAAACATGGTGACATATTGGAAAGCACGTACTCCTGTACAGGCCAGGGATATGCAAGGGAACATTGTTTCACCATAATGTTTGTTGTTTTATTTCACTACTGTGATTTGTTGCTTTACAACAAAATCTATTGATGATCTACAATTACTAGCTTGCTGTTGATGCACTGTTGAATATCTAGCCTTTGGATAAAACCAGTTGTTGGTAGGGTTGGTTGAATTGTTGAGGTGAGGTTTGCAGAATCTGAGTCAAACCAATAACATTGAAAGCCACATGTCAAACCATCTCGTCTTGGGCCCCCACAATGTTCAACCCCTTTGCGTATGACTATTAATGCGTCTGGTAAGATTATTCTTTTATTCTTTCATCAAGGATATTTTTATCATATCTTTGTCCATTCTACATTTATAAATCTAGTAACATGCCTTTGGTATCACCTTGCTCTTTCGTTTTTTTCAATTTTGTGGAACAACAACCAAACGAAGACCAAGATGGGCGAAGGACAAAGTCCTCTCTTATGGTCGTTTTTCAATTCCTCAAGCACATTAAGGCTTGTCTGTAATACAGTTGTGTTCAAAATTATTCAACCCCCAATGCTGTAAAGGGTTTAGGGAATTTAGTGTACATTTGTAATTGTATTCAGAATGAAATCCTACAAGGACTTTTTAAGAACCATATGCAACTAAAATGACATCATTGGTTTTGTAATACAGTAGTAAATGTTTCTTTTGTGAATTCTTCATTGACACAATTATTCAACCCCTTAAAGACTACCACTCTGAAGAACAGAGGTTCATTCAAGTGTTTTCAATCAGGTATTGAAAACACCTGTGTATGTCACGGAGCAGCAATAAAGCATAATAAGCACCAATTAGGCAACCTTAATTATGACTGTGATACTCAGCTCCTTCTAGACATTTACTGATGTGGTTACAAACATGGTGAAGTCAAAAGAATGGTCCAGGAAGACAAGAGAAGAGGTGATTACTCTTCACAGGAAGGGCAATGGCTATAAGAAGATTGCAAAGATGTTAAACATACCAAGAGACACCATAGGAAGCATCATTCGCAAATTCAAGGCAAAGGGCACTGTTGAAATGCTACCTGGTCGTGGAAGAAAGAAGATGCTGACTTCGACTGCTGTGCGCTACCTGAAGCGTAGAGTGGAGAAAAGTCCCCGTGTGACTGCTGAGGAACTGAGAAAAGATTTGTCAGATGTGGGTACTGAAGTTTCAGCTCAGACAATACGGCGCACACTGCGTAATGAAGGCCTCTGTGCCAGAACTCCCAGGCGCACCCCCTTGCTGTCTCCAAAGAATAAGAAGAGTCGACTGCAGTATGCCAAAAGTCATGTGGACAAACCACAGAAGTTTTGGGATAGTGTTCTGTGGACTGATGAAACAAAATTAGAACTGTTTGGGCCCATGGATCAACGCTATGTTTGGAGGAGGAAGAACAAGGCCTATGAAGAAAAGAACACCTTGCCTACTGTGAAGCATGGCGGGGGTCAATCATGCTTTGGGGCTGTTTTGCTTCTGCAGGTACAGGGAAGCTTCAGCGTGTGCAAGGTACCATGAATTCTCTTCAGTACCAGGAGATATTGGATGACAATGTGATGCAGTCCGTCACAAACCGGAGGCTTGGGAGACGTTGGACCTTTCAACAGGACAATGATCCCAAGCATACCTCCAAGTCCACTAGAGCATGGTTGCAGATTAAAGGCTGGAACATTTTGGAGTGGCCATCGCAGTCACCTGACTTAAATACGATTGAGAACCTCTGGTGGGACTTAAAGAAAGCAGTTGCAGTGCGCAAGCCTAAGAATGTGACTGAACTGGAGGCTTTTGCCCATGACGAATGGGCGAAGATACCCGTAGATCGCTGCAAGACACTTGTGTCAAGCTATGCTTCACGTTTAAAAACTGTTATAACTGTAAAAGAATGTTGTACGAAGTACTAAGATTGAATGTCACTTGGGGGTTGAATAAAACTGATAATGATGTGAGCACAGAAAAGACATTTGTGGTTATGTTATATTTGTCTGACCTACACGTGCCTCTTTGATTTAATTGTAAGCAAGATGACTGAATGCTCAAAATCAATGTCAAACTGGCCAAAACACTCAATTTGAGTGGGGGTTGAATAATTTTGAACACAACTGTAGCTATATTGGAAATGGTGGCTCTCGGAAACCTAGGGCAGTTAATGGTGAAGGGATTTGTGAAAGGCCGGTGAAGTCAGCACTGGTATTTTAATGAGGCCTCAAGAAAGCTTCAATCTTGGCGACAGCAATCGGGGCTTTTCAGCTATCGTTGGGTTACAGTTTATTATATTTTAGTCCATTAGATTTACTGAGCACACAGTTTTGTCAATCTGCACAGTAAACCATAGCCTACAATCCCTACTGTGAGCTGCTAATGCCTTTTTGCAAAGAGTTTCTATTTAAATACACCGAGCAGATCATTCTTCCAGTTCAAATGCTTCAACCCGAGAAGAGAATTTTAAGTGGCATGTACGTGATTCATTCATCACCATGACTGATGGCGATGAATACGGCATTGGGTTGTCTGGAACCACCAGCTCGCCTTCAGCAAAAACACCAGCCATGCTTACTGAGTACAAGCCCACATTTTAAGATGAAGGGCAAGATGACCATTATTAATAATTTTATTAGTATCCTTGATTTATCCAGTGCCACATATTCTGCAGTGCTTTACAAGATCAGTGTACAAGGAGTTGATACATTGGAATACCACACATGGATGATGACTTGCCTCAGGGGGACCCTGTTCCCAAGGGAACTTACAATCTATGAGCTGTACAAGTATTTTGTGAGGTAGACGCATCCATATCGTTGGGTGTCTTGCCCAAGGACACTCGCTGGTGGCGTGTTCTGAGTGGGATCTAGTCGTCTTTCCATGATTGTAGAACAGCGACCTGTGGTTAGATTGAACCCACTTCCCGTAAAGTCGAGACTTCTCCACAGTTGTATTGGAGGGAGGTGCTAAATGGTATTTTGACTTGCTTCTCCATGGTTGAAGGTTAGAGACAATGCCACTGGACTCCACAGCTGATATTGTGTAGTAGGCAAGTATATGTATCGTTTGGTGTCTTGCCCAAGGACACTTACTGGAGAGGTGCTTTGGCCGGGATACGAACCTGGGTCTCCATGGTTATAGAGCAGTGATGTTACCTCTACTCTATCCAGTCTGTACCCACTGATTTTCCTTTCACCATTAATTATAATGTATAGGCATGTTTCGTGGTAACAGATTGCACCCCTAGAGGTTTCTTTTAACTTCTTCACTAAAGAGTGGTTTCTCATAAAACCACTGCCAGGACCCTGTGGATTTATAGAAAACAGCTTTCCATTGCAGACAGCATAAATTCAATATAATCTTCGTAAAATACATTTTAGATATGGTAAGCTTATTTGGCAGGCAGATGGCTTACCTGTTGGCTAAAATGTGCAACTGCATGTACAATAATACAGCTATGGATCAGCATTTCCTTGAAAGAAAAAATGGAACCCCAAGCTGTTGACGCAGCTTCAGCACCATGGATGGCATGTTCAAGGCGCTAAAAATTTGGTGGCACATTCTGGAGCCCATTTTCAAATGGATTTAATGTGCATTAAGCTAAATTCCTTTCCACTACTTTCGAATAGGACCAGATCAAGTTTACTTAATGGCGGGCTCCTGCAGGAGCTTTTGAACATTGAGTATACTTGACCACGGTAATGAATGGGTTGACATTACATTACCTTCAGTTCAACATAATCTGCGATTGTAAGGATTGTTATTTTTCCCCAAGACATGCTCTTTTTTTGTTTTGCCCCATTTTTTTTTTACCTTCTAATTCCAAATTAAATTTTGTCTGTGTGCAGAGAAAATAGAAATGCTAAGAGAGGCAGTGTTCATGAATTCTAAAATGAGATTAAAGCCCTGCGCAAAACGCGAGCGAGGCTTAATAAGCTGAAATTCTGGGCAGAAATCGAATACAGTTTTTGAATTAAAAAGAATTTTAGCGATGGCAAGTGGCATATCGTCTGATACTGTTTGTTTCTCACTCTTTCTCCCCCCTTCCCACAACATAACACATTTCTGGTAACTTAAGGCATTGCACTCCACAGGGTTCGCCGAAGTGCAAGAAATGTGGAGCTCTTTGTCCACCACGCTCATTATTTATGCAATCTATACGACTTGAGATGGGAGTATTTTGCAGCGCAGCACATAAAATGTTCAATATTTCATATATTTTAATATGTATCACAGGAGAATCGAGGGCTTTAAAGACAGCTGCCTGGGGAAAAAGCCAGTATTGAGCATATTGTAGCATATTTATTTACCGATCTATGACTTTTTCAATTATTTAACTCCACAATCCTTTTTTCCAATGAGGTAGTTTCAGTGTCTGACACCATTGGTTCCCCTCGGTTGTCCTATAGGGAGCCAGACCTATGGATTATGTGGACTAGAAGATGTAACGGTAAGCAAGTCAATATTTTGTCCCCTTTCCAAGTGAATTAGAATTGGACATTGGAATCACAAGATGCTGATGATGAAGAACATCCTTTGCTACAGAGAAGAAGCTGAAAGCGGTTTTTTTTTTGGAGACGTGGAAGGAAGAAACAAAAAAATACCAGCGATTAATGAGCCACAAAGTGATCCAAGGTATCAAGATTTCCCACTGCATACCACACAGCAACTTACGATGGTGAGATGAGTCATTCGGGAGACCAAATCTCATGCTCCTCACAGCTACCTAATGTAACGTTGGGGGCTTTCAGCCTTTCCGGTGTGCACGAGGGCAGCATGTCTGATGCTGCTCGCTCGCCAACACCCAGTTTAAATTGAAACAGGCAGGGAGGTGGCTGCATGAGGTGCGGCTTGAGAGGGGGGCGCGGTCTGGTGAAGGTCTTTTAAAAAACAACAGTTCCTTCTAAGCAGTGCCAGATCGTGGTTAACCATACCTGAGCTCCTTGTACCTGAATTCTCTCGTGATTTAACCTGTTATTGACCTCTGCTTGTTTTCTGACTATTCTGCCTTCCGTTGCCCTGGACTATTTTCTTGTACTACGCTTCTGCACTGATATCGACCCGGCTATTCCATTTGACTATTCTATACTCTGTATTCCTGATTCTGGCTCGTCTGACTACCCCCGTGTTGCTGACCTGGTTTTGTATTACGACATTGTCTTTGATTAACCCTTTCTGTCTAGCTAGTATACCTGGCCAATTCTAAGGACCAGACAGTTACGGATTCTTCTACGGCTACCCTGTTTGTAGCTTTTGGGCTCTGTGGAGTGTTGGGTTAAGGACTGCGTGGTGGGATCCGGGAACCGTGACACCTAAAATGGAAAGATGATCCTTTGAATTGACTGGAGATCATTCTCCTCACAGCAACATGTTACATGGGATGGCCTTTGACCTATTCAGGACACCTGTGCACCTCAGAGCAACCCAAGAGACAACATGACCTACTTAGGAGACCATAGTTCATGTACAACACATCATTTGAATGTACTAAGGTTACCTATTGTAGAGACAAGAGCTCATGTACCACATAGCAGCCAAAAGTGGGGAGGTGACTCACACAGAAGAGCTGAACTCCTGCACTACATGAAGATGTTGAGCTAACCCATTGTGTAGCCCAGGGATCACCCACCACAAAACAATGCAACGAGGCAAGATAACCCACTGCTGAGACCAGGTTTTATACACTACACAACACAATGTGGTGAGATGACCCGGAGTTCATTCACCGACCATTCCCTGAGATGACCCATTGAGGAGACCAGAGCTTTACACAACAAACCAAGGTGGTTAGTTGGCCCATTCTGTCCAGCAGATAACCTTCATTCATCATGGTTTGAACAGTCTACTGACAAAATCAACCATAGCCAATGGAGTTTGGTATGAGTAGCATGCGGATGATCTTGTTTTGCTGAACACCGTAAGCTAACGAAGCATTGCAGTACATTCCTGATGACAAAACGTTTTAAAGAGAGCCCCACTAGATTAAAGCTCCATGTTCTGCAGTAATATTGCATTTTACGCTTTCCTTGGCGTCTTGAATAATGTTTCTAACCCAAAGGGGGATCAAGGATGCATAGTATAATTCGGTCGAGGCGGAGGAAAAGGATCACTTTCGGGGTTTTTAAGAATAAAATACTTTGAATTTGTCTGGTGTTACACAGTTCTAAGATTCTGCCTCTTCGGAGCCTTCCTTCTGCTATCAGTTCCGCTTGTCCCGTCTCCATTACATCAATCATCACCAGCTCAAGGCTCTGAAAAATATCGTCACCGGCAGATGTTGAGCCTGTCTCGGGATTAGAAATATCTGTTTCCATTAAGTATAAATTAACTTAATCACCAGGTAGGGAAGATAAAAAGCATAAACAGCATCCCCTTCAGCTTTCAGTAAAATTAAAATTCTATTTAAAAGCGAGCTTAGATTTTCTTAACACCCAGTCCCGCTTTGAAAAAAAAGATTAAATCTGCTATCATTTTTTTTTTTTTTTAATTTATTTATTTTTCGACAGTGAAAGAAACTGCGCTGCCTTTACCCGGGACAGTGATATACTATATAATTTAACTTCTGCTCCGTGTCCTATTTCAACAAATGATTTTATCGGAGCACTTTAAGCAATAATTAGTCACTGACATTGAACAATTTTACATAACGGAATTGCGCGATGAGGGAGGAGCACTCGTGTCTGGAAGTGATAGAGCATAAATAAATATATAATTTACTGAGAATTTTTTGATATATGGCTTTATAGGTATTTTTAGAAAAACCATGGGCCACACCAAAGTAACCGTAGAAAAAAATATCTCTATCCACCGCCCAAGGTGGGCTAAAATTGCAACATTTCAGCTCTAGGCCTCAGTCAATCGAAACGTCGCATTTTTAGCCCCCCTTGGGCGATGAATAAAGATATTTTTTTCCACGGTTACTTTGGCTCATCATTTTTGTGAAAGTCTGGTACGGGACGGCGGACCCCTTGGTAGAGCTCTCGGAAGACTACCATACCACAGGTTTGCTCCCACTGTGGTAGCTACGCTTTTCTGCCTCTGTATTAGCTTTATAGGTAGTTACCAGACTTTATTCAGATATTCTCTGGAAATAAATGTTTCAGAAGAAAATTGTATTATGGTCGTTTTGGGAGAGGTTGTCAAAGTCGAACACAACAGCGCGGTGGCAAGCTGTGGATCACAGACCAGCAGGACTGTTCTGCTGACTTCAGGAACCCTGGGACGTATGGTATAGAACAGGTCAACAACGAGTCCAACATATCTTCTATAAATATTTAATTGTGGCACAACACAAGCTTTATACAATGTGTCTAGTTCCTTTTTTTCCTGAAAAATGAATTCCTGTGTACGGTATAGCGTGGGAAATGTACTCGTTCCGTAACCTCAATATTGCTGTGGAACGCCTCGCGTTTCTTCTACGACCCGCCTTCCCTGTTTCACAGCTGATCCTGTAACCCTACTTCACAGCCATAATAAAAAAATACAATTATAAACACTGAACTGCAGATAATTCGCACCGATGTGTTTACATGTGTTTCTGGTGTTCTTTATTCTCCCCCTTTCAGCAAGTAATTGAGGGTGTTTATGGAAAAAAAAAACTGAAAGTCAGTTGGGCTCATTAACATAGATTAATTTGTATAACAAGTACTCCATAAATAATTTTTTTTTCCCCGCGAGATGAAAATATGTAATTATTTAAAACAGATGCAGAAATTAGTCACACATGGTGCTATTAAGATTGGATGGAGAAGTTTTTGCCCGGCATCTAGGTTATTAGTGTTCACATAAATGTTGCAAGGTTTTCATTTTCTCCAGACGCTGCAATTACACTTCAGGTTTTCTGAATCATTGCATAAATGTAGACGAAAAATCTTAATCTCCTGGTGCTCTAAATGGCATTGTTTGTGCCACGCGTGCTCTTGGTGTGAGGTGCCTGGTCCCCTGAGCCACTATCTTTTGGTATACACCCCTTGCCTCTGGCTCATTTTGTTTAAGCCTCTGTGCTCTCTGTTGTCCCAGTGATGCTTCTGCGCCCCAACATCATTCCGATGACTTCCCTGTTCCTTCGCGTCATTCTGATGACACCCCTGCACCTCTAAATCATTTCAATGACGCCCCTGCTCCTCCGCGTCCTTCCGATGACGCCCTGATTCTCCGCATCATTCCGATGATTCCTCTGTCTTGTTCCGAAGATGCTCATGCACCTTTTGCATTGTTCCAATGATGCCTGTGCAACTCTGTCGTTCAGATGACCCCTCTACGCCTCCTCATCTTTCTGATGATGCCCTTGTGACTCCACATCGTTCTGATGATGCCTCTGTGTCATTCAAATGACACTCTCGCGCCTCCACGTCATTCTCATGACGCCCCTGCTCCTCCACGTCATACCGATGATTCCTCTGCGTTGTTCCGGAGATGCTCATGCACTTTTGCATTGTTCCAATGATGCTCCTGCACCTCCACATCATTCCAATGATGCCCGCGCACCTCTGTATCGTTCCGATGACACCTCTACGCCTCCTCATCTTTCTGGTGATGCCTCTGTGTTGTTCCAATGACATTCCTGTGCCTCCACATCATTCTGATGATGCCCCTGTGCCTCCATGTCATTCCGGTGACACCTCTGCACCTCTTAGCCAGTTTTGTACTTGCTACCATCGTAGGAAATGCTGTTTCCAAACATCTCGGGGCTCGGGCAATCCATCATTAAACTATCCCATCTCGTAATGGTGAGACTACCTGCAGGTTTCATACTCGCCTCTGCCGTTTGCAAGATGAGAGATGATACTGTTCGACCTGTCTCATCGCTCTACATCCCTCTTTATTTTATTACCATTCCTTCAACAGCATATCATGCATCAATTCCAGATTGTTAATCTCCGGCTCCATGCAACGCACCGCGCATTAAAAATGAAACATTTAATACACAAATGATTAACGATGTGACTGCTGACTACGATAATAACGTACGTTTAATAACATGCCCCAAGTAATGTGTTTGCCAACCAAACGCGTTTCCGCAAAATTACAGATGACAAACATTACTTCTTGTCCATGTAAGAGAACATGTTTAATCCTGTGAAGAGGCTGAGAAAGCCAAATGGTACCCACTCTATTTCTTTAATAGAAGCAGCCTGCCCCAAGGGTCTGGTATCAATCAGTGAATCGTTTCATTTGGTGCATTTTCAATTCGTTGATTTGCTGCGTGCTAAACATTTAAATGACTGACCACCCTCCCTGGATTTGCTCTCCTCCTGGTCACAGGTGCCTCATTGGAGGACCTAACTGAAAAATGTTCCTTCACATGTCAACTTCAGTCTCTGTCACTCACATTACCTGTGCGTTTGTGTCAATCGGTTGCTTAAAGTTCCCATATTGACGTGGCCAGGTCCATGAGCAGACCATTAGCAATTTAGACGTTGGCCGTTTAGCCGTGTCACTTTTATATATCAATGACATCGTGCCTAATCCTCAGTCGAAACGGAGTACGGTGCCCTCAATCAAACGTCATTTTCGGACATTCTGACCCTCCGATCTGACGCCAACCTGTAACGGTAGCTATTTCGCTTCCCCGAGAGTAGCAGAGTTGAGATCCTTAAGGGCAACAATACTTTCTTGATTAACACAGAAATTGCATAAAATATAGGTTGTAACTCAAGAGCCAGGGGACTCAAAGGACTAGCTGAATTGCCTCTAGGCTCCAAGGATTTCGAGGCAGACAGAAAGCCTAGGACACGCTCAGAAACACCATACGTGGAACGACAGTCCGTGAAGTATTCAAGGTGCAGGGCAGTCAGAGATGTAGAAACCAATCGTTCTGGTAAATATTTGAGATTAGTAAATACCTGGTGACTCTTGGAAGGTACTGGCTTGCATACAGGATTGTTATTGCTAATATGTACAGAGATGCGATTAGAAATAACATTAAACAGAAATAAACAATAGTTTGTTATCGTGGTCTTTGCAAAAACATTAACATGAGCAGTAGCCTGGGTAAAGGGACCCCGGAGGGTTACAAACGATACCCCTAAACATGATGGGACAGAACCCAAACAGTGAGCGATCAACCCAGCAACCAGCATGGGGTTAAATCACTAAAACACACAAACAGCGTAATATACACGATAGAGAGTTGTCAAAGCCAAGCTGGGTCAATAACAGGAGCAGGAATCTCCTACAACGCAGGGTCGTCAAGAGTAAATTCAAACAGATTCAGGAAGTAGCGGTGCGTGAAGTAAACTCCACAACATAGGACAAGGGGTCATCCATTTAGACTGGAAGAAAGAAAATTTAGCTTAAAGCATAGGAAGGGTTATTTTACGGTGAGAACAATCAAGCTGTGGAATTCTCTGCCTGTTGAGGTGGTTGGGTCAGAGTCTGTACAGACTTTTAAAAAACGACTGGATGACTTCCTGCAGACACAGAATATTAAGGGTTATAATATTTAATATGTGGGTAAAAGCTTCTTGATCCAAGGAGAAATCTGACTGCCATTCTGGGGTCAAGAAGGAATTTTTTCCCAGTATGTTGCATATTGGCAAGCATTCAGACTGGGTTTTTTGCCTTCTTTTGGATCAACAGCAGTAGGTTATGTGGGAGAGGCTGAACCCGATGGACGCATGTCTTTTTTCAGCCTATATAACTATGTAACTATGTAACAGGGTGACCAGGCAACTCCTCGAGCCCTATTGTAAAGCCGGCGGCTCCTGGGAACCACACCGGACCCTGTCCCCTCAGATGCCGATCTGCCAGCAGAAAGTGCTGGCACCCGGCCAGCCAGCGGTCCCCCTTCTTGCCCAGACCACCCAGGGGGCACAGCAGGGGCTGAGGATGTAACACAACCAATGGGAATAAGTCTGATGCTATATAAGCTCATCACATGCTCCGAGCTGTGCGTTGTCATAGTCCTGTCGTACCCAAGAGCGTGTTATATTCCTGATAGTCATTTTCTGTGTACCGGTCTTGGCATTCCTTACCGTCCACTCTCTTTTGTGGTGTCCTTGCTTCTTGGGTTGTATTGAAACTCCCCTTTCGTTACAGACTCTGGCTTGTATGACCACCCCTTCTGGTATATATTGACCCACAAAATAAGGTTCACAAAAGCGAGCTCGTTGAAAATTTTCCCAAAACTGCAATTGATGTTGGTTTCAGACGGGGCTCTCGTCTGGTTTTACTGCGCAAGATGAAAGTTCACCATCAACCAGAAGTAATACCTTTATTCTAAGCAATGCGTTTGCATATTCACTACTTCATGCTCTGTTTCCGTTGCCCCTAATAACTTGACTACCGGCATTTAAAACACTTCCTTCGCATTCCAAACATCTTTTTGAAGGACGACCCCTTTTCTATATTTGTTATCTCACTTAAACAAAGCATAGATTTCAGGAAGAACAGCTGTTTAGGGATAATAAACCTGCTTGGTTTTTGTTTCGTTTTTTAATATTTTTTTTTGCATTCAAGAATCTTTGCCATTTACACTCAACATGCATCTTCTAGCGAGTGGTTATAAAAACTGTTTTTTATACATGAAAATCCACAGGTTTTGCTTTGGAAGGGTTGCATAAAGCCTATGCAAGTATATATATTCTTGTAGAAATATAACAAACGGGATCGCTTTCAAGAGGTTTCCTCAAAGCTTTTTGTTAAATAGTCTTGTCTTACTTCATCCTTCCTACGTACAATCCTCCTGCTTCTCGAAGACACCACCAAAATATCATTTTAAGCTGGATACCAGCTGAAGAAGCTCTGAGGAGCGAAACGCGTTCTGGTAATATAATTTATGTATCAATAAATTTATTTTTATTTTAAACTACTGCTGCTTCCTGATTGAAAGAAGGCTTTGAAATTGCCTTAATATTCCTATGCGACATCTTGGAGCCAATGCGGCTCATTAATATGTGAGTGCAACCTTTAGGAGTATCCACCCTCCTATTATTTTAAACGATATTGCACCAGAAAGTGCGTTGTTATTTTTCTGATCCACTGCAGGAGAAAGTGTTTGAAGAAACCCAATGCGGGTATATGGGCACCTGAACATTCTTTGAAAACCCATAACTGCTATCCATCCTAGAGCCAAGGTTAGGCTCAAAAGAATGTGAGTAAGACTGCGACCGCTTTTCTTTTATCTTACGGTGGACCAACATACTGCGCTATTATATCTATTCTCTTCCGCAGAAATTTTATATTTGAAGAAGGGATGTCCTTCTGATGGATTAGAAGATATTTCAATGGACATGTTTAATGATTAACCGTACATCCAGTTCGCTGGCGCTCCGTTGACCATCTACATTATAAGCTTTCAGGTTTTTAGGAGAACCCCCATAATCAATGTGTAGTGTGTACGTTTAATTATTTTTCTGAAGGCGCTTCACTGTTTTCTTCTTAGATTCTGTTAGTGCCTGGTCGACCAACCATCATGTTGTTTAGTTCCACAAGGTAAATCCACCAGTCAGTGGACATATTGTTTGGTCCGCAGTATGCCTGGTCGACCAACCAACATGTTGTTTATTTCCTCATGGTAAACCCATCATTCATTGGATGTAGTGACTAGGTCCTGTAAGTGACTGGTCGACCAACCGACATGTTGTTTATTTCCTCATGGTAAACCCATCATTCATTGGATGTAGTGACTAGGTCCTGTAAGTGACTGGTCGACCAACCGACATGTTGTTTAGTTCCACATGATAAATCCACCATTCAGTGGACATGGTGACTAGATCCTGTATGTGATTGGTTGACCAACCAACCTGTTGTTTAATTACACATGGTAAATCTACTATTCAGGGGACTCATTGACTAGTTCCTGTAAGTGAATGGTCAAGCAGCCAACATGTTTATTTCCATATAGTTAATCTGAAGCATGTCTGTGCTCTATTCCTGGTGGACATACTGACAACTACATCTAATATATATGAAGATATCTAACAGATGACGTTTTGTCAGTGATAATCAGTGGGACCAATGCCCATCAGATCTTTTTCTGTAGTTTTTCAGTAGTCAAAAATCTTGACCTTCCCATGGGAGACCTCCACCTAGTGCCTCTATGTCCTCCCATAGTGCACCTATGTCTTCTCATTCTGTTGACTCCTTTTTTGTTATCTTCTCATTCACAACTCCCTGGAGTTGAGGACAGAGTTCCCAAAAATCACTTTATCTAGGTTGTCCTTGGATCGGGCGGTTCCTCTGTCAGACCTTTTCAGATATGAAATTTCTATATTTCGCAGCAATTGCTTCACACAGACAACTCGTCTGTGTGGTTAATATATAAAGAATCTGTGTTCTAAAGACAAGGGATTGTTATTGTTACGCATACAAGGGATCAAAGTAGGTCTAATGGACTCTGGTTGTAAAAAAATAAACAAGCAGATGTTAGATCAAATGGTTTAAAAGTAAGGGAACACAACGACAACTGATCTTACCCTAGGATAGGTATCTCAGTATTGTGTTTATTTTGTCAGATCGAAACTCTGAAAGCCACGTAAACATTGAACAATGGGTTGCCCAATAAAGAAAAAAAAAACAGAGAAGGTTAAATGGCTTGGATAAACCAGCCTGAAATGCTATGCTATTCGGCGATATGATCTAACACTATATGGTATTTGAATATTTAATTTATGTGGTCCGTTAGAATAGATAACCTTGGCATCTTATAAAAAACAGAGGCCCTACCACATTCAGTTGATTATTACAAATGTCTGGTGTACACTACTAACCTGCATGAAGCAGATTAAGTCTGGTAATTGTGAATGTTAAAGACGATATCACAAATGAATGCATTAATGTATGTCTGCAGGATCCTCTCATATACACATCCCTGTGGATTTAAGTAAAGGGGGATGAAATGCAGACACGCCGTGGCGAAGTATGCCGGCAATGCCACAATAGAAATAAATTTTGATTTGTTAATAAAATCTATAGAGTCCCGGGATATAGGAATAAAACGACCCCAACCCAGTAAAAGATTGGTCAAACACATAAATTAATTCCTGCAGAAGGTTGATGGTTGATCTGAGAGCACCATCTGCTGGCCAGGTAATCTAACACCTGGACAGACCCCTGGAGTTGATGAATATATATATCCTCCAATCAAATGAGGCCACATAGTGATGGGCTAGATCTAAAACTGGGCGGAAGACCACTATATAGAGGGGACAATCCAGAGCAGAAGGGAAGACACTGAGAAAAGCTTGGGGAGAGACCTGAGGGACGCTTGGAGGGGAGAAAGGGCAAATATCATCAGCCCCCCTTAAAGACGTGACCACACCCTAATCTTCCACCACTCTATCTTCACTAACCGGATGGTAAAGTATGCCTGAATAACTTGATATCTATTTTCTAATTGCATAGTCCTTCCTTTAGATGTCCATCACAAACTAAAGGAATATAAATGAATTATTTTGCTGTTTAAGCCTACTCAGTAGAATAGTAATCAACCTTCCACTCCCCTGCAGAGGATTGCTAAGGAAGAAACTATTCCCGGCTAAATACTTGAGCCATAATTTAGTGAAATTATTTATATTCCAAGAATACTGGTTGTGGACATCTAAAGATCAATTGTATACCCATAGTGAGATATGCTGGGACCGTGAAATAGCTTTTATATGTCAAGTGCCGTCAGCCCCATTCGTAAAACTAGCATAACTCCTTCCATATCCATCTTGCAGCCCTTTCGATTGATTGCATGTAAGTCAATAAGAAGCTTTGGGTTAACGTATATTGAATGAAGTGCTGTGATTGATCTCTGGAAGAGATAGTCTACCTATCGAGTGTGTTATGTATCTCCCTGAAGGAAGTTGCATTTAGTGAATAGGCCCCCACAATAATAAATTGTGCTGCAGGTGAAGCCCAGTAACTGAGTGTTTATTTTAGCCAGGTGGAGGATTGGTTTATAATGGGAAAGGTTTAAGTGAATAGACTAGAGCTTGGTGTTTAAGAGCTGAGGCGTGTATATCTGTGGTGCGGTCTATAAACCTAAAATATTTGTCCATTAGATTATTGCGTGTCGCAGTATCGCTACTAATCACGATCTATAATCACTTGTGAAATTGTATTTTGCTAATCCGTTGATCACATATGATTGTATGAAACTTGACGTGTGAATAAGTTTTGGTTTGAATTGTTTTACCGTTACGCAGTCTCATATCATCTTTATTGATTTTATTGTGTTTAAAAATATCTAGATAGCATCAAAAGAACTCGGGATAACGCGCCATATATTTGTTAAGACGTATATTCATTGATTGGTTATTAATCCCTATCTTAGGGGTTAAATACCAATTTATACCACTAGTATTGGAGGCACTGTCAATAATATATATATATATCTATATATATCTACAATAAGAAAAATATACGTCATAATTAATATATCCCTGACCTATTAAAGAAGTCAATAATCTCTAACACCTCTATGCCTCATCACTCGTTGCTTGTTTTTAATTGCCTAATGCAGTTATAATAGTTTTTTTTATTGTAATATTGTGACCAAGATGCGTATTGTGTTCTGTTCTGCTTCCTTACCTTGTAACCTTAACAAAAACCTTACTGACATTTTGACCTTAAAAATAACGCTAATTAACAAGGGTTGGCTTTCTTTTTGCTTACCTCCTCGTTGAGATACCATTTGTGGTGTGCTATAAAGTTGTTTTCTATACTTTTTTTTTTCTGCTATAGACCCTGTACCTCCGATATCTCTCTGGATACAGAAAAGGAGCTGCCGATGGGACCAGGAGACAAAGCCGAGCCGGGGATCAACTCAAACCCAGAGAGCCATTTGCCTTCTTTTTCTCTTAAGCAAGTTTTCCCAAAGTACGCCAAGCAATTCAACTACTTGAGATCGGTAGAACGAATGTCTTCAGTATTTATACGATTCCTTGGGATCAAAGGTACTATGAAACTGGGACCGACGGGCTTCCGTACATTTATAAGGTCAGTTGTTTCCCACGATTCTGTATAAAAATGTCTGCTTTTGTCGTACGTTCTTTCATACTTGGATATTTAGGGTTTTATAAGCACTGACCCCTCCCTGTCCTGTACGGGCGAGCCGCTTGGTCATGGTCATTAAAATAATGTTGCATGCTGGCAGATCTCATTTACATACTGAATTGTTTTTTTTTCTTTTAAATCAATATCCAATTAGTGCTTTGGCTTCTTTAAAAAAAAAAGAGAAAAACCTTTCTGAAACATTTATTAAGCGCTTTTTTTTTTTCCTACAACGTAACCTTTCCTAGAAGATGGATTTCATGGTAACAGATGGGATCACTTCAGCTCATTTTCCCCCTTAATGACACACACTGTTTATCTAATTTGAAATGTGCTCACATATTTCAAGCAAAATAAAAAGTGTACCTTTTTTTTTTTTCCTGAAATGACTTTTGTTTTTTAATCGACCAAGTGAGAATTGTTCACGTATTTCGGGATGAAGACGAATTGGGAAATTAATTAAAGCGTTCATTGCATTATTGATGCATGTAAGGGGATTGATCATAGTCTTTCGTATTCAGCATTCGTCTCTTTCGATTCTTACCTACTCTCCATCAATTAAAGGTCGAGCATACGACCCCGAGTGTCTACCCCAAACCACTGTGGCTTCCTTTTTAAGGCCTTCTCGATTATGCTTCTCCTGGTCGTATTTTTTACAATTGAAACCTCAACGAACGTCAACCGCTTTTTTTTTTTATTCGTTTAGAGCCATGCAATGTTGACATGGTGGCGTTTATGGTATAATGTTACTCAAAGATGTCCAGTCATTGGCAGTAGGAACTGGGTATCTGTGGGCAACCGCGCCCTCGGCTGACTGCAGAAAGGACTGTCTCCAGGAGTTTATGCATAATTCTAAATGATATTTAGTTTTGTGAAATGTGATCTGAACACTAAATGATAAAGTTTAGAACATACATTTAAAACCTGAAATGGTTAAAAATACCATTTTGCTGTTAAAATGTTTTGTTTTTTTTTACAAATTTTTATAATTTCAATTTTTATTTTGAAAATAGGTCACATATACATCAACCTAAGGCCTCGCAGGGCCGGGATAAATGGTCAGAAGAGAAAAACACGGCTAAGGGGTAAATAGGAAGGTAGGGGGGGACACACCAGGACCAAAAAAAAAAAAAAGTGGAAAAGTTGGCAAAGGCCCAATGTGTGACCTTCCTGGCTCACTCCTGAAGGTCCAAGGGACCGTAGGAGGCCATGAAAGTGTGCAGGTCACAAGGCCGGGGCATCCGAGGGCCAAGTATGGCGGGCAAAGCCATGGTGGCCGCCACAATGGCACACCCCGAGTGGGCCCCAAACGCCAAAAGAAAAGGGTTTTTTTTTTAAAAAAGGGGTCTGCAGCACGAGGTGGCGTGTAAAAAATAATAATAAATAAATAAATAAAACCATGGGAAGCCAGAACAAATCCAGGACATGGAAAAATGAAGTCTGCAGGGGAGGGAAAATACAAAGCGCTAAGTACATAACATCCAGAGAAATCATCAAGAGGGAGGGGGGATTCTCAGCCAGAGAATGATGGGGGGGTGTCAGCAGTGAGGGGTACCAGGTCACAGGTCCAGAATCAGTAGTGGGAGAAGGCCGCAGAGGGGAGGACATGTCTCAGCCAGTGTCCAAATACAAAGGGACGCGCAGGGCACCCTCAGAGCCCCAAGGGAGGCCGGAGAATACTGCCCACAGCAGTGCGTCTTCTGAGTGTAAGGCCTGCGGCTCCGGGACGTCCCAGGCCACCCAGCCTACCCCATCACCAGACGATTAACAAAGGGCTCTGGGCATCCACGGGGCGGAAGCCGGGGCACGGTGCTCGAGCCGTCGCTTCATTCTGGTCAACAAGGAAGGGCCCTCCACCATCCCCAAGCCCCGACACAGATCTCCAGGCCGCGCCAGCCCCCCGTTCGACTCCGCGCGATCCGGTGCTCTGTGTGAGGCGGGTCCCTCAGGGTCACCTCGAGACAACTTCCTCGCCACCAGCTTGGCAACTGGCAGCATCCGGGGCTCTGGGTCACCAGCCGCTCCCCACGGGTCGATCAAGGCCTTACCGCCATTCGTACTAGCCTTCCGCTGAAAGCCTCCAGGCTTAGTCTCTATCGGAGGGTCTGTGCCCCTGCAGCTCCACAAGGCCTCCATCAAGCGCCACATGAAGCCTCTCGTCAGCGGGTGCCCATCATCCGCCGATGTCTGCAGCAGCACCTCCAGGTACGAGAACGCGGCCTCCAAGCCACTGCCAGGGGGGAGCGTCGGGTCAGCCATCTGCCGTCGCGTGCGCACTCCAATCGTCCCTTCCACCGGATCCATCATAACGGCCGGGGGGCAGGGGCCCTCCGTCCCCCCAGACCGATTCATCTAGGTTGGGAGTAGGGGCGAACGAGGTGCCATGATGCAGAGCAGAGCCTCGAGATGGTCGCTCAGGAACTGCGCCGGCCGGGAACACCCAGGCTGCTCAGCCCTGGAGCGGTGGAATTCGTAGCGCTGCCACTGGGGGATGTCCCGGATCCCCAGTGTAAGGAGGGTATAGGGCACAACAGTGAGCGGGGTCCTCGAGGGATCAATGCAGGAAAGGCAACAGAAGCCTAAAGGCTGGCCGCAATATGGCCACCGGCAGTGCCCAGCTACCACCTAAACAGCCTAGAAAAGTGTGTCTCTGTTGCAGAGGGGGGACAGAATGGCCTCCAGATGACTCACGCCTGTGGCCGCACACTCAGGGACTATAAAGATGAGGAAATCCGTCCGTAAAAGTCCACTAAAAATTCCATAAAATGCAGGCAGAGCCAGAGCTCCACCAAAGCGCGTCCTGGTCCTCTCGCAGCCGGCCACGCCCCCTTCGCTGATTTGTTAAAATGTTTTTTATGACTTTTTGTCTCTTCTCTTTTCCCTTCTACCCTTCTGTTATCTCCCGTACTCTTGCTTTCTTTCTCACTTCACTCTTCTTCGATCCTTCCTTCCTTCCCTCCTTTTTCTTTTCTTTGTCTCTTTCTCCTCGCTCTTGTCTTTCCTTCTGTTAATTCCCTCACTCTTGCTTTCATTCTCACTTTATTTCTTTTTCCTCACATCCTCTATTTCCTTCTTCTTTTACCTTCCCTCCCCTTTTCTGTTGCCTTCCCTTTCCTCTTTTCCCTCTCCTACCCTCTATTTTTCCTCTCCTTCCTTCTCTTTTTCCCACTCATTCCCATTCTCTCTTCCATCTCCTTCCCTTTTCTCTTTCCCACTCCTTCCCTTTAGTCTTTTTCTTTCCTTCCCTTCTTTTTCTTTTCTTTATCCTTCTCTTTTCTTTATCTCTCCTACCCCTTCTCCTTTTCCCACTCCTTCCCCCTTCTCTTTTCCATCTCCTTCCCTTTTCCTTCTCCTTCCCTTTAGTCTTTTTCTTTCCTTCCCCTTTTTCTTTTCTTTTTTCTGTATCCTTCCCTTTTCTTTTTCCCACTCCTACGCCCTTCTCTTTTTCTGTATCTTTCACTCTTCTCTTTTTCCCACTCATTCCCATCCTCTCTCTTCCATCTCCTTCCCTTTAGTCCTTTTCTTTTTCTTTCCTTCCCTTTTTTTTCTTCTGTATCCTACCCATTTTTTCCCTCTCCTGCCCCCTTCATTTTCCCTCTCCTTCTTTCTCTCTTTCATTTCCTATGATTTTCTCTTTTTCCCTCCTGTCTCTCCTTCCTCTTTTTCCATCTCCTTCCCCTTTCTCTTTTTTCATCTCCTTCCCCTTTCTCTTTTTTCATCTCCTTCCCCTTTCTCTTTTTCCTACCTCCTTCCCCTTTCTCTTTTTCCCATCTCCTTCTCCATCTTTTTCTTACCTCCTTCCCCTTTCTCTTTTTCTTACCTCCTTCCCCTTTCTCTTTTTCCATCTCCTTCCCCTTTCTCTTTTTTCATCTCCTTCCCCTTTCTCTTTTTCCTACCTCCTTCCCCTTTCTCTTTTTCTTACCTCCTTCCCCTTTCTCTTTTTCCATCTCCTTCCCCTTTCTCTTTTTTCATCTTCTTCCCCTTTCTCTTTTTCCCATCTCCTTCTCCATCTTTTTCCTACCTCCTTCCCCTTTCTCTTTTTCTTACCTCCTTCCCCTTTCTCTTTTTCCATCTCCTTCCCCTTTCTCTTTTTTCATCTCCTTCCCCTTTCTCTTTTTCCTACCTCCTTCCCCTTTCTCTTTTTCCCATCTCCTTCTCCATCTTTTTCCTACCTCCTTCCCCTTTCTCTTTTTCTTACCTCCTTCCCCTTTCTCTTTTTCCTACCTCCTTCCCCTTTCTCTTTTTCCTACCTCCTTCCCCTTTCTCTATTTCATCTCCTTCCCCTTTTTCCCATCTCCTTCTCCATCTTTTTCCTACCTCCTTCCCCTTTCTTTTTCATACCTCCTTCCCCTTTCTCTTTTTCCATCTCCTTCCCCTTTCTCTTTTTCCATCTCCTTCCCCTTTCTCTTTTTCCTACCTCCTTCCCCTTTCTCTTTTTCCTACCTCCTTCCCCTTTCTTGTTGTTACCTTCTTGTTCCCTTCTCCATCTTTCTTTCGTTATTTCCCATCTCTTCTCTCATTCTGTTTCACTTTTTCTATTGATGTTTCTCCCTTATTCTAACGTACATTATATATATACACCTGCAATTCCCAAGCTCGAGAAATATATTTTTTAAGAAATTCACATTCCGTAGTGAGATCCATCCAATTACAGAAGCCGTGTTTACCGTTTTAATGTGCAGCCTTGCCGATTTCCAATAATGCACAAAACCCATTTAATCCACTTCTGTTTATTTTTCTGTGTTTGTGTTTATTTTCCCCCATTCAGAAAGCTCTGCAAATGGAATTATGCTAATTCTCTGCCCGATTCTCACTTATCATGGAGATAAAGCAGAGAGCAATTTCTCAAATTTCTCCTTATCTCCCCACTATAAAAGGCTTATTTTGGACGGTGAAGAATATGACCAAGTCCGACTAAAATATAATCATCCTTGTTATCCTTATAAAGGCTTTATTTATTTATATTATAGAATTAATAAGAATGGCTAAGGATTGCTCTGTGTTAATGTACTGTACAAAAATACACAATTATGGATTTCAAAATGTTACCATATATATATTTACCCATAATGGCAGCTATATGTAATGACTCATAAAATTATATAATAAATTATATAATAAATTAAGAATAAATTACAGTCTCTCTTACACAATTGCAGGAAAAATCCATTGTGGTAGCTGAGAGGATAACTCTGCACCTGCAGGTCTTCCCAACCATGGCTAAACAGTTTTGTTTCCTCCGTTGCAGCGACATCGGCATTTTCAAAGTTGTTCTTTCCTTCGAATCCATAAATCCCTGTAATTTGAAGTTTTCCTGCCATGTAGGAAGTCAATACAAACTCAATACGTTCTTTCCTATTTTGTTACACAAATAGGCAGGCAGATAATCCTTTTCACAGTGATCGTGTGTTCCACCACTATAGAAACATAGAAAAATGTCGGCAGATAAGAACCTTTCGGCCCATCTAGTCTGCCCAATTACATGGATACTTTACCTGGATTTATCTTTTGTTTAGGATAGCCTTATGCCTATCCCATGCTTGCTTAAATTCAATTACTGTTTTGGCCTCTACCACTTCTACTGGAAGACTGTTCCATGTATCCACCACCCTCTCAGTAAAATAATGCTTCCTGATGTTACTTTTAAACCTTTGCCCCTCTAATCTAAGACTATGTCCTCTTGTTTTGCTACTTTGTTTCCTTTTAAATATACTCCCTTCCTCTACCTTGTGGATTCCCTTTACGTATTTAAATGTTTCTATCATATCTCCTCTGTCTCGTCTTTTTTCCAAGCTGTACATGTTAAGATCATTAAGCCTTTCCTGGTAACTTTTCTCCTTCAAGCCGTACACCATTTTAGTAGCCCTTCTCTGAACTCTCTCTAAGATGTCTATATCCTTCTGGAGATACGGTCTCCAGTACTGCACACAGTACTCCAAGTGAGGTCTCACCAGTGCTCTGTACAGTGGCATGAGCACTTCCCTTTTCCTACTGCTAATACCTCTCCCTACACAACCAAGCATTCTGCCAGCATTTCCTGCTGCTCTATTACATTGACTACTTCCCCTTAGATCCTCTGAAATAATGACCCCTAAGGCTAGGGACAGATGAGCGCATTTTCTGCAGCCACCGTCAAAATGTACGTCGATGCGTGCGCACGCATTTTTTCACGGAATACGCTTAAGTGGTCAGACGATGCGCAATTCTGGACGTATTTCATGACGATGGGGTGAAAAGAAGTCTAGGGAAATCCGGCTGTTTGAACGTTATGTTGGCCGCACACTAGCAGCGTCTGACATCTCCTAATCACGCACACACGCTGCTATGCGGCCGCAGCGCACTTTGTACGTCAGTAGCAGCGGTTTCACGTTCTGATAAAAATGCGTTCATTTGCTGGTTGCGTGGTGTCGGCGCACTTTCGTACGCACGTACTGCGTATATTGGCCGTCATTGGCCGTTATGTGCTGCTACTGCCGCCGTGATTTAGTGCGTCTGCACGCGCGTTCCGACTGCCCCACTCTGACCCTAGCCTTAATCCCTTTCCTCAGATGTTGAGGTTATGACTGTATCAAATATTCTATATTCAGCCCTTGGCTTTTTACGTCCCAGGTGCATTATCTTGCACTTATCCACATTAAAACTCAATTGCCACAGCTCCCACCATTTTTTTAGTTTACCTAAATCATTTGTCATTTGGTTGATCCGTCCAGGAACGTCAACCCTGTTGCAAATCTTTGTGTCATCAGCAAAAAGACATACTTTTCCATTAATACACCAGGGTCCGATACGATTCCCTCACAGGATTTGCGATACGGGTGGTGCCCCCCGTTCTGTGGCATTTTATGGCAGAAGCAATCTGTAATTTTGAACGTTGCAATTGGTCAACAATGCACGTGCAAACCCACTTCTAATCTTCCTTCCCTCGAAAGCCAATATTCCTGCACCCATTTCCCTAATAGTGCCACCATGACTTCTACCTCACCGGCCTTGGTGTCCTTTTAGACTCTGATCTCTCCTTCACTCCTCACATTAAGTCGCTAGCTAAATCTTGCTTCTTCCACCTAAAAAACATTGCATGCGTCCCTTACTTAATCAAGACTCTACTAAAATGCTCATCCAGGCTCTTATTATCTCCCTCCTTGACTACTGTAACCTCCCTCTCTCTGGCCTTAAAAGATCCCAGATTCTGCCTCTGCAGTTTGTTATGTATGAATGCCTGTGCAAGGTTCATCCTCCTCACCTCCAGCACCTCTTGCGCCTCACCCCTTTGTCAATCTCTACACTGGCTCCCTGTCTCCTTTAGAATCCACTTCAAAATACTGGTGCTCCTATGCAAAGAACTCCATAACTGCGCCCCTGCCTACATCTGCTCCCTTATTAGTAGGGTGCAATGACGTCAGTTTCAGGTGCCCCCCCCAGCACTACCATTGGAGAGCCTGAAAAAAAAGAGAGGCACCACTGGAAAGAGCACAGCCTGCCCTTTCCAGCAGTGCCTCTCTTTAACCCTTTGCTGCCGGGTCGCGACTCGGCACCGGATCCCGGTATGCTCCTGGAGGTGTCTGACATCTTGGATGTCAGCCAAGCCTCTGGACACCCCCCCCCCCGCCTACTGACATTGTCGCCAGATGTGCGGTGATGTCCCTTAGGCAGTTAACTCCCTTTTTTAAGTGGTTATCCATTGCATAGTTGCTCGGAGAGACCTAGTATATTTGCTGGTGTAAATACTTGTTTACTGGTGCCCCACTGGGACCTAACTTTATGTCATGCCCAAACTGCCTTCCAGTAGGAGTTGAGGTTTGTTGTTTTTGTAGCCGTAAGGTGGAGACAATCCTTCTTAAAGCCAACAATACTTGAACAAATGACAATCGATTGCTTACGTTCAACATATTTATATCATTTTAATGTAAACAAAAACCATCTAAATATTAAATAAATAACGAAAATACTGACAATAACCTAATATTTTTTTCCATTTAATATCTGGTGGGTACAGCTTATAATTTGCAGTCGTTAACGACGCCAGCGCAAAGGACGATCCATTGGCAGCAGTGATTAATGCAAAATAAATGTCTCTCTGGTCTGTTAGTGAAGATTTATTGTTTGTTATCTTTCTTTCAACTGACGGCACAGCAGAATAACTGGGGCTCTTCATTCTCATCTGCCGTTAATCCATCGTTCCTGTCAATTATCAGAAAACAAATCCCTTAAGGATAAAAGAAAGCAATGAATCCCAAATAGATTTCTTTTTTTTTTTAAATGTGTATTTCCGTATGGGAAAAATGGTTTAAGGATTTTGTTTCAGTCCTAACGTCACAAATGCTCTTTGCATGTTAAAACCTGCCTTGTCCTTTAATTAAAATCATATAAAACAATAATAACTGACCCTATTTTCACGTGCAAGTCGCTGAGGAACAAAATATAGATTATCGACAATGTTCAGAATTTCTCTTTCCTGTCCAAACAGTTGGATCTGAATTCGTCGGGGCTGGTCCTGTATCCTCTAAACTGAATAAATATTGTATAAAAGCAGATTATTTTTTCATTTATTAATCAAAGGGTTTAATCAAGATCAACTGCGTCATCGGCAAGTTGCTCTTGTCGACTTCGGCTCATCGGATTTTACCGATCTCTTCCTGTATATATACACTGCCCGGCCAAAAAAAAAAGGTCACAGCCTGCCGTGCAAGCCTGTTATGATGATGTGGAGTGGCTTCAGGTGGTCAGGTCTGGGTTCAACAACGTTATGTGCCCAAAAAATTAGGTCACGTGACTCCCTGAATATACTGAATGAGCAGGTTTTTCCATCAATGGGTTTTTCCTCCCCTGATGGCACAGCGGGCATATTCCAAGATGGCAATGCCAGGATTCATCGGGCTCAAATTGTGCGAGAGTGGTTGAGGGAGCATGAGACATCAATTCACACATGGATTGGCTACCGCACAGTCCAGACCTTAACCCCATTGGGAATCTTTGGGATAATGTGCCGGAGAAGACTTTACGCAGCGCTGCGACTCTCCCATCATCAACACAAATTAATGCCACTCTGGACACCAATAAATGCTGTGACATCGCATGAGCTTATTGGCGGCACGATGCTGCGGCGAATTAAAGGGCGACGAACCAGATATTACAGTGTGTGATTTTTTTTTTTTTTTTGGCCAGGCAGTGTATAATGCTTAAAGATATGAAAATGACTTGCTTTTTATTTCTAGTTTTTATGGTAAAAAGCCTGCGGCTCTATCCAGACTGCGATGTCAATCAGCCAATCAAAAGAAACTCATTCTGGTGTATTGGAGACTGGCACTTTCAAAAAATGACCCTGTTTTACATGTGCAATAAAATTAAAGCATAATACATTGGACAGCAAAAATTAACAAAATTCCAGATACCAAGAAGGAATATTCTACTAAAAAATACTTCAATAAATTGGTGACAACAATATGGGCTCTATGGGCAATATATGGGCTCTATCGCCTCCTTCAAGCGAACAATAGAGTCAGCGTTAGCGCTAGTTTAAGGTCATAGCGCTGCAGCCAGATCGCCTTGGAATCAGTAATTGTTAAAAAAAACCTGTTAGCGCTAGTTAATTAGCGATTCGTAACACGAGTTTACTGTACTTTGCGCTCCCTATACCTAACATAGGGAGCGCAGAGTGAAAGCACAGATTAACTAGCGTTGGGATCACTTGGTCAAAACGCTAGTTACTAAGAGCTGGCGCTAACGAAAAAGTTACCACCAGCTCAGAGGTGCAGGTATTGGATTGCGCTGCTGCAGAATCCGTTACCTGCAGCTCAAACCCCCCCCCCCCCATCACATACTCGCCTCTTATCCCGCAGCGAAAACGGCTTATCCCGCAGCGGAAAATCTGCTGCTCCTGCCCGCCAGGAGCAGAGTGAGACTGGGGGAAGGAAGTCCCCTGTCTCCCTCTGCTATCACTCTGCCGTCCAGCAGGATTTCGCGACATGCGAAGCCTCCTATGGACTCCATGGAGCAGATGCTGGGGACGGTGCGTCAGCACTGCCCCCAGCATGAGCGAGCCTAGCGGTTGCTATGGGTCAGGCTGCTGGATTTAGCGGCTGCCCCATAATCTGCTGGTGAAACCGTGACACAAAGGGGAAGTTAGCAATCGCTAATTTTTCCCCTTAGCGTCCCGGTTTTAGCGAGCGGCACTCTATAGTGCCCTATATAATTTATTTCCATTTTTTTGTTTTGGATTCATTAATTTATTATTTATTATATTATATTATATATATATATATATTATATTATTATTATTATTTATTATTTATTTATTATTATTATTTATTTATTTTTTTGCAACCCCATCACCACAGTCTCGGTAATGTAAATCTACATTGGGGTATCCCCTTAATTCATTTTAGGGTTATTGTGCATCCTTTTATTTTTTTTGTATTTTTCCTTTACAAAAAAAATTTGTACACTACTTTTTTAGTATTTTTTTCTGCAATGTTCTTTTTTTTTTAAAAAAAACATTTACTCTAATTTTTGTGTTTTATATATTGATGTATTAAAAAACAAATATTTTAAGGGTGTTAAGGTTATTAGTGGAAATTCTGCTCACAAATTTAGAGGTGCTTTTTTATGTTGTAGGTTTTTTTTTATTAGATTTTTAGTATTATTGTTATTTTTGGAAACCCAGATGAGTCATTACGTTTCCTCTTCTGCATCCTCTGTCGTGCCTATAGTTTGCCGAGGAGGACCTCCCATTACTAAGTGGAGCTGCCCAGGGGTCTGTTTGCTTTCAGGATCTGGGGGAAATGGAAGTTGAAATCATTCAGTTATAAGCTTTAAAGTAAAGAAATCTGCAATTCTGCAAACGTGCACAGCGGGAGTGCTAGTCCTGTTTGAAGTGGTTCTGAAGACTCCTAAATATTCCAAATTTATAGCGCTGTGAAACGTACCTTCCCCTGGCAGTTCTCATGTGACCCCTATATAAAGCGGTAATATGCATTTAGTTAACATCATCGCGTTTAATCTGTTTTACAGCCGAGCGGTGCTGTCTGCACAGAATGATAAAAACAAAAGCACATGAATTCTCTACTCTGCGGCTTTGCTTATCGGAGACATATCATTCTAAAAACTAGAAGCCGTTGCCTTCTTACTACAGGTGTAGCCAGTGCTTTTTTTCTGCAAAAATAGGTGGGGGTACTCTCACTCCCAGGGAAAAACTGATTATGACTATTTTCATGTCCTCATAAACAATAGTTGTAGTTCACTTAAAGGAAGACACTATAAAAGGGAACCATATTTTTTAATACTGCGTTCCTTTAAATGAACTACAAATATTGTTGTAACCCTATGGGGGTTTATCCACTAAGTGCCTCTGTTGCAAGAAAAATCTGTATTGCAGGGCAGTTAGCTGTTTTTTTGGGGGGTTTTTTGCAACGATGGCACTGAGTGGATAATCCCCCTAGCATTTGTGAGCACCACAGCAATGAAACTCACAGTTTTGCTGAGTATGTATGAACTCCACAGCAATGAAACTCACAGTAATGCGCAGTGTGTATGAGCTCTACAGCAATGAAACTCACAGTAATGTGCAGTGTGTATGAGCTCCACAGCAATAAAACTCACAGTAATGCGCAGTGTGTATGAGCTCTACAGCAATGAAACTCACAATAATGCGCAGTGTGTATGAGCTCTACAGCAATGAAACTCACAGTAATGCACAGTGTGTATGAGCTCCATGGCAATAAAACTCACAACCGCCTTACAGTGCCAGCTCCTCTGATCACACCGCTTGCCTGACAATCCGCAGCTCTGGCAGATGTGTGAAAACATGCTTCACCCCCCTCCCCATGCCGTTCAAAGTTTCAGCGGCTGCAGAGAGAGGGGGAGCAGCCCTCCTTTGTCACTTACTGGTGGAGGGGGGTTATCAGTCCTTACATACACTGACAAGATTCTCTGCCTGCCACTGCAGGAGGAGCATCATGCTCTCTTCTGTTAGTTCTGGCTGGTTGTGAGGTGCCGGTACTGCGTACCCCCAAGTACCCCCTGAAAAAAGCCCTGGGTGTAGCGCCCCCTGCAGTTTTCATTTTCAGTGAAACACAACCAGTGGGTATTCCATATTATTATCCTTTATATAGCGCCAACAGTTTCTGCAGCGCTTTACAAATGGAACACAATACAGATAACAGACATAGGATGGAGCCAAGAGTTGTAGAGGGCCCTGCTCATAGGAGCTTACAGTCTAGAGGGATTGGGGTTGAGGAAGACCAGGGAAGTTTTACTGGACGACAGGATCATTAGTGCCAGTGGTTTGGGAATGGTGGGGCCATAGAAGCAGCTTCAATCCTTTGTGAGTCGGTGAGCAGAGGGATGAGTTGCATCAGTGATGTGGTACGCTAATCTGAAGAGATGGGTTTTGAGGGATTTCTTGAAGGCCTAAAGATTAGGGGATAGTTTGATAGGGTGAGGTAAGTCATTCCACAGGACCGGAGCTGCCCTTGAGAAGTCTCGGAGGCGAGAGTTGGCACAGTGCGGTTGTAGACAGAGGACAGGCGGAGGTCACACGCCGACCAAAGTTGTCTATACAGGACGTGCTTGCGGTGCAGCGAAGACATGTAGGAAAGTGTTGAGTTATTGAGCAATTCGAACATGAGCATCTGTATTCTAAACTGTATTTAGAAACGTACAGTAAGCCAGTGGAGGGACCGGCAGAGTGGGGAGGTACATGAGGAGCTTCTGGTTAGAAAAATAAGTTAGACACCTGCAAGAGAGAGAGGCACAGCTCCCGAATGTAAATCCATTTGATGACACTATCTCCAGATACAAGATACACTTATGGGATGGAGAGCCTCCTTGGCTCCGTTCGGTCCCTTTTTAGGTTGTTGCAGTAAACCCAACCACCATCTCCACTCGGAATCGGACTTCGTATAGACGTCTAGTGATTAACAAAAGCGCTTTATTTAAAAATCAATAAAAACAAAATAATGGCTATTTAAAAAACGATACTATACAAATAAAATATAAAGTCCCAGAGGGCAATTTGCTTTTAAGACGTTCTTCATCAGGTGCGGGGAAGCTAGAGCACCACAATACACACTGGTTCTACTGACTATTATGGGATACCTGGTAGGCAAAGAGGTAAGGCACCCTGATTGTGCTTTGAAACCTCAGCTTGCTGAGACGCCTACGGCAGAGGGGGCACGGCCACAAAGCTCATCCTCATTGGTGGATCTCCGCACCTGACGGACCACCCACCAGCAGAAGGGCAGCTCGGCCGCAGGACCGACTGCTCCGCAGCCGCGCCCCCTCTGACGAAAGCGTCTCAGCAGCTGGTGATGACGTGAGTATTGAGTTCCGATGAGGTTAAAGGGTCTCAGTAGAACACCGGCTCTAGGGTTAGTGAGGCCTTAGGCGAAGCTCAGATAAGAGGCCCTTCTTCCTGTGCCCAATATTTAGAAATTATCCCAATTTATTTGAATTGAGAAAGCTAACAGTGTGTAACGTTAGTATAATTTCATTCTACAAAACAATCTATGATGTGTGGTCCATTGAGAGTAAAGCCTTATATTGCCTATATTGCCTAATTACAGAGCCGCCTCTGCCCTACAGGATAGTGTTGTGTGTGTGTACAATTCAATTCATTCGGATAGTAAAGAGAAAATTATTTACAAGAGGAATAATACACAGTTAGATCCATTTTGACTCTGAAGGTGACAATGACACGCAGCAGAACGAGAGCCCGAGTTCGACTCATTTTTTTCTTTGTCCTGTACCAGTGAATACATACCCACCAGCGGACAGGCTTCTCACCAAGATCAATGAGACGGCCTGAAATGAATTTCTTTAACTCTCAAGCTATTAATTTCTGCAAAGAAAAAGTTTACCGTACCTTTTTTTGACGCCCCCCCCCTTTTTTCTTTGTGCAGGAGCTGTAAGCTGAGTAACAGCAATTTTTCAATGGCATCAGTCGACATCCTGTACATCGATATAACAAGGAGGTGGAACAGCATGGGGCTAGACCAAAGAGAATCAGGTAATTTTATGTTCAACCAGCCACTGAATGTATTTCCATTTTTATTCTATTCCAATGAGTTACTTCCTCATCGGTTTGTCCCCTGGGACACGAAGTTTCATTTTCTCGGCAATGAAGAAACCTCTGCTGCAGTGTTCCAGTTTGCCTGGAAAAAAAAAACACAACAGGAATATCACAGGATCCGTGTATTTCATCAAGAAACCGATACATTGTACATTTTATTTTTCGCTTCCATTTTCCTATTTTATTTTTCGTACCTATTATTATTATATATTTTTTGTTCTAATTCTAATGTTCTGTTCTCCTGTCTTTTTTTTAACCTTTCTTTTAATTTCATGTTTTAGTATTCATTTTAGTTTTTTTATTTACAAATAATAAACAATGTGGCATGTAGTCTACCCATTAAGCCCTAAAATGCCATTAATCAAGGGAAAACATGAAATTAATATACTGTGAGGCATGTAGCCTACCCATTAACCCCCTAAAATGGCAGTAATCAAGGGAAAACATGAAAAGAATACACTGTGAGGCATGTAGCCTACCCATTAACCCCTAAAATGGCATTAATCAAGGGAAAACATGAAATGAATATACTGTGAGGCATGTAGCCTACCCATTAACCCCCTAAAATGGCAGTAATCAAGGGAAAACATGAAAAGAATACACTGTGAGGCATGTAGCCTACCCACTAACCCCTAAAATGACATTAATCAAGGGAAAACATGAAAAGAATACACTGTGAGGCATGTAGCCTACCCATTAACTCCTAAAATGGCAGTAATCAAGGGAAAACCTGAAAAGAATACACTGTGAGGCATGTAGCCTACCCATTAATGCCTGAAATGCCATTAATCAATGAAAAAATAAAATGTATACTGTGAGGCATGTAGACTGCCCATTAACCCTTAATATAAAACTAAACCAAGGCAAAAACAAAAGTAATACACAACGTAACATATACAGGGCTATTCAGAAAGAGGTGAAAACCTTGAGAATGACTGGAGAATTGAAAAATCGAGGTCAAAATAGTCAAACCAGAAAAATTCTCCTATTTATCTCACTTTCCAAATTGGCTATTTGGTCTAGATTGTTCATTCTCCTGGCAATTCTCAAGGTTTTCACCTCTCTCTGAATAGCCCTGCATGTCTGACCATTAACCCCTTTTATTGCTGAGCCATTTCAACCCTGTGAAAAAAAAAATATGTTTTTCTTTTTATTATTTATGATTTTTAGTTTAGACTGTATATGGTCATGTTGGGTATCATTGGAAAGGCCAGAAACGGCCCTTTCCGACGACACCTCGATAGACCACAGGGACAGAGATACAGCGTTCCGAAGAAGTGGGGGAGGCTGGCTGCTGAACCCTGGTGGGGGGCACATGGAAAAGGCAAGGAATAACCAATTGCCCCCCGGGCCCCCCTCTAGAGACACCTATGCTCTGTAATATGTAAGACATCTGAAGGGGTTTTATTTCTTTTTTTGCTCTTATTTTTTTTATCATTTATTTTTTGTGCAGGAGAAGCAGCTTACTGCCTCTTTATTGGTACATATGTTCCCAAGTGCATCCACATGCGTACACAATGAAAACTGCAGATTCTTGAGCAAACGCCAGTCTTAGAAGTCTGTATTTACTCAGCAATATATATTATTTATATGTTGTGTCAACACCCAGTCTGCCCACAAACATATGGCGTAGCCTTTATGGAGGGAAATGTTTTTTCATGCTGTAGGTAATGATCGTTCGCCGCTGTATTATAATATTTACATTTTTTCCGGGAAATAAAAGAAAACCTATAATACTTTACGACCAGCGCTTGGCGCCCCCTGAAAAGACTCGAAGCGGCACGCGCTTTCAGCAGGCTTGGCAGAGCTGTGATTATTTTGTTTGGCCCAAACCCCGTCATTTTTCTCTCATCGCAGATATATCATTTGGAGGGACCGCGCGAATGGTTCCGCGGGCATTTCGATCCCGCGCCAGATCGTGTAAAATCTCTTCACAGGCTTGAATGAGATTATGAAATTGGTTAGCAAATTATCCTGGAAAATGGCCCGGACTCCGAAATGGATAGTGCACATCTGCTGAAACGCCGGGAAAAAAAACAAACGCTCAAGCATCCCGGTAACACAAGGGGAACGCGTCTGTTAAACGCTCTATAAGTGTTACCTGCGACATGATGGGCTGTCTGTCATGCTATGCTTAATATCACAGTGTATCTAAAGGACCGTATCGTGTCAGCGAGACATCAGACGTCGACGGGATGTCATTTGGGCTGTTCTCTTATTTGGCAGTGCGTTCAACGGGTTTGTAATGTCATCGTGTCCTTTTATTATTTCCATTTTTTTGGCAACGCGATTATTCGGTTTGCTACTAAAATCACACAATGTCCTGAAAAAGCCTCCCTGTGATAAATGTCTCTGCGCGCCAGTCGAGCCTTCGTGTAGCCACCGGATACACACATTTTTCCAACTGGCATGGTCCCACCAGTGGTCGTGCACCCCAGCTGCACCACCAGCTCCCTGCTCAGCTTTACTTTATCACATTATTTATTTAGATATCTCCCCCCCCCAAGAAAAATAAATAAACCTTGAGACTCCTTGCAAGTGATTTTTATTATTCCTTCAAAACTTATTTTTGTGTTTTGTCCAAAAGTACCGGTGAAGTGCTGCCCCATTGGACAAGCTTCCACTGCACCTGCACGCTTTGGCCCAATCTCTCCATAGACATTGTGTTCCTACATCTTGAAGCTGGGGATCTTCTAAGATATTGTGGATTTTTTAAGACTTTGCAGCTTTTCTATCTTATCCGTAACAGTCGTCCCAAGATTAAGCATCCATCTACGATGCCAAGGCTCCGCAGTGCCTATTGACTTGTCATACGTGGGGTAACCTTGGCGTAGTTCAGGATAGATATCCCATTGGGTAAATGATTCCCCGTTCACTGGGAGCCAGGTAGGGGCTAATCAAGAGACATGGTACCTGACTCAAGGCAACAGTGCAAACAAGAGGACCAAGTTGCCTTGCTTATTATGTGCTCCTATGCCACCAGTACAAAAAAGTGAACACAGAGGTGGAGGAACCATTGGCCATCCCAGAACCGGAGGAGACCTTGCAACAACAAGTTTTAATTATGCTAGTGCTAAGATGTGGCAACATTTAAAGGGCTTATTCAATAAGTGCTGGTGGAATCGTTGGCCATCCACCAAAGGAAAATCCAACAATGGCAAGTGTAGTGTTACTCATCTGCTGTTGATCCACCAGCATTTGCAGCAACAGTGAATATACTATGAGATTTTAAAGTGCCAATCTCCGTATACCTCCCATACAAGGCATCTGTATAGAACAACACTGGACAATGTCAAGTGAAACAACCCTCAAAATTATTCTGAAGTCTATGCTAAATAACACTGAAAACCCCTTTGAAACCTATGCTGGGAACGTCAGCATGGTGGAAATAATGGTCAAAATTACCAGAAACTGCAGTGGCAGTTGCCCGGTGAATTCAGCCTTGTTTGGCCGTACTTGCTCTAACATTGTTTGTTGTAGCAATACCAAAGGATTGTGAGGAACCCCTAAGGCTAGGGTCAGACGAACGCATTTTCGCGTTGTCTGTGAAAAAGTGCGTTCGAACGAATGGACGCATTTTTTCACAAAGTACGCGATAGCGGTCATACGATGCGCATTTGCATCCGTGATTTTGTACGGATCATCAATAAAACACTTTGTGCATCTGGACGTTATGTTGGCCGGACATTAGCAGTGTCTGACATCTCCAATTCACGCACACACGCCTCTAGCGGACGCAGCGCACTCTGTACAACCGTACTAGAGGTTTTACGTTCTCGACAAAATGCGTTCGTTTTCCACTTGCGTTGCGCAGCCGGACTTTTGTGCGACCGTACTTCGTATATTGGCCGTCATTGCCTGGCACTTGCTGCTACTACGGCCGTGATTAAGTGCGCCTGCACGCGCGTTCGCACTGCGCTCGTCTGACCCTAGCCTAAATTGTAAAGTTCTGAGTCGTTGACGTGTAAATCTTTGGGTGAGTGTAGGTTTAAGTGACACACAAAGCTATCGTATCATGACCAACTTGGTATCTCCTAAGGGTCTATTCACAAAGGACCGGAATTTATTGAACTTTCGGTGCTTTGCAATATGGACCATTACTGCTCACTTCTGCAAATATTTGGCGAATGGTCACCATATTTTGCCAAGATCGGAGCTGCCGAATCAAATATCGGACATTGCGGAAAAGCACCTAATTGGCATCAGTGAATTCCACCGAACTGAAAAAAAAGGAAGTCTCCTAATAGGAGGTTAAAACAATAAAAATGTAGTAAAAATGTGTCTAAATTGTAGCAAAGGTCCTGTAAAAATTAATAAAAAGGTCTGTTAACCTGCCTGGCGGTATTCCCGAGTGTGACTCGAGGTTAAATTTCGCTACCGCGATCGGTAACCCCGAGCCACACTCGGGCTGTATACTCACCGCCTCCTTCGCCGTCACCGCAGTGTGATCGTGGCAGCCGGCGACTTTGCTTCCTGGTTCAGCTCCCTGCGAGCCACGCGACGCAGGGGGCGGGACCAGGCGGCAAATTTGAAAAACTGTAAAAAAAAACTTTTTGGGTGTTGGGATTCCTGTTCAGATGTACACTCCTTTGCCAATGAAATATACAGGACATGGGGTACCAAAAAAATTAGAGGTTTTATTCTCAAAGCAGCTTTACAGAAATAAAAGGCAAATAAACATTATTTCTAAAATGTAATAAGGCTTTGCAATACAGGTTTCGCTGGTGCTTGCCCAGATCCAAGTATTGCAAAGCCTTATTACATTTTAGAAATGATTTTTATTTGCCTTTTTTTTTTCTGTAAAGCTGCTTTGAGAATACTCTTTTTTTTGGTACCCCGTGTCCTGTATATTTCATTGGCAAAGGAGTGTACATCTGGACAGGAATCCCAGCACCCAGAGGAAAGAGGCATTTTTTTTATTTGATTATATTATTGAATATAATTTATTTCCATTGTTTTGGATAATTATTTTTGGGATAATAAATTATTATTTCGTGTTTCAAACCGTCTCTGACTCTGTGTGTTTACTAGACTCTTGCTTGCACGGATTTCAGTGAGTTATTCCTACAGAATACAGGCTTACTATATACAACAACACATTTCCTTTCCAAAAAAATTTAAACGCTTTTAGACACAAAATTTAAAAAAAATTAGACCTACAGGGAGGATAAAAAATAATAGAAAAAGTCTTTTAAAAAATAATAATAGAAAAATGTCTTTTAAAAAATACTTAACTTTACTTTTTTTAAATGACATTTTTTTTCAAAAAATAAAAAGAATAAACGGTCATTTAAAAAATAGGATTAAAGATATTCCCGTTTATTGCATTGAAATCTATGTGATTTGCCTGTTTAAACTTGTTGAATTGAAACAAAGAAAATCCGGTAATTTCGCAGCAATTTCTGTACATTAAGGCTAGGGTCAAATGAAAGCATTTTTACACGCGAACGTAAAAAAGTGCGTCCGAACGCATTGATGTATTTTTTCACGGAATATGCGAAAACGGTCATACGATGCGCATTTTCGTGCGTGATGTTTTACGAATCCAAACCAGGAAACTTTTTGCGTCTGGACGTTATGTTGGCCGGACAGGAGCAGGGTCTGACGTCTCCAAATCACACACACACACCGCTAGCGGGCGCAGCGCACTCTGTACGTCCGTACTAGCGGTTCTGCGTCCTCGAAAAAATGCGTTCATTTTCCACTTGCTTTGCTCGGCCGGACTTTCGTGCGACCGTACTTCGTATATTGGCTGTCATTGCCCGTCATTTGCTGCTAGTGCGGCCGTGATTAAGTGCGCCAGAACGCACGTTAAAAATGCGCTGGTCTGACCCCAGCCTTAGACGTTTGGTGAATAGACGAATCGATAGTTTTCAATGGGACAATTTCAGTGCCACCGAATGCTGCTAAATCGCGGCGAATGGCACCGTATTTGGCGAATCGATAACTTTGTGAATAGAGGAATCGCCCTGAAATTGCAACGAATGGCGAAATTCACCGTTCAGAGCAATTCGGAGGCAAATTTCGAAGGTTCGTTAATGACCTCTATAGGAACATCCACCGGGGAACTTCGTTTGTACATGTCGCGTTGGGACAATAAGTGGAGGGTCAATTGCTTCATTATTTATCTATAAATTACGAAATTAAAAAAAAATAATAATAAAGACCTGCCGCTGACCTTTCAAATTCTAGATTTCCCTAATTTTCCAGCTCTGCTTTAAATACTTTACCCAGATGGTGTAATAACCGTAAGCCGCTCAACCGATCCGTGTCCGTCTCTGAGTGCGCGGGGGGGGGGGGACTCGCCAGCTTTAAGCGCCGCTTGCTGTAAATTAGCCCTGCGCACATTAAGCAAGAGATGAATTTTATTTTTCCACCGACTAAATTCTCCTGCAAAGTATGTATTCGTGCAAAGCTCGAACGGATTCCCTTGAATAAAACTCACAATGTCTCTATTAAAGCCTAATGCTTCTGCATTTCTGTGCGTGGCTCGGCAGGCAGCGGTTACAACGTGATGGCTGTTACCGTTCATCTGTACCATCCACAAGACATTTACTAACGTCAATAGCCACTTGAGAGCCGCACATTTGAAATAACATTTTGTATGTAAACATTGATTAAGCAGCTTTACAAGATAACGACGTGGCAGTGGCGAGATCGTAAAGGACTAGATTTGTAGATACTTTTATCTGCAATGCTTCGAGCTGGAGTCCTCGTCTCCTGCTTAGGCTCGGCGCATCGGAATTCTGTTTTGTGTTACATAATAACAATTAAACATAATAATGTATGTTTTTTACCTTTGGTAAGCCCATGAGATGTGTGTTGTTTACCTTTCATAAGCCCATTACAATCAATTTGCCTCTTTATGTCGGTGTGTACCTTTCTAATGGCGATAACAGGGGACAAGTCAAGGGGGAACAAATGGGAACACAGTTCCTCCACTATTTTTGAAGAGGGGACTCATTTCCTATCGGCCCCACACACTATCAGGGTTATTCAAAGCGCTCCGAATTGCTGGCGAAAGGTAACCGAACACTGAAACTCAGCATACGATTATCTTTCCTGGCCATTCGGCTATTCAGAGAGCAGGCAGTTCGCCAAATGTTGGCGAATTGCCTGCACATACGGTGCCTGTTCGAGGGCAGTGAATTCCCCATAGCTTCGTCTATTCAGAGAACAAAAACCAGCAGTGAAAAGTTGCCGAATTGCCCTGCCATTCGGTGGCTTCATTTGACAGGTTTATTCAGCGAGTCCCATAGGCTTCAATGTTATAAATATTCCTGTTTTAATTCAATATCTAATAAACCGTTTATTATAATATTCTGCAGTAAAGAGTCTCTTTATTTATAGATTTTTTTGGGATCTGTTGAGCATTTTTCGGGATTCTTTTGCAAAAACATTTTTTCCGTTTTCTTTTAATTTTTTTTAACGTTATTTCTTTTTTCTGTAACAGCCCTTTTTGTTATCATTCATTGGATTTTATATGTAAATTTCAGACATTTTCGCTCAGCAGTTTGTTTGCAAACAGCGTTTCACTTTTCAAACATTCAAGTGTACCGTTTTGGGTTTTTCACTCCATTCGTCTGCGCTGTCGGCTTTTTCCGGCGGCTGCTCTGCGCCGTGATCGGCTCTTGCTCGGGTTTCTCCGGCTTGTTCGGCGGGGTTAATCCAGATGTTTTTGCGGGTTTCAGTCAGCCTTCGCTGGGTTTTGCGGTGAGTTTTGGGCGGCTTTTCCCTGCACTACGACAGCCCAGTGGGGCTTGCTGAATACACCGCAGGGTTGCCGAAATGGGATCGCCAAATCACACCGAATTGAAGAGAACAAAAAGTCACCGAACGTGCGGTGACTTTTCGATTCTCTTTGAATAACCCTGTATAAAAGCCTTACGTGTTCACACGAGTAGGATTTGCCGATCCTGGATTATGTTCAATAAAGGCTATGGTTATGGTCATGATTCCATAGACTACTCTAGGTCCATATTGGCTCAGTAGCTCACGCCTATATTTGTTCTAAGAAATCGAGTGTTTTGGGCACTTCCTATTTTGGATTCCAGGTGGTCTTAGGATGCCTGAGACCACGGATTATGCTAAAATTTAATATTGCTACCGTTTCGGTAATTAAGAGCCATATACAGGCGAATAGGGACCTTCAAAGACTGGTCCAACACAAGAGTGGTAGAAGCAGAACACGTGAAGGTGGAAGATTACAGATCAACACATTCTTTTCAGAGAACTGGAAAGTTATCTTAACAAAGTCCATGGACCGTTTTTGGTCCAATGACCTTCGAAGACAAGAACCAAATTGGGGCAGAAGAAGCAGAATATGGGAAGGTGGAAGATTGCATATCCAATCATTGTTTTCAAAGAATTGGATAGACATCTTCACAAAGTCCATGGACCATTGTTGGGCCAGCTGCCTTCAAAGACCATACCCAAACCACGCAGGGTAGAAACAACCATTGCTGGTCCATATTGGTTTAATAACTCATGCAGATTTTTTTAATGAGAAATAGAGTATTTTGGCTACTGTTTGATTTTGATGTTTCATTGGATGCTATTTCTAAAGCTACAATTGGGTCACCATAGAGTAATCAAGAAACCGGTTCAGGCTAACAGATCCAAACAAGGCTGGTAGAAGCAGAACATGGGAAGGTGGAGGGGGACGGATCAAAGCATTGTTTCCAGAGAGCTAGATAGCTATGTTTGCAAAGTCAATGGACCATTCCTGGTCCAGCAAACCTTTATAGACGGGGCCCAAACAAGGGGCAGAAGAAGCAGAACATGGAAAAGAGGAAGGGTACAGATTGAAGCATTCTTTTCAAAGTTTGTATAGATAGCTTCACAAACTCCATGGACCATTGTTGATCCATATTGGTTTAATAGCTCATGCGGGGGGTTTTATGAGAAGTAGAATATTTTGAGCGATGTCTGTTTTTTAGGATGCTAGACTCCATCGATAAAGCTACAACTGGATCTTGTCCATATCTTGGCGTTAACAAGAAATAAATACAGGCTAATGAGAAGCTTACGCCATTCCAACCCGAGACCAGATCTAGTTATCGGTGGGCCATGAGATGATCTTTTAGTAGTTGACACTCTCCAAACATTTGATTCCGAGTTCAGATTTATTTGTGTTCATTCTCTAACGCAGTGTTTCCCAAACCTGTCCTCAGGACCCTCCACCTCGCCAGGTTTGCCAGATATCTGAAGCACAGCACAGGTGATTTGATTTGTTGCTCAGTGATTGCAGGATTCAATCTGTATTTCCCCAAGGTGATCTGCAAAATCTGGTCTGGTTGAGGGTCCCGAGGACAGGTTTGGGAAACACTGCTCTAACCCAGGGCTCAAAATTTCAAGTCCCAAGCTACTAGCCAGGCCTTAAGAGTTACTCGCAACTAGTTGGCCCACCTAACCCCTATCCTGCCCTGCCTGCCTCTGCATTCCCACTCGCCCTCATGTAATTTTCACTCGCCAAATGCGAGCAGGCGAGTGGAAATTTTGAGGCCTGCTAACCCTTAGCCTTACATCATACGGTTTGTTAGTCCCAATGGCTTTTCACTATTTCTCCTTCCCCAGCTGATTCTAATATTTTTTTTATGTGGTCCTACTTTGTTGGTGGAAGGCCTTGACCATACACCCATGTTTCCTTTCGGATAACTCAGAACTGATCAGCCTTTTTTTTGATAATTCTCTCTGCTGTCCTTGAGATAAACTTGTTTGTTCAACTTGTCAGAGAATTTCTGAATCGCTAATTCCTTCTCTGTTATTTGACTCCATGTTTTAAAGCCGGAATCTCAAACACTAGCCCCCCCGATGTGGATTGCTTACATATCCCAAAATTCTTTTGGATGCCATAGATCAGTGGTTCCCAACCCTGGTCCTCAAGTACTCCCCAACAGCTCAGGTTTTCCAGATATCTGAAGCACAGCACAGGTAATATGATTTGTTGCTCAGTGATTGCAGGATTCAGTCTCCATTTCCCCAAAAGAATCCTGTAAACCGGGCCTGTTACGGGTACTTGAGGACCACGGTTGGGAACCACTGCAATAGATGGATCATGGTAGTTGTAGTTCAGAAAAAACAGCTGGGGGGCAGTGTTTGAGATCCCTGCGTTAAAGGCTCCATTGGCGTTGGTGGGTTTTCCTAATGAACCATCAAACGTCTGTTGGTCGTGATGGCCAAGGTGTCGAGCGAAGAGCGGGCTCTCGGGATTTCACGTTTGCACAGCCAGCAGGAGCAAAGCAAGTGAAGGTAGCAGATAGCATTTATAGATATTCTTTAGGACAGGGCTGTCAGACTCTGGCCCGCCAGATGTTTCTGAACTACAACTCCCTGGATTCCCTGGCCATCTGTTTCATTCAAAGAATTCTGGGAATTGTAGGCGTCAGCATTTGGATGGCCATGACAGTCCTGCTTTGCAAAAAAACAAGCTTCTGGAAATGCACCCAAACCAACCAAATTAACATTTTAAAGGGCAACGTTTGCCGATTATAATTTTGTGTCAAGACCATTGTGACAGTGGATTTTTTCTTTAATTCACCTTTTTTTTGGGTTAATAAACATGTTTTTGTATTTGAATGAAGTCTACATAGTTTCTCTTGTTCTTTTTTTCACGCTGATGCGTTAATATTCCCCCTTTTTCCCAGCTGAAAGCTTTTTACTGACTTTTATTATAAGAAGAGATACGAGGGACAAAGCGCTGGAAATGTATTGAAAAAGAAATACTTAAATTCCAAGTAGTCATAATGAGCAATTTGTGTTTTAACTGGCAAAACAAAGGGGCTCCATCAGCTAATGGATAATTTATTGGTCACAAGGTTGAATTATACTGTATGACTTTATCTCGTTAGTATTATGTTTATCTAATGGCCTTCCTGTTAGTTTGCTGCCAGGATCTGAAGAGGGACATAACACTCAGTCAAGAGGCTCCTATTCACGTTCTTTGCCGTGCCATCACTTACTTGTGACGCATCACATTCATTCAATGATTAACATAATTAATCTGCATGTCGAGCATGAATAGAGTTTGTATAAAGGGGAGATAAAGATCCTCAATTAGGTTTCTTACAAGGCCTGCTAAATTGAAATACTCCCATCTCAACCGCTCAAAATAATAGAACATAGAATATCATTAACTCCTTAAATGCTGACGAAAGCTCTGTGATATGCTCATACACACTGCACATTACTGTGAGTTTTATAGCCGTGGAGCTCTGTGATACGCTCATACACACTGCACATTACTGTGAGTTTTATTGCTGTGGAGCTTTCCGGTACGCTCATACACACTGCACATTACTGTGAGTTGTATTGCTATGGAGCTCTGTGATACTCATACACACTGCACATTACTGTGAGTTTTATTGCTGTGGAGCTCTGTGTTACGCTCTTACGCACTGCACATTACTGTGCATTTTATTGCTGTAGAGCTCTGTGATACTCATATACACAGCACATTACTTTATCACAGAGCTCCACCGCAATAAAGCGCACAATAATGTGCTGTGTATATGAGTGTAACCATGAGCTCCATAGCAATAAAGCTCACAGTAATGTGCTGTGTATGAGTGTGTTTTATTCCTGTGGAGCTGTGTGATACATTCACACATGACGTACATTATTGTGAGTGTTATTGCCGCGGAGCTCTGTGATACGATCATACACACTGCACATTACTGAGAGTTTTATTGCTGTGGAGCTCTGTGATACGATCATACACACTGCACATTACTGAGAGTTTTATTGCTGTGGAGCTCTGTGATACGATCATACACACTGCACATTACTGAGAGTTTTATTGCTGTGGAGCTATTTGATACACTTGTATACACTGCACATTAATATGAGTTTTATTGCTGTGGAGGTTTGTGATACACTCAAACACATTGCACATTACTGTGAATTACATTGTCTTCAAACTCTGTGCTCAGTGAAGAGTATATCCGTTTAAACAGCTATGCCTTGTCGTGCCTTGGTGTCTTCTAGAAGCCATCAGAATGGAATTGGCCTAGTTCAATTCAGGTTACCTATAGTTGACGCAGTGGTGCGGTGGTAAGATGTTGCAAACAGGAAACCTGGTACTAGTGTCGACCTGCATCCCAAAACGTTGAGTACATCTTTCTCTTGTTTCATGAAACCTAACTGACCATGTAATTATCGTTCTCTTGATTAGTCACTGATCTTCCCTAAAGATTTGTTTCCTCTCGGAGAGTTTTACCCATCAGCTCGTAACCCGCTCTCTTTCTCTCAATAGGTATGTGTCTGCAGGCTTTCGTGGAAGCGTTCTTTTACCTGGCTCAGAGACGATTCAAAAGCCTGGTGCTCAAGGACCAAGTGGAGACCCTGCTAACCCTATGCGAAACCCACCTGGAATCTCTTGACGAGAAGAAACTGCTCAGTGGCAAAGGACTGGCGGAATGCAAGACCCCGCTGAGCCGCTGCCGGCACACTGGCCTCCATGTCACGTCCTACACCCCTCTCTTACATCGCACAAACACTTCCTATAAACTCACAGATTACAAACTGCAACACTCCTGAATAGAGCCACGGGGTTATTGGAGACCTTATTGGGTCCCACTTGATGATTGAGACTTTAGGTCTTGATGGGTGACAATTATCAGGTGATTATAACATGTTACTGATTTCCATGCGATGAAGCAGCCTTTGATTTCCCAACCATTAGTATCACACACTTACCATGATGTGATGAGCAGCGGGTATGGAAGGTTCTCGCTTCGTCTGTAGTTGACAGCATCAGAGTAGGATATTTCAATGTACGCGGAAAGCATTACTGTCTTACAACCTCTCCTTTATGTAAAGCTGGTGTCAGCAACGTTGGCCCTTCAGATGTTTTGGAACTCCATTTCCCATGATTCTCAGTCAGTCTTATGAGTGGCTGAGCATCATTGGAGATGTAATTCCAAAACATCTGGAGGGCCAAGGTTGCTGACCTCTGATGTAAAGCCTCGATAGATCTGGAACGTCCCATGTAACAATATGGAGATGCCTTGGTCTTCTCAAACAAATATCCAAAAAGTATATGAAAAGGACACACTCTAAGCACATAATCGACAAACGATTTTAATATATTCACGTACAAAACGTGCCAGGAGTTTTTATCAAAAATTTTATGACGGACATGAGAATATATTAAAATCATGTTGTGCTTAGACTGCATCCTGTTTATACTGTTTATGTGTGTAATATTTATTTACTGTATGTGTGTAAGCATATAGTATTACGAGTGTGTGTGTGTGTGTATATATATATATATCTTTAAATTTTTTATTTATTTGTATAGTACCAAAGGTGCAATATTATATGTTTATGTGTATGTATATGCATTCGTGTTCAAAAGTTTGGGGTCACTTAGAAATCTCCTTGTTTCGAAAGAAAAGTGATTGTCCATTAGCCCCTTCATTACCAAGACCGAGATCACTGGGGACTTCAAAGGCACCATCAGGTCCCGATATTGAGTTATCTTGATCTGAAGGGCAAAGACAAATTAAATTTGTTTGCTGCAAACAAATTTAATTTGCTTTTGGGCTGCAGAAGGTGATCCGAAAGTTTTAACCCTGTGGGTGCGATGCCCGAAGTGCTAAAACTGCTAAAAAAATCGACTGAAGAATGCCCTGACAGATCAGGCTTTTAGTAGCCGATGCAGGGAAACACGAACTGCAGCTCAGACTGCTGTAACTCCATTTGGTCAGTAGGTGGCGCTATCTCCCTGCCAAATAGTTTATTACAGTAAGAAATACACTGGGAATATTCCCAAATAGTTATTACAGTAAGAAATACACTGGGAATATTCCCAAATAGTTATTACAGTAAGAAATACACTGGGAATATTCCCAAATAGTTATTACTGTATAATTAATTTAAAAGGATTTTTCAAAAAAAAACACTGGTTCCTGACCATGTTTTTTTGGAAAATTTACTTGGTAGTGAAGGGATTAACCACTGTGAAATTGTTTACACTATCACTAGTAACAGACACAGCAGTCCGAGATGATGTTAACACCATCTGGAGCTATGTTGTACAACTGCAAATGACATTCTTTTGTTGCAAATGAGTTTTGCTTGCATTTGGGCTCCAGAACTCCAGAACTTGTTTTGACATCGAGGACATGGCCAAGTGTTGGCCGAGGCGCTAACACTTTTTAAAGCCAGCTGGGAATGTGTCTGCCTGACATCTCCCCAGCTGATTCTGCACGGAAACCAGAACTGCAGTAGCTCCTTTTGGCCAGCAGATGGCGACATCTCCCTGCCAAAAGGTTATTACAGTAAGGAATACATGGGGAATATTCCCAAATATTTCTTACTGTATAATTGAAAACTAGTTTTCCAAATAGCACTGGTTCCTGGCAAGTCGCATTGTAATGAAGGGGTTAACATCAAATCCATGAGATATACATTGCAGACATTGTTGTAAAGGACTATTGTAGCTAGGAGCTGCATTGCTAATAATCTCATTCTGATCACTACAAATCCCCACAAACTGGAGATCTCACCATTTTATTATCTGTCTGCAGCACATTTACTGCATCTGACACAAACGACATTTCTGCCTGTATGCTGATAATGCAGAATATGTATATGTATATGATCCTGTCAAACGGAAAGGTGAACCTGTAAGTGATACAATATTATTAAAAAATAATTTATACTATATATGTGTCTAATGATTTATCATCAAACAGGACTTCTGTTTCTGTGTAATTTGTTTCTCACGCTGTTGCCATGTTCTTGGGCGACAATGTAGTTAAATTAATACATTTTTTTTGTTGGGACAGTGATGTCTGGTTTTAGTGGTTTGCAAAGACAGAGAAATATACAAAAAATAATTTAATCCGTTTTAGCTGTGGTCGGGATTGTAGAATAATCTATTTCCTAGGCCATATAAGAGGAAAATAGGAGCCCGTTTTGATTTAGAAAGATTGGGAAAAATGGAGGAAATAAGAAAAATTGACCATGGGTCAAGTCAAGTGTGTACGCATGGGAACGCAGTTCCTCCATTCGTTTTTGTAGGGGGAATGGAGTTGCGTTTTGGTCGATGCTCTGTGACACCTTTGTTCAGTTGACCAATCACATGTTATCCCCGTAAAGTCACAATAAATATGATACGATTACTATTATAACGATTCCATAAAACCCATCCCATGACATATAAATCGGAGCCTGGCGTGGTGGGTTCCGTGCTTCATAATAGGGAGAAATAGTGGTGCGTTTCCCACACCTAGGGCTCTATTATCTTTTTCTCGCAAACGCTAATGCGTGCGCAAAAACGCATTAACGCGAGGGCAAAACCCTTTGCGCTGAACGTCGTATTACATTGTCCGCGCAAAAAATGCACGTTAACATCTACCGCTGGTGAAACTGCGCGAACCCTTTGTGAGCGTAATGTACTTTGCGCGTCCTATACTTAACATTGTGAGCGCAAATGCGTTTGTGCGCTGGTACGCACATGGTATTACAATCTACGCGCAAATTTTAATGGGCAACGTTTCGCTCATAATTTTACCGTCTTTTAAAAGTTGGTGTTAATGGCAAATCTGAACGTCCTTGTCCGAACCCAAATACACCAGCCTGAAAAAACAATACAGCAACGTATAGTTACACGTTCTACACATACCCAAACAATAAAATTGAGAGGTCGTGCGCGTTTTTATTATTGCTGCAGCATATATGCGCAGATTGATTTTAACAGGCGCAAAAACTTAACGTGAGACAATTGTGGTTCTTAATTCTGATTGGCTGAATCGCGTGAAAAAACAGTCCGCACACCGATTTCTGCGCAGAGCGTTAATGTGCTCGCGTTTTTGAGCGTCTTTTTTACGCAAAATATTTTTTGACGGATGAAAAAATGCGCGAGGATTGTAATACCAGCATTAATTTACGCGTGTTAACGTTTAACGCTGCGCGCAAAAAAATAGCGCTGCGGGTGCGCTTTTGCACGAAGAAGTTAATAGAGCCCTTAGATTTTTAGTACTTGACCTCTGGTTAGGACTGTTGTGTCTTTACTGTCTTTACGTATTTTAATTAACAATATGTCATTATTTATTTATTTATTTTTAATCATTTTAATTTTAGGTCATAAAAGATTTGAGTACACAAACGTCGACCGTATTCTCTTGCGTGATGCTCCCCGCATGTAAGGTAGGTGGCAAAATTTAGAACAGTGCGAGTGGGATCCCTTAGGCGCAGTCGATGAGATATAAGTACTCGTTGACTGTAAGGGGTAACAAGGTCTCTGGAATAATTGATAATGGTAATTTGTACAGTAACAAGAATGTATCAGTGTTTCAAAACATTCTCAAATTGTCCAGTGATATGTATACATAATGCGCAATGGATACAACTGTTCAGTAGAATTAAATCTATACATTTCACAGGGTTTGATGTAATCTGAGACTCTCCGAATCTTCTATTTTACTAAAGGTCTGTTCTAAATTGTTCGTATATATGTGTGGCATAAGAATTTCACTGGCGTACACTGCAGGTCACCCACGATGATGTAGGACTTAGAACCCAGAGCCTCTCCACTCAGCTCTGAGGATGGATTGCTTGTAAGGTCCTTGAGGTGGCCTCCAACCTCCTTTGGCCACATGTAGTCCCCCAATTCCAGTGTGGATGGTAAAAGGGAAATCAAAATAACCCTGGACTAGGTACTTTTTTTAAATATCAGAATCTATTAAGATATAACAGTTAGGGCTGAAAAAACTAATCGATTAATCAATGATTAAATTAGTTGTCAACTATTTCCATTATCAATTAATCGGTGTCGATTAATCGTCCTGTGTGCACCACACACTGTTTAGAGTCAGACTGGGTTAAACGTAAATAACCTCAGCTTCGGAGCTGATTGGAGAAGACGCGCCGCTGCTTTACACGGTATGATTTAGTTTTAGGGTTATGTCAGGCACAACCAGTTTGTTTTTACTCCGTTTACAACAGTAGCAGAACTATAACACAAACAATATAATACTGCCACTAGGTGAAGGAGCTGTATGCCTGTGTTTATCCTTACTTGAAGCTGGAGACCTGTACCACCACCCCACCCTCCCTGCCACACCCTCTTTGGTAACTGCCATTCCCTCCCTTTGGTCTGGTCCTTTTCCCCAAACTCACTCCCACACTCAGATCCAGTCTTTTGTCCATACCCACTCCCTCTCACTCTCAGGTCAAGTCACCAGAGTAAAGTCACTCCCTTCCACCTCCAGTCCCTCCACCCACTCAGTTTGGTCACAAAATTATTTAAAAGGGACTCTCTACGCACCCTGACCACTTTAGTTTATTAACCCTGATTTCATGCTGACATCATCATCTATGACCAAGTGCTTGTAGCTGCGTTCATTTGAGAAAGCAAACATGGGCTTAAGCTGCGCGTGCAGCATCAACCCGTCCCTCTGACCAAGCACTCGCAGCATCAACCCGTCCCTCTGACCAAGCACTCGCAGCATCAACCCATCCCTCTGACCAAGCGCTCGCAGCATCAACCCATCCCTCTGACCAAGCACGCGCAGCATCAACCCATCCCTCTGACCAAGCACTCGCAGCATCAACCCATCCCTCTGACAAAGCACTCGCAGCATCAATCCATCCCTCTGACCAAGCACTCGCAGCATCAATCCATCCCTCTGACCAAGCACTCGCAGCATCAACCCATCCCTCTGACCAAGCACTCGCAGCATCAACCCATCCCTCTGACCAAGCGCTCGCAGCATCAACCCATCCCTCTGACCAAGCACTCGCAGCATCAACCCATCCCTCTGACCAAGCACTCGCGGCATCAACCCATCCCTCTGACAAAGCACTCGCAGCATCAATCCATCCCTCTGACCAAGCACTCGCAGCATCAATCCATCCCTCTGACCAAGCACTCGCAGCATCAACCCATCCCTCTGACCAAGCACTCGCAGCATCAATCCATCCCTCTGACCAAGCACTCGCAGCATCAACCCATCCCTCTGACCAAGCGCTCGCACCATCAACCCATCCCTCTGACAAAGCACTCGCAGCATCAACCCATCCCTCTGACCAAGCACTCGCATACCTTGTGTGAAAAGTACGCAAGATACGTAATTTGCGTATGTACGTACGAAAGTTACTTACACTACGCAAATTGTTTATGAATATATTTTTTTCCCGATTAATCGAAATAATAATCTGCCAACTAATCGATTATGAGAATAATCGTTAGTTGCAGCCCTAATAAGTCATATATAGGTCAAAATATATATGCAGTAGTATTAAAAGGTCCTGGGACGCGTTTCACCAGTAAATCTGGCTTCATCAGTCAGACGGTGACAAACGGTGACAGTATTTTCTTGCGTGATGCTCCTCGCAAGTAAGGTTGGTGGCAAAATTTAGTTTATAGAAGACTTCCGACTGGATAAAAACCCAATGGATAGGATCAGAATGTGCCTTCGTTACGGCGTATCGGAAGTCAAAGAAAGGCTGAGCAAGCTAGTTAAAGTTACCAAGTGAGTGTGGTTGGATGGCGTTTCCATAATGGACCCCTCGACGATAGATGACACATGTGCCCCTGTCTGCGTACTGAGAACTGTCACGTGTCAATGCCGCTTCCTTGCAGGACCCCCCTTGTCCTAGACCTGCCCCTCCGATGACGAAAGACCAGCGCCTCCTGGTCCTGCAGACGTCTTTGGGATGACGTCCCCAGCCCTGTTCAGGTTGCACTCCGGATATTTGAATATGAAGATAAAGCGCCGCTCCTCGGGTTTTGTCATCTGTCAAGGTAAATGAAGCCGGAGGGCCGTATTTTTTTCCCGCACTTCCTCTGTAATACATCTGAAGACATTCATAAGTTGAGAAATGTTAAGTTCTTGTTCCCTGGCATGTGACATTTGTCTTATGATTGGCAGCGTGTTCCCAGAAAATAGCTTACAGTTCTTTTCATCCGCTGATTGATGTTCCTCTGCCGACGCAGACTTCTAGTAGATTTGGATTTTTTTTCCATTATGAATTTTAATGCTTTCGCGCTTCTCTCTGTGGCGGTGTTATACACAGAGCTAGGAAGAGGGATTTTCTTGGTCCCATTTGTAAATTTCTTTTTATAAAAAAAAAAAAAAACAAGTAAACCTCTCTTAATGCTTGCAGATTCATCATTCGTACGAGGTGTTAGAAATACCCAAGTTACACTTTGCCTCAGCCAAATACTGTATATCAAAAGAAAATCCATACGTTACACCTTCTGTGGACCAGAAAAAACTAATTATTATACTCTAACGAGCCGTATAACTCACTCCATATGCCATGGGGGGGGGGTGTGTAGACATCTGTGTTGTGTCCTCTCTATTGTGTGCAATGCAAAGTGAGGACACAATACAGGGAGTCTGAGGTTTCCTGATATGTCTGCGTTACATAGAGAGGACACAATACAGAGAGTCTGGGGTTTCCTGATGTGTCCTCTCTGTGTAGCACAGACATAATACGGAGAGTCCCCTAGATTCCCCTATAGAGTTGACGGGGAATCAAGATTATAAATAAAGACACGGAGGCGAATATTATACTAAACTCTTCTTTACTGTAACATCAGCAGCAAAGAAATATACATATAAAGTTTTTTAAGTTTGAAAAAAGGGAAAAAGTTTCACATATACAGTAGAACCAATCAGAATAGGGCAGTCCAACTTGGGCCAATTATTATCCACCATCGGGTATATATTCAGTCAGCTGCGCCACATTCGACCTCTTTTCTTTAGGTGCGATCGTTTTGAACTTTATAACAGGAAACCGAAATCCAATGGAATTCGTAGAGGAGAACACCTCTGATGCTATGAACCTGAAACAACAAAGGACAAGAATCTCCGGATTAGAACCGTGAATCAAAAGATTTTAATGGAAACATCAGGCATGGACACCATAACTTCCAACATGGTAATAGGTATGAACATTTACATGTCATGGGTAGGGACACTATGATAGAATCATATTTCGGGTGGGATAATATTCGCCTCCGTGTCTTTATTTATAATCCTGATTCCCCGTCAACTCTATAGGGGAATCTAGGGATTATACACCAAGACACGGAGGCTTCATATTATGCTAGTTGAAAGCTAGTTAATAATGGAATAAGCAAAATGAACAATAGGTTTAAAATAAAATTCTTTAAAGGTGGAATCGTTAGACCAATTAGCAGTTTTTAGAATATCTTCCAATCTACAACCTTGAGACACGGCCGCAGACGCTGCCGCACTCCGAGAGGAATGGGCCCCAAAAACGGAGGTGTCTATACCTGCCTCAGCCATAATCCATTTAACCCACCTAGCTAGGGAAGTAGATGAGGCTATGTGATACGGTTTGGTCATGGTTAAGAACAACCGATCAAAGGAAGGAAGACGATACGGGGCAGTGACCCGTTCATATTCCTGTAGACATAACACTGGGCATAAATTCGGTTTTTGAGGAAAAGCCGGATAAAATACCTGGGAAATGGCTGTTTTAGTACGTCTGGATACAGAAAATAAGACCCCCAAAGGTGTAAATGAGCACCCTGACAGGTCCAGAGCACGGACGTCAGAGACTCTTTTACACGAAATCAAACAAAAAAGCATGGTTAATTTACCCGACAGCTGTTTAATTGATAGATCAGTATTAGGAGGCCACTGATCTAAAAAATCTAAGACTATATTAACATCCCAAGTAAATGAATACCGTGATCTAGGAGGACGTTTCAAACGAATTCCCTTAAGTAATCGACAGACTAATCTGTGCTGACCTACGGGAAGTCCCTCAATGCTAGGGTGATATGCCGAAAGAGCTGATCTAAAGTTGTTAATGGTATGATAAGCCCTGCCTTCCTCATATAGTGAGGTGAGAAACTGGAGGATGTCCTCTATAGGGGCTGAAAAGGAATCAATTTGTTTGCCCAGACACCAAGAAACCCAGCAGTTCCAGTAATAAAGGTATCGCTTTCTAGTACCTGGTGCCCAAGCGCTGGAGAGTAGCTCGGAATTAGTTTCCGAAAGTCTACCGTGAGTGAGAGGATGCCTGACAGCCTCCAAGCCACAAGGCAGAATGAGGGGACTGACAGGACGTTCTGCAGAGTATTCTCTGGATCCTCCAGAAGCACAGGGTTCGGCCGGAGGATCCGGAGAACATCTATCGCTAATTCTAGTAGCTGAGGGAACCATGGTTGAGTCGTCCACCATGGAGTGATCAGAACCAGAGTCGATTGACTGGATCGAACCAGTCGAAGGACCCTGGAAATCAGGATAAATGGAGGGAACGCATACAGGATCCCCGCCGGCAAGGACTGGCACAATGCATCTGTTCCTGACGCGTCTGGATCTGGCCTCCAGCTGAAATACTGAGGGATTTGAGCATTCAAACGAGAAGCGAATAAATCTACACTGAAAGGGCCCCATAGGGATGATAAAGATAGGAATATTGCCCTGTGTAATCTCCAGTCGTTGGGGTCTATCAAAAATCTGGAGTTCCAATCCGCTACAATGTTGCATAAACCCGGAATGGACTGGGCCTTCACTGTAACTTTGCGGGATAGGCAAAATCCCCAAAAGAGTTTGGAGACCTCCGACAATTGTTTCGACCTGGGACCCCCAGATGGTTGATGTGCCTCACCGCGGAAAAATTGTCCATACGGAGTAGCACTGAGTTGAAGGATCTGCTCTTTAGAAAACTTTGAATAGCGTAGAAACCAGCCAGGAGCTCGAGAACGTTTATGTGCAATGAAGCTTCCTCCAAAGCCCATCTGCCTCCTGTGGATATAGGGCCTAAACGCGTGCCCCAACCAAAGTTGCTGGCGTCGGATTCTATAACCACCTCTGGTTGAGGCGGAAAAAAGGAACGGCCGTTCCATGGTTCGATGTGGTCTTTCCACCACTAACTCCCCCCGGGAGTCGTCGTCTAGGGACACCAGATCTGAATACTGAAGACCCTGACGAAGGTAGGATGCTTTTAGTCGTTGGAGGGCCCGATAAAATAGAGGTGCCGGGAAAATGGCCTGAATCGATGCCGACAACATTCCCAATAGGCGAGCGAGAGCTCTCAATGTGAATGTCGGCCGTGTGGACAATCTCCTTACTTACTTCCTGATCTGACAGACCTTCTGAGTCGGGAGACTGAGGGACATCTGGGCTGAATCCACTTGAAAACCTAGAAATTCCATAATCCTGGCAGGTTCCAGGCTGGACTTTCCCTGATTGATCATGAATCCCAGGTTCGTTAAGAGATTGACTGTCAGGATCCCTGGCTGTAGCCATCCTGAAACCCCCCCTGGTGGTACACTTCTATGTACTGTTCCTGCCCTGTAACCAGCATTCACTATCAGCATCCAGCAATGCAACAGTTAACTCACAACCAACACACGTGACACACAAAATAAAGGGCTCTGCCCCACAATTAACATTGCTGGTTCATTACAGCTCTTGTGCTGAGAGAGTGAGGTGCTGCTAACTCGCTGCTCTGCTATACCCATCTGTTCCTGTTTATTATTTATGTTTCCTGCAACTCCACCATCATCCTTCTGAGAATCATCCGGTCAGTTTATTTCCACATCATCCTCCCTACCCCTTCCCGCCTGCTTATCAGTGCAGGACACTGCATCCTGGGCTCATACCCCTGCCATCCAGGTGCCACCCAGGTACCATCCCCACGTTCCTGACATTGACTGTCCATTCTCGATGCTGAATAATCAAGGAAAAATCCTGAGCCATTAGAAGTATATCGTCTAGATATACGACCAATCGAACTCCTTTGGATCTCAGTAACGCAACCACTGGTTTCATGATCTTGGTGAAGCATCGGGGAGCTGACGAGAGGCCGAATGGCAGATACTTGAACCTCCACAGCTCGTCCTTCCACAGAAACTGAAGGTAATCTCTGTCGTGGAGGGCAATTGGAATGGTCAGGTAGGCGTCTTTGAGGTCTATCTTGACCATCCAATCCCCTGGGCATAAGTTGTCCTTTAATGATGGGATTCCTTCCATCTTGAAAGGTTGATACTGAACGTGGTAATTCAGGTTTTTTAAATTTATCACTGAGCGGAATTCGCCGTTTTTCTTTTGAACTAAAAATACATTGCTCACGTAACCCAATATTGGAGGAACCACTTTTTCTATGGCGTTCTTGTGGGATAGATCTATAACCTCTTGAGATATTACCTGGTGGTGTTCTGGGGTCATAAACAGAGGTTGAGGCAAGTGATGTTGAACTGGTAGAGAAACAAACTCTATCTCGTAACCCATAATCGCGTTTAATACCCATGGGTCTGATGTGATCTGATGCCAATATCGGAAAAAAAGATGGACCCTGCCCCCTATAGGAGCATGAAAAGAAGGTTGGTTTATCAACGTACTCACCAGAAAAAGCTGCTCTGCGATATCCACGGAAAGGCCTCGATCGTCCGGGCCTGGACCTCTGCGGGAAAAAGGTTGGTTTCTCGACCATCTGCGATTGACCCGTTTGAGAGGAGTGGGCGAAGCCTCTGGTATGGAATTGAGAGTTCCGGCCCGGAAAACGGCCTCTACTTTTCCCGGCCCTGTTGAAAACCCTATTCGGGAATGTGTTTCTCATGGTCGCTTGGACCTTTTTATGGAGCTAAAAGAATTTGCGCGAGAACCCATCTGCTTGATGAAGTCATCCGCGAATAGGTTGCCTTTGGCCAGTGGACCAGGTTCTTTATTGGCCATAGAGACCAATTTTGGCTCCACTTTTAGGAGAATAGAACGTCTGCGTTCCGTGGAAATGGCCGTGTTGGCATTTCCCAAGATGCAGACCATTCTTTGAACCCAGCCTCGATATTCAAAAATATCGGGTTTGGTATTCACCAAAATGGATTGCTCAATAGCGTTGAACTGTCACGGTTCCCAGATCCCACCACGCAGTACTTAACGCCCCACACTCCACAGAACCCAGAAGCTACCAACAGAGTAGCCGTGAAAGATCTAACTGTCTGGTCCTTAGAATTGGCCAGGTAAACTAGCTAGACAGATAGGGTTAACAACACGGGGAGTAGTCAGCCGAGCCAGAATCAGGAATACAGAGTTCAGAATGGTCAAATGGAATAGCCGGGTCGATATCAGAGCAGTAGCGTAGTACAAGAAAATGGTCTAGGGCAACAGAAGGCAGAATAGTCAGAAACAAGCAGAGGTCAATAACGGGTTAATTCAATATAGCAGTCAGGTACAAGGAGCTCAGGTAAGGATAACCACGATCTGGCAACTGCTGAGAATACACTGAGGGTTTTTAAAGACCTTCACCAGGCCACGCCCCCCACTCAAGCCGCGCCTCATGCAACCACCTCCCTGCCTGTCTCCATTTAAACCGGGCTTTGGTCAGCGAGCAGCATCAGACATGCTGCCCTCAAGCACACAGGTAGGGCTGGAAGCTCCCGACGTTACAGTACCCCCCTCTCCACGGGAGGCCACCAGACGACCAACAGGACGAGCGGCAGGACGACCACCAGGGCGATCGGGGTGCGAGGCATGGAACGCCCTGACCAACCTAGAGGCAGACATGTCGGAAGCTGGAATCCAGGACCGGTCCTCTGGACCATAACCCACCCAATCGACCAAGTACTGCAGAGTGCCCCTGCACAGCCTAGAATCCAAAACCCTCCTAACCTCATACTCAGATTCACCATCAACCTGAATAGGTGGAGGAGGAGGAACGACCCGCGTGTACCTGTTACACAACAATGGCTTCAGTAGGGAGGTGTGGAAGACGTTGTGCATGCGAAGATGTTTAGGAAGGGCAAGAGCATAAGCCACAGGATTAATGTGGCGAATGATCTTATATGGACCTATAAACCGAGGTGCCATTTTCATAGAAGGCACCCGCAACTTCACGTTCCTAGTGGACAACCAAACTCTATCCCCCACGTTATAGGAGGGAGCTTGTAACCTATGCCTGTCAGCCTTGCGTTTCTGGACAGCAACATTGCGCTCCATATTTTCTCGAATCTGTCTCCAAATCTCTTGCAGTTGAGTGAGATGGTCATCGAGAGCCGGGATGGCCTGTTCAGTAAACTGAAGCGGTAGAGCCGGAGGGAAAAAACCATAGATGGCAGAAAAAGGAGAGTGGCCAGTGGTCTCGTTAACGGCGTTATTACGTGCATACTCAGCCCAGGGCAACAACTCCGACCAATTGTCTTGTTGTTGTGTGGTAAAGCAACGTATGTACTGCTCGAGACCCTGATTTGCCCTCTCTGCTGCCCCATTCGTTTGTGGATGATATGCTGAAGAGAAGGCCAATCGCACCCCCATCTCTGCACAGAAAACCCTCCAGAAACGAGAGACGAACTGGGCTCCTCTGTCAGAGACTATTTCAGACGGAACCCCATGTATTCGTACAATCTCTCTAGCAAATACAACCGCCAGTTCTTTGGCTGTAGGAAGCTTAGGTAGAGGGACAAAATGAGCCATTTTGGAGAAGCGATCTACAACTGTCAGAACCACAGTATGACCCTTGGACTTCGGCAAGTCCACAATAAAATCCATAGATAGATGAGACCAAGGCCTCTTAGGCATGGGTAAAGGCTGCAATAGACCGACAGGCAAGGATTTACTGGTTTTGCTTCTGGCACAGACTTGACAAGCCAAAACAAACAGACGTACGTCCTGTCGCATGGTGGGCCACCAGAACTGTCTGGAGATACTGGTAAGAGTCTTAGTAATACCAGGATGACCTGCTGGTTTAGAATCATGAAACATTATGAGTAATTCTTGTCTTTCCTTTTCAGGTACAAACAACATATCTGGAGGCTTGTCAGGTGGAGCCCCTACTTGAACTGCCTGGAGGCGTTCCAGGAAAGGCGAGGAGACAGACAAGACTGTGGAAGCCACAATACGTTCAGGAGGAACTATAGGATTGTGGTCTTGTGTATTAGATTCATACGGGTCATATTGACGAGATAAGGCATCAGCCTTTACATTGCGGTCACCTGGTCTGTAAGTCAATACAAAATTAAACCGAGACAGTAGCAATGACCACCTGGCCTGTCTCGCGTTCAAACGTTTGGCATCCCCGATGTACGTAAGGTTCTTATGATCAGTAATTATCAATAAAGGGTCAAGAGTACCTTCCAACAAATGTCTCCACTCTGAGAGGGCAGACACAATAGCAAGCAATTCTCTGTTACCGATATCATAATTGCGTTCTGCTGGTGATAATTTTTTTGAAAAGAACCCACAAGGATGTAGAGGTTTTCCTGGAGACTCTCTTTGAGACAGGACAGCCCCAATGCCTATCTCGGAAGCATCAACCTCAAGAACAAACGGAATCCTGGGATCAGGATGCCGTAACACGGGAGCGGAAGTGAAAGCTTGTTTGAGGGCTTCGAATGCTTGTTTGGATTGAGAAGACCAGATCTGGTTCTTCAGACCTTTACGTGTCATATTAATGATAGGGGAGGCTACAGCAGAATAATTCTTGATAAATCTCCTATAATAGTTGGAAAACCCCAGAAACCTCTGTATGGCCTTGAGACCTTGAGGAGAGGCCATTCTGAGATGGCCGTGAGTTTAGAAGGATCCATCTCAAAACCTTCTGGAGTGATAATATACCCAAGGAATTTCACAGTAGTTATGTCGAATAAACACTTCTCTAGTTTGCAATAAAGACCATTGTCCAGTAATTTTGCTAATACCTGTCTGACATGTGCATGGTGGGTTTTCAGATCGGGAGAGTAAATCAATATATCGTCTAGGTATACTATAACAAAGGTTTGTAAGAAATCTCTGAGCACATCATTAATAAAATCCTGGAATACCGCTGGAGCATTACAAAGACCGAAAGGCATGACCAAGTATTCATAATGCCCACTCCTGGTGTTAAATGCTGTTTTCCACTCATGCCCCTCTTTTATACGTATCAGGTTGTAAACTCCTCTTAAATCAAGTTTTGTGTATACTGCTGACCCCCTTAACCTGTCGAACAGTTCTGATATGAGAGGGATAGGGTACACGTTCTTAATGGTGATCTTGTTAAGCCCCCTATAATCGATACACGGGCATAAATCTCCCTCTTTTTTAGACACAAAAAAGAACCCAGCCCCTGCTGGAGAAGAGGAACGTCGGATAAAACCTCTCTCCAAATTCTCCTTTATGTACTCTTCCATAATTTGGTTCTCCTTTATGGAAAGAGGATATACTTTGCCTCGAGGAGGCATGGTACCAGGATGAATATCAATGGCACAATCATATGGTCTATGTGGAGGCAGTTTCTCTGCCCTCTTTTTATCAAATACAGCCCTGAGGTCGGCGTATTGGTCAGGAACCTCTGTAGACAATGGAGGAGCTGTGGGTGTGTTCAGGGCACCGACATGCTGAATGGGTATTAAACAAGTCCCAAAACAAGCAGGACTCCAAGACAGTATCTCTCCCTTAGCCCAATCAATAACAGGATTGTGTTTCACCAACCAAGGGAAACCAAGTACAACAGGATTGGAAGGTGAATGGATAACTTGAAATATGATTTCTTCTTTATGCAAGAGACCAGTGGTAAGAACCACTGTAAACGTATCGTGAGTAATCCTAGGGCAGGATAACGGTCTGCCGTCTATGGCTTCGACGGCTAAGGGTGTCTCTCTTACAACCAGAGGTAGAGAAATGGAAGAAGCGTAGTTAACATCGATAAAGTTGCCAGCAGCCCCAGAATCCAAAAAAGCGGTAGTCTGTGTGGTCTTGGTCTCCCAAGCCAAGGATACTGGTAACATAAGTTTAGTGTCTTTGACAGGAGACATGCACGTCACACCCAAGGCCTGTCTCCTCAGCTGCCTTAGGTGCGGTAGTTTTCCGGCTTATCATGCATCTTAGGACGATTAGGACATTGAAATCGTACATGTCCCCCCAAACCACAATACAGGCACAATCCCTCACGAAAACGCCTTGTTCTCTCCTTCCTCTGTAAGCCTAGTACGGCCTAGTTGCATAGGCTCAGAGGGAGGAGATAACTCTCTTGGTGGTGCCTGAAAGACAGGGGCCAACCTAGGTAACGGTCTCTTGGTTCTCTCTTGGAGTCCTTCTGTCCCTTATCTGATTATCCAGATCTATACAATAATCAATGAGTTCACACAATACCTCAGGTAGTTTACGTGGAGCCAATTCATGCATCAATGACTCTGAAACCCCTCCATAAAAGCCAGAACCAGTGTCTCATTTGTCCAGTTCACATCAGAGATCAAGGTTTTAAATTCTATGGCATAATCAGAAACAGTCCTGTTCCCTTGACGTATGCGGAACAAGGATTTGAAAGCTACCGTGGCCTTTCTGGTAGGATTAAATGTACGTTGTAACTCGGCTATGAATTCTTTATAATCCCGTATGATAGGCTTCTCTGCCTCCCATAACGGAGTCGCCCATGTCAATGCTCTGCCAGACAGGTGATTAATAATGAACCCCACTTTGGCAATGTCAGAGAAAAACATCTGTGGATTTAATTTAAAATGAATATCCACATGGACCAAAAATCCCCGGCACTCTGAGGGAGTACCGTCAAACCTCATAGGAGCGGTCATGTGTACCTGGGATGTCTGAACGACAGGGGACACAGGTATATCAAGCGGGGGTGCAACCCCAGCTGGTTCCAGGTGAGCCGTACGAGTCAGGATAGTTTGTAAGGCAATAGCAAACTGATCCATCCTATGATCCTGCTCATCCTGTCTGGATACAAAGTTAGCCAAGTGCTGTGTTAAGTCTGCGGGATCCATAGTGGCCAGATCGTAATGTCACGGTTCCCAGATCCCACGCACGCAGTACTTAACGCCCCACACTCCACAGAACCAGAAGCTACCAACAGAGTAGCCGTGAAAGATCTAACTGTCTGGTCCTTAGAATTGGCCAGGTAAACTAGCTAGACAGATAGGGTTAACAACACGGGGAGTAGTCAGCCGAGCCAGAATCAGGAATACAGAGTTCAGAATGGTCAAATGGAATAGCCGGGTCGATATCAGAGCAGTAGCGTAGTACAAGAAAATGGTCTAGGGCAACAGAAGGCAGAATAGTCAGAAACAAGCAGAGGTCAATAACGGGTTAATTCAATATAGCAGTCAGGTACAAGGAGCTCAGGTATGGATAACCACGATCTGGCAACTGCTGAGAAAACACTGAGGGTTTTTAAAGACCTTCACCAGGCCACGCCCCCCACTCAAGTCGCGCCTCTTGCAACCACCTCCCTGCCTGTCTCCATTTAAACCGGGCTTTGGTCAGCGAGCAGCATCAGACATGCTGCCCTCAAGCACACAGGTAGGGCTGGAAGCTCCCAACGTTACATGAACATTCTGGTTAAGGGACCCAAGAGGTCCAAAAGTTTCTCTTGGCAGACCTTAAGGGTTGCGTCAAGACCTTTTTTGGGAGTCCAACCAGTCTTGCTGAGAAACTCCACAATGTCGTCGTTTACCTCCGGGGCAGAGGCAATTTCATTAGCCAGTGTCGACCGTGGGCATTCAGCCCTTATTTTATTGCGGGTTTTCTTATCCATTGGTGTATGTATGCGAGCCTCAATATAACTGGCCACATTTTCCAATGGAGCCCACTCAGAGGAGCGGGGATGCTTTAGCATCTCTGGGACGAACATGGCTTGCCCCAGCGCATCTAGTGGGGTGGCATCGTCCCTTGGTCTATGGGAACGGAAAGCATGTGAGGAGACTGAATCCGAAATCCCCTCAGATTCGTTCGGAACCCAGTCTGTATCACTCTTTGTCAGTCTCTGAGAGGGTAACCTCCGAGCTGGTATAACTAGACTCCTCATGCCTGGCCCTTTTCCAACCGCGTTTTTTGGCCTTGCGGAGAGGCCTCTTTTTCAGTGATTTGCCACTTTTATGTGGTGATTTCAGTAACTCCATCTCTTTTACGGGAGTTCCTTCTATACCTGTTTTTTTGGGGAGACAGTGAACTCCCTTGTTTAGGGTAATGGGTACCCCACCCTCTTGGGCCGACCAGTACCTGTCGGATGTGGAAGGCATGACCGCAGTCGGATTCTCAATCAAAGTCCTATCAGTGTGCTGAGCCGCAAGCACTTTAAGGTATTTTCAAAGTTTGTGGACATTAAAGTAAAAGCAGAGATAACCTCCGCCGAAACGGAGGGTCTCTGAGCGCTATCCATGGCTATCGCCGGTGAGTCTGAGCCTAACATGGTGTGAACCGCGAAAATCACCTCAGCGCAACGCTCTGAGGAGACCTCACGCGCAGGGAAACAAGCAACCGCCCAGAAATGCAATTGGCGGGAAGCCGCGCCCGCTATGCAAATGGCGGTAGGCTGCACTGACCAAGCTTGCTTGACCCCGCACACTCCCCCCCCGCCCTAAGCGGCGACGAAGGAAAGTATTTCCTTCGTGATAGAGACCACGCAGAGCGTTCTGTCTCTCTTAAGGGAGCTGAAAAGATTTAAAGATGAACAGAACAGAAATGGCGAAAATTGAGCCAGCGATAACGTTTTATTAACAGAACAGAATACTAGGCAACTGGCAAATATGATAATAGATACAATACATAAGTGAGAGAAATAAAGTACACTTAGCTGATGATAGCAGCAAAGAAAAGAGGTCGAATGTGGCGCAGCTGACTGAATATATACCCGATGGTGGATAATGATTGGCCCAAGTTGGACTGCCCTATTCTGATTGGTTCCACTGTATATGTGAAACTTTTTTCCTTTTTTCAAACTTAAAAAACTTTATTTGTATATTTCTTTGCTGCTGATGTTACAGTAAAGAAGAGTTTAGCATAATATGAAGCCTCCGTGTCTTGGTGTATAATCTGGGGTTTCCTGATATGTCTGCGTTACACATAATACACAGAGCGAACACAATACAGGGAGTCTAGGATTTCCTGAGATGTCTGCATTACACAGAGAGGACACAATGCAGAGAGTCTGGGATTTCCTGAGATGTCTGCATTACACAGAGAGGACACAATGCAGAGAGTCTGGGATTTCCTGAGATGTCTGCAATACACAGAGAGGACACTATACAGAGAGTCTGGGATTTCCTGAGATGTCTGCAATACACAGAGAGGACACAATGCAGAGAGTCTGGGATTTCCTGAGATGTCTGCATTACACAGAGAGGACACAATGCAGAGAGTCTGGGATTTCCTGAGATGTCTGCATTACACAGAGAGGACACAATACAGGGAGTCTGGGATTTCCTGAGATGTCTGCATTACACAGAGAGGACACAATGCAGAGAGTCTGGGATTTCCTGAGATGTCTGCAATACACAGAGAGGACACTATACAGAGAGTCTGGGATTTCCTGAGATGTCTGCAATACACAGAGAGGACACAATGCAGAGAGTCTGGATTTCCTGAGATGTCTGCATTACACAGAGAGGACACAATGCAGAGAGTCTGGGATTTCCTGAGATGTCTGCATTACACAGAGAGGACACAATACAGGGAGTCTGGGATTTCCTGAGATGTCTGCATTACACAGAGAGGACACAATGCAGAGAGTCTGGGATTTCCTGAGATGTCTGCATTACACAGAGAGGACACAATGCAGAGAGTCTGGGATTTCCTGAGATGTCTGCATTACACAGAGAGGACACAATACAGGGAGTCTAGGATTTCCTGAGATGTCTGCATTACACAGAGAGGACACAATACAGGGATTCTGTGTATTATGTGTAACGCTGACATATCATATCGGCACTAACTGCACTCTGCAGACGGGCGTCAGATTGGAAGGAACATCCACTCTCACGGACGTTCCCTACACTCTGCAAAACACTTGTCTGTCCCCGGCCTCAGCGTCTGTCTGCCGTGATTATCCCAGCGGTTTGTGCTGCGTTCGGGGGCCCCAGAATACCATTAACACGGGGATGCTATGGGAATATCTACAGTCGCAGATTTTCCCTGTAACCTTCCCCATGTTAGTATTAATTATGGAAGAGTGTCCGGAGTCTTTTAATTTTGGTAAGAATTGATGAAGCCGATGTCCCTTTAAAAGCCAATCTGGGACAATCAGGGCAGATATTTGCACCAAATACCCAGAATACGCACTGAACCCCACGATTTCCATCTACCCCATATTTTAATAGCTAGGATTCTTGGCTTGGGGGAGGGGGGCTGACTTCACATCATAAGAGTCATACTTCCAATTCCACAGGTTGCTCTTTACGTCCAAGCATTACACAGACTTTCCTTCTAGAATACATCCGGCGCGTTAATTTTCAGCTCAATTAATTTCCCTCTGCATAACGAATGAAGGAAACTCTAAAGCCGGTCTGGACTACATTATAGCCGGTATGTATTGTTCACAGGCCACGGGTTTTATTGTGCTGCAAGATATTGCTCACCATGAAACCGCGCAGGTTTTCCATGCAACTGTTCCTTTTCTCAAATGCAAAATATATGATTATTGTTGCAACAAGTATTACTGTAGGTTTGCTAATGGAATCCGCTTTTGTTTTGGGGTTTTTTCTGCCGTCATCATTTCCAAGATGGATTTTCATGAACCTTGTAATTAAATTTCAGAATTCTGTAACGATCTGCAGGAGGACCCGAGGTTGAGCTTGACTGAAGTGGCGGTATCATCTAGAGCAGTGTTTCCCAACCCCGGTCCTCCGTTACCCCTAACAGTCCAGATTTATGGACTACCTTGGGAAATACAGACTGAATCCTGCAATCACTGAGCAACAAATCAGATCACCTGTGCTGTGCTTCAGATATCCTGCAAACCTGGCCTGTTAGAGGTAACTGAGGAGGACCAGGGTTGGTAAAACTAAATAAATAAATCTGGAGCAGTGGTTCCCAACTCTGGTCCTCTGTTACCCCAAACAGGCCAGGTTTGCCGGATATCTGAAGCACAGCACAGGGGATATGATTTGCTGCTCGGTGATATACACTGTTATAAGGGAAGTTGCACCCTCCAGCAACTCCTAACTCAAGGAAAATGTCGAAGAGATGTCATGGAGATTGTTTGGTCGTTTCACCCATCCACAGGGCAACAGGGGTCTTTTGGATAGAATTTTGACGACTCTTATAAATTGTGGCCCACGAAGCATTTGTCCAGGTCACCCAATGGTTTGAGCAGGCTGGAACGTAGCAGTTTTATAGATGGTGGTGATGCTCTTCATAGGTGGACATGCGTCTTATTGTGCATTTATTAGAAAAAAAATTCTGAGCTCCGTTCTGTTTTCGGTTCTCACCCCGAGCTTCTCCCGATGGCAATTAGTGTAATTAGAACGTAAAACATTCTTACAAGAATATCCACGTGCATAAAAAAAAAGTGATGCATATCACACCCATGACTCTGGAATGAGCAGTAGAGGCTCATCCATCAGGGCAACTATGCTTTTCAAGAACCTGGGACGTTTTTAGAAGTCTGCCCCAGTTAAGGACACTTTAGACATGCTCAGTCTGGTGAAGCATTAAGGACAAGGACACGTGTTCCTAATTTCATCCACGGGTATTTTTGGTATACAAAAAAAGCTTATAGACGACATAATATTAAATGTCAATTATTGGTTATTCCCATATCCTGAGCAGGTGTGCCACCATAATGACCATCATGTGAATCATAGAGCTTTGCGGGTCCATATCTGCCATGAGGCTCATCCGTCCCTGCAAACATACAGAGTGTCAAAGTTATCTACAACTATTCCAGCTCTTAATACCTCATTTACTGGCATGCAGTTTGGTAGTATAGACGGCATCCTGCATCTGAAGAGGCCTGTATGATATTCCTTAACCCTTTCACTGCTGAGGACGTGTGGAGAACGTCTTCATAGACTCCGAAGGAAAGACAGGGGTGGAAATAGGGGGTTCGTTTGAACCCAGATATCTCCTGACTGTTGGCAGCTAACGGGGTCATGATTGGTATCATTTGAAAGGCCAGAGCATGGCCTTTCCAATGATACCAAACCTGACCATGTTTAAAGTAAAGAAAAAAATAAATAAAAATAATAATAAAAAAAATAATAATAAAAAAGACATGAAATGGCTCAGCAGTGAAGGGATTAAAGCCATTTAAAGGGACAGATGCACTGCACATGCTTAACAATTTAGTGATTTGAAGTGGCCAGATTGTGTGGAGTCCCCCATCTCCCACTGTGGGCGATTTTACATTTCCCAGCTGCCGATCTCCAAATTGGTCAATGGTACATGCTTATGCGTACTGGCATCACCCTCTCCAAGACCACGAAAATGAGTGCGCAGAGCTCTGATCCATCATTCTGCCCAGACACTACGGAACATGTGTACATAAAACACGCAAAACCTGAGCGATGTGTAATTTGAGGTTCCTACACTATGCAGTTTCTGTAGAAAAGTGTCCGGGACTTCCGTCTTCAGTAAAGCCCCTGAGCTGAAGGAGGGAGGAGCTGCGCGAGCGGAGAGAAAAAAAGTGAATAAATTCACCTAAAATAAAAAAAAATTTAGCATATGCTGTCAATCTACCCAATCATTTAACCCCTTCACTACCGATATCGAGATATCTCGGGCTTCAAAGGCACCATCTGGTGCCTCGATATCGAGATATCTCGATCTGGTGATCTGCAGCCCAAAAGCAAATGAAATTCCTTTGGTGCAAACTAATTTTGTTTACTTTTGAGTTGCAGAAGGTGCCCCCAAAGTTTTTACCCTGTGGGGATAAAGCCCAAAGAGATAAAACTGTAAAATCCGCTGCTGAAAGCTCTGAAATATCAGGCTTTCAGCAGCCGATGCAGGGAGAAATAGAAGAACATACACCAGCCGTTCAAACCGCTAACTCAATTTGGCAGTAGGTGGCGCCATCTGCTGGTCAAAAATAGGTTATTTACAGTAAGAAATACAATGGGTATAAGCGCAACTATTTCTTAGTTTATAATTAAAAGTGATTTTACAAAAAAAAAAACTGGTTTCTGACAATGTTTTTTTGGAAAATCACTTGGTGGTGAAGGGGTTAAGGTAAAAAAAAAAAGTATGGGACTTTTTATTAGCATATCCCTTTAACAGAGACCTATTATCTATCAAAACCTTTTGTGACAATGGCCAATTCCCTCAAGTTCGGCATCGCTGCGGCCCCTGCAATCGGATTCCGATCCTCTTTTTTCTTTTTCTTTTAAAAAAAAATCCAGTCCTCAAAAAAAAGATAGAAAATAGATGTTGACAAATTGATTTAATTAACATTACAGAAACTTTAATCGATAGAAAAATGCCAAGTACCAGTCCGCTTTCCAAGAAATGTCAGATCATTTTCACACGCGCTAGCGCTGTTGTTTTTTTTTTCTTTTCACGCAGACAGGAATGGAAAATTCACATTGCAAAAGGTTTTCAAACGGCATTTAGACCTGTAAACATATCTGTGTAAGTCGCGCTGATAGAAGATAATCTACATATTTAAAGTCCATAGGAAGACATATCTATGATGAACGAGGGTGCAGAGTGTCTTCAGTTCTTCTTCAGTCCCCCCCCCTTGTCCTCCCCTGTCATTTCCCCCGATCTGGTGAAATGGAAGGGTGAAGTGGAGGAGTTTCCTCCACCCCACCCAGCATCACCAGTAGCTGGGATTGTTTAACTTCCCAGCTGCCGGCCACCAGAGAACATGCGGACGTCACCCTCTGAGACCAGTGGTGGTTCCAGGTTTTCAAAGTGGTCAGGCTGTGTGCAGTGCCGCCCCCTCTCTGAAACACAGTATGCCTGCAATGGCTGTGTGAAGTGGAAGAGTTTCCTCCACCTACACAAGTGTCACCAGGCAGATTGGATTTGAAGAAGTATTTGATGCATAGGGCATGTAAATTGCTCATCGTTCGGATCATGCATACTTTTTTTGTACGGAAGTTCCACAGCATCAGGCACCTGTGGTTTGGAGCTGCACGTCCAGAACGGACCCATCAGTTTCCTCTCTCTCGGGATGCTCGCTATTGCGGGAGGTCTGAGAGTTGATGATGGTGACAGGACGCAGAGTGTGCTGACATTGTCGTGATGGCCAATCGGGAAATTCAAAATCCCGGTGGCACTTGGCATGAGCCATGGTGGGACTCCAGGGCAGGACACAAGGAAACCCTTGGGTGAGGAGGATACACAGGAACAGACATGGATAACGGTTTTATTATTTAGCAGGAATCCGGTAGTTGTGAACTCTGCACACTGCTGGGCAGTGCTTCACAACTGCTGCTGTGCTTGAAACACAGGAGCGCGGGGGGGGGGCTTCCAACACAGGAGCACGAGGGGAGAACACAGCAGGCTTTGAGATGGTATGACACAGGATGGTACTCAATGCAGATGTAATTGCAGGGTCTGTGGGTAGGCAAAGGCCTCAATGGAGAGCTGGACAAAAGTGAACAGGATCGGCAGAAAGAACTGTGGTTTGGAGCAGAAAACCAAAATAAAGAGCACTGACTATAGGGAGTCACGCTCTTAAATAGGGAGTTGGTCAATGCTCTGTGAAAAGTGAAAATCCTGGACCACTGGTGTATTTTGGCCTAGGCCAACAAGGCCCAGGCCTAGGGCGGCACTTTCCAGGGGGCGGCGGCCCGCTGGGTGGCCCCACCCCTAAAAAAAAAAACCAACATTTTTTTTTTTTTTTTACTTTTGAAAACTATTTTACCAGGAAGGAAACATTGAGATGTCACTAATTTTCAAGTATGTCCTGGGTAGGCAAGGCCTTGGCTTTCACTTTCCAGGGGGCAACAAAAAACCTCACCACTCACCTCACCAATGACGCCAACATTTTGGTGTTCTGTAGTTCCCTGCACTTCGGGGAATACAATTTCCCACCCTGCAGTGAATTCACCATTCACCGCAGGGTCCCTAAAGTGCATGGAGTCGGCCGCTGTATGCTGCCACTGCAAACCCATGGCCTGCTGTTTTCAAAAGAACTATTGAACGAAAATGTCTGGAATTTACATATAAGATCCTATGATTGATATTAAAAAGTTCTGTTACAGAAAAAGAAGAACCGCTATTAAAAAAAAGGGGGGGGAATTTAGCCCAAAAAAATTCTGAAAAATCACTAAAAGGTACAAAAAAAAATCAATAAATAAATAAAGACTTTTTACTGCAGATTAAAATAATAAATGGTTTATTAGATATTGCATAAAAAACGGGAATATTTTTAACATTGAAACCTATGGGGTTCGCCTGAATAAACCTGCTGATTGAAACCACCGAACATCAGGGCATTTCACTGACATTTCTCTGCTGTTTGGTGTTCTCTGAATAGATTAACCATTACTTCTCTATGGGGATTTGCACTGCCTTCAAACAGCACCGTACTTGCTGGCAGTTCGCCAAACTTGTGTGTGAGCATATCACCAGAGCAGTGGTGTACTTAGAGGAGTGGCAGAGGGCGGGCCGCCCCAGGTACCAGTGATTATTGGGGTGTCATTCGGGGTACTAGGAGGTGCCACTGTCACTGTGTGTCAGCTTTGAGCGGTGTTCTCAAACAACGAGCAGCGGAGCATGGCGTTTGCATACGGAATAAGATCGAATAGAATAAAAATCCCCCTCTCCTCCCTCCATAGCTCCTCCCCAGCCCCGCAGCAGATCTAGGAGAGGGGAGGGGGATGTGATTTGTGTCCAGAGAGAGAAGATGACAGTAAACGGCAGGTAAAGGGGGGTTTTATCAGCAGAATATGAAGCCCTGTCTTCTTACTGCTGTTTAAGGAGGACCTTTCCTTAACCAGCACTGCAGTGATAGAAATTTGTCATTGAGCTGCCTGGCTCCTGGTGAGGCTGCTTGCGTGCAGGTCACACTCGGTCCGGCCAGTCAGGTGGTACTGAGTCTCAGTACCACCTGACTGGCTGAACCACGTGACACGCATGCACACAGCTGCCCGCCCTTTCGTTAACATGGACTGTCACTCTATTCTGGACTGAACACCCACCGGGAAGGGAATCAAAGCCACGGTGCACCCTCTGGCAGTGGCACCCCTGCTGACAAGATGGCTCCACGCACAGGCACAGCCGTGATCCTAACGTGGCCTGGAGGGACCTCCTGCTGAGTCTGTACACAGTCCCTGCTGACTCTGCACACAGCCCTACCACGGACAGAGGCCGGTAAATGTAGAATAAATAATTGCTGTGTGCTCATATACACTCGGTTTGCTGGGAGTTTTATTGCAGTGGATTCTGATGCACTCATACACACCACAACATTGCATTGCTGGGAGTTTTATTGCTGTGGATTCTGATACGCTGACACACACCACACATTGCATTGCTGGGAGTTTTATTGCAGTGGATTCTGATGCACTCATACACACCGCACATTGCATTGCTGGGAGTTTTATTGCTGTGGATTCTGATACGCTGACACACACCAAACATTGCATTGCTGGGAGTTTTATTGCTGTGGATTCTGTGATACACACTGTATAGTACTGTGAGTTTTATTGCCCTGGAGCTCTGGGATACACTCATACACACTGCACATTACTGTGAGTTTTATTGCTGTACAGCTCTGTGATACGTTCATATGCAGTGCACGTTTCTGTGGATTTTATTGTTCAACCAATTAGAGAGGCTGTGTTCCAGTATACTTGACATGCGTGGCTGTTCTTTGTAAAAATGCTTGAATTTAAACATTTCATAATTTTATTTATCTCAATAGATACATTAGAAATGGTATACAAAATATACAAGTAGGCACTTGGTATCCACTTTTAATATAAAGAGAGGAAAAGCCGGAGCTCTAAGAGGAAAAGGTGGAGCTTAAAGAGGAAGGGTGGGGATTAACCAGGAAGAGGTGTGCCCTTGACAGGAGGGGGTGCCTCAAATTTAAATTAGGGGGTGCACGAGTTTAGTCAGGCCTAGGGCAGCACAAAACCTAAATACACCACTGTCCTGGACCCATTGCCTGGTGACGTATGTTTGAGAGGAGGAAACTCCTCTGCTTCACACAGCGCTGCAAGCCAAATGGCTTCAGAGGCAGCGGGGCACCCAAAATGCTGAAGTGGCCAGGATGTATAATGTGCCTTTCATATACTAAAATGCTTCTTTTACCAGACAGGAGTAATCTTTAAAAAATAAAAAAAAATCCTTATTGGGAATAAGTGAATCCGGTGCTGCAGACTCTGTCTCACCCATTGTACAGCGCTAGGGAACCTGTTAGCACTTTATAAATACTTGTAGCTGTAACAGACCTGGTTCATCTATACATCCCTGTAGTTCTGCAGCCCGTGCTGAGGTTGCTGCCGTTCCACAGCAATAAATGACTCCTTGATGAGCAGATTTGTTTTATACACTGAATGCTCGATCAATTTATTATTATTATACTGTGATTTGTCGTCTTTTTATTTTTTTCCGGTTTCTTTCAGCAGGTCCAGTTATTAAGTCAATGATGCGCAAGACTGCTCGGTTTGCAGTACCCTGCACGTCCTTGATCCAGGTGGCTCAAGGTCGTTTCCCATCCCTGCCACGTTTATTTAAACTGTATAAATGCCACAGCTCTCTCCTCATATGTGCGGGTTAGTAGCGGGGAGATACAGATATGTCATTTTCCCTGCTCTCTCTGTAATGATGCAGAAGATGAACTGACAGATTCAACAATATCCCGGGCTTTCCATGTCGGCTTGAACAATAAATTGTTTCCTGCCATTTATAACATTCAATGAGAGGCTCACCTTCACCTTGTCCTTCCAGAGATTGCTTCGCAAATGTGGAAACGGAGAGAATCAAAGTTCCTTGGAGAATTCTTTCTCTTTTTCTTTCTCTAGAAGATGTCATTTAAGACGTATCTGCGCAGGAATGGTTCCCAGTCCTCCAGTGGAACAAAGATACGTTTTTTTGGTATTCTTCGTAGGAGGAAAGAGCTAGAACTTTTTTAGTTTATATATACAGCGTTTAAATCATTAAAAAAAGACTTTCCCTTTTGATTTATAATATTAGGAACATTTTTAGATACAAAAGATTGACCGATGAAGGCTGTTTTTGAGCCAAAACGAGTCTCCGTATATCACGTGGCTTATATTGTTTTTTTACCATTTTTATATATTTAACCCTCCATTTGGCCAGTGTAAGTTTTTGTACTTTCTTGGATTTACACTTGTCCACATCCTGGGACCTGAGTACCAACAGAAGAAAGGGGTTTGGGCACCCACCTTAAGGCCAACCGATGCGACATATCTCGAGCCTGTAAGTTCTACGAGGCTCGAGTCCAGAATCGGCGAGTGATATTGCTATTGTTACATCATTACTCAGCTGCAAACGGTATTAAAACAATAAATCAATAAAAAGGATGTAGAGATAACAATGTTCCTATCAGGGGGTCATAGGTCATAGTCCCAGGGATACGTCAGACCAGTCTTCTTAATATTGTCCTCAAAATAAAAAGAGAAGATACATCATAGTGTGACCTATCGTGTAAATTCACTTATAAATCCATGAACAATTGCACTCACATGGGGCAGAGCCAACCTGGCTCGAGATATAAAGCCTCTGGATTGTTAACAGCCAGCTGAGGAAGCAACTGGATTATTTTCTAAAGGTGAAACGCGTTTCTAGCATTGTTTTATTTATTTTATTTTTGTAATATTTTTTTTTTCCCACCACTGCACACTGGAAGGTTTTCTTTGGAAGTTGTACCTGATCAAACAACTCCTGGGCCCACTACCAGTGGACCTAGGTTAGGTCCCACACTATGTGAGTACGTTTCCACTTCGTCTCAATCTTCTAATTCCACTGCAGTTTGCACTACGGCTCCCACCTTTTATGTTTAAGGTTATCCAAGGGACCCAAGATCAGAAGGGCGATTGGGTAGCCAGTTAACAACCCAGTGGCTTTATATCCCGAGCCAGGTTGGCTCTGCCCCATGTGAGTGCAATTGTTTATGGATTTATAAGTGAATTTACACGATACATCATAGCTTGATCTATCGTGTAAATTCACTTAAGGTGAATAAAAGATTCCCTCAGTCACTCCATCAGGTAATGGACTCCCATGATTACCGGTAGTTCCCTGGAGAAGCAGACAGAGATGCTTTCAAGAAGTCTTTATGAGCAATCCAGACTCCTGAGTCGAGGCAAATTTACTGGAGTGACATCTTAAACAAAATAACGTTTTCCCTCTCCATGAGTCTCTATCAAAACTCGATAAAGACTCATCAAGAGTCTAAATGTTGTCCTGCTTTAAGATGTTACTCCAATAAATTTGCCTTGACTCGAGTCTGACGTGCCCGTACCGTCTTCTCCGTAGGGATGTGCGTCTCGGGTTTCGGAATTTTCACGAAATTTCCCGATTCGCGCATTCGGATTCGGCCGATTTTCCGAAAATTCTCAGATCCGAAAACGGTAGATCCGAACGACTTTTCGTGCCGAAACGAAAACTTTTCGGAATTTTCAAATGGACTAGAAATGTGTAAAATCGAAATTCATTTTCGTTCCATTCGTAATTTCGGCTCCATTCCTGATTTCGGTTCCATTTCAGTAATTTCGGACATCGTATTTATATCGCTGATTCTGTAATTAAATTTTGTATCATTCCCATCTCAATGTTTCCTTCCAGAGAAATCTCAATGTATCCTTCTTGTAAAACATGAGAAATCTCAATGTATCCTTCCTGGAAATCCAGAGAAATCTCAATGTATCCTTCTTGTAAAACATGAGAAATCTCAATGTATCCTTCCTGGAAATCCAGAGAAATCTCAATGTATCCTTCTTGTAAAACATGAGAAATCTCAATGTATCCTTCCTGGAAATCCAGAGAAATCTCAATGTATCCTTCTTGTAAAACATGAGAAATCTCAATGTATCCTTCCTGGAAATCCAGAGAAATCTCAATGGCAGAATTATCGTATCGTATAATTATCGTATCCGAAAAACCATTAGTTTACGTCAAAACGAATAGACACTTTGAAACGAGGAGAACAGATGTTCCGCAAAACACGAAAATTTCCGAAATCACAAAAAATAGTCGATACGAAAAACGAACCGAAACGAAAATCGGCCGAAACGAGTCGAAACGAAAATTTACAAAATCCGAACGAACCGAATCTAACCGAAAAAAAAATCGGTGCACAAGCCTACTTCTCCGTTACATACTGTGGGAGTTGACTGGTCCGGGTGTGGGTTTTGGCACCCTTTATGAAGCATTTTGGGATATGTTACCGCTTATAGCGTATTATATCTCAGACGGAGATGCTTCTCATTGGTCTTGTGTAAGTTCATTCGGTATTGACCTGCTGCTTGGGTTCCTTTCGTGCTCAAATACCTGTATTTAAAAAAAAATCAAAAAATTTGTTGGAGCTCCCACAGTTTCCTCTCGGAGTATTGTAATGCAGAACAATATTATTAGGAATTATTTCCAGGATGTGATGCTGCTGCTTTTTTATGTCTGTGTCGCAGTTATCGGGATGCTGATCATCATATAACAGTAAAAAAGCTGGTTATTTTCATAGCCGGCTGAACAATTTGAACAAATATATTTGGATGGAATGTAAAATTGCTGAGAAAGAGATTGGATAAGGACAGAAAATGATATAAAAGCTTCCGAAGCATTGTTAGAGGCAAGGTACTTGGCAAGAAATAAAGAACAAATGGCTAAATGATTTTGTAGATATATATATAGATAACTGGGTGGATGAATTCATGAATGGGTGGATAAATCTATTATATATATAGATGGATGCATGAATGGAATGAATGAAGAATCGATAGAGGTATATACAGATGAATCGAGGGATAGATCGATAGACTGAGGGATAGATCGAAGGATGGATAGAGGGAAGGATTGAGGGATAGACTGAAGGACTGAAGAATAGATTGATGGATAGACTGAAGGACTGAAGAATAGATTGATGGATAGACTGAAGGATTGAAGAATAGATTGATGGATAGACTGAAGGACTGAAGAATAGATTGATGGATAGACTGAAGGATTGAAGAATAGATTGATGGATAGACTGAAGGATTGAAGAATAGATTGATGGATAGACTGAAGGACTGAAGAATAGATTGATGGATAGACTGAAGGACTGAGGGATAGATTGTAGGATAGACTGAGGGATAGATTGATGCATAGACTGAAGGACTGAGGGATAGATTGTAGGATAGACTGAAGGACTGAGGGATAGATTGATGGATGGACCGAGGGATAGATTGATGGATGGACTGAGGGATAGATTGTAGGATAGACTGAGGGATAGATTGTAGGATAGACTGAAGGACTGAGGGATAGACTGAAGGACTGAGGGATAGATTGTAGGATAGACTGAAGGACTGATGGATAGACTGAAGGACTGAGGGGTAGATTGATGGATAGACTGAAGGACTGAGGGATAGATTGATGGATAGACTGAAGGACTGAGAGATAGATTGATGGATAGACTGAAGGACTGAGAGATAGATTGATGGATAGACTGAAGGACTGAGGGATAGATTGATAGATAGACTGAAGGACTGAGGGATAGATTGATGGATAGACAGAAGGACTGAGGGATAGATTGTAGGATGGACCGAAGGCTTGAGGGATAGACTGATGGATTGACTGAAGGAATGATTGATGGATAAACTGAAAGACTGAGTGAAAGATTGGATAGAATGAAGGACTGAGGAAGAGCTTGAAGGATAGATTGATGGATAGATTGAATGAGGGGTAGTTTGATGGATGGACTGTAGGATTGAGGGATAGATCGATGGATATACTGAATGGCTGAGGGATAGATCGTTGGATTGAAGGGCTGAGGGATAAATCAGTGGATAGACTGAAGGCCTGAGGGATAGATCGGTGGTTAGACTGAAGGGCTGAGGGATAGACCGGTGGATAGACTGATGTGCTGAGGGATAGATCAGTGGATAGACTGAAGGGCTAAGGGATAGACCGGTGGATAGGCTAAGGGATAGACCGGTGGAAAGACTGATGTGCTGAGAGATAGATCTGTGGATAGACTGAAGGGCTAAGGGATAGATCAGTGGATAGACTGAAGGGCTGAGGGATAGACCGGTGGAAAGACTGAAGGGCTGAGGGATAGATCGGTGGAGAATAGACTGAAGGACTGAGGAATAGATCGGTGAAGAATAGACTGAAGGACTGAGGGATAGATCGGTGTGCCACACTCCTCGGTCTACGCGGCAAATTTCTGGTTTCCTCTCTGTCGCTGACTGCTCTGAACAATATCCCATGTACCCGACCGAGCCCATTCATCAGAACCATTCATTTCGGTGATAGCGGAGTGTAATAAGCCCCCTGTCGTGTGATGACTTTAACCATAGAAAACAGATTGATCTGTCATTCTGCTGGAGCAGATGAACTCTTTCTCTCATCCCTTGAATTCCCGGCAATGAAACCAGGATGGAATTCTAAACTTTTCTCGTCTACCTGGAGAATGCACAGGTCAGGACAAAGAAAAGGTTTTCTCACTGACGAAGAACATCTGTGTCATAAACATAGATTTATTTTTACGTTACACATGCATAGAGCTAGAATTAATTGTATCAAGTGACAGGGCTGGTACCGCACCTTGGTTAAAGGCTTCCATATTGTAAGAGTAGGAATGACCAGTCATCCTTGGACGTCTGCGAAAACTACCGATAACCCCCAAATTGGTGAATTCCACCAAAAATAAAAGAAAGGAAGTCTCCAATTTTCCCAAAAGGAGGCTAAATCAAAAAATGTAGTATAAATTTGTCTAAATAATAAAAAGGTCCTTTATAAAATAATAAAAAAAAATCTTTTTTGGGGGCACATTACATATTTAGAAAGAATGAGAAGCAGGTTCTCCGTAAGTGAGGGCAGGATGCATGGAGGAGGGACGCGCAGTTGTTTCTTTTTTAGTTTTGTAGAGCAAGGCGGCACCTGTGGTGGGAGCCTGTAGGCACATGTCTAGTTTTCCTTATTGTAAATCCGGCCCTGAGCGTCCCTGTCCAAAACCATGTATATGATCTAATACGTAGAAGTGCTGGCCTTAAAAAAAAAAATAATAATAATGAAAAGGTCTGTTGCAAAATAAGAAAAGTATTTTTTTTTAAAAATAAACGAAATGTCTAAAAATTACAAAAAGGTCTTTTCAAAATTAAAAGGGGTTTTTGCAAAAAAGAAAACCAGACGTATGGGATTCGCCTGTGTGAACCTGATGAATAGACATGATAGTCTTCTATGGGACAATTTTGGTGCTGCCGAATTGTGTCGATTTCGCCTGTATTTGGCGAATTGACATCTATGTGAATAGACGTATTGTCCTGAAATTGCAGTAAAATTCACCGTTTGGTGCAATTCAGGGCCAATTCGGTGGTTAGTGAATAACCCCATATATAAAACGCAGCAGTAGGGATCAGCCTGAGCCCAAATGCTCCAGTTAAGTGACAGGTGCCCTTTAAGGTCTCCCGTGCCTCATACTTCAGATGTATGCACTCCCTTTGAAATATGACCTGTAATTACTGCCGTCTTAACTGTGTGTCTTCTTTCAGTTCAAGCAGAACAGGCTGATGAGAAAATATGCAATCAAATGTCTTGCTAGGTGAGCTCGTGATTAATAGTCCTCTCCTAAACATCTGTATGCAAAGGCATTCTCTGTATTCAGACCGCATCCAACGTCTTCTACACGATTCACGCAGCAGATTTTACAGCATCCTTCTTTCATACGTCAAATGCTTTCTCTGCTCTGATTGTGCTCGTAACCAAAAATAAAAAAGAGAGTTTAGCCCTTTGTTCTGCGAGAGTAATGCCTTCCCCCACCTGGATGCATTGGCAATCTCGCATGACACATCGTATCCACGAGTTACATGTTTACATTATAAGCTTATGGATATGGCTCACTCTTCACTTAAGCAGCATGTCTAAATATATATTGTGCGAGCAGTAACGCATTTATTATGCCCATCAAAATGATGAGGTTCTGGCGGTTTTATGGGAGACTGCATTCTCAAAAATAGCAATTTATGCCCTACAAATATAGAAGATACATCGTAATACATACTTACCAGACTGTATATTATATTACCAGACCATATACAATAGTGTCAATTCTGAAAAAATAAAATATAGTAACATTTCATGTTGTAGTAAATACTAATCGTAACATGGGTCAATACCTAGGGTTGGTATCCACGTACAGAAAGTCTCTCTCTCGCCATCAGTATCCCAAAGAAGTACTGATTCTGGCCCAATTCCACCCAGTAATTAGCAGGAGCTCCTTGTAGGGTGAACACAGAACGTAGACTGCTTTATTTTGAGTTTACAATGGGACAACACACACAGGGGATGGGCAAATCAACAAAGGTAAATCACACCTCGACGTTACCATACTGAATAGCCACCTTTCTTCCACAAAAGGATGGCACTCACCTCCCCAGCATCACAAAGTAGGAGAAAGCATGGTTACAGAATTAGCTTCCTGCAGTTCTTACGGCAGTTGGCAGAGATCTGGTTTGGCCCAGCTGTTGGGGACTAGACGGGAGCTCAGAGAAACATTCAGGATAACAAAGGAACCATTACGTACACATTACAAATAAGGGAAACAGTACAGCAAATACAACACATCACTCCATAACACCAGGGTAAAATATAACCCAAACATCACAGGCTAGGGCACAGAAAACACAAACACCCTGTATCTACAAATGTGGGTACCGGACGACCTTTAGAAGAGAAGACTCCTGGCTGTTGCAGCCGCTCTGGTGAGTACAGGCACGACACCATTTTTTCTATATGTATGTTAAGATAGAAGAGGACTGGGAACAATAGGAACAGTCAAACTCACCAAAACCCGCGGTCCCACACTTGCCAAAAGTGCTTTCCGGTCCAGGTCCTGTTATACAGAGTCCTCCTGAGTGACTACCTCAGTAATCACGCTAATTATAGTCCAAAAAGAAAATAAGGAGCCACTCGCAGAAAAAGGAGCCCAAAATCAGCTTGAGGGTACCCCTCCTCTAGAGGTGTGCACGGCTGAAAGTTTCGTTTTAAAATAATTTTGTTTTCAGAATTTAATTTCGTATTTCGTTTCATATTTCGTTTAGTTTTGGATCGATTCGAAATTTGATATTGATTCGAAATTTGATATATTAATTCGATAGTTGATAAATCAATTCAAATTTTCGATCACTAAATAAAACCCCATTTAATCAAATTTTGCTGTTAAAAGACAAGCTAGGGTTAAATATTGAGCTGTCTCACAGAGGCAAATTAACAGGGACAGGGTGCTTATTAAACAGTGAAATGAAATTAATTTGTTTCATAATGTCGTTTGCTGACTGTAGTGCTACTTGTATGTATTGTAAGTTAAGATCAATTCAATAGTTGATATATCGATTCGAATTTCGGATTACGAAATAAAAGCTCAAATTTTTATTTTATGATGAAACAGTATAGATACCATTTTGTTTTGTCGAATTCAAATCAAATCGATTTGTTATTTCGGAAGTACTTTCGAAATACAAATTAACGAAATTCATTACGAATTCCAATTCGTTACGAAACGAATGCACACCTCTACCCTCCACGGGAATCCGCAATGTAGAGGAGCTATACAGAGACCGATGCTGACACGTTCAGTGCAGTATCAAGAGACTTTAATAAAACCACAGTAACTTACATCTTAAATGCAGTACATCAATTTTGGGGTGGGTCACTGGAATAGTCTCAGCTCTGACTTAATGTGTTTTGACATGTTCAGCATCTTTTCCAAAGTACCTTACAAATACCCTACTCTACTCTAGTCCCATATTTCCTACCCTAAGAGGAATGTAGTTGAAGCTCTGCAGGTTTTGGGAAGTGCTTGATCAGGGATTGATATCCTTGGAGCCGCAGATGTATAAAACCTGTCTCCCCTGGTGCTCGGTCAGTCTTAAAGGTTGAGGCATAAGTAGATCGAAACCATCATCATCAAGACTTTCTTGGATTTCCAGTCCTGGCCACCCTATTTGGGTTATGGCAGTCTGCTTTTAGTATCATCTTCTCTCATAAAACTTTATGAGATCTGAGCAGAGACTCAGAGAAGGACAGGCCGCCTAGGCCACTGCCCAGTCTTGGTGCTCTCAAAAGCTTGTCTTTGGTTCTGAATGGAGACTCCTTTGGCGTTACAGTTCTGGCCACCCATTCTGAGTGATAGCAGTCTGATTTATGCATAGTATGGCCTCCATTGTAATGGTGCCATCGAGCTAAAACCTTATGAGATCTGAGCAGTGAAAAGGGACTCCCCAAAAAACAGGCCACTTATGCCAATGCCCATTCACAGTAACTTCTTTTTGTTCTTCATGTTTGGATCGGTTCTGAAATATCACGATGTGTGGAGGGTAAGAATCAGTGCCGTAGAAGATGCTATATATCTTTGGTTTTGTAATGGGGATGGCACAATATTGTAAACACTCTAGACGGAGTGTTACGGTCCAGAGGTTTGGTGACCTCATTGGCTTAGAAGTAGATGTATCTACAACCCACATCTCTTACCTGGTCTTGCTGGCAAACTCCATCCTTATACACTGTGGAGGAATCTGGATATGTTAAGGCACGATTGGCAAACTCTGGTCCTCCACATGTTGATGCCTACAATTCCCAGAATTCTTTCAATGCAATAGATGGCCAGTCAAGGGAGTTGTAGTTCAGAAATATCTGGGGTGCTGGAGTTTGACAGCCCTGTTCTAGGGAATATTTGGATTCAGCTGAGACAGAGACTTGTCGCTCGACTGTTAGACCTGGAACTCGTGGATCCAGGCTCGTCTCTGCCCCCTGCAACCATTGTGTCTGCTTCATGGCTGTAAAATAGCACCTCCATCCCAGGGCTTAATACATTCAAAATCCAATTCTTCTAGGACGTAGAAGGCTGTCACAATGTAATTGCTTCTCACACTGCAAAATAAAATGGAGACGGTAAACAAATCATGCAATATTGTGTTTGATTTTATCAGCACGTTCTGCCTCTACCTTAATCGTGTCTCTCCACAGATGTGTGAATGTGTGTAATTACAGTTAGGGAATGTAAACCTTACCAGATGTGCCCCCTGTGTGTGTAGCAATCGTGCTATGAGTGTTATTTATTTTCATTTACACTCTGATAATGACCCCTGTCCATGCCAACAGCTGTTCCGTAATTGTGAGAGGAGAGCGATAATTGGCCTTGGAAAAAAAGATGGAAATGATTCCAGCAAGGTGCGTTTGCTGTTTATAAGGTATGGCAAAACGGAAAATACATTCACAGGGGAAGCGCGACTGGAGAAGTTACCTTTTCTATTGGCTTGTGGTGTTCTTCGAGTCACTTCGATTATTTTCCTTTAAGATAGCCATGCCAAGGGTCGATTCAGCATCTCTGTGACTCGGTCAAGGTTAGGTCATAGTTATACTTTGGGTCGGAACGGCAGGGAGGTTTGGGGTAGGCATGGGTGTAGTTGTCAATGTGAGATGGATGGCCATGAGTGGATCATCAACTGGCGAAATCATGGCAGAAAACAAGAGCTGGTCCAGTCCAGTGGATTTCTTCTTCTTCACTGGCCTTTATAGCCCAAACGCAAAGCTTTCATGGACCAGCTGTCACAACCCTTGGCCATTGCAACCCTTCGTCAGTTCTCGGCCTAGTCACAGATGGTAACAAAGCCGAAGTTTGAAAGTATCCATAACTATTTGATATGTGACACAACCGAAGACTCTTCATTTTGGATTCACAGGGAAATCTTCCAGTGGTTGACCACCTTCACTTAAGTACTTTGGTTCAGGTCCTCAGGAAACGCTGAAAGCGTTAATGATTATCTGCATAGGTTAAGGTGAGCTGGAAATACTAATAATCCTGAGATCTTATGAAATTTGTGACTAGTTTTGGACAGAATACTGGAAAGCCAATGAAAGACCTGGGAATAAGATCGGAAATATGAGTAGCGTGATATCGCTGGCATACATCTACAAGTGTCTATCCTCCAGGTCAAGCTCAACCAGGAGAATTGCCCCAACCTTTCATTATATAATGTGAACGGAAACAAAGTCGGCCCTCCTGAGTGGGAGACCAGCATTCCCAGGCGCTCCCACTCAACTTGGCTATGATTTAATTGATAATTCATGAAAACCCGTTGAAAAACGCATCCAATACGATCCGAAGCATCGGATCACTCGAACTGCCGCAAAAAAACACGGCGGAAAAAGCCGACAAGCTGACGAAAGGGGTAAAAAAACCAACAACAAAACGATTGAAAGTATCAAAAGTGAAACACTGTTTGCAAAGAAGGGCTACTAAAATGGTGTACGGCATGAAGGAGAAAAGTTACCAGGAAAGGCTTAATGATCTTAACATGTACAGCTTGGAAAAAAGACGAGACAGAGGAGATATGATAGAAACATTTAAATACGTAAAGGGAATCCACAAGGTAGAGGAAGGGAGTATATTTAAACGGAAACAAAATAGCAAAACAAGGGGACATAGTCTTAGATTAGAGGGGCAAAGGTTTAAAAGTAACAGGAAGCATTATTTTACTGAGAGGGTGGTGGATACATGGAACAGTCTTCCAGTAGAAGTGGTAGAGGCCAAAACAGTAATTGAATTTAAGCAAGCATGGGATAGGCATAAGGCTATCCTAAACAAAAGATAAATCCAGGTAAAGTATCCATGTAATTGGGCAGACTAGATGGGTCGAAAGGTTCTTATCTGCCGACATTTTTCTATGTTTCTATGTTTCTAACTACTGAACGAGAATGTCTGGAATTTACATATAAAATCCAATGAATGATAATAAAAAGGGCTGTTACAGAAAAAAGAAAATCTGCTATAAAATGAACAGAAAAACATTTTGCCTAAAAAATCCCCAAAAATGTCTACAACATCCTAAAAAATCATAGAGACTTTTTGCTGCAGATTAAAATAATAAACGGTTTATTAGATATTGAATTAAAACGGGAATATTTTTAACATTGAAGCCTATGGGATTCACCTGAATAAATCTGTCGAAACCACCGAACAGCAGGGAAATTCGGCAACTTTTCATTGCTGTTCGGTGTCTCTCAGGGTTATTCAGAGAGCGGTGAAAAGCAGGAAAATGACTGGAGAATGGAAAATTCTAGGTCAGAAGAGCCGATTTGGAAAGTGAGATGAATTTGAGAATTTTTCTGGTTTGGATATTTTGACCTAGAATTTTCCATTCTCCGGTCATTCTCCTGCTTTTCACCTCTCTTTGAATATCCCTGTCTGATTAGATTACTTGCTGGCAGTTCACCAAAATTTGGCGAAATGCCTGCTCTCTGAATAGCCGAATGGCCCCATTTTTCGTTGCTAATCCAAACCCTGGGGGGGGGGGGTGACTGCAGAAGTTGTAAATCTTTGGAGTTTTCAGCAAAGAGAGGAATTTTGGATGGTGATTTTTTTTCTTCTTCCTTCATTTGGAAATGTCATCCTCCTCACCAGGATTATCTTTTTTGTTAAAAAGTTTCTTGTAACCTTTCTATTAATGCTAAAACTTTCTAGTTCCTCGATTTCTGCCTGAGGTTCGATAAATGACTTGTTTCCCGATTCCGCAGAAGAGCAAAATGCATTTTCAAACACTTTCAAGAGCAGCTCTTATTTGTTGAACCTGAGAAAAGGTCTGTTGGGGCACAAGGTGCCAGTAATTGCTGCCAACAAGCGAATATGGTGTCGTATATTGCTGAGATAATTGACAGACCAGATAGACGCTGGGGTCAGCAACCTTGGTTCTGCAGATGTTTTGGAACTACATCTCCCATGATGCTCAGCCACTCATCAGGTTGGATGAGCCTTATGGGAAATGTAATTCCAAAATATCTGGTGGGCCAAGTTTGCGGATTCCTGAGATAGGCAGCTATCTATGAATAGACAGATGGATGGAGGGATACACAGACACATATCTATGGATGAACAGATAGATAACTGGATAGATATGTGTCTGTCTATACCTCCAATCTATTTATCCATTTATCTGTCTGTTCCTAGATATAAGTCTGCCTATCCCTCCATCCATCTATGGACGGACCGATATACAAATGGATAGAAACAGTAGATAGATGGAGAGATTAACACATATCCATGGACGTACAGATAAATGGATGGAGGGTTAGACAGACACATATCCATGGAGGGACAGATAAATGGATAGATAGACACATATCCATGGAGGGACAGATAGATGGATGGAGGGATAGTCAGACTCATACCCATGGAGGGACAGATAGATGGATGGAGGGATAGACAGACTCATATCCATGGAGGGACAGATAGATAAATGGATGGAGGGTTAGACAGACACATATCCATGCAGGGACAGATAGATGGATGGAGGGTTAGACAGACTCATATCTATGGACAGACAGATAAATGAATAGATGGAAGGAGGGATAGACCGACAAATCAATGGATGGACAGATAAATGGATAGATGGAAGGAGGGATAGACAGACAAATCAATGGATGGACAGATAAATGGATAGATGGAAGGAGGGATAGACAGACAAATCAATGGATGGACAGATAAATGGATAGAAAGATGGATGGAGAGCGGGATAGATAAATGGATAGATGGAGGGATGGACAGACCGATAAGTGGATAGGTGGATGGCGGGATAGACAGACTCATATTTATGGATGGACAGAAAAATGGATAGATGGAGTGATAGACAGACATATCTATGGACGGACAAATAGATAAATGGATAGATATGTGTCCTTCTATACCTCCTTCAATGTATCTCAGGAATCTGCAAACTTGGCCCTCCTGATATTTTGGAATTACATTTCCCATAAGGCTCATCATTGATAAATGAATAGAAAGATGGATAGAGGGATAGACAGATGGATAGAGGGATAGACAGATGGATAGAGGGATAGACAGATGGAAGGAGAGAGATATAAAGAGGTAGGGAGAAAGAAGGACAGAATTCATAATATAAACCCCTTATACCACTGTGCTCCTCATCCATGTGCCGCTAGATGAAAAGCTTGAAAATCACTGTCTCGTACTGTACCGTTTTCCCTCATTCTGATGGAAACATCTCTTGGATCCATCTGGTTCTTCTAGTGATCGCTCGGACCCTCTACAACCAAAATCCATCTCTAGTGGAGGGGGGGGGGTACAGTAACCGAGGGATAATCTGGAGATTATTGGCAGACAAGATTCACCAAGAGAACAAATTCTGCCTTTTATTCAATGTGGAAACAGCCCGTTATTTAAATTTTAAAATGAAGAAATTCTCCTTCGTTAACGTCCTGTGCTGTTTAATGAGCGCGTTGGTGGTCCCGCGTACTCCTCGCGGTTACAGTTCAGCGGTTCTAACACGTGATAATCTTCACAGCGATGTATTCAGGAGAAACGTACACTTTGCAAAAAGCCAAATAAGGGAAAACGCCCGGAACAATTAGACAATCAGTTTCTCTATAATAGGGACAGCTGGGAGAAGGCGAACAACAAGTGAACGCGCTCAGCAAAATATTCTGCCGAGTCCACGAGGACCCTCGATGCTGGTGTGAGATTTGTAAACTTTTTTCCTTTTTTTATATATATAAATATTTGTTTTGTGTGTTCTATGTGAATAAGCATCTTTAAATGTATCAATGCAGGAAGATACATTTATAGTTCTCTCTTTAACCCCTTCACTACCGTGATCGTGTATGCAGGATCATCAGTAGCAGACACAGCAATCAGAGATCGTGTTAACATGATCCGGTGCTATGTCGTATCACTGCAAACAAAATTTTGTTTGTTGTCAATGTACTTTATTTGCAATTGGACCCCAGAAGGTGCCTTTAGGTTGTAGCAGCGTGGGCATGATGACCGAGGTGCTAACACTTTTTCAATTCAGCTGGGAATATGTCTGACTGACTGTCATGCCTTACCCCCACAGCGCGGCCGAGGTGTCACGACAGCCGTCGGCGTCTTCCATGCAGGGGGACGTCGGGCATTGGGAGCTCCCTTGCCACGGGTTGTGGTGACCTTTCGGTCCAGCGCTGGGGTCCCCCCGCTGCCTCCCTCTCCCTTCCATCGGCCCCTCGCGTGGCGGTCATCGCTCGCGGGTGTGGCGTGGGGCGCGGTCCTCCTTCCGGGTCCCGCAATGGACTCGCGGGTCTCGGCGGGGGGGCGGCATCTCCCGGCTCGCCTGCGGGGCGTGGCCCCTGCGAGTTCCGGATGGAGCCTGGGGTGACCCAGTGGGTAGGAGGGGCAGGGGAGGGGCCTCTTCCCACAAACGGGCGGAGCCCATTACCTGCGCACCATAAAGGTTCAGAACACCAAAGGAAAGATGCTCAGTCGTCAGCTCCCTAAGCTACCCAAGTTCCTTGTATTATTTATCACTGAAATCCTTGTTGAACGAACCCTTGCTTCCACCTGACCAAGTCTCCAGCCTAACCCCTTTTGTACCGCGCTCGATTCTGACTGACCTCCCGGCTACCGACTCCTGGCTTCCTCTCTCGTTAACGAATGAACTCCGCCTGAACCAACACAATTCTTCTCCAGGTTACGTCTCTTGCATCCTTCCTTATCGAACATATCTGCATACTGGACTCCAAACAAGCCTACGATACCATAGCATGACACTGACACCTCTCCTGCTGATCCTGCACAGAGCGCAGAAGTGTAGTAACTCTGTTTGCCCAGCAGATGGCAACATCTCCCTGCCAAGTAGGTTATTACAGTAAGGAAAACATTGGGAATATTGGCAAATATTTCTTACTGTATAATTAAAAAAAGGTTTTCAACAAAAACCTTGTTTCCTGACACTTTTTTGGGAGAATGATTGGTAGTGAAGGTATTAAACGATTGTCAGATATCTATCGATTGGGGGGGGTTGCTTCTCCTCGCTTTTCAGAGCTGAGGAGGAGGAGGAGGGGAGGATGATTAATATCATATTAAAACAAGGTGACAGGAAATCAGCATTTATACACTAAGGGCCCTATTACATTCTTCGCGCAAACGTTAACGCGTGCGCAAAAACGCATTAACGCGAGGGCCAAAACCCTTTGCGCAGAACGTCATATTACAATGTCCACGCAAAAAATGCACGTTAACATCTACCAACCGCGGGTGAACCTCCGCGAACCCTGCACGAGCGTAATGTACTGCGCGCGTCCTATACTTAACATTGTGAGCGGAAATGCGTTTGAGCGCTGGTGCGCGCATGATATTACAATCTTAGCGCAAAATTTAACAGACAGCGTTTGCGCGCATAATTTTAACGTCTTTGAAAAGCTGGTGGTAACGGCAAATTGTAACAACCTGACCGTACCAAACTGCGGATTCACAACGAAGAACGTCGATGCGCACGTTATTTTTTACTAGATCCGGCAAAAATGACTACCACTACCTTGTCTTCCGTCAAAACGTACGAATATTGTGCGCAGTCCGCACAAAAATGACAGACTTGCGTCAAAACGTACGAATGTTGTGCGCAGTCTGCACAAAAATGACGGACTCGCGTTAAAAATTACATTGCGCTCACTGATTTCTGCGCACAACGGTACTTTGCGCGCATTTTTACGTGTCGGTTTTATGAGAGCAATTTCCCGACGGATGTAAAAATGCGCGAGGGATGTAATTCCAGCGGTGATTTTCGTGCGTTAACGTTTAATACTTTGCGCAAAAAACACGCGTTTAGCGTGCGTTTTTGCATTAAGAATGTAATAGGGCCCTAAAAAGGCAATAAATGCAATTATTTCAAGGGATACTTTAAGGTTAAAACAGGAGAGTGGGGAACAGGTTAATCAATGACCCCTCCTGACTCTCCTTGCGCCCCCTTTCTATTTTCACCCTTGAGTTAATGCAGAAGACTCTCCTATATTCCAGCGCTGGGTTCCCTCGGCGCTTCTCTGGACGAAATATGCTGCTGGCTTCCTGAAAGCTGCAACAGTCATATGACCAGGGAGTAGCTGATTTCCAGCTTCATTGTGGCTGTGACACATGGGTTCATACAAGTCACTGATCCTATATGATCTCAGCTGGAATGCTTCTTCAGGAGTGAGGAAGGACGAGGTATTATTAGCCATTATGTATATAGCGCCACATATTCCGCAGCGCTTTACAAGATCAGTGTACAAGGGGTTGATACATTAGAATACCACACATGGATGATGACCGGATTCAGGGGGACCCTGTGTCCAAGAGAACTTACAATCTATGAGATGTACAAGTATTTTCTGAGTTGGGCACATCCATATCGTTAGGTGTCTTGCCCAAGGACACTCGCTGGTGGCGTCTTCTGAGTAGGATCGAGTCGGCTTACCATAATTGTAGATCAGTGACCTGGTGGTTAGGTTGAACCCGCTTCTCGTAAAGTCGAGACTTGCTTCTCCACAGTTGTATTGGAGGGACGTGCTGAACGGGATTTGACTTGCTTCTCCAAGGTCGAATTGTAGAGACGTTACCACTGGACTCCACAGCCGATATTGTGTGGTAGCAAGTATGTACCGTTAGGTGTCTCGCCCAAGGACACTTACTGGAGAGGTGCTCTGGCCGGGATTCGAACCTGTGTTTCCACGGTTATAAAGCAGGGATGTTGCCGCTACTCCACCCAGCCGGTAGAATGGAAGCCAAGGTGATGTCCATGCTTTCTTAGAACCTTTTTACAAGTCTACCTGGAAACGGATGCCAGGGAAGGGTTTGTAATATTCGAATGTTCTGTTATTTCCCACTGGGTGGAAATGGGGTAAATCGTAGAAGATATCTGCTGTCTGTCTATATGTTTGCACATTCTATATTTCTATTTACGTCGAGACCCATGATCTCATTCTCTAAGCAGATCCCGGGGGTATAGAACAGATGGGACGTATAGGAAGAAGTTATTTGTAAGAAGCACATTTCAGTTCAAGCCAGACAATGAGATGCAGAGAGGAATTCATACAGCAGATGTGCAGCTTCGTCGTTGGCTCCAAGTTCTTTCCCTCCTGATGCCCATGACAAGCTACGGTATATTAATTAAAATGTCTTAAGTACTTCTAGTTAAAGGTTCTGCTCTGTTTGCTGAGATACGTAAACAATGTTTGGAGTCTTAATCCTGGATCTGATGCATAGGATATAGATTTGCAGCTTACTTTAACCCCCTTCGATACCGGGATTGACTATACTCGATCTGCAAGGCACCTCCTGGTGTCCTGATATTGACAGGACGCGAGCTCACTCGAATGAGAGTGATACGTGGAGTTACATTGGGAACTGTTTGTTCCCAGTGTACTTCTGCCATGGGGCGAGGAAGCAGTGGATCGCTCCGCCCTCGCCACCAATGATCTAAGGTGAGTAGGGGATTTAATGGTGGGGCTAAATCATTGAATTTTGTGATAATGTGAAATCTCATAACACCTGGGTCTGACAGACATTATTCTTTTTCAGAATAACATCAGACACAGATGGAGAATGGGCTCGTTGGAATAGCTCTTCTCCATCTGTTGGAGCCACATTAGTGTCTCCCTTACAAAGTATAGGAGGTGTTAATGTACAGTCACCTGACGCTACATCAGAGAACAAGCTGAGCTTGCATCTCGGATGCAACATGCCATTAAAAGAAGTGCACAGCGCTCGAGCCATTCGGCAGAACGTCTTGAAAGCTGTGCTTTGTGGCAACATTGGAATAGGGCCCAGGGTGTTTGGTTTAACCCAACAATTTTTTTAATATGGTGACGCAAGAGAGGACCTGGAGCTAGTTGTTGCCACTCATACCCAACTAGACTCCTCTTCCTCTCGATCTGTGGTGTTCCTCAACTGCGTTCCATGTATCCACCACCCTCTCAGTAAAATAATGCTTTCTGATGTTACTTTTAAACCTTTGCCCCTCTAATCTAAGACTATGTCCTCTTGTTTTGCTACTTTGTTTCCTTTTAAATATACTCCCTTCCTCTACCTTGTGGATACCCTTTACGTATTTAAATGTTTCTATCATATCTCCTCTGTCTCGTCTTTTTTCCAAGCTGTACATGTTAAGATCATTAAGCCTTTCCTGGTAATTTTTCTCCTTCATGTTCTATGGCATCAGAGACGAAGCTCATCTTGCGTCTCGGATGTAGCACCTGGTTACTGTACATTAGCGTCTCCTATACGTTATATGGGAGATATTAATGTGCCTCAAGCAGATGGAGAACAAGCTATTCCAACCAGCTCCATCTGCGCCTGACGTTATTCAGAAATGAATAACGTTTTTCACTGGCTACTGTTGGGTGATTTCGCTTAACACATACATCTAACTCCATCAAAAGATCCCATACTTACCTCAGATCCCTCAGTAGAGCGAGTGGCGTGATCCACCGCTTTATCACTCCCAGGGCAGGTGAACACTGGAAACAAATAGTTTCCAGTGTTCCTCAAACATATTTTCCAGTGTTCCTCCACAAATAGTTTCCAATGTTCCTCAAAGTGTTCCTGACACAAATAGTTTCCAGTGTTCCTCCACCTATCCCTCCACCATCCCAGCTTGCACCCATCTCTGTGAAGTTCATTGGACTCCTTGAGCTGACAACGCCGTGGTGCTTAGTGCTGCTGGTGTTATCACCCTGCGGCTCGAGACTTGAGATGCTGGCAATGCGGCTTGGTCTTACTACAGACGTTAAAGGCGAGCCGTAAATGGAAAACGGCTGATACAAATGTTTTCCATTTGCGGCTCACCTTTAACCTCTAATTCAGGGCTGTCAAACTCACTGCCGTCAGATCTCGATGTCTACAATTCCCAGAATTCCTTCAGTGCAATAGATGGCCAAGGAATCATGGGATGTGTATTTCAGAAACATCTGGGGGCGGGCCGGAGTTTGACAGCCCTGGTGTAAGTTGTGCTCTGGCCCTGGGTGTTTGTGTCTAACATCTTCCAGACGATAAAAGACGTGCTCATTCTGAACGAATAAGAGGAATGGAGAGTAATGAGACGCAAGAGCACGTCCAGACTTTTTTTTGTTCTGCTGAAATGAAACAAATGCGAGTGCCCTCTGAACCCCACTCTGCTGGGTGAATAATCTCCTTTTAATTCAAAGCAATATTATGACTTGATTGAGCTCATACATTCTATTAGTCGGCTGGAAAAATGGGACCGCAGGGAAATTGGACGATCAGCTGCTACATATGGACTATTAATGTATATTTTGAAATTTATCCCTTTTTTTTTTTTAAGCTCCTTTTTTTGTTTTGTTTTTCGTTTCGAAACCTGACGCTGTTGATTTGAAATAATTTTTTATCTGCAAATTTACTGTGGGGGCTTGAATTTAGTTTCGGATAACATTCAGCATCATCATCCATTTCCTGTCCTGTGTTTTAGGTTTCCTCAAGTGAGAAACCATGAGTTGGTGACCCTGTTGTAGTAACCAAAGAACCAACATTTACCAAATATGTAATATTATTTCATTTAAATTACAGATTTGTTTTTCTATTTATGCTCCTGTGACCATCTTTGCTTTACCACAGACCTTTGAGAGAAGGTTAAAAATTGGCACCACAGATGTTTTTTTACCTACATGTCCCATGAAGTTTAGTCACACGTTTAGGCTGGCTGAGCATCGTTGGACATGTAGTTTAGAAACGTTTGGAGTGCCAAGGTTCACCATCACTGCCCTGGGTAACTAAAATATTGCACAGTGTTTACTATATTCTTCCATTGGGTTGCACCAGTCAGACACCAGTAAGGGCATCCTATTGTAGTCACCACCTTGTGAACGCTGCAGGAAATGGCATGACAAAAAAGGTTGTGGGTTAAAAATGTTCCTTGCATTTATGCACTAGGTAACTAAAGTCACATTTCAAGTAAAGAAAAATGCAGCACGTGTTTATCAGTGCAACGTGGCAGCCTGATTGCGCCATTTTACTTATGCGAGTATGGTACACAATTAATGCTAGAGTTACGTTTAGGGTTGCTTTTAGGGTTAACCCTAAAACTAACCCCTAGCCAACAGATTCTGTTCTGCTTTCACTTCATTTTTTGGCAACAGATTCTGCTCCTTTTTCAAGGAAGCATCAGAATCTGTTGCTTAAAAATGAAGTGAAAATGGAACAGAATCCGTTGCTTAGAAATTGTCACGGTCCACCCCGTGTACCTGTCTAGCAAACCTGGATCTAAGAACTTTGCCCTGGATTTCTTTATTCTTGGATTCCAGTCCAGGTTTTGCCCAGGCTAAGCCCCATGTCCAGGCTCCTGGAGATACAGCCTGGGTTTTCCTGTCTAGCCCTGGACTTCCAGCTGAGGCCTATCCATGTTTAAGCCTCCTTAAAAGGCAGAGAGACCCAGCCAACAGTGGGTCTGCATTATTGTTATCCTTGACTGAGGTCCCTTGGTGGTGTGCTAACCTGCTCTTCCAGAACCAGCTTATCCTACGTATCCAGGACCCATCTGTCTACCCGTGGATTACAGTTGTTGATCACCCTCTGACCTCTTTGATCCAGTTAAGGACCATTTATGTTTTATTAAAGAATCTGCATTGCGTGACTCCTGTCTGGCCTCATACCAGAACCGCACATGCCTCGTGACAGAAATGAAGTGAAAATGGAGCAGAATCTGTTGCTTAGAAAGGAAGTGAAAATGGAGCATAATCTGTTGCTTAGAAAGGAAGTGAAAATGGAACAGAATCCTTTGGTTAGAAATGAAGTGAAAATGGAGCAGAATCTGTTGCTTAGAAATAAAATGAAGTGAAAATGGAGCAGAATCTGTTGCTTAGAAAGGAAGTGAAAATGGAGCAGAATCTGTTGCTTAGAAAGGAAGTGAAAATGGAGCAGAATCTGTTGCTTAGAAAGGAAGTGAAAATGAACAGAATCCTTTGGTTAGAAATGAAGTGAAAATGGAGCAGAATCTCTTGGTTAGAAAGGAAGTGAAAATGAAGCAGAATCCTTTGGTTAGAAATGAAGTGAAAATGGAGCAGAATCTCTTGGTTAGAAAGGAAGTGAAAATGGAGCTGAATCCGTTGCATAGAAATTAAGTAAAAATGGATCTCAATCTGTTTAGGGGTTATTGCTAGAGGTAATCCTAACCCTAAAATGAGCACTAATACTAAACCTAACCCTAAAAGAAACATTAGCATAGATTTTGCACCATCCTCCTCTGCTATCAGAATGTCAACGCGTTTCATTATTTTCTGGCTCCATAAACCTTTATCTTCATAATATACTTTCATTTAACCTCTACAAGGTTGGCGCCCTAAACAGCCAACTCACTTCATATGTCACTTCTGCCACAACGACACGACTATTTATCGTATGTCTCTATTATGTTGCACTTTCAATTTTCAAGCAGAAGCAATCTATTACTTTTACCCGGCGCATTCCAACGTGTCATCAGGGAGGCGCGTGTGAATTTGCAAATTAATAAAGAAAATGTTTATTTCAATCAAACAAGGTTTACAGTGGATAGAAGATTGATCGTTGGTTTTGTATTCTGCGCTTTTTTTCTCTTTTTCTTTTCCTCCTCTTCTTCCTTCCACAGAAGTTGCCTCCAGCGCTATAATCTGTATACCAAAGGACAAACAACAAATTACCGCAGCAGGGAGGCTGCCGTGACCCGCAGCATATTGTATAGAGGAAGACGCCTGGAACCTGTTTGGCTTCATTAATTTAATGTGAACTGGCAGATTTGTTCCCTCCATCGCAAAGAAAAGAATAGAAAAAATGTAAAAAAGCAACGCTGAAAAAAGGAAGTTTATATTCCTTACAGGAAACAGTTTTCTACTTCGGTCCTTGGCGCATCATACCCGTTTTTGTTTTTTTTAGTCTTGGGGGAATAATACCATCATTTATTGATGAATCTTTTGCATTAATGAGCAGCAGAAGAGCATCGCCAGCTGACGGAGCCGAAAAAGGGGAATTAGAGAACGAAAAATAAATAAGTAAAAGATTGTAGAATGAATACATTCCCAGAAAAGCTTTGAGTCTTTTTATAGTTGCCGGGCCGTGGTTGCAGGACGCGGTGTGTGCATCACGCGCTTCCTGAGCTGATAAAGTAATTGCCATGTGATATTACCACACTTGATCTTTGGAATGTCCCCTGATTATGGTCCCTTGGATATTTATTGCGTGCATTGACGTTTACGCTCCGCCATAAGGACGGTAGGGGGTATAATAGCCATTTTGCTAAACCATCCTATGCTTTATAGTCATGCGAGGGTAATTTGTTTTCCACGTGCTTCTGTTAATGGTCTGAATGTCTGTGTCGTTAATGCCTTGACGATATACATCGATGCTCCCGATACAGATATGGCCACGGACAAATAATTATTCGTAATGTACAGTATAACAGTGTGGGTTTTTTCATGAAGACATTTTTTGAGAATTTTTTTATTACTAATGCACAATTTTTATATATATATATATATATTTATAAATGTGTGTGTATATAAATATATTGTTATGCTGGTGTAGTTGATATTGAGTGGAATGAATGGATGACAAGAGTAGGCGAGTTAAGGCATATCCGGCCAACCATTTCCCAGGAGATAGAAGTTGAAATATAAAATAATTATATTAATAATAATAAAAATATAAAATAATTATATTAATTGTAGCGCTGTATTAGTTTGGCTGTGTGTATTGAACTGTTGCTACCACTAGAGGGAGACAGAGCCTAGAGACGTTATGGACTATGCTGGACTGAAAGACTCCATCTCCCAGAGACCTTTTGCGAAGAGGACAGGAAGTGGGCGTGTTGGCACAAGGAAAGACATCAGGAGCCTCGTGCAGGGTATGGGCAGAGCGAGCAGAGCAGCGAGACGAGTAAGATGCATGAAGAACACTGTCCGGGATCACAACCAGGCCGGAGCACGGACCAAGGCGTATCCAGTGCTGGAGATCAGAGACGGAGTGTGCATCATCGCGTACCACATTCCGCTGAGCAGCTCGGAGGACAACCAAGTTCCAGAAGGACCTCGTGTAAGGAGGCCACGGGAGTGCAGGCGGCGGATCGGTTTCTGTTGCGGAGATTCGGCATCGGGACAGTGGATTCTTTGGCACTGGGTTCCAGTTGCAGAGAGAGATCCTTTGGTCGAGTCATCGGTTCTGGACACTTCGTTCGCTGGATGGGTGAGAGGCCTCAAGGCCTACGTTCCGAAAACGAAAGTGCGCACCTGGTTAATTGCTTCAATTCACAGGGCCCCAACGTTGACTAGTCGAAGATAAGTTTGTTCATTCACTGGCCAGTTGAATCTAGTACCTGGGTACCCTAGGACACCGATTTAGGAGCCTTTTTAGCGGGACTTAAACTCACGAACTGTGGGGGGCATTAACTGTTTCTTTTCCGCCACGTGTTTTTTCCGCGTTGCGCATTACGTCATTGATTCCCGCTTAATCGATTTACGCTTAAAAGTATATGTGTATTCAATGCCACGTTATTGCTTCAGTAAAGTACAAAATCTAAAAAATCCACAACAGTGTGCTGGTGTAAGTAATTCTTAGTGCGGTGAGACTATCCTGGGTTTATTCAACGGCTCCTCCAGGGGTGAGCGCTACATAATATATATATATAATCCAGATCTCCGCACTCCGTCTCTGCTAAATTACTTGCTCCGGTGCTGGGAAGTGGCTGCCAACACAGATCTCTTCCCGATATCCCGCCACACGGAGACTGATGTAGGTAGAAAAATCTTCTTTATTAAGTCAACGTTTCAGTCCTCACAGGGACTTTTTTTTATCAAGATGAGAGTGCTCCATGACAAAAACTACACCATCAAAGCTTCACGAGATTTAGGCTAGGGTCAGACGAAAGCATTTTTCCCCGCGAACGTGAAAAAGTGCGTCCGAACGCATTGACGTATTTTTTCACGAAATGCGCAAAAACGGTCAGACGACGCGCATTTTCGGACGTGATTTTGTACGGATCGTCAATAAAACTCTTTGTGCGTCTGGACGTTATGTAGGCCGGACATTAGCAGCGTCTGACATCTCCTAATCACGCAAACACGCCGCTATGCCGCAGCAGCGCACTCAGTGCGTCAGTACTAGCGGTTCAGCGTTCTCAAAAAAATGCGTTCAAATTCCACTTGCGTTGCACGGCCGGACTTTTGTGCGGCCGTACATCGTATATTGGCCGTCATTGCCCGTCATCTGCTGCTAGTGCGGCCGTAATTATGTGCGCCAGAACGCACGTTAAAAGTGCGCTGGTCTGACCCCAGCCTTAAGGTCATTCACGGTTTTCACCGGATTTTACATTTTTGCACAAATTTGTCCACAATTTTAATTATGTATATATATACACACACACACCTACATGAGCAGAGCCAGCACTCTAATGTCTTTAAATTAAAAATAAGCATTTTTATTAAATGGTGTTAAAAAAGCTAATGTTTTCACCAGGACAATGAGCTGGAACGTTGACCTTTTTTAACATGATTTGAATAAAATGCTGCTTTTTACTCTTCTGACCTTAAAGTGCTAGCTCTGCTTCCTTTTCTATAGTTTTGTCGAGCTGAGCAGCGGGCTGATATTTTTACTTTCCCTAGTTTCTCTTACTTCAAACGCTCCCTTAAGACATTCCTATTCAGGAAAAGCCTACCACCCGACTCACTAATACACCCCACTGCCCCATGCAGTCCTTCACTCTCACCTTGCAGTCCTCTTCTCCTGTTTCCACTAGAGATGTGCATTCGTGTCTGAAAAATTTGAACTTTCTAACGAAATTTGATAATTCGTAGTTCGGAAGTACTTCCGAATAACGAATTGATACGATACGAATTCGAAACTAAACAAAAAGGTATATAACTAATTTATTTCGTTTTACACTGTGTCATCATCATAAAAGAAAAATTTGAATAATTTGATATCAACTATCGAATTGATCTTAACTTAGAATACAAGTAATAGTCAGCAAAGAACTTTATGAAACAAATTAATTTTGTTTCACTGTTTAATTTGACTCAAATACTAAATCTGTGACACAGCTTAAAATTTAACCCTAGCTTTTCTTTTAACAGCAAAAATAGATTAATTGGGGTTTTATTTAGTGATCCAAAATTCGAATTGATATCAACTATCGAATTGATATTTGTAATTCGAATCAATACGAAATACAAAACAAAACGAAATACGAAACGAAATTAGTTACGAAAATTCCTAAAACAAAATTATTTAAAAACGTAACGTAACGAAACAAAACAAATTTTTCAGCCATACACATCCCTAGTTTCCACCCCCAAACCTTCTAGATTGTAAATTCCCACTAGGCTTGTGCACCAATTTTTTTTTCGGTTCGATTCGGTTCGATTTTTCGGATTTTTAAACTTTTCGATTCGGCTCGTTTCGACCGATTTCTGTTTCGATTCGGTTCGGCTCGATTAGTTTTTCGTGTACTTTTTTTTCAGAATATCGACCATTTTTTGGATTTTCGTGTCACTTAGCTCGTTCTTTGTATCGACTTTTCGTGATTTCGGAAATTTTCGTTTTTCGGAATTGTACATGTTTTCGGAATTTCGACCATTTTTCGTATTTTCGTGTCACTTTGCTCGTTTTTTGTATCGACTTTTCGTAAGTTCGGAAATTTTCGTTTTTTCGGAAAGTCTGTTCTCCTCGTTTCAAAGCAATAAATTTCAATTTGACACATTTCAAGTCCATTCGAAAAATCCGAAAATATTTCGTTTCGGCTCGGAAAACTTTTTGGATTTGACATTTTCGGATCTAAAAATTTTCGGAAATTCGGCCGCATCCGAAAACACGAATCGGGAAATTTCGTGAAAATTCCGAAATTCCGAAACCCGAAACGCACATCCCTAGTTCCCACGGGAATAGGGCCCACGTTTCTCAATGTATTGTAATACTGTCTATGTTGTGCCCATTGTTCGGCGTTGCGGAATATGCTGGCGCTTTATAAATAAAGAAGAAAAATAATAATAAATGTAAGGATGGACCAGCGCTTCAGGCTTTTCTTTATTGGGCGGCCACGGTACATGCAGAGTAGTCCATAAACAAGAAAATAAAACAAATATAAATCAAAAGCCTCCTCCTTATGTGGAGTCAAACTAAACCTCATTCTGCACTCACTACACCATTGGGCAGCTAAGTCGCTTACCAATAAGCAAAACAAAATAAAATGTACTTCCTTTGGCTTCAGGGTTTTGTTTCCGTCCCTGCTGCTCCCAGCACAAAGCCTGCCCTCTCAAAGGGAACCACTGTAGCTATAAAGGCAGGGCAGTCTTAATCAGGCGACAGCTGATAATTAACCCTATAGGGTGAAAAAGGACTTTCTCCATCCGCCTGCTAATAAAACTGTGGTCTATTACCCTGCCCCTAATCACAGTGTGACAATAAATATATGCTACGAATGTGTTATTATTATTATCATCATCATCCTCTATAGCGCCAACAGTTTCTACAGCGCTTCTTTACAATAACCAAAGGGAACAAGACACAAATAAATAAACATAGGAATGGTGACAAGAGGTGTAGAGGGCCCTGCTCATAGGAGCTTACAATCTGTTGGCGTAATACAAGTAAAAAATAATAAACAGGTGCTGATTTTAGCAGTGAATGCAAATTTATTTGGTGTAAAGACATGGGGCTAAATTACACAAATCGCACTAAAACGGGGGCGCAAAGGAGAAAAACCTGCACCTGTGGGTTTCTCTTTTTCATCCCCGTTTTAGCGTGATATTACAATGCAGGTGCTTAAAAAGTTGCCTGCATTATCGGGCGCTAAGCCCCAGGATGCACGCGGCAGCGCTAAGCGCTGTCGTGAGCATCCACTCGATGGAGTCCATTGAAGCAGTCAACGCCAGTCACATGTCCTGCTGGATCTTGCCTTGCGAGATCCGGCAGGTTGGTGTAGTGATCCGCAAGGGGAGACTGGGAGACTTTTTCCCCCAGTCTCTCCCTGCTCCTGCCGGACGGAGCCGCGGTCCTCGCTGCGGGATAGGAGGTGAGTATCTGGATTTTTTTTGGGGGGGGGTTACTGCTGGTGCTGATGGATTCTGCAGAAGCGGAATCCGTTAGCACCAAGTCCAGGCTGTGGTTAACTTTTTACTAACCGCAGCCGGACGTTAATCAGCATTAGGACTTTGAAATCCTAACGCTGATTAACACTTTGCGCTCCCCATGTTAACCCCTTAAGGGCCGCTGACGTACCCTGTACGTCCTGTCCTCGGGTCTCCCTTAGACCCGCGGACGTACAGGGTACGTCAGCGGCGCCTAATCCCCCTCCCACCCGATACTCCCCTCCCTCTCTGGATCCCTCGGCGATCTGGCAGGGAGGAAGCCTGCCCATGTGATTTACATGGGCAGGCGAGGCTGATGACGTCGCCACGCTGCGTGGTGACGTCATCAGCAGGCGTCCCCATGCAAAGCAATGGAGGGGAGGGGGGGCTCCTTCGGAGCCCTCTATCTCCCCAACCATTGCAGCTAGGGAAATGCTTTTACACCGCTGAAAAGGGGAGAGTCTCCCCTTTTCAGCGGTGTATAGCATTAACTGTTTCGCCGCCGGATCACGTTTCGGCGCCAAAATGCGATTCGAACCTGGAGGGGGCTGACATCTTGGATGTCAGCCAAGCCTCCAGGTCCCCCCCCACCCACTGACAACCTCACCGTATGTGTGAGGATGTCAGTGGGTCAGTTAACCATCTAGCTGCCATGTAGAGATAAGGGGATCCTAAGGATCCCCATATCTCCCGATCCATGGAAGCTAGATGGTCATATTTGACATCATTTGAAAGGCCTGATTATGGCCTTTCCAATGATACCAAACATGACCAGGTTTGGTTTAAAAAAAATAGAAATTAAAAAAAATAATAAAAAATTAAATAAAATAAAAAAATGTTTTTTTGTCTGGGGGGGGGTTTAATTAAATAGGACCTAGGCTGTCATCTAAAAATAATTAGCACAAAATGGTCAGAATGAGCGCAGCACACATAGGTGAACTGTCTCAGCAGTGAAGGGGTTAAAAGGCAAAAAACATGTAAAAATTGGGTATTTCTAGTCTCGGGACAAAATTTTGAACCTATTTAGCCGGGGTCTTTTTGGGTGGTTGTAGATTTTGGGGATTAAATTACGAAAAAGTGTGTTTTTACCATTTTTTTCCTCATATTTCATATTTTTTTATAGTAAAATATTCGATATGATGGAAATAATGGTATTTCTAGAAAGTCCATTTAATGGCGGGAAAACGGTGTATAATATGTGTGGGTTGAATAAATGAGTAAGAGGAAAATTTGACCTAAACACTAACAGCGCAGAAACGTAAAAACAGCAGCGGGCACTAAAAGACGGATTTGTGTAAAGTCACTAAGGGGTTAAGTATAGGGAGCGCGAAGTACAGTAACCTCGCACTGAAAAGCGCAAGGTACCAAACGCTAACGGGTTTCTTAACCCGTTAGCGTTTGGATTGTGATATGCGGTGGCTACCTGGGATAACGTTAACGCTCACTCAGGTGAGCGCTAGTGTTAGCACCAACAATGTAATGTAGCCCAAGGTGTTTATTTCAGTGCACACTGTATGTTACAGGGGTTAACCTGTTTCCGGCAGAATTCAATCACTCAGCAGTGCTTTACTGCCAGCGCTCCCTTTAGTTGTCATATGACCGATACGCGTTTCGCCTGCGGAATGATCTCTCGAGCAGATCATCCGTGCCCCCCGGTGCCATTAATTTAATTTTCTTATTGACATCCGCTTTCTGTATTGACCTTTTCTACCCGTTCCACTAATATGCACTGTAGCGTTTTAACGTTTAAATACTATGCATAATCGGAGAGAATAAAATTGATCGAACGGTGATTTTTTTTCTTCATTTTTTGCTAAAAAAATTTTTTAAAGCCAGTTTCCACTTATCGACATTTGCCTCCCTTTCAGTGTCGCCCAAGCAGCTTGCATTTACATGCAGCCTGAATAGACGAGTTTGTCAAGGCCACCGTAATGTTAGAAGGGTGACTTTCGCACAAGAACAAGGTCACGTCAGCGCTGGAACATTAGCATTCACAGTGCGCTCCGTTTTCCTCCTGACAATGGGAGCGAAAGAATGCATTTCTCCTGAGCATAGGTCAGTGTGTAAATGTCTGATTATTCCAAATACAAAAGAAACATGTTTATCGGCTCCTGGGATAAATCCACACACACGTACACACTTTTTAAAGGTTCCCCATTCAGATTATATCATATCATATATTGGAAAATGCACAAAAGGCTTTGATTCTGCAAGAACAAGTGGTCTCTCCATCCTGTCCTCAGACGCTCTATACTAGCATTCATTTTCCAGTTTCTAAGCCAGTTACTGACCATTTAACTCCTTACCTGCTATGAACAAGTCAGTTTGACCTTAAAAACCCCGTAAGGTGCTCGAGATCCTTCTGGACTTGTTCTGGAGAATTGCAAACAAATTTCATTTGCAGATTGGCTCCAGAATATGTCCTTTAAAGTTACTGTACATCGGACGTAGCAGCCGATGTGCTGTAGGTCACGAAGACTGTGGATGAAAAGTCTCTAAGGCCCGGGACCTCAAATCTGCGATTGCCTAGAATTCCCAGAAATCCTTCAATGGACAGGGAATTATAGGAGATGTATTTCATAAACATTTGGGGGCGCTGGAGTTTGAGAGTCCTGCTCTATGGAGACTTTCCACCACAATTTTATATGCGATTCCAGGAATGTCCTGTGAAATCCAGTGCATATAGTCTCTAAATCGGTGTTTCCCAAACCTGTCCTCGGGACCCTCAACCAGGCCAGATTTCGCAGATCACCTTGGGGAAATACAGACTGAATCCTGCAATCACTGAGAAGTAGGCTTGTGCATCGATTTTTTTTTCGGTTCGATTCGGTTCGATTTGTTCGGATGTTTAAAATTTTCGATTCGGCTCGTTTCGACCGATTTCTGTTTCGATTCGGTTCGGTTCGGCTCGTTTTTCGTGTACATATTTTTTCAGAATATCGACCATTTTTCGTGTTTTCGGGTCACTTTGCTCGTTTTTTTGTATCGACTTTTCGGAAATTTCGGAAATTTTCGTTTTTTCGGAACGTCTGTTCTCCTCGTTTCAAAGTGTCTACGATAATTCTGGCGATTCTATCGTGTTTTTTTTTATTAAATAAAGATCCTTTTTTTCTTATGAATAATTGAATATACATTTCACAACTTTATTTAATCATATTAAAATGGTATGAAAGCCAAGGAACAAAAAAAATGAACAAAACGTTTTAAAAAAACGCTAAACTGACCCGAATGCCACAAGAAACAAGTGATACGCATTTACAGATACAAAATTTACAGAATCAGCGATATAACCGATAATAGTTAAATATACGATTTCCAGAATTACCGAAATGGAACCGAAATCACGAATGGAACCGAAATCATGAATAGAGCAAAAATACATTTCGATTTGACACATTTCAAGTCCATTCGAAAAATCCGAAATTTTTTAGTTTCGGCTCGGAAAACTTTTCGGATCTATCGGTTTTCGGGTCCGACCCGATTCGGAAATTTGGCCGAATCTGAAGACACGAATCGGGAAATTTCGTGAAAATTCCGAAACCCGAAACGCACATCCCTACTGAGAAGCAAATTATGACACCTGTGCTGTGCTTCAGATATCCGGCAAACCTGGCCTGTCAGTGGGTCCTGAGGACAGGTTTGAGGAACACTGTAATTATTATTCCCGTTTGTGTAGGTGTATCTGTATGTTGGTTAATTTAAAGTGGCTTTCCATAAAACCATTGGTTCCTGTCAGTGGTGTTATGGAAAAACCACTTGGTAGTAAAGGAATTGACAGCTGGGGAGAGGCTATTGGCTGAATGCCAATCCACACTGGTGTGAAAAAATGCAGCTATAGTATGTTAAAAAGCTAATTTCCCTGATTTCCTAACAATGTAACCAAAGGTGCTTCACATTGATGGACTTGCTGAGCGAATAAAGGAAAAAACCCTGTTAGAACCAGAGCTTAATGTCCTTGGATGATCATCCTTACATTCCCCTTTCCATCGCTCCTCTTTTCCTGTTTCTTGCACACCCCCTATGCACTTGCCCCACCCCTGAGGAGCAGTACCAGAATTCCTAGAGTAATCTAGGATGCCGCTGAGTAGCTCATGGCAGTGCGGATGTGCTGTCATGTATGTCTGCATTGTGGTAAGGTTTACAGTGACGCCTCGTGGGTAAGTATAAGTTATGGGCCGTATTCCAAATCGAGCGGCAATGATTGCGTGATCCCTACTCCAAGTTGATTAATATTCCTCGGCTTTTCAAACTGCAAGTGGCTTGTTTGCTTGTTTTTTTTTATACTTTGTATAGGATGAGCAAAAGTAACACTAGCACGTCAATAATGAGCAATGTCAAGTCGCTCGTTATTTTTGGCACTGGTGCATAATAGCGTAAAATCGGTGTATTACACCATAAACCTGGTGTAAAGAGATGTTTTTTGAGACCTTGCTACCGGTTTGTAAAATAGACCGGCTTCCCACACTCTATACCAGGGCTGTCAAACTCCGGCCCCCCAGATCTTTCTGAACTTCAACTCCCATGATTCCCTGGACATCTATTGCATTCAAAGAATTCTGTGAATTGTAGGCATCAACATGTGAGGGGGGGGCAGGGAATTTGACAGCCCTCTTCTACACCGATCCACCAGGCTCCTCCTAGATCCTTCCACCGATTCGATCTTCACTTTAATGTTTTCGATTCCAGATTTATTTATTTGTCTTTTCCACCAGTGAGCAAGCAATTTGCTCTTTCTCTGCAACATAAAGGCGACGCTATCGCGGGGTCTCTCGATCGCCCTCTTCATCTATCTTTAAACGAGTCGCATTTTTCAGACAGCTAAGTGGCCGCCGTGGAATACAAATGCATATAAAGCCTGATTATCAGACTATTGTTTCTAGCTTCACATTGTATATTCCACTCAATTTATGAAGGCATTGTCTGTGAAGTCCCTTCCCTTGATGCTCTTTGAATCGTAATGAAATTGCGAAACAGGTCGGAGGCTGGGCGGTTGGAGAGGGAAGGTGGGAGGACAACGAGTCTTTAAATAACGACATCTTGGTTTCCCACCTTTTATTTTTATTTGCGCTTGCCTCGATGCAGAGAGCAGGTTAAGATCTGTTTCTAGAATGATCGTTAACCACTGAAATTCTTTCTGTCGTTCTGATAGAATGTTAATGGAAACACTGTTGCTCCTGGAGAAAACTAATAATGATCTGCAGAATTGAAAGCGGATTGTTTTGCATGAAGCTATTGTCTGGGTACAGTGTCGAGTTCTATTCTCCGCTGTTGGGTAAAATAAAACACTTCTCAGTTTACACTCTTCTGTGAGAGATTTGTTCTTGTTGCGATAATGTGTTTGGTTTAACGGGGAAACGTTTTGGTCTGAAGTGAAATGTCTTATTTCTTAAAGTGGATCTGTCGAGCTGCTCTCTTTTTGTTTTTCCGTGTCGCATTTTTTTTTCTTTCCCGATCTATCCAGTCTTCGAGCAATTGTCGCATAATCTAGAAACTGTTTTACCTGGTGGATTCCTCTTCCGGCAGGGAGTATAAAAAGCTATTATGGTTTTTGTAATTAAACTTCTACTGGACATCTAACTGTTCCATCAACAATTAAAAAAGACCACCCAATCGGCACAAGTAGAGAGATAACACTCAAAGCTTCTATGATATCTCTAAGCTAATACTTTATCTAGAACATATTCCTAACCGTCTCACAGTTTATTTGTTTGTATCTTGAATGTTGGCTGATCTCTGCCGTCAATCAAGTCCATCAGAAATGCTTTGGCTTGAGGACTTCTCTTTTTGTAGTCTAAGATAATATTTTAATCTAAGGAGAATATTATCCACACGGTCTTGCATTTCACTAGTGTGTAGCTTGACTGTTGGTTGACCTCAGCCATCAGTCAAGTTGAAGAAATACTTTGCCTTGTGGACTTCTCTTTTTGTAGTCTAAGATAATATTTTAATCTAAGGAGAATATTATCCACATGGTCTTGCATTTCACTAGTGTGTAGCTTGACTGTTGGTTGACCTCAGCCATCAGTCAAGTTGCAGAAATACTTTGCCTTGTGGATTTCACTTTTTGACTGACGGCTGAGGTCAACCAACAGTCAAACTACACAGTCTTGCATTTCACTAGCGTGTAGTTTGAATGTTGGTTTACCTCAGCCATCAGTCAAGTTGAAGAAATACTTTGCCTTGTGGACTTCTCTTTTTGTAGTCTAAGATAATATTTTAATCTAAGGAGAATATTATCCACATGGTCTTGCATTTCACTAGTGTGTAGCTTGACTGTTGGTTGACCTCAGCCATCAGTCAAGTTGCAGAAATACTTTGCCTTGTGGATTTCACTTTTTGACTGACGGCTGAGGTCAACCAACAGTCAAACTACACAGTCTTGCATTTCACTAGCGTGTAGTTTGAATGTTGGTTTACCTCAGCCATCAGTCAAGTTGAAGAAATACTTTGCCTTGTGGACTTCTCTTTTTGTAGTCTTAGGTAATACATTAATTTAAGGAGAATACTATCCTCACGGTCTTGCATTTCACTAGTGTGTAGCTTGACTGTTACTTGACCTCAGCCATCAGTCAAGTTGCAGAAATACTTTGCCTTGTGGATTTCACTTTTTGTAGTCTAAGGTAATATTTTAATTCAAGGAAAACAAGCTACTGTCTTGTTTTGTTTTTGTGGACCTCTCTTTTTGTAGTCGGTTTAAAGTAATATGCCAGTTTAAGGGGACTGTCTATCATGTTACAAGTATGTAGCTAGACTGTTTGCTGACCTCAGCCATCAATCAAGTCATGAAGCCAGGATAATACATAATTGATGGCTAACAGTCAAGGCATACGCCTTAATTAAAATGTTATAAACTAACATTCAAGGCATATGAATTAATTAACATATTACCTTTAGACTACAAAAAAGAGAAGTCCACAATACATAATACTTCTTCAACTTGATTGATGGCTGAGGTCGGCAAACAGTCTAGTTACACACTCGTAAAATGATAGACCTTTTCTTAAACAAGATAAGGAAAGTATTATCCACACTGTTTTGAATTGCACTAGCTTGACTCTTAAGTCAGTATCAGCCGTCAGTCAAGTTACAGAAGGCACTTACTCTTGTTTTTGTGGACTTCTCTTTTAGTGAGGAGTCTAATGTAATATTTAAATTTAAGGAGACTAACATTTTAAAAGTGTAACTAGACTGTTTGCTCCCCTGAGTTCCTCATCCATCAATCAAGGTGCAGGAATACTTTGCCTTGTGTCCGTCTCTTTTTGTAGTCTAATGTAATATTTTAATTTAAGGCGAGCATTATCCTCGCTGTCTTGTCCATACACTAGCATTGTAGCTTGGCTGTTAGTTAACCTCAGCCATCCGTCAAGTTACAGAAGCTAAGTTCTCATGTATTGTTTTTGAGGACTTCTCTTTTAGAAAGGACTCTAAGATATGGTTTTAAATTAAGGAGAAAACCATATCAATTCTCTACCATTTTACAAGTCTGTAGATAGTCTGTTTGCTGTCCTCAGCCGTCAATCAAGTTGCAGAATTATTTTGCTGTGAGAACGTCCTATTTGTTTGTAATCAGTCTAAGGCAATATAATCATGTTAGAGTATTGTCCAATCTGTTTTACACTTTACTGGCTTGTAGCTTGACCGTTAGCTGACTCAGCCGTCTATCGAGTTACAGAAACTACTGTCTTTTGTTTGGTCTTTGTGGACTTGACTTCTTGTAGTCAGCTTTAGGTAATATTTTAATTCAATGAGACTATCATATAAACTTTCTTGCACCTTAGAAGTGTGTTGCTAGACTGTTTTCTGACCTCAGCCGTCACTTAAGATGCAGAAAACTACTTTATCTAGAGGCGTCTCGCTTTGTAATCAGTCTAAAGCAGGGGTCCCCCAGATGTTTTGGAACATCATATCCCATGATACCTAGTCCGCTCAAAGAGTGTCTGAGTATTATGGGAAATTTGGTTTCAAAACGTTTGGGGGGGGCAAGACTGCTGACCCCTGGTCTAAGGTAATATTTAAATTGAGGAGGGTGTTCTCTAAACTTACATGTTACAGGCATGAGGCTTGGCTGTCAGCCAACCTTAGCAGTCAGTCAAGTTGCAGAAAATCCTTTCTCCTTTTTTGTTTTTGTGCGATTCACTTTTTGTAGTCGGCGTAAGTTAATATTTCAGTTTTGGAAGAATCCCACCCATCTGTCTTGTGTTATACAGGCAGGGGTCAAGTCGAGGGGGAACGAGTGGGAACGGAGTTCCTGCACTAATTTTGCAGAGGGAACTGAGTTCCCTTTGGTCCCATACTCTATAAAGCTTGTAGTCAGGTGTTCAATCACATATTTCTCTATTAAGTCACAATAAATATAGGATTTATCATATATTTTTGCTATATTTCACATATTTATTTATAAAGTATTTTACCAGGAAGGATACATTGAGATTTCTTTCGTGTTCAAGTACGTCCTGGGTTCAAGAACATTGAACACATTACAGAAATACAAAGTAATAAAATGAAAGATATTAAAAACAAAACACAAATATACAGAGTAACAGAAAATAAATATGCCACTATGTTACATGTTTACAGGTGCATTCTGTATTGAGGTATGTTAATAGAGATCTCTTAAGGAATTTAGACTGGGGGAAGATTTGATTGTATATGGGAGGCTATTCCATAACTGCGGTGCTCTGTAGGAAAATGAGGATCGAGCCACTTTCTTTTTGTATTGTGGTATTGTAAGTAAGGTGCTGGTCCTGGATCGGAGGTTATAGGATGAGGGAGCTGCTGAGGGAAGCAGTCTATTCAGGTAGGGTGGTAGCTTTCCAGAAAAGCTCTTAAACACCAGGTTTGAAAGGTGAAAGATGCGTCTAGATTCCAGAGACGGCCAGTTTAGCTCTTTTAACATGTCACAAAGGTGAGTCATGTAGTTACATTGTAGCACAAAGCGGCAGAATGAGTTATACAATGTAGTAAGTTTATGAAGGTGTGTTTGCGGGGCCGCTGCATACACTGCATCTCCGTATTCAATAGCCAGCATAAGCATTTGTTGTACAATCTGCTTTCTTATTGACATATACACATAAATTTATCAGAGCTGAGTGTGTGTTTGTGTTACGTGCGACGTGATAATTGCTTATTGGGAGACAGAAATCCTGGTGAGTTCCCACACTTCTTTTTTTAGGACTCGATCCCTGTATACAGGTGTAATTGGAGCCATCAACTAGGTTGCTGTAACTGCTTTGCCTTGCGGACGTCTCTTTCCGTAGTTGGTCTAAGGTAAGTGTTTAATCGAATTAAATATTTAACATATTTTATTAAAATAATTAAACCGAATGAATTGAGAATCCAGGTGGAGTTGATTTTTTTTTTCTTTTATTTTGCATTAAAATGTAATCTAGAGTTTCTTGTTGCCGTATTACCGCTGTCTGAGAGCATCCTCTTTAATACTCCCTCCTCCCCTGCAAACGGGATATGGTTTTGGATGAAACCAGCGGAACTAAAGCTAATTTATTTCCTCACTCCTTACTCTGTTAGTTTATTTGTATTTGGGCCAATGGGTTTATGCAAATGCTGTTGTGCTTGCCTTATCTCGACCGTTACACAGGGGGAAACGGTCAGACACGAAAATTACTAAAGTCTCCAGCTCCATTTCTGAAGGGCTGAGCTGCGTATGCATTGAACAGATCTATATAATCTCTGGGAGGATTCACCTCGTTTAGCATTGGTGACTCGCTGCATTCACCCTGAATGCTTTAATATGTGGTTTTATGTCTTTGTGTATTCCAGGGTGAAAATAAGCAGCAAAAATAGTATCAATACAACTTTTGTGTAACTACCACATTCCCATATTGAACATTGAACCCAAGGAATGATCCAGTGGGGGAGTTAAAAAGGGAATAACGTACTCTTAACAAAAGCTGAACAAACTTTACTGCTGCATTATGGCAGCCAGAGATTTTGCAGAATACAGGGAGAGCTGTGGGGTCACTCAGTGCTGTACAGGGATAGGATTCAGGGGTTATGAGTGTAAATCCCTGTACAGTACAGATACAAGGTGTTGCTGTAATTGCCATACACAGGCATTATGCAGCACATACAGATACAAGGTGTTGCTGTATTTGCCATACACAGGCATTATGCAGCACATACAGATGCAAGGTGTTGCTGTATTTGCCATACACAGGCATTATGCAGCACATACAGATGCAAGGTGTTGCTGTAATTGCCATACACAGGCATTATGCAGCACATACAGAAACAAGGTGTTGCTGTAATTGCCATACACAGGCATTATGCAGCACATACAGATACAAGGTGGTGCTGTAATTGCCATACACAGGCATTATGCAGCACATACAGATACAAGGTGTTGCTGTAATTGCCATACACAGGCATTATGCAGCACATACAGATACAAGGTGTTGCTGTAATTGCCATACACATGCATTATGCAGCACATACAGATACAAGGTGTAGCTGTAATTGCCATACACAGGCATTATGCAGCACATACAGATACAAGGTGTTGCTGTAATTGCCATACACAGGCATTATGCAGCACATACAGATACAAGGTGTTGCTGTAATTGCCATACACAGGCATTATGCAGCACATACAGATATTGCATTGCTAATAATCTCATTATGATAACTACAAACCCCCATAAACAGGAAATCGCATCATTTTATTATCTGTCTGCAGCACATTTACTTAGTCTGCCTGTATGCTGATAATATAGACCCCGTGTAAGCCGGAGATCTCACCATTTTATTGTGTCTGCAGCACATATACTGACACAAAGGCCATTTCTGCCTGTATGCTGATAATGCAGACTCCGTGTGACATTGTGCGAAATAAGGGACGCTATCTAAAGCTTAGAACCTTTCATCCCAGCAATATCTCTGTAAATGATAAACTGATACATAAAAAATTAGCAAATTTTATATTCTTTATTTATGATTATTAGTTATTATTATTATGATGTTAGTTTGAAAATATTATTAAATATATTTATGCAAACTTGCTATTTACTGCTACATGTAAGCGTTAACATCTCATGTTTTGCGATAAACGTTAGGATATTACATTTTTTTTTAAACAAAGAGCTGTTGGTATTGAAGGGGTTAAATGCCAGTGTGGAGAGAAAAGGCCTTTTAGAGATTATTTCTCAGTTTAATCAGATGTGGCAGAGATGAACGCAATCATTCGACTCGGGCGCATTTCGTTAGAGCCCTCTTGTAGCACCTCAGATCCTACACGTAATGAGCGTCGAGTCTCTTATTTATATCTATTTTCTTTAGTCTCGCTCTCTCGTTTTCTTTCAGAAGTCAGGTTTATTAAGATTTTTCATCGCTCACGTCGGACTAGGACTATCGTTCCCCCTTCCTGCAGGAAGCCTAATTAGTTTTGGTTGTTAATGAGAAGCAGGTGCTAATTTCTTGCGCTGTTTAATTATTACCTTCCTGGTTTGATTCCTGTAACCAGCCGTATATTAATAAGAAAATGGAAAGTCGCGAAACGCGTTTGTTACCGCTCATCAAACCGTGCAGTGGATGCAATCACAAGTAAACGGCTTTCAAGTGAGTTGTTTTTTTTTTGTGTTTTTTTTGGAAATGTTTGAAACCTTACTGGACTTATTAAAAAACTTTCAGAGATGTAGTTTTTTTTTTTAATGTTTATATATTTTTTTTTAATGGCAGATCTTTATTTTTCTTCCACATTAGCAGAAAATGGAAGAATTCCCATCTGGCTCGGCGTTGACTCCTGATTCTGCTGTGCACTGCAGTGCGACCTGCAGTGACTTAGCTGGTAAGTAAGCCATGCGCGTTCAGGTCATACAGGGGAAATCTGCGGACTTCTCTCTTAACCCTTTCACTACCTAGCGATTTTCCAAAAAGACAGTCAGGAACCAGTGTTTTTGTCTTTTAATTTTTTTTATTTTAAATAAATTATACTTAATGAAATATTTGGGAATATTCGCAGTGTATTCCTTAACCCCTTCATGACAGGCAGGCGTCGCCCATCGGGAAGGGATTAATGCCACCGAGGCGTACTGGTACGCCTCGCCGACAGGTGCCGCCGCGCGCCTCTGATTAGGCCCGCCCACACAGCCGATGCACGTCTTTGGCTGCAGGTGGACGGTCTGAGACAGGATGTCCCACTGCAGCCAATGGTGCATGGTGTGTGCCGGCTGCGAGGAGGGGCCCAGGCAGCCCACTGAAGTCAGTGGGATGTACCAGTACGCCCTGCGTTTTCAAGACCCATTCGCCGCACGTACGGCATAGAACATCCTGCGACAGGAAGGGGTTAATGTAATAACCTATTTGGAAGGCAGATGTTGCCATCTACTGGCCAAAAGGAGTTACTGCAGACAGAACTCCAGCACGTGGCTCCGTGTCGCCTGGGGAAATGCCCGATATATCAGGACATTCTCTTGCTGATCTTAAATATGCATTATGCCCATATGGCTAAAACCTTGGGGGCATCTTCTGGAGCCCAAAAGCAAACGAAATCTGTTCGCATTAAACGAATTTCATTTGCTTTTGCCCTGCTCGGCTGCAGATCGAGATAACTTGATATCAGGCACCCGATACTGCCTTTGAAGACCCAAGCTATCTCGATCTCAGGAGTGGAGGGGTTAAATGGGAATAACTCACTAAAGGAAGGAAATAAATATTGGATGTGAATTAGGTAAATGCACCCAGGAGCGTTATCCCAGCTCTGTCTGCAAAATACAAATAAAGTAGAAAACAATGTGACACATAGAATTGTATGGTTTTCGTTCTACATGTTTATGTTGTCACTTTTTGCAGATTACCAGATCCAAACACGTCTTCAAGTCATGGTTGCAAACTTTCTTGATTTTGCTCAATTAATGTGTTAATTAGTGCTAAAAGTAACAATTAGTAGAGTGTGAAGCGGCATAACGAAAAAACAACACTTAAACAAAGCCGAGCAACGTAACCAGGGAGGATACATTTAGATTAGGTGCGTAAATATAGGCAAAGCAGCGCTTCGGTGTGTCCTCCTGCAGAGAGTATGTACTGAAATCACCTTGCCATGGGACAGTGACGGCTCTAGGGTCAGTGAGGTCTGTGGCCGAGCTGAAATACGAGGCCGTGTTCCTGTGCATGAAATTTAGAAATGAACCCGTATAAATTTGAATGAAGAGCTTTAATTCAGTGTTCTTGGTAGAAAAGTGTATGTGAATGCAGGAGTGTGTTTGTGTGCAATGTCCGTATAATGCAGGGGTCAGCAACCTTGGCTCCCTGATGTTTTTGGAACTACATCTCCCATGATGCTCAGTCACCCATTAGGCTGACTGAGCCACAAGAGAAATGTAGTTCCCAAAACATCAGGGATCCAAGGTTGCTGACCCCTGGTATAATGGCAATTGACCTGAATTGTTGTCATTTGAGGTCCCAGCGGGATGAGGTCTTAGGCAGCCGCCTGTTTTGCCTAATTAGAGAGCCGCCTCTGCCATGAGATAGAGCAGGGGGTCGGAACCTTGACCCTTCAGATGTTTCAGAACTTCATTTCCCATGAGGCTCAGTCAATCGAATGAGAGTCTGAGCATCATGGGAGATGCAATTTCAAAACATCTGGAGGGCCAGATGGTTTTAGGTCCTATGGTTCCCAATGTTTTGTCCCTCGCATATCGTAGTTTGTATTGCCATGTAGGTTTATAGTAAACATGTGGCATTCCCTGCCGCAAGAGCTTCTGTCTGATTCTATAGAATAGATCCTTGGACGTCTTTAACAGGGTTATTCAGAGACATTTCGGTTCTCTCCCGTTAGCCGCACTTCGTTTTGGGGCAAACTAAAAAAAAAACAAAAAACATTTTAAACTGAAAATCCATTTCTCTCTGCGCTCAAATAAAAAGAAGGGTCAGAATCTGTTGCCTTAGTTGAGTTAGTGCAGTGGCATTGTTTGCTTTATATGTAGGCTATAAACTGACCTTTCCAATGATACCTCATATGTCCCTCTAGCTCTTAGGGCTCCAGAGATACAGTGGCCTAAATTATTGTAATGTGTAAAAACAAAAAATCCTTGTGGCAAGCGCCTGTAGGCACATGCCTACTCTGCCTAATTATAAATCCGGCCCTGTCCACAGTTGTATTGGAGGGATGTGCTGAATGGTATTTTGACTTGCTTTTACATGGTCAAAGGATAGAGACGTCACCACTGGCTCCGAAGCCGATACTGTGTGGTGGCGTTAGGTGTCTCGCCCAAGGATGCTTACTGGAAAGGTGCTCTGGCCAGGATTCGAACCTGGGTCTCCACAGTTATAAGACAGTGATGTTGCCTCTACTCCATCCAGCCGGTACATGTATTTTATATTCATTTATTACATCATGTGTAAAATAAATCTGCATCCAGAAAATCTAAATAAATGATATAGTTATAAATTTTTTTCTCTGATTCTTCCTGAGCTCATCCCTCATGTCGTAGCATCCCTACACGGTTACATGATATGCTTCCATATGGTGCATCCTGCATCCGTCACGTTAATTATAGTACACTGGAGCCGCGGAGCTGAAACGAGCCGCACTCTGCGATGATCTACCGGGGAACTGTCACTTTAATAAGAAAAAAAAAATGTGCAAAATCTGACTTTTTCCAGTTAACGCACAGTGCTAACGAATGAATAATGGCTTGGCACGTGGAGCAGCCTCTGCTCAATGATTTGTCATCGTTTCATTTACTTTATAATTAAGAAGGTAGAATATAAAAGATCTGTTTAATTTCGGGGCAGTGAAGCGGGTAATCATGGTTAATTTGAGCCGGACCTTGATCGAGCCCCATATTCTCTGTCCCATATTTATTTGTTCGATGATCGTCATTCATAAGGTGGTATTCAGCGCCATCATGGAGTGTGGGTCACAAATAAAACAAAAAAAACCTTGACTTGTTTACCCTGCCCGGGCAAAAAATGGCCCCACTCTTTAACAATTGGTTGTGTCGCGTTTTGCTGTGATTGCGGCACGCATTCGCCGCGGCAACGTTTTGATAAGCTCATGCGATGTCACAGCATTTATTCCCGTCCAGAGCGGCATTAATTTGTGGCCAAGATCTTGTATTGATGATGGGAGAGTCGCGGCGCTGCGTAAAGTCTTCTCCAGCACATTATCCCAACGATTAACCTCAATGGGGTTAAGGTCTGGACTGTGCGGTGGCCAATCCATGTGTGAAAATGATGTCTCGTGCTCCCTCAACCACTCTTGCACAATTTGAGCCCGATGAACCCTGGCATTGCCATCTTGGAATATGCCCGCTGTGCCATCAGGGGAGAAAAAGCCCATTGATGGAAAAACCTGCTCATTCAGTGTATTCAAGGAGTCACATGACCTTATATTTTGGGTCCATAACGTTGCTGAACCCAGACCAGACCAAGTGAAGCCACTCCAGATCATAACATGATGTATGGTAGGTAGGGCCTCTTATTTTTGGCCGGGCAGTCTATATTTTTGTTCAGTTGAGACTTTTATAGATTTTATTTTAGTCTTTTACTTACTCCACCACCCACAGCATTGGGTACGCTTGGGTTACCTTGTCAAAGAATAACACCATACATTTTGAGGGCCCTGAATCTTGGTGATCGTGCATGGCCTGACTGGAGGCCAAGTTATGTTGTGCCCCTTGGTCTTGTGTTGCTGCTTAGGGGTCTTTTTCTTTAGATCTTGAGATCTATATATCGAGTGGCACCAATCTCTCATCCTTGCTTCCATTTCAAGGTGTTTTTTGACACCTACCCTGTATATGACCATGTGCTACGGCATTGCTTCCCATCCCTCGCCCTCATTTCCGCTTACAGGCCAGGTTTGCGGGATATGTGAAGCACAGCACAGGTGATATGATTTGCTGCTCAGTGATTGCAGGATTCAGTCTGCATTTCCCCAAGGTGATCCTTAAAACCTGTCCTGTTAGGGGGACTTAAGGACCAGGGTTGGGATGCACTGTACTACAGGGATATGGTAGGTACTAGGTAGGCTACCAAAGGTCTTGTTTTCTGCTGCACAAGACTGGCTAAACCCCAGGATTTCCTCTTCTCATCATCTGGAGAGACTTGTTCTATTGGTGACAAAAAAGACAGACTAGGGGGAAAAGCTAAATCCCACGACTTCCCCTTCTCATCATCTGAAGAGAAGTGTCATCGGTGCAATGTTATAAAGAAGAACAGACTGGGGGAATAACTGAATTCTTTACGTTTCCAGCATAAAAACCCACGGTCTGTGTGACCCGGCCAAGAGACAGGCGTCTTCTAAAACAGAGGCAAAGCAACCGTGACAATCCTGGCTTTCAACGGTGTCATTTCAAGCTGGTCTCCTGGAACATCTGTGACATGTTGGCTGCTTTATTATTTTTGTTATCTTGTTTGTCGTTATGTGATGCAGTGTTTTTATTTTAATTTCGAGGACCTGCTGCTGCCGTTAACTATACAGATTGAGTTTCCCTCATCCGGAAGGCTGGGGACCAGACGCCAGACGTGTCCTGGATATGGGATATTTTTTTTTTGCATATAACAATGATGTAACTCGGGGGATGGGACCTAATTCTAAACACGACATTTATGTTTCATTTACATCTTATAGACTTGTCGTTGTTTTGCGTAACTCGCGTACGAAAATGTACAAGATCCATCAGATACGCAATTTGCGTAGTGTATATGCGAATGTTACTTACGCTACTCAAATTGCGTAAGACGCTGCACAGACGTCTGCATTTTGGAAACCCTGAGCTGAAGGAACATATGCCTAATTATTTACGGGAGAAAAAGGTGTTTTTGGGCTGTAAAATGTGAATAGAATGGCCCTGTAACACAAGATTGCATGCGCTCTCCAGCTGTCCTCACTTCCCTGATCTATAAGAGCAGGAATATAGGTTTCCTCCACACCACCCAGCGTCACTAGCAACCGGGGTTTTGAATTTCCTGGCTGCTAGTCAATAGTGATGTCACAACTGAGCAACCGACACCACCCTCTCTGAGACCAATCGATGTATCGAATTAGAGGCAGGAACAGGTCAGATCTGTACATGCGCAGCTCCAGTCCAATGCTCTGCGCAATGCTGTACGGAATTTACGTACGTACAGTGTGCAAGTCCCATAGCGCTGACCGGTTTACGGTATCTACGCAAGTTGCATAGGAGCGCAAATTGTGTTACAAAGCTTCAGGGAGTTTAGATATCAAGCCCTGAGCCGATGAGGATGAGCAGCGCGCAGTGAGGGAGAAAAGGTTATTAAAATTACCCAAAAAGACAGGATCTGCCCAATTATTTAAGGGTGCAAAAAGGGAACTATGTTTTTTTTCATAGCGCATCCCTTTAATCATCAACATGACCGTCAGATTGGAGATCGCTGTGGACCCTGTTGACACGTCCTATCATTTTTCTCACAGATTGCAGCCTTGATATAAATGGCAGCAACAAGGTGCCCGGCTCTGTATCGACGCCAAGAATTTGGCTATCTCAGGGGGTAAAAAAATTATAAAATCGAGCGAGTGTCGCGCCGACTCTCCTCACCGGACTCCGTGAAATCACCGGCCGGCCCGCTAATGGGGCTGCGTGGCTTATGAGGGAAAGCGAACCTTCAGACGGTGAACGTAGGAACCAGCGGTTGCGACCTGCCAATATCCCCCCGCGCCTCTCGGAGTCATTTGTAACGATTCCAGTCGGTAACTTTAATGAAGCCACTTCATCAGCTGATACCAACAGAGATTCAGCCAAAGTTAATCTACATCAGTTCTGCTCGGTCGCCTAATGACTCCAGCTGTTGCTCAGCTGTGAAACCTTCTTTCCACCTCGGCGGCGGCGTTTTCTTTTACGGGGGGGGGGTGAAGAGAAAAAAAAAGAAAACCTTGCGCGTTCCCAACCGACGGCTTTGACGCGCACAAACAAAAACACCACACAACACAACAAAACAGTGTGTGTAATCGTGAATAGAAAAGGCATTTATTTTATGTATGTGACGACGTGTAACAAATAATTCCATTCATTAAATTTTTAAACAACGACCCGAGGCCTGATCATCCATAATTAACATAAGACGAACATTTAGAGGGAAGGTATTGTCTCATCTCCATCACTAAGCAGGCCGTTAATGTACCCATAAAGATCCGGCGAGGCGAGTAAATCACGGGTTGCTTAGGCAACGTACATTAGCCAAGAACCAACTACGTTTTAAAAAATTGTTGCCGTGCCCTCCATACCTGAATGGCAGTGCCGCGCTAATTATTCTGCGGGGTAAGCTCTCTGCAGTTCCCCAGGGTCGTTTCGTTTGTGCGATGGTAGCTGCGACAGAATGCCGCCGCTCGTCTTAATGGCGCTCGCAATTACAAGTTATAGATAGCCCTAAGCAGTCAATCACGGGTAATGGCGACAGGAACCTTATCAGAAGTCACGTGTTTCCCCGCGCAGGGCATACCGCTTTACATGCGAGACGTGGGAAAAAAAAAAAGGTTAAATGATGTAATTTCACGTATCGGTGTTCGGAATTCTAAAATCGTTACATTTTGTTTTATTTCCACAAAGTCTGGTTAATCTCTGTATAAAGCCGCCGGCCCAACACATTGCAATAAATATTAATACAACTGTTACAATTTAACGGTTTCTTTAAGTGTTTTGTTCTTTCCCTTTGTAGATATGGAGGCTCCGCCCCTATTTCCTGAGCACGTCCTGTTCAGCCACTGTTCACCGTCCAATCAGCGGCACTGACCAGTTTTCCGACTGAGCAGTCACTGTCAGCGGCATCAATGCTCGGCTTCTGGTGAGGGAAATACAGATATACAAAGGTCAGTACGTACTGAGCTCATTGCGGTGTGATCACACAATGCGAGGTTACAGCGTACTGAGCTCATTTCAGTGTGATCGCACAATGCGAGGCTACAGCGTACTGAGCTCATTACAGTGTGATCGCACAATGCGAGGCTACAGAGAACTGAGCTCGTTACAGTGTGATCGCACAATGCGAGGCTACAGCGTACTGAGCTCGTTACAGTGTGATCGCACAATGCGAGGCTACAGCGTACTGAGCTCATTACAGTGTGATCGCACAATGCGAGGCTACAGCGAACTGAGCTCGTTACAGTGTGATCGCACAATGCGAGGCTACAGCGTACTGAGCTCGTTACAGTGTGATCGCACAATGCGAGGCTACAGCGTACTGAGCTCGTTACAGTGTGATCGCACAATGCGAGGCTACAGCTAACTGAGCTCGTTACAGTGTGATCGCACAATGCGAGGCTACAGCGTACTGAGCTCGTTACAGTGTGATCGCACAATGCGAGGCTACAGCGAACTGAGCTCGTTACAGTGTGATCGTACAATGCGAGGCTACAGCGTACTGAGCTCGTTACAGTGTGATCGCACAATGCGAGGCTACAGCGAACAGAGCTCATTGTGATCACATAATGCAAGACTGCAGCGTATTGAGCTCATTACAGTATGATCAGACTATGCGAGCCTACAGCGAACTGAGCTCATTACCGTGTGATCACATAATGTGAGGTTAACGCGTACTGAGCTCATTACAGTGTGCGTTAACGTGCGAAAAATAACGGTGGTATTAATATCCGAGCACATTTTTCCATCCGTCAAAAAATAATGCGCGTAAAAAAGACATGCAAAAACGCGTGCGCAGAAATCGGTGTGCGGACTGTTTTTTCACGCGATTCAGCCAATCAGAATTAAGAACCATAATTGTCTCCAGTTCAGTTTTTGCACCTGTCAAAATCAATCTGAGTATATATGCTGCAGCAATAATAAAAACACACGCAACCTCTCCATTTTATTGTTTGGGTATGTGTAGAATGTGTAACTATCCTTTGCTGTATTATTTTTTTTTTTCGTGCTGGTGTATTTGGGTTCAGCCAGGTCGTTCAGATTTGCCATTACCACCAGCTTTTCAAAGACCTTAAAATTATGTGCGCAAACGTTGTCTGTTAAAATTTGTGCATAGATTGTAATACCATCCGCATACCAGCGTACCAGCGCACAAACGCATTTGCGCTCACAATATTAAGTATAGGTTGCGCAACGTACATTACGCTCGCAAATGGTTCGCACAGGTTCACCCGCGGTAGATGTTAACGCACATTTTTTGCGCGGACATTGTAATACGACGTTCTGCGCAAAGGGTTTTTCCCCTCGCATTAACGCGTATTTGCGCACGCATTAACGTTTGCGCAAAGTAGTTAATAGAGCCCTATGTGCACGGATGTCTGAGCTCATTACAATATGATCCCTTAAAGCACAATGTAAAATGTAAGGTCACTTTGTACTGGGCTCATTCCAGTGAGATCTCACAAAGCACAATATGGGGTCATGGTGTACTGAGCTCATTAGAATGTGATCCCACAAAGCGCTATGTGAGGGCACTATGTACTGAGCTCATTACAATGTGATCCCACAAAGCGCTATGTGAGGGCACTATGTACTGAGCTCATTACAATGTGATCCCACAAAGCGCTATGTGAGGTCACTATGTACTGAGCTCATTACAATGTGATCCCACAAAGCGCTATGTGAGGTCACTATGTACTGAGCTCATTACAATGTGATCCCACAAAGCGCTATGTGAGGTCACTATGTACTGAGCTCATTACAATGTGATCCCACAAAGCGCTGTGTGAGGGCACTATGTACTGAGCTCATTACAATGTGATCCCACAAAGCGCTATGTTAGGGTACTATGTACTGAGCTCATTACAATGTGATCCCACAAAGCGCTATGTTAGGGTACTATGTACTGAGCTCATTACAATGTGATCCCACAAAGCGCTATGTGAGGGCACTATGTACTGAGCTCATTACAATGTGATCCCACAAAGCGCTATGTGAGGGCACTATGTACTGAGCTCATTACAATGTGATCCCACAAAGCGCTATGTGAGGGCACTATGTACTGAGCTCATTACAATGTGATCCCACAAAGCGCTATGTGAGGTCACTATGTACTGAGCTCATTACAATGTGATCCACAAAGCGCTATGTGAGGTCACTATGTACTGAGCTCATTACAATGTGATCCCACAAAGCGCTATGTGAGGTCACTATGTACTGAGCTCATTACAATGTGATCCCACAAAGCGCTGTGTGAGGGCACTATGTACTGAGCTCATTACAATGTGATCCCACAAAGCGCTATGTTAGGTACTATGTACTGAGCTCATTACAATGTGATCCCACAAAGCGCTATGTGAGGGCACTATGTACTGAGCTCATTACAATGTGATCCCACAAAGCGCTATGTGAGGTCACTATGTACTGAGCTCATTACAATGTGATCTCACAAAGCGCTATGTGAGGTCACAATGTACTGAGCTCATTACAATGTGATCCCACAAAGCGCTGTGTGAGGGCACTATGTACTGAGCTCATTACAATGTGATCCACAAAGCGCTATGTTAGGGTACTATGTACTGAGCTCATTACAATGTGATCCCACAAAGCGCTATGTTAGGGTACTATGTACTGAGCTCATTACAATGTGATCCCACAAAGCGCTATGTGAGGGCACTATGTACTGAGCTCATTACAATGTGATCCCACAAGCGCTATGTGAGGGCACTATGTACTGAGCTCATTACAATGTGATCCCAAAAGCGCTATGTTAGGGTACTATGTACTGAGCTCATTACAATGTGCTCCACAAAGCGCTATGTGAGGGCACTATGTACTGAGCTCATTACAATGTGATTCCACAAAGCGCTATGTTAGGGCACTATGTACTGAGCTCATTACAATGTGCTCCCACAAAGCGCTATGTGAGGGCACTATGTACTGAGCTCATTACAATGTGATTCCACAAAGCGCTATGTTAGGGCACTATGTACTGAGCTCATTAGAATGTGATCCCACAAAGCGCTATGTGAGGTCACTATGTACTGAGCTCATTAGAATGTGATCCCACAAAGCGCTATGTGAGGTCACTATGTACTGAGCTCATTAGAATGTGATCCCACAAAGCGCTATGTGAGGTCACTATGTAATGAGCTCATTACAATGTGATCCCACAAAGGGCTATGTGAGGTCACTATGTACTGAGCTCATTCCAGTGCGATCCCACAAATCACTATGGGCTCTATTACATTCCTTACGCAAAAAAGCTTACGCAGCGCATTAATTTGTGCGCGAAGCGTTAACGCACGTAAATTAACGCTCGTATTACAATCCGCGCACATTTTTTCATCCGTCAAAATAATGCGCGTAAAAAAGACGCGCATGCATTAACGCTGCGCGCAGAAATCGGTGTGCGGACTGTTTTTTTACGCGATTCAGCCAATCAGAATTAAGAACCACAATTGTCTCCAGTTCAGTTTTTGCGCCTGCCAAAATCAATCGGAGTATATATGCTGCAGCAATAATAAAAACACGCACAACTTCTCTATTTTATTGTTTGGGTATGTGTAGAATGTGTAACTATACTGTGCTTTGCGCTCACAATGTTAGGTATAGAACGTGCGCAGTACAGTACGTGTTAACGTTTGCGCAAAGAATGTAATGGAGCCCTGCTTGTGAGGTCATGGATGTCTGAGCTCATTACAATATGATCCCTTAAAGCACAATGTAAAATGTAAGGTCACCTTGTACTGAGCTCATTCCAGTAAGATCCCACATAGCACAATATGGGGTCATCAATGTACTGGGCTCATTCCAGTGTGATCCCACAAAGCACAATGTGAGGTCACATTTTTACTGAGCTCATTACAGTGTAAGGCTAGGGTCAAACGAACGCATTTTTCGCGTTGTCTGTAAAAAAGTGCATCTGAACGCATTGACGTATTTTTTCACGGAATGCGCGAAAACGGTCATACGACGCGCATTTTCGTGTGTGATTTGTTACGGATCGTCAATAAAACACTTTTTGTGTCTGGACGTTATGTTGGCCGGACATTAGCAGCGTCTGACGTCTCCTAATCACGCACACACGCCGCTGTGGACGAGGACGGGGAGAGGACGGGGACGGGGAGAGCATGGGGACGGGGAGAGGATGGGGACGGGGAGAGGACGGGGAGAGCATGGGGACGGGGAGAGGATGGGGACGGGGAGAGGATGGGGACGGGGAGAGGATGGGGACGGGGAGAGGATGGGGACTGGAAGAGGATGGGGACTGGGAGAGGATGGGGACGGGGAGGGGGAGAGGAGGGGGACGGGGAGAGACGGGGACGGGAAGAGGAGGGGGACGGGAAGAGGAGGGGGACGGGGAGAGGAGGGGGACGGGGAGAGAGGGGGACGGGGAGAGGAGGGGGGGGAGGGGAGGGGGACGGGGAGAGGAGGGGGACGGGGAGAGGATGGGGACTGGGAGAGGATGGGGACTGGGAGAGGATGGGGACTGGGAGAGGATGGGGACGGGGAGGGGAGGGGGAGAGGAGGGGGACGGGGAGAGAGGGGGACGGGGAGAGGACGGGGACGGGAAGAGGAGGGGGACGGGAAGAGGAGGGGGACGGGAAGAGGAGGGGGACGGGGAGAGGATGGGGACGGGGAGAGGAGGAGGGGAGGGGAGGGGGACGGGGAGAGGAGGGGGACGGGGCGAGGATGGGATGGGGCGAGGACGGGGTGCAGAGAAGATCATGTGAGAGAATTAGATCGTCTTGTCTTCAAAACCCATTTCCAAAATGGAAAATATTTATCAGCCAAATCCCATTTTCGAGCACAGAATGAGCGGTGTGCGCACAGCTGTCAGTCCCCCGCTGCTCCTTCCGCACAAACCACTTCTCAATCTGCTTCATTATTAGACGTTTTTTATATATAATCATTGTTTTTGTCTTGTCACGTATTTTTTGGTCTCCAAACCCTGGATGTTACGGCTTTTTAGTAGAAAAGCTAAACCCTTACCTGAGCTCCTCTGTCTCTGGGTTATGGATACTTACAGAAAGCGCGGCCTTCCTTCCAGACCGTCGACGTGTTGGTGGCACCGAAGCGGAATTTTAATCACTATATAAAAAAAAAAAACACAATAAACAGAAGAAACAAACATTAACCCTCTGTGCGCCTGAAACAGTGAGCTAGGAAGCACGGGATATTGGTATTGTCCACCTCTAAAGGGTTCACGGGACTTTGTAATGTTTTTGTTTCAACACAACGTGGCATAAACAGTGGGTCGGCGACCTTGGCCTCCGGATGTCTTGGAACTACATTTCCCTTGAGCCTCTGCCAAGCTAATGAATGGCTGAGCATCATGGGAGTTGTAGTTCCAAAACCTCTAGAGGGAAAAGGTTGCTGAGCTGACCTTTGACTTACAGAAAGTTCTAAGTAGTTTCCAGATTTACAGACTTTACTTGCTATCGTTAGTGAGTTGTTCCTGTATAAACGAAGAGTCCGCGGAATCCTCTATCACATGTGCTTTACCGACCAGCTGCGTCGCATTGCACGGTGCGATCAGACGGCGGTGCAGGGACTTGGCTAATGACGCACATCCTGGTGGAACACAGTGGTCCTTCCAGCCATATTCTTCTGGACATGCAACACTGATGGATAGCACATGTAAGGTCAGACGAACGCAGTGATCACATCCGTGTCGCCGCACAGTTTAACGTGCGTCGTAGCATAGAATCATGATCAATAGACACCCACACACGAAGTACATGCGCACCGAACTGCGCACGCACAACGCAAGTGGCAAACGGGCGCAAGTTAGGCATGAACGGGAAACCGCTAGACAGACGCGCTGAGTGAGATGTCAGACGCAGCGCATTTGCGACGTCCAGCACCTTGACGCACAACATGCCTTATCATATCCTTTTCAAATTTTTATCATTTTTCATATTAATTTTATTTCCCATAATTCCCTTTTTTTTTTTTTCTACGTCCGTCAAGAAAAACGGATTGTGTGGTATCTACAGTATCTTCCGTCAGTACGTCCGTCCGTTGTGCACGCACGCAGAGTGCGCTCAGACTGCGTTCATCTGACATTAGCCTAAAGTGTCACCCAGGTCACGCCATCAATATGCCCGACGACTTGTGTACGTCCGGCCAGACCGTTCTGAGAGGCCGTTTTGCTCTGAAAGGTCATCACGGGAGAACCTGAGCTTTGTACAAACAAAAGGATAACGTGTGTAAACGCAGAGGACACCCGCGCCACGACTCCACCAACTGTGGCAGCCGAGAGTCATGGGAGTTAGGAAAACTAAATAGAAATGTGAGTAATTTGGATATTTTGATGCAGAAATCTCGATGCAGGCCATAGATATCTGCGGATAATCACCAGTTGAAGGGACGCACTGCTCATACTGAGCACTTTGTCTTAAATTGGTCAGGATCCGAGTGGGTGAAGTGGAGGAGTTTCCTTCACCCAGTGTCACCAGCAGCTGGGATTTTGAATTTCCCGGCTGCCGGTCACGAGTGATGCCGCAGAGAGCGGCCAACGTCACCCTCTGAGATCAATCGCTGTAGCGAGCGTTCTCAGAGGCAGCGTTGGATCATATCTGCGCATGCGCGTCCAGCTCCGATCCATCGCTCTGCGCTATAGAATATGCATACGTAAAGTACATTCGCCCCGAAGGTCACGGTCACACGAGCACGGAGGCAACGACCGTGAGAACGGGTGTTCTCTCCGCTCAGATGTCCATGTGGCTGCCTCCTTTGGATGATTGCGCTTTGTAGGCCCGTCAAACGTCCACCGTAGCTTTTTGACAGGGAGGGTGAGCGAGCGATACTATTATGCACGTTACAACGTGTGTCGCTCCCCACCAGAAAGCTGCGACGGACTCCGGTAGGAGGGGACACACGGACGCGTTCAATGCAGGTTTACCATGTTTTCCTGGACACCTATAATTTATATATGCTGATGGGCAGCGCATGAAAAAATGTCACCCTGCAGCATGTATAATCCATACACTGCAGGCAAGTAATCAAAACGGAATCCCAGGTGACCTGCCTTGATTTCCTTCCTGCTGCATATGAATTATACATGTTGCAGGGCAGCACTTTTCCCTGTGCTCCCCCTTTGCATGGAATGGTAACATGTGTCCAGGAAAACATGGCTGCCCTGGTTTAATGTGCGGCTTCAGGGGGTTCCTTCGCTTTGCAAGTCGCACAGGACAAAGTATGGGCATAAAAAGGAACCTTTAGTTAACAGTGGCCCTTTCTGCCCTGAATGGGAATTTAAGCAACTTCTCCAACCCTTTCCTGCACCACCAGTGACTACATTTCCCGTGATGCTCTGGCTGAGTGACCCAAAGCACCAGCATCGCTGGGGGGGGGACAGAGACCCCACCCCCAGGCCAGGCAGAAGAGACATCTACTTCCTGTCAGGCTCCGCAGGTCTGGAGCTTGCGGGAATGGGCGGGGCTAGAGGTGCACGCTCTCAGAGCCAGGCGGCGCGGGAAGCGGACCAATGAGAGGAGCGGGGGGGTCTTCAGGTCACGCGCCAACGTACGTGATTACGTCTGCTCCCCTCAGGCGAGAGGCACGCGCCGCCTCAGGTTTTACCTCAGGGGGAAACTGCGACACGAGGTGAGCAAAGAACTGGGGGGGGGTCTACACAGTGACCCCCCACCCCCCGGGATACAGGCACCCCCACCCTATCACCGTGACCGGTGTTGTGTCGGATCTGGTTCCTCGTCGAGAGCTGTTCCAAGCAGCCTTTGCATTAGTGTTTTATACAAATTATGTGCACTTTTTCGGTGCAAAAACAAAAGTATGTTGTTAATAAATCCCGCCTAACATTAAATAGGCATAAAAAAAAAAAAAAATTTAAACTGGTGTATATATAAAAAAACAAAAGTCCTTATACCTAAAATAATTATTAAATATATTTTACATTAACCGTTTCTCAGCGTAAAATAAAAAAAACTCCATACAAACCCCAAAAACTGGAGTGTCAAATGGGTGAGCAATGGCTGCTTGGAATAGTTCTCGACGAGGAACCAGATCCGACACACCGGCCTGGGGTACATACACCCGCCACATCACCGTGACCGGCCTGGGGTACATACACCCGCCACATCACCGTGACCGGCCTGGGGTACATACACCCGCCACATCACCGTGACCGGCCTGGGGTACATACACCCGCCACATCACCGTGACCGGCCTGGGGTACATACACCCGCCACATCACCGTGACCGGCCTGGGGTACATACACCCGCCACATCACCGTGACCGGCCCGGGGTACATACACCCGCCACATCACCGTGACCGGCCCGGGGTACATACACCCGCCACATCACCGTGACCGGCCCGGGGTACATACACCCGCCACATCACCGTGACCGGCCCGGGGTACATACACCCGCCACATCACCGTGACCGGCCTGGGGTACATACACCCGCCACATCACCGTGACCGGCCCGGGGTACATACACCCGCCACATCACCGTGACCGGCCCGGGGTACATACACCCGCCACATCACCGTGACCGGCCCGGGGTACATACACCCGCCACATCACCGTGACCGGCCTGGGGTACATACACCCGCCACATCACCGTGACCGGCCTGGGGTACATACACCCGCCACATCACCGTGACCGGCCTGGGGTACATACACCTGCCACATCACCGTGACCGGCCCGGGGTACATACACCCGCCACATCACTGACCGGCCTGGGGTACATACACCCGCCACATCACCGTGACCGGCCTGGGGTACATACACCTGCCACATCACCGTGACCGGCCCGGGGTACATACACCCGCCACATCACCGTGACCGGCCTGGGGTACATACACCCGCCACATCACCGTGACCGGCCTGGGGTACATACACCCGCCACATCACCGTGACCGGCCTGGGGTACATACACCTGCCACATCACCGTGACCGGCCCGGGGTACATACACCCGCCACATCACTGACCGGCCTGGGGTACATACACCCGCCACATCACCGTGACCGGCCTGGGGTACATACACCTGCCACATCACCGTGACCGGCCCGGGGTACATACACCCGCCACATCACTGACCGGCTGGGGTACATACACCTGCCACATCACCGTGACCGGCCTGGGGTACATACACCTGCCACATCACCGTGACCGGCCGGGGTACATACACCCGCCACATCACCGTGACCGGCCTGGGGTACATACACCCGCCACATCACTGACCGGCCTGGGGTACATACACCCGCCACATCACTGTGACCGGCCTGGGGTACATACACCCGCCACCTTACCGTGACGGCCTGGGGTACATACACCCGCCACATCACTGACCGGCCTGGGGTACATACACCCGCCACATCACTGACCGGCCTGGGGTACATATACCCGCCACATCACTGACCGGCCTGGGGTACATATACCCGCCACATCACTGACCGGCCTGGGGTACATATACCCGCCACATCACTGACCGGCCTGGGGTACATATACCCTTCCCTTTACCGTGACACAGCGCACATTACTGTGATTTTTTTTTTTTTTAATTACTGTGCAGCTCTGTGATACACTCAAATACACTGCACGTTACTGTGATTTTTATTGCTGTGGAGCTGTAATATTGTTATTTTTGTCCTCATTTATATAGTGCCAACAGTTTCCGCAGCTCTTTACAATAACCAAAGGGAACGAGATGCATATAAACAGACATATGATGGAAACGAGGTGTAGAGGACCCTACTCATAGGAGCTTACAGTCTAGAGGGATTGGGGGTTGAGGAAGACTGGAGGAATTTTACTAGCTAGCAGGATCATTAGTGCCAGTGGTTTGGGAATGGGTACGCTCATACACACTGCACATTACTGGTAGTTTTATTGCTGTGCAGCTCTGTGATACGCTCATACACACCCACACATTACTGCAAGTTTTATCGCTGTGGAGCCTTTTCTAATGCTAGCCCTTTCCTTTCTGTGTGGTTTTTATTCCGTGATATCAGATCTCCTTGGCTGATAACTAAAATGTTCTTTTGTGTTAATTCCGCTTAAAATGTAGATTGGCGCAGACTCTTCATTACAGTCTTGGTGTGACCCCCCCCCTCCTCTTAACTACTGGACAGGCCTATAGCTCTTAGGTACTATATGTTTATTTAGAGCGCTGCTTAATTACAGCGCTGGCACGCTCTATGCTCAGGAATATCGGATGTGAGGACACCCCCCCCCCCCAGTTTTTGTGTCCCGATGACATTCAAAAGAATGCCAATTAGATTTTAGAAGGAAGCGGTTTAAGACATTAATTCACTCCGAAAATAATGTTTAAGATTGTAAAATTATATTGCCTCTGTATATAATAAAATATTTATGCCGCTCTTTGTACAAATCGCGTTGTATTTATCCATTATTTAAATGGAGTGTTTTGCATTCCGTGAGATCATTAAAATTTTACGACATTTTTTTTCTTGAGCATCGCAGGCGTCTCGTTGCGGTTGATCTTGAGATTAAAATATACACAAAATTACTAAGAAGCGCAGAAAGCGCGAGGGCGAACACGACAATCTGCGTGCTGAGGATTTGCCTGGAGAATGCAGGGTATGACTGTAATAATGGGGGATCGGGTCCTAGTTTTAAAGGGACTCTATATTAAATCGTCCCTTTTTTGCACAGAAATAATTGGACAGGCGCTGATCACGGCCTCTGCCAAATTATTTTTGTCATTTTTTTTATTTTTATTTTACGCACCTTTCTCCTTCACTGTGCCTCCTGTTTGGCTCAGGGGCTCCTGGACCCTGGAGCTTTTCTCCGCAATTTGCATTCGTATGCATCTTGCGTAGAGTAGGAACCGCAAAATGTGCAGTGCTATGGGACTTGCACTCTTTATGTATCTAATTTCCGTAGCGCCTGCACAGATCGATGTATTAGAGCTGCATACGCACGCATGCATGCACATATCCGATCCTTCAGTTGCCTCTCTTGAGACCACTCGCTACCACGATTGGTCGTAGAGATGGTGACGTCGGCTGCTCTGTGTGTATGTGAAACCACTAGTGACGGATCTGGTGGCCGGTAGCCGGGAAATTCAAAAATCCCGGCTGCTGGTGATGCTGGGTGGAGCGGAGGAAACTAGGGATGTACCAATACCACTTTTTTAAGACCGAGTACGAGTACCAATACTTTTTAATAGTACTCACCGATACCGAGTACCAATACTTTTATTTTATGTCATGTGAACGCTTTCCAATAAGAACAGACATATAAAAATGCCCCCAGCTCACATGTATATATCCCCCCCGAGATATATATATACAGAATGCCCCAGCTCACATGGCGATTGCCCCCAGCTCACGTGGATATTGCCCCCAGCTCACGTGGATATTGCCCCCAGCTCACGTGGATATTGCCCCCAGCTCACGTGGATATTGCCCCCAGCTCACGTGGATATTGCCCCCAGCTCACGTGGATATTGCCCCCAGCTCACGTGGATATTGCCCCCAGCTCACGTGGATATTGCCCCCAGCTCACGTGGATATTGCCCCCAGCTCACGTGGATATTGCCCCCAGCGCACGTGGATATTGCCCCCAGCGCTCATGGATATGCCCCCAGTTCTGTGTGTGTATATTACACATACACACACATATACACACACATATACACACACACACTCTCACACTCTCAGACCCCAGACCAGACTTGGGGCGCTGTCCGAATGCTCTATCGGCATTCGGACAGGCCCCTGCAGCTCATCGCGTTCATATTTACCTTCCACGAGCGCCGCCGGCAAAGTCTTCGCGCGTGCGCTCGTTGGAAAGCCCCCAGCCGCAATCTCGTGGGAGTTCGCGAGATTGAGGCTGGGGGCTTTCCAACAAGCGGACGCACGGAAACTGGCTTCCAATATCGGGGGCACTGCACGAGTACCAAGTACTCCTGCAGTACCCGGTATCGGCACCGATACTATTATCGGTGCAACCCTAGAGGAAACTCCTCCACTTCACCTTGCAATTTCATCAGATTGGGGTAGCTGGGGGGAGTACTTCTTACATTTACATTTGTAAAGTGGTCAGGATGAATAGTGTCCCTTTATAGCAGCCAGTCAAGGCCTGATGTTAAAGACCTGGTAAATGCCCAGTAGGCAGCCATGACACTGAGCCACAAGCAGACTGGGGAGCTCAAAGATCTATGCAGTGGTCTTGTGTATTGCCTAACAGTCCCAGGTGGCAAGCCGCCCTGGGCGCCCTTTAAATGACCCTGTATCTTGGCAGTTTTGCCACTCATATCTCCATCTCTAGTTTTCCCTCGGTGTTTAGTAGGAGCTATATACAATTGCTGTTACTGTTGTTTTCAGAGTAGTCTCTATCGGAGTTAAATGAAGAGCGCCACATTAAAATCACCAAGGTATTCCACTCCCACAGGTCCCCTCTGCCACCCTCTGCCGCTTCCTCCCAGCCACTGAGGAGGAAGTCAATTCCTTATTGTCCTCCTCACATCTCACCACGTGCCCGCTCGACCCCATTCCTTCACATCTAATTCCTCCCCTCTCCTCCTCCCTCACCCCTGCTCTCACACACATCTTCAACCTATCTCTCTCCACTGGCTCCTTTCCATCCGCCTTCAAACACGCGCTAGTTACCCCTTTACTAAAGAAACCATCCCTCGACCCCAACTCTCCATCCAACTACCGCCCTGTATCCCTGCTTCCCTTCACATCAAAGCTCTTAGAAAAACTAGTCTTCAACCGCCTCTCCCTCTTCCTGTCCTCCAATTCCCTACTTGACCCCCTGCAATCTGGCTTCCGTCCCCTACACTCAACTGAAACTGCCCTCACCAAAGTCACCAACGACCTCCTAACTGCTAAAAAACACGGCCACTATTCTATTCTCATCCTGCTTGACCTCTCGGCTGCTTTTGACACTGTTGACTCCTTCTACAGACTCTCTGGGTCTCGGTGACACTGCACTTGCTTGGGTTGACTCCTATTTATCCAACAGGTCCTTCTGTGTGTCCTTTGCTGGTAACTCCTCCTCTTCATTGCCTCTATCTGTTGGTGTACCTCAAGGCTCTGTCCTTGGTCCTCTGCTCGTTTCCATCTACACCTCCTCCCTGGGCAAAATCATCAACAGCTTTGGCTTTAATTACCACCTCTACACTGATGACACTCAGATCTACCTCTCTACCCCTGATCTCTCTCCCCCTGTCCTTTCAAAAGTCAGTGACTGTTTATCTGGCATCTCCTCCTGGATGGCCTCCCACCACCTAAAGATCAACATGTCAAAGACTGAGCTCCTACTTATTCCTCCCTCCAATGCCTCCCCACCTCCTGACTTCTCTATCACGGGGGAGGGTATCACCATCTCCCCATCAAACCAAGTTCGCTGTCTTGGAGTTACACTTGGCTCTGCTCTTTCCTTCATCCCCCACATCCAGTCTCTTTCCTTCTCCTGCCGATACCAACTGCGTAATATTTCCAGAATTCGGCCATTTCTTACCGCTGTCACCACAAAACAACTCATACACGCCCTGGTAATCTCCCGACTCGACTATTGCAATAATCTCTTATCTGGCCTCCCTCTGTCCCGCCTCTCCCCCCTACAATCCATCCTGAACGCCTCCGCCAGGCTAATTCACCTCACCCGCCGCTCTGTCTCTGCCGCTCCCCTCTGCGAGTCCCTTCACTGGCTCCCCATCAACTGCAGAATTAAGTTCAAAATCCTTAGCCTTACCTACAAAACCCTCACTAACTCAGTGCCCCACTACCTGTCCTCACTAATCACCAGATACACCCCAGCCCGCTCCCTAAGGTCAAACAGTGACCTGCGCCTATCTTCTCTCCGCATCACCTCTTCCCATGATAGACTGCAGGATTTCTCACGCGCAGCCCCCACTCTCTGGAACGCTCTCCCTCGTACTGTCAGACTTTCCCCTAACTTCTCTTCCTTCAAACGCTCCCTTAAAACATTCCTATTTAGGGAAGCCTACCACCCAACTCACTGACACAACCATCAATCACTCTCACCTTACAGTCCTCTCCTCCTGTTTCCAACCCCAACCCTCCCAGATTGTGAGTTCCTACGGGAATAGGGCCCTCATCTCCTCCTGTACTGTTTGTCAAATGTTGTTCAATGTATTGTAACCCTGTCTATACTGTGCTTATTGTACAGCGCTGTGGAATATGCTGGCGCTTTATAAATAAAGAATAAGAATAATAATAATAAAAGGTTATACCGTGATAGGACAAAGCTGAATGGGAAATAGCCACAGGTCACTCGTTCTATGGACGGATTATGGTGGTACCGTTGATCAGCCCTGTTTTCAAGAACTTTACCAGCCGCTGTTATTCTTTCTTTGGGTAGCTGAGGTTCGCAATAGTTGCAACAATTGAGTGTCCCCCCCCCTTTTCTTTGGCAATACATTAAACTTTGAAACCCAGATATACATAAGGGATTATTCACTATGTATGTGGGGATTCAGAATGGAGGTGTACGTCTGTGTGGACTAGTAGGAAAATCTAAAGATACCAGTGGTGGGCTTCTGCCGCTACTGACTTAGTGGGACCTTGGCCCTTTCCCAACCTAGCCATGGTGGTTTATTATCAGTTTACATTGTTATATCTTTTTTTATCCTTTTCCTCCTTATCCTTTATCTCCTTTTCATTATTTGAACCTTTGTAGTATAAAATTCAACATTGTATCTATGTTTTACTGATTCTGTCTGTTTAGAAACCAATAGTAAGTGTTCAATGATGACTTGAGGAATTCACTCTGTATACATTCATTCAATGCAGGTCTCTGACATTGAACACCCATGCTCTTGTGTGTCAACCAACAGCGTAGATACATTTGGTTCACATCAACTGCAGGACAGGAGATCCATATCCGCACAGGTAAGAACACGCTGCAGCTTGTGTCGTGGTACTCAGCCAATCGTTGCGCGAGTCTGCTGTATGCCTCGAGTGAGATACAACTTGATCGCTCACTGGGTGTATGCTGACAAGAGGTCAATTTAAAATACCGCTACCTGTGTCTTTTTGACTCCTGACTATTACGACATGAGACACACATCCAGTGACTCTGTTGTAACATATCCGGCAATAGCGAGCTGCTAATGGATAACGGGCTACTCACACTATTTCCGGTAGTAGCCCTGTTAGAATAGGACCCAGTGTATTGCTGAATTGACAACCACATTTTGTTGTTTTTTTTAAAAAAAATGTTGTTGCATAAACCACATGTATCCAAGCTAGACCCTCTTCACAAATTACTAAATTTTCCTATTTCATAACGGAAAGTTTGAATTTTATTAAGGACATGGAGGCGAATATTTGCAGTCTCTTTCTCGCTTTAATTTTAATTTAAACAGCAGCAAGAAGATAGACAGAAAAGTATAAAACTTGACAAAAAATAGTATCAACATGGTACATCCTGCAACACACCTCCCACAGTGCAGTATGGAATGTCCAAAGTCTATATATCTTTCTCCCCAACGTCCATTAAACCTCTTTCTTGAAAATAGCGAAGACGTCTAGAACTGAAGAAGTCCAACGGGAATTAAAACGGATGAAGGACGAAGATGGATCATCCAGTAGAAGAGGATCCAGTAAAGCCAGTACTTATTGAAATGTACCTGAGGCTGAAAAGAGAGAACACAAACATGGAATGTGTGTTAGCATGTGAGTCTTTGACTGCGTGCAATACGAAGAACACGCTGGACTAGCGCTGAAATAATTTCAGTACACGAAAAATCAAATAACTTTATTGTATCAAGCAGTGTAATATATAGATATATGTATACAGTATCGACAAGTTCATAAAAAAAACACAGTCAGAATTTTATTGAAGTATTTGATAATCGTACAACTTGACAGGGAGGGAAAGGGAGGGAAATATTCTCCTCCGTGTCCTTAATAAAATTCAAACTTTCCGTTATGAAATAGGAAAATTTAGTAATTTTAAGGCAGGACACGGAGGCTCATATTTGCAAGTTCAAAGCTCTCAGAAATCGTATCTATATCAAACATCTAACACACCGGAGGACCAGTGTGATACAGGCTTAAAATAAAATTCTCTAAAAGTAGATTCTCTTGACCAATCAGCTGAACGTAATAGATCTTCTAAACGGCAACCGGATGATACTGCCTTAGAAGCAACTGCACTCCGTACCGAATGTGCACCGTACTGGGAAACATCAACTCCTGTTAATTGCAAAAGCCAACGAATCCATCTCGCCAAGGTTGGCGAGCTGACCGGAAGGAAGGGTGGCTTAAATGAAATAAATAAGGCGGTTATCTGTAAATTATGTCGAAGAGGAAGAGTACGTTCCTCCTACTCTTGTAAACAACGGACGGGGCATAACCCGGGTTGTAGTTGGAAACTCGGAAAAAAAGCCTGGGAAATGGAAGTCTTAGTGCGTCTGGAAATATCAAAACGGACACCCTCAGGGAGGAAGGTGCGGACTCCAAAATCTAGTGCCCTCACATCTCCTACACGCTTACAAGACACTAAACAAAGGAGCATCAACAACTTGGCTGATAACCATGGTTTATCCCTGCGTAAGTTATCAGGCCAGGCGAGTAAAAACCGCAAAATGATATTAACGTCCCATGTCGTAACCTATCGTGGTTGTGGGGGACGAGCAAAGCGGGCACCTCGTAGGAGTCGACACACTAGGGGATGACGACCAAGCGAAACACCCTCAAAGCCTATATGTCCTGATGACATAGCTGATCGTAACACATTCAAAGAGCGATAAGCTATTCCGGAGTCGAAAACTGAAGACAAAAAATCTAGTACAAAATTTAGAGGGGCAGAAAAGGGATCTTGAGCCTGTTCGATACACCAGCTAGACCATTTGGACCAGTAGGAACTGTATACTCCTCTGGTTCCTGGGGCCCAAGATTGTTCAAGCAATGCAGCAGTAGAGCTCGATATGCCACCTGAAGTTCTACTGATCCTGACAGCAACCACCCCATGAGATGCAGATGGTCTGACGACATCAGTGGGTGGGGTCGTCCTTCCCGGTCTAGGAGTATATTCTGCATGTTCGGGAGTAGACGAGGTGTCTCGATCACTAGGTCCAGTAACGATGGAAACCACGCTTGAGACGGCCAGAATGGAGTCACCAGTACCAGGGTGACATGATGAGTCCTGATGACATTCAACACTCTTTGAATCAGGGCGAATGGTGGAAAAGCATAGTGGCGTCCCTGCGACCATGTCTGGAGGAACGCGTCCGTCGCCTCTGGGTCTGGACGCCAGCTGAAGAATTTGGGTAGCTTTGCATTCAGCCGGGATGCAAATAAGTCCGTGTGGAATGGACCCCACCGTAGAGAGAGCGCTGAGAAGGCTGAAGAGTGTAGCGACCAGTCGCCTGCGTCGTGAAAATGTCTCGAATTCCAGTCTGCTATTACATTCGAGAGTCCCGGGATGAACTGTGCTGACACGTGAAGATGATGTTGGAAGCAGAAATCTCAAAGGTAATGTGCCATCAACATCAGTTGGATTGAACGTGGGCCACCTAGGCCGTTGATATAACGAACGGCTGGGAAATTGTCCAATCTCAGGAGAATAGATTGATGGGTTGTCTCTTTCGTGAAACATTTGAGAGCGAAGGAGGCCGCTAGTAATTCCAGGGCATTGATGTGGAATGATGTTTCGTCTAGGGACCATCGACATCCCGTTTCCAGATCCTCTCATCGAGCACCCCAACCCAGGCGACTGGCATCTGATTCGATCATGAGTGTAGGAGCCGGGAAGTGAAGAGGGCTTCCATTCCAAAGGTGTAGATCTGAAATCCATCAGTGTAGATCCTGGATCACGTCTTCTGTGACCTCCACAAACGTATTGTAGGAGGGGTCTGACCGGAGAAAACGGGCCTTCAATCTCTGGAGGGCTCGGAAATGTAGAGGAGCCGGAAACACTGCATGCCGTGTTGCTGACATGAGACCTATGATGCGTGCTATCTGCCGCAATGGTGTGGATCGATGACGTAACCGGGTACGGACTTCTTTCTTGATAGAAAGGACCTTGGAGTTCGGGAGGCTCAGAGTTTGAGACGTCGAGTCTAGAATGAAACCCAGGAACTCTAGTCGATGTGATGGTTGTAGAATCGATTTCTCCATATTGACCAGAAACCCGAGTCCTTGGAGTAGTTGAATGGTCCAGTGTAAATGTATTTGCAGAGTGGTGTGTGACTGAGACATTATTAGAATGTCGTTGAGATATATAACTAAGCGAATTCCTCTTGATCTGAGGTGAGCTATCACCGGTTTCATCACCTTGGTGAAGCACCATGGTGCTGATGACAGGCCGAACGGGAGGCATGTGAACTTCCACATTCTTCCGTTCCAGGGGAATACGAGGAATTCTCGGAAGTCTTCTCGAATGGGAACTGTCAAATAGGCGTCTTTGAGATCCAGTTTGACCAGCCAATCCCCAGGTATCAGTAACTCCTTCATTGTGTGGATTCCTTCCACCTTGAAGTGGCGATATGTCACCCAATCATTTAATTCCTTGAGATTTATTACGGGGCGATAACAGCCTCCTTTTTTGGCAACTACAAAGAGGTTGCTGATAAAAACTGGGTTGTGTGACGGTTCTATTGCTCCTTTTTCTTGGAGGCTCAAGACTTCGGTGTGTACGTGTGTGTACGTGTGTGTGTGTGTGTGTGTGTGATACCAGAGTCAATGGGCGTGGTGGTGACGACTGATGTGGAGTGTCGGTGAAGTCTATAGTGAATCCCTGAACCGTGTTTAGAACCCATGAGTCTGATGTTAGTAAGGCCCAATTGTGTGGAAAGTGTCGCAGGCGCCCCGCAACCGGAACTGATGAGTGAGGTATCACTTGCAAAATTACCTGCTGGGCGGCGGAGATAACCTCTGCCTCTGGTTCCTCGGAACCCGCGTCCTTGCCAGGGTCGAGCTCTTGTGGGGAAGAATTGTCCCGTGAAACCAGTGCCTCTAGGTTTTGGGGTGGGCAAGGAGGGCATATTTCCTGAGCGGGAAATAGTATTGGGCGTATTTGCCCGGCCGGCAGGGTGCCCTCTGATTCTGCCGGCCTCTCCAAAAACACGTGGGGCGTGAAAAACTTTTTTGATGGCGATGTCCGCCTTATCGATGTTCGCAAAAGAATTTGCGTAGGTCCCCATCTCTTTGACAAATTTATCCCGAAATAAGAGGCCTTGTGCCTCACCCCCCAGGTCGTTAGGGGCCAGGGTAGTGAATTGAGGGTCTACTTTGATTAAAATCGCCTTGCGGCGTTCTGCCGCAACAGCGGCGTTAGCATTCCCAAACAGGCACATAGTGCGTTGGAGCCAGCCTCCCACCTCTTCAGGATCAAGGGGAGTACCTGCAATCTTAGCTTCTTCGATTAGCTCAAACAAACGGGCTAGGGGACCCGACATGTCAAGGACCTTATCTTGGATCATGCGAAGGGCGTGATCAATTCCCTTTTTAACGTTCCATCCTCTGGAACCCAAAATTTTCTCAAAGTGTTCGTCCACTATCGGGGTGAGGCAAGTTTTGCCTACCGTGGTTGGGTGAGGACATTCTGCTTTTAAAGTCGCTCTAGAGGGGCGATCTAAAGGGGCTCTAAAGTTGGCGTCAATCCATTTAGCAACGTGAGGAAGGGGGTACCAATCCGTGGAACGTGGGTGGGAGATGCTTTTGGGGTGGAAAAGGGGGTTACCCTGAGGGTCATAAATTATTTCCCTTGGAGCAGTGCCGGGGAAAGTGGTAACAATATCCCCTTCTAGTTGTGCGTCATATTCAGGGGCATGAACCTCAAAGGGTTCTTCTTCATAACCCTTATCCCCCTCTTCCTCCTCCTCAGAATCAGGGTAAGCTGGAAGGAGAGAGGTGCTTTTTGATTTTTTAGGTATGCAGACTGTTGTACACGCCTCACGGTCAGAGGCTCTTTTATGGAGGGTTTTTTTTTTTGGGAAAGGCAGTTGAACGGGGATGCCAGCCCCTCTTGCGCTCAGATGGTCAGGCGCGGTCTCTTTCAGGATATGAAAACCTGAGGGTCTATTAAGGGCATGAGAGCCCATGTCAAAGTGAGGAGTAGGAGAACTCCTATTTAAAGAAGGGCCATGGGAGCTCACAGAGCGTAGCGGGGTATGGGCGCTAGAGGCTACAGTTGGGCAGGGGTTAACTGAAATAGGAGGCATAAAAATTTGTGGAGCAAAGGATGTGGAGGGAGTATGGGCAGGTACATTACGTTCTGACCAGGCTCTGGAGAAGGAATCAGACATGCAGGTGACCGCAGACTGTATCCTGGAGATGGAAGCTTCCATTGCTGCCATCCGCAGCTCCGGATCCTCATGGTGCCTTTGAAAAGGTAGACCCCCGTGCTGCTCTACTAGGGCACCCTGATGGAGCGAACTGCTGCCGGAATCGGAGTCTCTGCGCTCAGAACGAGTTGGTTTGGAGTAGGACATGTTAAACACTTTCTTTTCCGAATTTTGAAATGGCCGCCGCGCCAGAATGCCGCTCAAGCCGCGTGATAAATATGGGCGCAGCCTAATCGTGAGGCGATCGGCTGATCAAGTGTGCAGGCCGTGGGAGGCAAAACGGAACTGTACCACCGCGGCACCAGTTCCAAACCTGACGGCCAAACACACCTACAAGTTAATTTAGTTAAAATACAGCAATTAAACTCGCCCCAGACTCCCTTTAGCAGCGCAGGGAGTCTGGGAAAAAAGATATACTTAACTGTCGCTGAGCAGCAAGAAAGAGATTTAATGGACGTTGGGGAGAAAGATATATAGACTTTGGACATTCCATACTGCACTGTGGGAGGGGTGTTGCAGGATGTACCATGTTGATACTATTTTGTTGTCAAGTTTTATACTTTTCTGTCTATCTTCTTGCTGCTGTTTAAATTAAAATTAAAGCGAGAAAGAGACTGCAAATATGAGCCTCCGTGTCCTGCCTTAAAATTTGATCTCTGGTTGTTTGTACTTTTCATAGAGGCAATACCGAGATATCTGTAAAGCTCTGGACCGTCACCCTCCCCTCACCATTGTATTTTGGATCTTTTTACCAAGAATAAGCTTCTTGGGGTTCTTCTAGTTGATGGTGGTGCTTAATGCTACAAAACCAATTATGTTCTGCCGTGATGTAGCCTACTTTAATAAAACTCATATTCCCATGGTTATGGGAAATGTAGGCTTAACGGCAGCAACTCACAAGAACAAGACTGGACAGCTCATAACCCTAGTTATACAATGGTGTTTCTTTACTCCTATTTCCGTCATTCCCTCTCGTGTTTGCAGGGGGCTCAGTCTTTGATTGCGGTGAGGTGTAGTTTCTTGATGGGTGTGTTTGTGTGGTCTGATAGAGCGATTTTCATTTGCATTGCCAGGGGCCTACAAATAATATAATGTTCCTGATTAGTAGCAGTTTTAAAAAGCAGAAAGTAGAGCAGTTGACCTTGGAATATCTTCCCTTGCGTCCTGACAGCTGAGGCTGCTGGTGGCAGTAATTGGTTTCACTGGAGACCCCTTTGATGAATAGCCTGTCGGAGGAACGGGGTGGATCTCCACACGACTTGCCCAAATTACTGTCAACTGGACCATTATTTGGAATGCGACTGTTACAAATTTATGATCTGTCATATGCAATAAGCTACGTCCATTCTTTTTATTTCATGACAAGATGCTCACGGAGACCTTTCTCTGAATTGAAAGGAACAGGGAGGCAAACTCTCCATTAGGGGCAAACCAAAAATTGTGGCTAGGGCGAGCAGCAAATCTGACTGGATACCTAGGAGTAAAATCACACTATATAAAGAAAAATTCTTTAACTCACAGTTCCCTCCGGATGTTTGGGAACTACATTCCCTTGAGGCTCTGCCAATCAAATAATTTGCTGAGTTTCATGAGTGATAAAGATGAAATTCTTTGGAGGGCCAAGGCTGCTGACCCCTTCTTTAGCTGAACAAGTTTCATGTCCACGCTGGACACTTCTTCAGCAGCCATGTTTTTTTCATGAATTTTTTTTTCTGTTCCCTTCCCCCTCCCTAGTGATATGGCATTTCATTTTACTATCAGGTCTATTCAAAGAAAGGTGAAACTCAGGAGAATGACTGGAGAAATGAAAATTCTAGGTCAAAATGGCTAAACCAGAAAAAGTCTCCCATTTATCTCACTTTCCAAATCGGCTATTTGTTCTAGAGTGTTCTCTTCTCTTGCCAGTTGTCCTGCTTTTCACCTTTCTCTGAATAACCCTGATGGTCTATAGAGCGATTTGGCCAAAGCGTGCAGGTACAGTGGAAGCTTGTCCAATGGGGCAGCACTTCACCGGTATTTTTGCACAAAACACAAAAATAAAGTAAAATTAGGTTTTGAAGGAATAATAAAAATCACTTGCACGGAGTCTCAAGACTTATTTATTTTTCCTCTTCTCCTGCCAGTTCTCCTTATTTTCACCTTTCTCTGAATATCCCTGTATACGTGTAACAAGAATTGTCGCTAGGACTGATTAAAGTACAACAATTTTTACCATGGCTGGAGTGCATGTGTTTTCTACACAACACATTATTGCTTGCATTTTGCTGTCTATCCTGGAACACGCCTGGTGCAATGCTTAGGATTCCTCTGCACTCGAGGTGCACTGCCATATTCTCTGCATTTCATATTCTAATATATAATGTGTTTTTATTTTGTATTGCTTTTCATTTTTTATGATCTTTACTTTGTTTGCTGTAAAATTTCATATTCTAGAGATAATTTTTATATGTGTGCCCCTTATCTGGTTTAGGCAGTGTTTCACATTATATTTTATATATCATTTTTATTTTTATATTTACAGTACACCCATTACTTGTAAGGTAGCTGCATCAAAAAGCTAGATTTCTTTTTATTAGGCATCACATTGGACACCTGTTATTTCCATTGATTACCTGTTACTAGCCCCTGCGGAATATGTTAATGCTTTATAAATGATATGATAAAGTAATAATCATAACGCAAATGTGCTGGTTGTAAAACCACCGCTGTGTTTAGTCCTGCAGTTTTTTGTGTATTTGTTACAGAGTTCCCCATGTTTAGACAGACACACTGTGAAAATTGTAAGGAATCAACCCACGGGGGTTCTCAGAGGATTCTGCAAACCCTCGTTGTCATTGCTCCGTTGAATAAAGTTTTAATGTTATCTGTCACCACATCAATGACTGTGGGACCATCTGTGTTTTTTTTTTTCCGTTAAACCATAAATTAGATTTGCTTAATGCGTACTGACCAAAACGAGTAATATCCAACAAATGCTGCCTGTACATTTTTTTGTTATACAATTTGACCTCCCTATGCCCCTCCACTCATCTCCTGAAGCAGGTCCATGTGGTCCTTACTACTCAACCCCTTGCAGGCCGTAACTCCTTTCTCTTGTTTTCCCTCCCCTATCCCTTGTTCCTTTCAATCAGTCAGATCTCTTCTCCTGATCTTGGTCCCTCCCTGCTCTTGGACCATCTTCTGCCCATCACAGACATTATACTAGCTTAATTCAACAGAATTTAACTGTATTCCTCCCAATGTAGACTGATTAATAGAAATATGTAGCTTTAAAGGCCTCATCAATAAAATACATTTTTTTTAGTAGATGTATAGGCCACGAGAGAGAGGACTTCCTTCTGCCTTTTAATGAGTGAAACCCATCACCCTCCACAACCCAAACTTTACCTCCATGTGCAGAGGGTGCAGAATATCTACAAAAGAGCTGTCAAACTCATAGCCCCCCCCCCTTATGTTGATGCCTACAATTTCCAGAATTCGTTGATTGCAATAGATGGTCAGGGAATCATGGGAGCTGTACTTCAGAAACCTTTTGTGGGGGTCGGAGTTTGACAGCCCTGCTCTACAGCTTTTCATGAAATTACTGCTTGTAGAATGTTTGTGAAATAGATGTATTTGAATGCAGAGCGTAAACTAAAGAAAACACCACATTAAAATAGATAACAAATGAGGGACACGGAGTAAAATAGCTAAATAAACTTTTAATTTTTCTAATTGCAAATATACATGAATTAAATTGCACAGAGTCGCATCATATCCCCCTCCCCCCGCCCGTCCTCCACCGCTCTCTGTACATTATTACATACTTTAAAATTAGACAGAGTTTCAATAAATGCTATAGAACATTTTGGCATTTAATAACATTGTAACAAAAACAATCAAAAACATATTCAGAAGTGCATATAATATATATTTATATATCGGGTTTTTATTCATTTTTTATTTTCTTCACCTATCCATCACTCCAGATATACAGAAAGTAAGGTACTATATGCATGTTTATAGACAGTGATGTGCATCGTTATATATCGATATTACAGGATGGATCGCTCTAATAGTAGAGGAAAGGTTGCAAATAAAAATCTGCTGGCTTTTTAAAAATGTAACCTTGCAAATGAAGTCTTCAGTCTCCTGAACTGAAGGTCATTATTTTGAAAACTTTTTTTTGTGAAATAATAGAGAAAAAAAATAATTTAAAATTTAGCCAGAACTGTAAGATGCTAGAATATTAAAAAAAGGAACAAAAAAATTCGGGTGATATTTGCATTTCGGCTTATCAAGGCAAAAAGCGTCACATCACAAATTTTACCATAATAATTTAGCCATATTTAACACATTTGCCAGCGTGATAAAACCTTTTGAAGACATAGTTATGTTTAAACAAAGCCCTTGTGTGATAAACTGTCGTGTGTCACTTCTTCCCAAGATATTCTGTTTTTAAATAAAACACAGCTCGGCCTAGCACGCCCCCCCTCCCCTGTTTTATGCAGAAGACTTTTTCTTTTTACAAAAATAATAAATACAGTTTAAAATCCAGAGCTTGGACCTCGATTCCTGGACGAACACCCCAAAAGGAGGCCCATGTCACTTTATTATAGAAATCTATCTATAGGGTAGCTTTCAGTTTGTTGATCTACATAAAATATTTATTTTTTTGTTGTTGTTTACAAATAAAGCATTTTTATAGCTGCATAATTTTTCATACATTCATGAATGGAGAACTTGGTAAATTGCGTCGTCGTGAGCCTCGCACATTGCTTGTTTATATAATTTTTTGTGTGTATTTGGGGGCTGGATGACAACACGGCAAGGTTTGCACATCCATCCAGCCCTCCGACATTTACATATGGCCATCAACGTTCCTGTCACAAAAGACCATAGAATACCAATGGGAAGCAAGTTTTCATTCATTTTCTTATATCCCTTTTTAATATCCTTCTTTTACCACCTTATTTTAACCTATTTACAAAGTGTGCATTCAGGAAGTCCTCTGTACAAATGGCAATAGGTCCCCGGAAGACCGATACCCCCTGTGTGAACATGTGACGAGGTCACTTGCAGAATCTCCATGCAATAGAATTGTAAACCCATTTTTATGTACTTAGCAGAAACCTAGACGTGTCTGTGTGTAATTTTATTTATAGATTTACTTTCTCCTTGGCTTGACAAAACAGACCACCACTTGTATTAGTACAATTCATTTGATACCTTGTAGTCTTGATATTGATAGTGTCACAGGACTGGTATTTCTTCAGATATTTTGGAACTACAGTTCCTTTGATGCTCAGCAACTCATTAGTTTGGCTGCTACTCCCTAGAACTGCCAAAATATCTGGAAGGCCAAGGTCGCTCTCCCCTGTTCTACACCTTTTCAAAGTCCACCTTTTGGCCAGAGCTGGCCTTACTATTGCATGTCATGTCTTAGAGAATTGATACAATGAGGAAAAAGTCTTTGGTTACGTTCGTCTCAATTTTGGAGGTTAGCTCCACCAACAGGGGCCCATGAAACCCCCCTCCAGCATTTTGAAAGAAAGCATCAATAACTAATAGCGAATAAAATTATAATTGCAGCTCATGATTTGTTTAAGAAACAAACATGTAATTATAAATACTCCTAGAAGGTTCAAAGTGCTGAGCAGATCCTATCCCCCCCCACCCAAGAAAACAAAAAACAGGCAGCAACTGAAAGCGACTAATGGCAGCATCCTACAAGTAACCTGCTGTTCCTTTTTAGTTTCAGCCTCTGTATTGTAAGGCATGTCTATGTATTATACATTGTGGGCCATATTACATAGTTGGTGCTAACTTAACCAGAGCTGTTGTAAACTTCCCAGAGCCATTATAGCCTATGGAGGTTTTAAGTTTACAACAGCTCTGGTTAAGTTAGCACCAGGTATGTAATATGGCCCTGTGTGTGTGTATTTAGTTGTGTAATGCAGTTTCATCAGTTCCCCAACAGTCTTCATATACGATATACACTATATATTACAGCGGATTTGATCATTCTACAAAATAAAAAGTGACGTGTGTCAGGGTACCAATACGTTTTTACGTTTGTTCAGGTTTTTGAGTTCTTTTTCTTTTTAAAACCTTACAATTACCAACTTGGTGGGGTTTTAACAATCTTCAACAGTCTAGCTCCGTGAAGGTGCGACTTGGCACCTCAAATGTTTTTGAACTACATGTTCCATGATGTTCAATGAGCCTTAAAGCTGATGGAGCTTCATGGGACATGTATTTTTGTTACACCTGGAGTACCAAGGTTTACCATCCAAGGCTCTAGCTGTTGAGGCTCCTCAATCCTCCAGTGGAGCCAGCGTCACAGGGAAAAGTGTCTGCGGAGATTGTGCTTTACCTGTTTGTGCGTGGGAGGAGTGTATAACATTTTTAGAGGTTTCATTAACTACTTTTATGTTTTACTTCCTAGTCGCATGTTGTTTTTACTGCGAATATCGAAGTATAACGTCCATATTATTATTCTATAAAATGCTTTGAGCATATTTATCTTAAATTCAATTTAAGCAGATTTTTATGATTTTATTAATAGATTAAGTAGACCACAAGAAAATGTTTCTTTTTAAATAAACAATGAGGTTTTGCTGCTGAGTTAACACCCTGAATGGAAATCGGTAATCTCATCTTGGAATTTAATTCAATAATTAAATGTTAATTTGGCTTCCAGCTGTCCTCACATTTTTAGATCGGGTAATCTTTCTCCAGATGTTTATATATTTTTTCTTTGGTCACCTTGGTATTCCACTGCTTGGAGTAGAGTATAATCAGGGCAGTCTGTATATAGTGATGGTGTCTGTCTTGATGTGTTGAGATACGTGGAGCGCCTTTCAAACCCAACCCTTTCATTTACAACATTCTTGAACCATGTAATTGTTGAATGGGACCTGCTAAGGGTGAAATTCGGGTAAAATGCTTGGAAAAGTTGGATGTTGATGGTCTCCCATTTGTTTTCAACAAGGAAAAGACCGCAATACTGCAACGCCTATTCACAAATGTGTTCCAGTAAGAACATTTTCCGTGTGGTGGGATTTGCCAACTTCATTAGAGAAGCCATGAGGATGTCTGGAGGAGACGTCCCTGCTAGGTCCCTCCAGTGCAGTGGCTTTTACAGTCAATGTAATTTTCAATTTCTCAGACAATGAAAAAGTGAAATCAGAGGTTGGACGAAGTCTTATTTGGCCACCATTCATCTGAACCTTAACAGAGGCCTCTCATCAAATATATAAAAGGTTCAAAAACGTAGAGACTGGAATAACTGGTGTTTGTCGAGCCAGTGAGTCGATGTCTGTCTTGCAGGGAGCTTGGACAGTTTTTTCCCCCGAATCCCATCAGATTCTTTGCAAGGAACCAACCATTAAACCGAACTGGAGACATTTTTGGAGTCCTGTCAAAGGGACCTTCCCACACGTGAGATGGTTCCATGGCACAAGCTCAATCCCTTCTATTGCTGCTCGTTCCTGTCTGCGTTTATCTTGAGGCTACTTCAGTGCATGGATTTTTGTGTCTGACGTTTTTTAACATATTTTTGTACCCCAGGCACGTACATACACACACTGGAGACTTTAACATAGAAATAGGGCATTTTTTTATATGGATATAAATTGTCTTAGATTTATGGTGTAGAAAGTTTCTATTCGACACTGTGACCTTCAAGAAGTTCCTTTGCTGTCAACATGAACAGATATTCTTTGGAGGATGCGAAGGCTTTCTCATGGGGGAAAAAAGACTGCATTCTGGTTTAAAGTATTATTTTTGGAACAACACTCCTTGCTGTAAATAGACTCTTATGTGTCCAGTAAAATTCAGAGTGGCAGTTTCAATCAGGCTCTATTAGCCATTTTTTTTTTATTTCTATAACCAATTCTACAAAAAAAAAAAAAAAAAATAATGTATAAAACGCCTTGTTTGCCGTAAAGTCTTTCAGAGGGCTCTTCGCAAACCAGAAAGTTGCAGCCACCTGTTAGCCAGTCCTAGCGCTCTGGATTGCACATGGTGTCCTATGCGAGACAGGGCATTCAGCAATAAGCAGATGTTCCATCAGTTTCAAAATATAAAGTTATACCACCAGTTCATTCCCAGGAAAACATTTGAGCAACTTGAAAAGTCGGGTGTGCCCACTAAGCTAGGACATTGTGTAGAAATACTTCTCACTTGGGCCTTATTTTCCCCAATGAACTAATTGAATGAGAGCGCAAATTATAGTTATTTATATTTCTTATGCTATTATAGCTTTGTGAATATAAGCTGCATTTTGGAGACACGGTTTCTTTTGAAGTGAATTTAGGGAATATGTTTGTATGGGGCTAGCAGACAGTCCATTTTAATGTCTATTGTCTTGTTCTCTCCTTAAGACCTTTATGTATTTTTATGGTTTCTTCAAGTTTTGTAAAGCTTTGCTTTTCTGCTTTCTCTTCAGGGTAAAGAATTGTGTCCGTGCTGTCCCAGGAGGCAGGAGCCGCTGAGTCCTATGAGTGTGGATCATACTTTACTGTAAAGGATAGAGGCGACAGAGGCTGTGCTGAGATTACAAGAAAAGGAGATAAGGGTATACACTGTAACAACTTCATCACCCGGGATAGGTAAGACATGTCCATTAATTAAACAATGTCACAGATTTAATAATTCCAACCCAAAAAAACTCACTCTAATGACCTACACATAGAAAATTAGACCCACAGCTGTTGTAGATCTGCAGACCCCTCTCATGCTGGCAGAGCATCATGGGAGCTGTAGGTCTGCAACATCTGAGTGTCTTCATTTTTGGCCAGCCCTAATTTTCTTAAAAATACATGATTGCCACACTGATTTTTTTTTTCTTTTAATGCAGTTCACAATTAGGTCTTTTAGAATGATCCATCTGTCAGCTCCGAGTTCACATTTCTCCCACTTTAGATTTTTTTTTCTGTGCCCCTATTTTATTTTCTATTTCAGGCCAAAAATAACCAATAATCCTTTGTCGGCAGATCCTGTGCTCCACAGGACTGTGAGCCTTCATCTTCCACTCTTTTATTTAGTCATTTCTACCGGACGCCATATGCAGGCTATTTTGAACACTCTTTGCCATGTATATTTCCTGCAGACCTTTTTTTGAAATATAGGCCATGATGGCCTGTTAGTGTATCAATCGTTTATTTCCCATGAATGATTCTTCCAAGTATCACACAGTTAGTTGTCTTTTTTTTTTTTTTCTTTTCTTTTTTCTAGTCCCAACACATGGCGGGTTTCCTATGTTATTCTCAGACAATTAATTTATCTTAAATAGATGAGGCCTACATTTAAAACTCCACAAAATAGCATGTCACCATAACCTTGGGCAAAACAGTTCTGGGTTATATGGAGGTGTGAAGTGAGTTATAACTTGTCCTGAGGGGGTTTAAATTCTGGGTATTCTGTAGGCTGATGGGCTTACATAGGACACTGTTTAAAGGCTGAGTTTTTTGCATGCTTTTACATAGGATATCATTTAAAGGCTGTGCTTTACGTAGTCTGGTGGGCTTGCACAGGACACCGTTTAAAGGCAGGACAGATGTAGGCCATAAGTACTCAACTGTGACCCTCCACATATTTCAGATCTACATCTCCATGATACTCAGCCACTCATTAAGTTGACTGAGCCTTGTGGGGAATGTAGTTCCAAGACCTATGAAGGGCCGGGGCTGAGCTCCCCTGATGTAGACCGATTTTCTAATCTATCTCAATGGTGGATCATACCACTCTGCGTTTATAAATTATATGGTGTAGTCGCCCAATTACACTTTCACATCAAGTTTACTTTGTGCACTTGTGAGATGAAGAAATGAATCCCCACAGAATATAAATATGCATCCACTTGTTGTTTATAGGACAATATATGGACAGCCAGTCACTAGCCCACTATATTGCTTATATTGATCACATGTCTAGGAAGCCATCCATTGCATTTTTACAAGTTTATGTTGCCAGGGATAATTCCCCACTTTAGAATAATTTATATTTAAACACAGTCCTCTGTTTGGTGTAGCAGCTTGTTTTTTTTATTTTACATATTGCTGGCGGAGTTTGCAGTTGGTATCTGCACAGCCCTTCATCAGACTTCCTATAGCATTACTTTATGTCATGAAATCCTAATGAAGGATACACCTGTGATAGAAAGGAGCCAGAATGCCACGTCACCAGGCTAACGGTTGTGTAGTGATTGATAACTAACACAAGGTTCTACAATGAGAGAGGCAGAAAAATGTGCCCCAGAGAGGCTGGCGTATCATCCACATCTTCTAGAACATATAATTGTACAAAACACAAGCCATATCCCTCCTCGCCTCATGACGGACTCCCTTATAATGGGATGAAACACATACGCTTGTTGCACGGGTTCGCGTAGTATTTTCTTGTGTATATATAATATACAGAGTGAACATATGCATCTATGTAAACATACGACTATTTGTCAGAACGCCATGGAAATCCATAAACCCAGAACGCAAGATAAGTTAAATTCCGTGTCAGTGTTCTCGTTCGGCACATGTTAAGAAATGGGTCAAACAATATTCAGACGGATTCCTGGTCTCTTTCTCCTTACCCACTTCTAAATCTGTCTATGATGGACAGTCTCTTCCATGAGTGGAGGTAGCAGACGTCATGTTAGTAGGCGTTCTTTTAGCTTTTTTTTTCTATTTTTATTTAAGTGGATATTATCGTCTTTAAAAAATATTTGTAGCAGCACATTTTCCAAAATGTTTTTTTTTGTTTTTGTTTTTATCCTTACCCTCCTGAATGTGGGTCCATGGAAGTTGATAGCGGAGACGTAAGCCTTGCAGGTACAGTCATGTTAGTGGTCCACCACGTTGGTTAATTTTCCATTGTGAATAAATACGCTACGGGATCCAAGGCCAAGGGGCCAAAAAGTCCATAACCTCACAGAAATCCTGGTTCCCACAGTTGTCCACCTGAGTGAGGTCCAGTTTGGTTGCAAAACTATTACAACTCAGGATGATGAAAGTGCGCTTCCAAAGACTATCATAGTGGCTAGCGTAGAAGATAGGACTTTTTGTATTTAATATCTAGTGTTTTATCATTGCAGCAAGCCGAATGTGCATTGATGTAATCACCCTGCCCAGCTTTTCTGGCCAAGCTGCTGGCATTTGCCGGTGCTCCTTGTTATATAATTTTTCCTGTGCCTTTATATTTTCCAAGCAGTGCGTATCCCATACATTAAGTAGACAGTACTCCCGTATTGGCTGTTTTTTGGGGGGTTTTCTAAGGAATACTGTGAAAGAAAAGAGATAGGATTTACCTAACAAGGTCTTTTTATGGTCTGCTTTTATTTATTTATAGATTTTGTTTGTTACACTTAGCAGCAAAAGCTTTTCCCAAGGTGCTTTGAAGGTTCCGATACCAGAGCGACCTGCCATATTGGTCGTAGCAAGCACGCTCCTTGCATGCCATCTTCATTATTTTAAATGTAACGAAATCCACAAAGCATCCTTTTGGAGGTGTTGTTTATTATTTTTATATATATTCTCCTGTAACAGCACAACTTCAAATACCTCCTAGACATCTGACATGAACATCAAAGTGGTATAAAACCATTAATATTCAATTTGGCAGTTTTTCTGATTGATTCTATTCTCTGAGTGTGTTGGACAGAACTGGAATTTAACAATAAATAGCCACCTCTCCTTTTTTTTTTCTTCATATGGCAGGGAATATCATGAAACCCACTACTGGCTGGTTAAGGATTGCAAGGCCGACACAAGTCCCGTTTATCCTGACGAGAGGGTTTATCTTTCATAGACCCTTTTTTTGTAGTGTTTATTGCATGGGGAGTGTAAAATAAAGCATCATGGTAGATGTAGTCCTTGGTCGGTTTGGAGACCCATTTTATGACCAGCCCTAAAAGGCGGTATACTCTGGTTTCTGGAGACGTAGGCTGAAGTGAGTCGTTGTGCTTAAATAAATTATACAATAAAACATTTAAAAAAAGGAAAATGACTAGAATTTGAAACCCTCAGATCTATTCTGTAAAGTATGAACTTTAGGAATTTCATTTTCCTTCTTAACTTGTGCTGCTCTGTGTCTGCTAATGGGTATGTTTGTTACACTTGGATTGTATTGGATCCGAAAACATTTCACACCGAAGAGTAAATCTGTATGACTATTCGTGAAAGTATGAGTGATCGATCCATGAGAATCATTAACACCGTATACAGTTGTATTTAGGGACATCCCGATTTTTATTTTTGACCTGCTAGTCTGATCCAAGTTGTGCGATATTTGGTGGCTCCATGGGTCTCTGCATGGACTCTGAGTCTCCCCTGCCTCCACGTTGGTCATATTGCAGACAGGGAAGATGCCTCCTCAAAGGCTTGAGAGCAGGCAGGGAATACGTCTCAAGTCACAGCTGTGGGATTTCAGCTGGGAGTGTTGCTGCCAGGAACGTCCTGGACTCGGGGATCAGATCGGCTTGAGAAAGCCTAACTCAATCCCTGGAAAAATGCCATGATCGGGACCTAATTCTAGGGGTTGGGACATCCCTAGTTGTATTTGCTTACTAACCACCTTAGATCTCCTTTGTTGCAATAACATTTGGAATTTCCCTTTGGGAAAAGCAGCGAGTGACTGACCTCCTCCTTGTATGCTGAAACATGGTATTACAATGTGTGTGTGTTCTTCTGTTACTCTACCTTTTTATTTAATTTTTTCCCATATTATCCTAAATGTTCAGCAAGAGCCAGGGATTTGGCAGAATACAGGGAGAGCTGTGGGGTCAGTCGCTGCTGTACAGGGATTAGATTCAGTGAGTTATGAGGGAAAATCCCTGTTCAGTACAGATACAAGGTGTTGCTGTAATTGCCATACACAGGTATTATGCAGCACATACAGATATTGCATTGCTAATAATCTCATTATGATCACTACAAACCCCCATAAGCAGGAGATCTCACCATTTTATTATCTGTCTGTAGCACATTTACTGACACAAAGGCCATTTCTGCCTGTATGCTGATAATGCAGACACCATGTGACATTGTGCCAGATAGGAAATGCCATCTAGACTTTAGAACCTTTCATCCCAAGAATATCTCAAAAGATTAAAAAAAAGAAAATTTTAAAAATAAGGGAATTTACATTATTTTATTCTTTTAACTATTTCAGTATAATAATCTTAATAGCAATTTTGCATAAAGTATTATATAAGCATCCCATGCTTCAAATGTTTTGAGAATAATAAAACGTGCTCTGTAGTGAAAGGGGTTAAGCCCTGGCTTGTCTGGTTGTGATGGGATATGTCGCTGGTTTGCTGTGGAACGCATTATTTGCAGTAATGATGTGAGAACTTTTAGCGTGTACTTATTTTCTGATTTCTGCTTGGTTTTCCTGCATGGAGAGGTTCCATAGTGGCCAACATTGGAAAGAGTGGCATGATGGGTGTAACTGGCCACAGACATGTGGCCTGGCTGCCGATTGGGCACAGCAATGCTGGAGCCTTCTATTTATATAGGTGTATATGTCCTGACACGGCCATTGAAGTTTTGAGTGGCTGTTTGCTCCTGTTCTTGACATCTTTCTAAGAGAAACCGATCAAAAGAGAATCCCTGGAACCACATAATCCAGTCCTGTTTTGCAGTGTGTATTATGTGTTGCTCAGTTCACTGTAAGGCAATATTCTGTATTTTCAAGCCTAATGGTACAGAGATTCAGTATTTCCGCCTCGATGTGCAAGTAATTCATTCTTCATTCAAACTGAAAGCTTTAATTACATTTTCAGGTGCCTGCCACACTGTGTCGGGGTGTTTTGTCGCATCCCCCTATATTCTGTCAATTTTTGTAACTTGGATGGAATCTGCAGATGTACATCAAACGGCAGGGCTATAATGTCAAAACAATTTGTCGATAAACGTGAAGGATCGCCTGCGCAGACTGCTTAGTCAGTGGGTTTTCTTTTCTATGCGTTAACTTGAAATGTCTGTTCTGTGCAAATTGGAAGCTTTATGGCTCGACCTAAAAGTGCTTCAGTGTAACAGTGGCGCATCAGCCGTGACGTTCTACAAATGTATCCAAGAGGAATTATGTAGAGTCTGCATGTGAAATGATTCATTTATCTGCCTGTGTACTTTGCAGCAACCACTCTCTGCTACATATATGCATGTTTGTAATATATATATGTGTAGCAGAGAGTACTTTTTGTTATATGCATGTGTAATATACTGTGTGTGTGTATATGTATATATATATATATATATATATATATACTCTCTAACAAATACAGAGCACTATATATATATATAATGCACTCTGCTACATATCCATATGTATGTATGTACACTAATATATATATAACAAGCACAGCACTCTCTGCTATATATATGTGTGTGTACGTGTGTGTGTGCGCATGTATGTATATATATATATATACACACATACACAGCACTCCATTTTAATATGCCTTTAAAGATATTATAGAAACAATAACCAATGAAGTTTGGTTACAAGAATACGATCATGTATTGTTATGCAATCCCCATTGTTTATTCCTAACTCAGCTGTTAGTAAAGTCTTTATGGCAGTATTTAACATGGAGTGCTGTGACTCTTGTATGTTGTATTCATTGGTCTCTGATGCAGCCTTATGAAGAATTGCATGGTCAGGGTTTGTGCAGCCCTCTTTGGTTGTGAACATTACATTTTGAGGACTGACAGCCTTCTCTGGTTTTGCAGCCCTCCCTGTTACAGGGGCCTCCTTGCAGGACCTATATAACCCTTGCACTACAGAGAACCCCAGTAGGATGTATGTTCCAAGTTAGTGGGATAATCTCATAAGAGCAGGCATTAGGTTAAGACCTGCTGTGATGGGGTAAATTATTGGTCAGCAACTTTGGCTCACCAGATGTTTTGGAACTACAGCTCTCCTGATGCTCATCTAATCATTAGGCTGGTAAAGCCTCATGGAAAATGTAGTTCCAAAACCTCCGGAGCGTCTAGGTTGCTGACCTTTGGGGCACATGAACAACTTGGCTGGCTCATGCAATGTATGATCAGATTTTGTAACCAAATCCCCATAATGTATTTCTAAACTAGGTGTTTCTACATCTTTAAATCTAAAGTAGAGTGTACGGTGTTTGCTATGTTGTATTCACTAGGGCTCAGAAGCACTTATAAAAAAATCATGTTCATGGGGAGTGCAACCATTCCTGTTCCATAATATATATAATTAGTAGTAAGTTGTTGCTGCACATTACACAAGCAGCTAAATGACACAATTAGATGTACAATTCTATGCATTTGTTTATGTGTGGTGGTACTTTGGCTAAATAGATTTGTGTGTGGGGTATCGCACTCGTAATGTGTTTTATGAATGTTGATCCAGCATTGTAATGTCTATTTCTGACAAGGTGTTTGTGGGCTGAGCTGACCATTGACTTGATCACGATAATATTTTTGATTTAAGCAATCGATTCCTTTCCAATGCTCCTCTTCACCAGAAAGTGTATATTTTATATGTAGATAATTCTAGAGGTAGGAATTCTGACGACGCCTCCAATCGGCAGCTTTCTGCCTTTTTATCCACCTGTAATTCTGCTACCTCTTTCACCCGTTTAAAACCCGCTAAGCAGATGGCGAGCTGACAGGCCGCTAAAGGCGCCGTATTGTATCATTACAAATGGGCTTCCTCCAGACGAGTCAATGTTTCATGCTTGGAGAACTTCGTATTACACAAACGTCGCCAGCATAATGCCGCTCACCGAGCATGAAATATATCACAGCATGTGACGTCACCGGCATATCCAGCAGAGGTATACCCCTTGAATTAATTTTCATTATAAATCCATATCATGCCCTGGCAGGAATACACATTGGAAATACGTTTTTATTTTGATTTAAACCTCTTTAAGGACAAATGATGCTCTAATCTGCCATCACAACCTGGTCCATGAGGACCTCTTCCTGGCATGGATTGTTTACAATGTAAATGAAGAACGGAGGAACGTGCACAGCAGGACCTCTTCAGCTTTATTCGAATAAGACCAGCAACAATTCACGGTTTGAGAAAGGCTCGGCTGAGCCAAATGTCTCTTGCCTTGTAAATTTGAAGTGGTCTCGTGTCTGCTACTCTTCATTTACTGTGACATTGGCGACTGGTCCTCCCTGGATCATGTTGGCATCCAGGATGGTAACCTCTAGATTTGATTTAGTGAGTGCACCTTCTTTTGCATCTATGGAAATCTTCTATATGTGTTGCCCATTGGACAGGACATCACTCTCTTTATATAGTTCAGCAAAAAGCCACTGATCTGTATAGGTGGGGGGTGGGTAGCTACATGCTTTTAAAGATTGCCGCTTACCCACATGACTGCGGCATGCCACGGGGAGGGTCCACTTCGAGCCATCCCACCGCTGAAGGCCAGGCACAGTGGCATAATGAGTGGAGGGCTGTCCTGTAAAATGCCTCTCTACTCACAGTGGCCCCTCACTCTGACACGACGTATGAGATGGGGAATCTTTGAATGCAAATCTCTCCCTTTTTTCATTTATAAAAGTCAGCAAAAAACACTGATCTATGTAAAGGGAGAGACGCTGTGCCAGATGGACACAACGCAAAATGCAACTGTCACGGACAGCATAAGTAAATTATTATTAAGTCAGTAAGTTAAGATTTTCCTTTCCCCCTGGCTAGAGGAAGTCTTTGGCCCCGGCACAGTTTGTCCTTCTAGGGTTGTGGTGAACTAGAACGTCCTCTTGCAGTAACTGTATGGTATTGAGCAGGCCAGTAATGGCGTCCCCTGTGTATCTCACCCTATCTCTGATGCTTTGGTATGTAAGTAGCAGCGACTCAAAGACTATAAACATTAACACAATGGATAAATACATGTTTTTTTTCCATTGTCCGCCGTCTGCCTGTCTTTCCTGTTTGTTAGAGGTAGTTGGGCAGTCTTTTTTTTATTATTAAAAAAAAAAATTTGGTAAATCCATGTATTCTGTGTAATCTAATCCCTGTGTGTCCTGCAATACATATTCCTTGTCACAGCACTATGTTCAGTTTCTAATATTGTTGGGGTCATAAAGAAAATTTAATGTATTAAACCTCGTTCTTCAAACAAAAGTAGCCTCTAATTCGCTTCCTAACAAGCTTCTTCGTGGACTATGCAAACATGGGTCTATGTACTCTGTGTGTCTTTGTTCTTCTCTATAGCGATAACATTTTCATGACTGCTTGACACATCATTGGAATATTCTGTTTCCGGAATGATTTTGTTTTTTCTGCAGTCTGTGATTTGACCAAAGAAATGTCAGCATTTGGGCATATGACAAAATAAGTGAAGAAATATGTATGACCCCCCCCCCCCGCCTAAAATTAAATGACACTCCCATTTAAATTTGTTAGCAATATATTTAATAACCTTTTCGTTTTAGTGTGTGTGTGTGTGTGTGTACGGTATTGATAAGGGTGTAGCTAAATAGCATCACTTTATCACAGGTACTGAAAAGAACGAACAGATTTTAATCCAAAATAACCAGAGTGTGGCAGGTTTGGAGGTGCTTCTTTCTCCCCTTCTCTAGCTTGGATTAAATGTGTCATTCCGTCAGTTCTTCACTAATCAGACCATTGGAGTGTGTTATTTAGGATGGATTATATCCATTTTGGATCCAGATCCCTCTCTTCTGTCGTAATGTCCCCGTTATGTACTTTTTTCGTACGATCTCCATATATTTGGGCTGTGCGGGTTTATTTACCATAGTGGCAGTCTGGCTAATCCTGTAAGGAAACGTCAGTAAAATCAGGAATATTAGCCAACGTTTCACATCACAATCTGCAGCAGCTCTGTGCTCAGTGAAAGCCACCAAGTGATGCAAAGCAAGAAAACTCTCAGCAATAATAAATGCTGTAAGAAATCGCTCGCTGTAAATAAGATTCTTTGCTCTTGTTCAAAATGACATTTTTATTGACATACTATGTTTCAACCTGTCCATGCCTTTTATGACTTAAAAAAAAAAAAGTGGGGAAAATTGCCTCTTCTGGCTCCGCCTCCCACGACATGTGGAGGATATATATATATATGTATGTATGTATTAGATAGATATCTATATATCTATCTACATGAGGGATGGTTGATATTTTTGGGGTTTTATGCTTTATATTCTGATGATTGATTATTACGGCAGGTTAGACATGGCCGCTGGGTGGATTCAGCTTCCCTGCTTATCTGCACATACAATAAATACTATATAAAACAAATACTGTACATAGTTTTAAAAAAATGAACATAAGCTTTAATCCATCGCAGATTTGGAAAGCGACGTTTGTAATAGGAGCGCCTTCTCTAATAACATTACAGCAGCCGCTCATAGAAAGGGTATTTTGTTCTTGCTATGTTTTTATAATGGGTTTAGTTGATGGTACGGTTTGTGTTCTTTTTATTTTATTTCTTTAAGCATTTCTAGGAGGATTGTGTGGTGGCAGTGCCATTAACTCAAGACAACCTAAAGTATTTTTGGTCTCTGAAGGCTCTCAGAGATGACCTCATTGAAAGCCACACCCACGAGGAACCATTGCTCAGTGTCACCATTGCATGGCTTTCAATCTTTTATTATCGAGATATACTCTAAAATCAACATTTCTTTCTTTTTAAAACTGTGGACGAAGTGATGACCCTCCTCCGAGCCATTGTAAACCTGGTTAGATCTTTTAAATTCATTTTATTTTTTCCCTCCCAACAAGCTGCTCTTGTTTTTTTACTTGGTTATTTATGGTTTTTCATTTATTTATTTTTTATAGATATTATCTTTTAAACAGTTTGGAAAATTTGGCACAATGATTTTGGCCAACGAGCAGGACAAGAGAAAAGAAAAAAAATATGAATAATATTCTTTAAACATTGAAATAATTCACCAGCAATGACAGCAATTTATATAAAATATGTATTGTTATGGCACATATATTTTCTACAAGTTTTTTTTTTTCCTATTCCCCAAAAGCACTGGCTTTCCACTTCTAAAGGTTACCATCTCCCAAAATGTGTCAGTCACACAAGCTGCTTCCGTGTAAGTGAGCAGGGATCTCAGGGGAGCAGAAACCATCGCTTGCGGTGCTCTGAGCGGCCGTGTTCGTTATGGATTCCTCTCTCTGCCATTTTTATTTTTGTTTTGTTAACAATTACTGCTGTTTCTGAACTCTCCGTTTTCTGTGATCTGTAATTTAGTTGGGTTTGTGGGTGAGATCCCATTACGTGTCTGCATGCTGTACCTCTCTTTCAGTTGCGTGAGGGCACTCATGAGTCTGGCGTTGGCTGCATCCAGAGAGGCGATGCGCTTCTCCTGAAATGAAAAAATAAATGGGGGGTGAAAATTTTAAAAATACTCTGACATTGGCGATGTACAGTATTCAGTTAGCTGGAGCAGTGTGGCTTGAGAAAGGCTGCACTCACAGCCGAAACATTGGGCTGTTGTAGGGTTAAAAAGGGGATTTAACCAATAGGAAAAAATGAGTGTGTATGTATATATACACACACACACCTATATACATTTTCAGTATTTGATCTTCTTTTACCTGATCTTTAGAAGGACAGTCTATTTAGACCAGGGCTTGACAAATTTGCTTTGAATCTAGAAGCCAGCTACAAAAGTTAGGAGCCATCATTTCGGCAAGGATTCGCCTTTATCAAGGTATACCTTGATAAAGGCGAATCCTCGCTGAGACGTTGGGAACCTTGCCTCTGCATCTGGGAGTTGGTTTGTACTGACCCAAATTATGATTTTAGCTGCTTGCTGTTAGGTATTTTTGTGCATGTGGTCTTGTGGCTACTTTTTTGAGCCTAGAAGTGTAGACCGGTGCTTCTAATATCAGTTTGGGCGCTCTGATTATTGATATAATAAATGTATGTGTAAATATATATATATTTTGTGTTGTTAACATCTGTACATTGTGACGTTGTGATATTGTTTTGTTATTTTCTTTGCTCTGTTGTCATTGGACACCCTATTTACCCACTGTAGACACAGACCCATACACAAACACACAATAGACCTCCTATATAAATACATACACCAGGGCTGGATATATTTACATTAAATGTAGGAGACCGGAAGAAAACATTGAAGCCAACTAGATTTTTTTAGATGCCAAAGACTGCTTTTATATTTGTGTAAAATAAACTGGAAATTTAGGAGCTAGGAGTAAAATTCTAGGAGCCCGTGGCTACCAGGCTCCTGGCTTTGTCAAGCCCTGATTTAGACAGTCATGGAGGGATAAGTGGCCAGTGGCGGCCCTTCAAATTGGAAGGTCATTCTACCCTAATGGCTGTCAATCGGCTCCCAAGGCACAGCCTTGGCGGGGGTTCATGAGTGATCAATTAGTCAATGAACCAGCATCCACCTCAATGCTTCTGCATAGAGAAGCATCTCTCTGGCTGTATGTGCATGCAGGAGGTGCCTGCCAGCCACGAGACCCCCGAGGGAAACCCACAGGACTGGAATGAAGGTGAGTTTCTACAGACAATCCCGCTGTTACCCCCCTCCCTCACAGAGTATTACATTTATTTTCGCCTCTTGATTTTGACATTTTTAAATTGTTTTAAATGTTGTGCTTTCTGCCATTTCGCTGGTGTCTGCTCTCTGACTTGCACAGACAATGCAAAACAGGGTCATTTTGACATAATTTAATACTCGCCCACGTTACCCATAGGATTAAAATATCTCTCCTCGTATGCTTAATATTTTGAAATCAAAGAAAAAAAATTAAATCTAAGCATGAGATCTGTCTCAAGGCCAGAGGGTATTATTATTTTTTGGAAGAAATGGAGTCTGGGCAAATGAAATCCCGAGATGGAAAACCAATTTATGTCTATTAGAAAAGCATCTCGCTGTAATGCGGTCACACTGCTCCTATAATTACAATAATGTACACGGAGACCGATCGCCAATTACAATGCCGATTATTAAAAACCTAAACGAGACCCATGAAATCATTCCCGGGGCACGTGGATGGGTCGTGACTGGCAAATCTGATTTGGTTATCAGGGGTTTTAATTAATGTTAGACATGAAACAGAGATTAACCTTTTTGGATTCCCCCCCCCCCCTCATTCCACAATTTTTTGATTGCCTGTGATTTCCCGGTGTTAGTGATTCACAGATTGGAGCTGCAAGCCCTTGCAATACTTTATGTGAGAGGCTGGGTATTGAAACTGCAGAATTCACACCAGAATTTATTTTTAACTCCTAATTGCAGTCCACTACTAGGCCTAACACCCACCCACCTTTAGTCTATGGTTTGTCCACCTCCAGTGCCATTAATGCTTTAGATGTATCGGAATAGGGTCTTCTAACCCGGTGTCTGATCTCCACAACACCATACCTTCATCTAATCTCCCCATCTCGTCCCTGGGCTGCCCTCCTTCTCGCCTCTCCTACTGACCAGCCATTCTTCAGCCAACCTCCCCATCTCACCTCTGTGATGCCCTCCCTCTTGCTTCTCCTCCAACCCAACCAGGCCTCAGCCAGCCTTGCCTCTTCTCGTGAGCACCTGGTTAAGGATGCTTCTGGCACTTAGGGTTTTTGAAGCCAGTACATGAGCACTAATACAGCGCTAGTGTATGAACTGCCATGAGTGGCTGCCCAGCAAGGCAACTGGACGCCATAAAGCATATGGGGGTTGTGCCCATTGGTGATGATGAAATCGGCTGTGATGCAGTTCTCTGCGTTAATTCCTTTAGATTGTGAGCTCACGGGCCTTCTTATACCATGGGCCGGGCCCTCTGTTCTCTTTCACAGCAGTTTATTTTTCTGTATGGCGCTTTGGTTATTCCTGTATCAATAGTTTTATTTTTTGCCAAACATATCCTCAGCAGGTCTGGACTAAGTGCGGAGCGATCTGAGGATCAACTCGTAGGATGATCATTTCCATGGTGAGACCGGTTGGTCTTTTCCGTGGCCGTTAAGTGTGTAAAGGAGTGCAGTTCCTGGAGAATACACCAGAGCGCATCATTATGATGGCATCTCATCTCTGACCTGTACTGACAGAGCAAGTGGTATATACACCGGGAATTGTTCTCCTCTGCCCTCTACCTGCTGGCTCACAGGAGAGCCGGAGACACCCCACCATGCATGAAGAGGACAAATGGAAAGGTTCTAAAACACTGAAGTGATAGGAGTTTTAAAAGAGAAAAAGGGATTGGAGTCTCTCATGTATTTGTTGCCCAGAGAAATCTTTACACATGCAGCACCTTACAAGCCAGCATCTTTTGAATGAAACTTGTGTTATTGCTGTGCTATGTAAACTGTTCTCTTTAATCTAAGATCATTGCATATTGGCACTGAGACGCCAAGCAATGCACAAAGCACATTGGACCTATTCCAGGCCTTAGGTTCCACAATATAGCACAAGACGTTAAAATGTCATTCAAACCTGTGCATCGATGATCTTCTGCTTAGAGTCCACAGCCGCCTGCATGTCTGCGTGGTCTTTCTTTAGCTCCTCTTCCACGGACATCAGTCTGGAGCAAAACATAATTCCGTGTTAGGTTCTGTTGTCATGGAGGATTGAAGGCTTTCATGGGTACGTCCAGTAACCCCAGAGATACCGGCATGTGAATTTACTAGTTTATTCACTCATGGGTCTGACTGAATCAGAGGATAAAACAAGATAGAACATAGCACTCAACCTGTCAATCTGTGACTGTATCCAGAAGGTGGGTGCTCCTTGGAGGGTACCAGCTCCAGCAACAAGCGAAGAAGGGGTCCCCAGCACTCCATAAAATCCAGGACGGAACTTTATTTAGGGTGCAACGTTCTAGCAGCTGGCACTTGAGAAAGCTGCACCAGCAGCTGAAATGTTGCACCCTGAATATAGTGCCTTTTTGGATTATATGGTGCGGCAGGTCCAATTCTTTATTTGATGCTGAATTAGAAGATAAGTCCCCAGCAACCTTTCACGCGCATTGGATTCATGGCCTCAGGAAATGATTGGGTTTTGGGTTTGTTTTATTTCCTTTTTTTAATCTTTTGTATCATAATTTGAATCAGACAAGACTCTATTGAACATTTATACACTATATTATTCCTGTTCAGATGAGCACAAAAATACACTGTATAATAAAATAAAAATAAAGGGGTCGGGCAGGGAAGTAGCGCACACGTGATGTAATTCCAAGTCTAACGGGTGTCCATCCACTGTTCTGACAATGACAAACTGGCCTGACGTGTGAAATAAGCCGGTGGGTGCTGCAATATGATGGATGGTGCCTTAGTAAATGGCTTGCACGTCAGGAGAGGAAAGAGAAATACTTTACAGAAAACGGAAAACCATATAGAATAATTAAACTACAGAGAAAAGGTTAGCAGATTCCCCCCCCCCAGCTTTTAATTTAAACTTGTAATTAATGAATCACAACAATTTAGGACCCGGCTTACTAAAGAGTAACAAATGGTAGTACTAGTAGTAAGAGTTGGTCAGGATCTGTCAGTTTTGGGCTTTTTCCACGATGCCTGGAGATTGCTCCACTCAGCGCTTTTAACCAACACAAAGAATCACAATAAACCCACAACAAGAACCATAAATTACTTTGTATTACTGTAACAATTCAATGTTTCTTGAACCAAGGACATACTTGAAAACGAGAGAAATCTCAATGTATCCTTCCTGCTAAAATCCTTTATAAAAAAATATATCCAGCCAAAAGCTGGTGATTCATGACCACAAAAGATTTAAAGTTTTTTTTTGTTGAAATGCAAAAGTGGCATCCACGGCTAAGGCCCCCGGCACACGAGCGTATAGGTACTGCGCACAGTGCGTCCGTTACGGACGTAATTTGACGGGAGATAAATGTGTTCAAACAGGGCCAAGTTAATAATTACGGACGTTGAAAAAAAAAGGAGGGAAAGTGAAAAAAATAAGTATTTTGGTGTTTGGAGTTCCAGCCCACAGGAAGCAGCACGTATTTCCCACGTCCGTCTAGCTTTTTTACGTCCATGCCATTTTGACGTCCGTTGCAGTACGCGAATGCCGTGCGTGAAACAGTGCGCAGGTGCATCGTGTGGTGTTCAGATTAACTTCTTTGCAAATCTATAACGGACGTCAAATTTTGCACACAGACGGACGCAAAAATAACGCTCGTGTGCCGGGGGCCTAAGACTGCTTAAAGTTCTGGTAAAAGAGATGTCATGTGTAAGGATAATGTCTCTGTAAAGAGACCTTATGTCACGTTGCGTAATGTGGAAGCCCAGCCCATGCTGGCGGTCAGCTTCCTTCCCTTCATTGTAGTCACACTGACTTTCTCAGTCCTGAGACTATATGACATATCCCATCGGATTACAGAGGGCAGTTCCGATAATTATTCCTGACATCCGGTATTGAATATCACCTATTGCGCTGGACCTTGTTTGTTACTCAACTAGCTTTACAACCTGAAACCTCTTCATAGTCTCCGTACCTGCTAATGATTCCTTTCATCTGCATCTCCTTGTCTTCCTGCTGCCTCCGAAGCCTATCCTCGCTTTCCTCCAGCCGAGCTTGGTATTCTAGAAGTAGCTTCTGGGTTTGCTCGTCCTGATTCTTGCACCGGTTCTCGTAATCCTCCAGCTTCTTGTTTGAAAGTCGCAGCTTGTCCTGCAGCACCATGATCTCCTGCTGGTACTACAAGAGAAATGGGAACAAAACGACGTCAGACTCTGTATCAGACGCTTGCAGATTGACAGTCGCCTGCATGCCAAGTAACACAACGTAGACTATTCTCAATGACTCTGCCGTGACAACACTAGAACTACAGAGAAAAATCTGCCCAATGTCTTCTTTTTATTTGATTTGGATTGTTTTGGGCCCCCCATTGTTTTTTTTGGAGTCAGAACCACTTTTTCTGACAGACACCGCAGCATTCTGCTCGTGATGAATTGTCTGATTGTTTTTTTGAGGAGGAAAACGGCCACTTGTCATCGATTGGTAGCGGCGTTTAGAGATATTCTGCCATCAGAGCGACATTTGCAGTTTCATTGATCTCACTTTAATACAATCTGTGGTGAAGACCTGTGGAGTCTCCAAAGCACAATTCACAGAGATATTTAAAGGGACGCTCCAGGCATCCTGACTGGTACATCGCATTGCATGGCGTTTGGCGCCTGTGAGTGCCCTCCTTCTAGCAATTTCTCTTTACCTGATTGGGGTTGCTCACTCAAAATACATTTTAATAAGAAAAAAAAATTGCCAAAAGTGGATAAAAATATTGGCTCTTTTTTCCCTGAACTCTTTAGAATGAAGTTTGCATGGTGTCTATTTTCCCCTCTGGTCTTTGCTATGAACCCTGTGCCTGCTGCCATCACCCCAAAGGTCACCCCATGCCTCATTTAACACCCCATGGGAAAAAGAGGAGACGTACAATATGGTCACTTTCCTGAGAACCTGAAACAAAATAACAGAAACTTAGAAAATGAAGGCAGACTGTGGCACTGCCCACCTAGATTATGGCCTAAAAATCCTGTGACTAAATAGTCGTGTTTATGTGTGGCTACAAACTCATTTTTGAGTCTGTTTCGAGTATCCACTTTCCAGGTCTATTGATCACTCTTTTCTATGTTTTATTTGGAGGACAATTTTTAGAAATTAAGACACACAGTCCTCAGTTTCCGTGTCTGAAAGTCCATGCTCTCTATAAGATCGCCTGCTATAGGCCCCCATTGCCTTCTGCTTCTCCTGCCCAATGTGACTTTCATATAAGTTGGTTCTGCAGTTGAAATATATATTTTGTTGTATTGCTGTATTCTACCAGTCTGCTTCTATTTTGCAAATAAATCATCACGAACATTCATATTAAGCTTTCCTGATCAGTAGTATTATCCTTTATGTGGAATAATAAATCTATAACAAGTATTCAGTAAACACACATTGTGTAAGAAGAACATTAACAAAATCACAAATGCCCAAAGATTTAAAAGTAAAACAAAAGTTATACACTTTTAAGTCGGTAACTAGTTTCTAATCGGCTCCTGCCGCTTCTTTCCCAACATCATAACCGGGCTCGGTGAGCGATCCAGAGCTGAGCATTCATGTGCATGCTTTGTGTATAGCACGGGCTCTCACACAGCACCTATGAGCCGACTTCCAATCTGCGCTCAGCATCGTGACCTTGAGAGTCTGAGGTGCAGACTGAACCCATGCAAGGATAAATGCTCAGCCAACATTAACCTGGAATATGTGGCTCCTGATTGGCTGAGACACTTCCTGGTTTGGGCAAAAGACCAGCAGTCATAGTAAAGGCTGAACTTTCTCATAAAACTGATGTAATTTCTATACATTTTATTAAAATATATGCAAATAAATTATAAGTATATTTATGCAGTAAAACATGGCTAATTTCTGACCTGGACAGGCCACTTGTGGAGCGATGCCAGATTGTACATCCAATGGACATGTACCAAGAGGAGGACCGTAAAGGTAGATCCTCCCACACTTTAATTCTCCAATCTCAATTCCCTGCTCTATTATTTACAGATCACTTGGATGGGGTGACAATCTCTTCGCTAGATATTGAATGACGCATTGAGCTCTGTGCTCAGAGAGTCCGTGCTGCAGGCATGCTGGCCGCAGGAGCCTCTCTCTAAAGGGCAGCCTGCCCTCTGACTGCTCTGCCAGAGCTCACTGCGTGTGAGGGACGTTATCCTTCCTCAATATATTCGTTATTTTAATGAGGTACTTGTGCCGTGATGAGCCCAGCTGGAAATCTTCTCAAAGGCCGTTACCGTTTGCAGAGATGTAGCTCATGTAAAGAGGAACTTTAAGCAGAAATAAGTTTAAAGAAGAAAATATATTCAATATATAAATATTCCTTTATTTTCATCAAGAAGACATGCAAATATTCTTAGCTGTGCCATCCACTGTTACAGCCTGTTGCAATCTTTGGAGATGTCTCCTCGCTGCATTAATTTACACAATCTCAGTATTATTTTATTCTTCTAAAACCCAAAATGTGGGCCAAGCTTTGCTTTTCTTCAGCTGTCAATTTATGTGGAAATTGAGCATAGCGGCCGAGTAGAATAAGTAGCCTCTGAATAGAGATGTCACAGCTTGGTCAATGTAGTAATTTAAATAGTCAAGTCAGTGGTTTTGGTTGATGGATACACAATATAGAGAGTATTTGGTCCTGGAAAACCAATAGCCGAGCTCAGGCTCTATTCCTGATGGGAAGGTTGCAACCGAGCTTCGTAAGGCGCTCGAAAAGCTGCGCTACACTTCAGGAACACACAATCTGCACTAAAATCTCAAAAACAAGAATTATCAACAAAATAATACACAATCCCTGTCTACGAACAGGGACACATAGCAGCAATAATGTTACCTCTGGGTCTGGAATATCTACAAAGTGCCCCCAGGTTTCAGTAATAATAACCTTCATCCTGGGGCACCCATTGCTCAAGTGTGAAGCAATAAAGGGCTCATTTTAAGTGACTTTGAAGCTGTAAGAAGCCCACTCAAAATGTGTTTCAATAAATCACCACCCCCTTTTCTTCAATGCTAGGGTCTTTCCTCTCCTCTTCTGCTCTGACGGCCTCTGTTTCTATCGAAGCATGACTGTCAGCAATGAGTGATATTGGTTGGTTGAAAATGTACAAAGTTGTGCATTCCTGACTTAAACCCCAGAAGGCTGATCAGCTCAGGCTGATTGACAGCTTTCTGGGCGGCGGCAAGCCCTCCCATTCAGAGGGCTTGAAGCAGCCCTACAGGACACTGACCGAATTGAAATGGAGCCCATAGATCCAACATGCTCGATCATTGTTGTACAAAGGCGACTTGCCTGGCATTCTGGTTTCATTCTTTCCTTTTTGGGTGAAATCAGATTGGTATGTACATGGTATTGCTTCAATTGTTCCTTCTCTAGGTGCTTTATGGTGGTGGCACTACAGCCACATTACTAAATCACAGTCACATCTTGTAGCAGAACTAAGGATTGGCTCTGGGAAGAACCCGCTTGATTTGCACCTTTTTAGTCGTGCATATTGTTTTTGTTATTACGCTCACCATTTATTGTGTTTGTGCATCACATCCGAGATTCCCCACCTACATCCACCCCCACCTGGAGCACTTTAAAGAAAAGGTAGACCAATCACTCCCTTATTGAAGAGGGGGGGGGGGCGTGTCACCTTGCTATGCTATATATGTCCAGACCCGCAAACCTTCGACTGACAATACACAGGAAAAAAACTGACCAGGCACTTGGAGAGATTGCAAGAGCAGATTTTTAATGTGGAAGCATCAACGTGTACAGCAAAACACTCCGCATTAAAAATCTGCCCCTTGGGAGCTCTCAAGTGCCTGGTAAATAATTTTTTTTGTCGGTGTCCTGGACCACTTTGAGACGGCCCCACCGCCCCATATCTCTTCCTTCTCTGCAGTACTAGACAAAGTGCCAAACATATACCGGCAGGAAGTCTTCTCTCTCTTGGCATCAACCGTGATTAAAGTGCTCCGCTCGTGTTTAGTAAATGTTCTGTAATCCCGCCTTTTAATTTACAAGACTGGGGTTATTACTGGATTACAAGACTGGGGTTATTATCACTGCCCTTTACGCTTCATTTAATGTGCCATTTCACTGTAGAGGACAGGTGCCTAACGGATCGCAGAAATGCAATGGAGAAGTCCTGCTTTGGCGATCCAAATTAGTAGTTGGCTTCTGAGGACAGATATAAAGGAAGGAGTGAGCGGGCGCAGGTTTTTATGAGGTGTGACGGTTTTAGGAAGACTGTAGAACAGAAATGGGGAGCTGCACAAATGATATGGCGAGCCAAGTATAATGCAGGGTGCCCGTGGGACCAATGTGGCAGAGCACAGCAATTCCATAACAGAAGAAAGAGGCATCAGGAACTCAAAAACAAAGGGTGGATTTTAATGGAAGACACATTTCGGTCTAAACTGACCTTTCTGAAAACTCTTGAAGGGTCCATTTGGACTGACCTGTTGGGTCTACCATTAAAAGACACCCTTTGTTTTTGAGTGAATGGTGCCTCGCTCTTTTGTTGTGGGTTTTGGGAAGACTGTGTCTCTTTACATCTTAGATTATGGCACCAGTAGCCAATGTTGAGGCAGCTTTCAAATTAAATGACCCCAGGATTAATTCCCTGGTATTGGAGCAGATCTTCCTATCCATGACACCCCTTGACCGTCTCAAGACCTCTGTGCCTTTTAAACTCATTCAATACAGTCAAATGACAAAATGGATCAGATGATCCCAAATTGTTCATTCCATGGAGCCACTGGAAACACAACAGAGACATAGTACCCCAAAGTGGCTTTAATACTCTCTTCATATTGTGTTTCCGGGTGTGTGAAGGATCTCTGTTGTTCTAGGGACCTTACACAGGGTCTACAGGGTTTGCGGGGATCATAGCAAGTGATGCCCAATGGGCCATGCACGGATCAAGATCTGATTAGGTGCAAGGGCTTTCCTCAAATGTGTATCTACCACTCCCATCCAATATTACCTTTTCTGCTTGGGTGAGCTCTTCCTTAATCCTGAGCTTATCCCTGTGCTTGAAATCTGGCTCAATGCAATCTTCTAAAAGCTGCGCATTCATATTCAACAACCAAGCAGCAGTTCGATCCAGGGCATTGGGGTTCACAGGTGAGGGGGCCTAAAACGAAACATACAACCATAACAAAAGAAAAAAAAATATGAATAAAAGAAAAAGCAACGAAAAAAAATCTGATAACAAAAAGATGGAAATGAAGTTCAATGTTTTATAGCCTTTAACTCCTCCTCAAACGGGCCACTGAGATAATGTCCACGTCCGCCCCAGAGAGGGTTATACTTAATTATTCATTACTGATGTAATACGGAAGCAGCTTATGAAATGTAAAAAAAAATATATTAAAATCTACGATTTTAGTGCTTTAGGGCAGTGGTTCCCAGCCGCGGTCTTCAAGTGCCCCTAACAGGCCAGGTTTTCCAGATATCTGAAGCACAGCACAGGTGATATGATTTGTTGCTCAGTGATTGCAGGAATCAGTCTGCATTTTCCCAAGGGAATCCTTAAAACCTGGCCTGTTATGGGTACCTGAACCAGGATTGGAAACCAGTGTATTAAAACATTTATATATGATTCAAAGAGATCATTTTGGAAGTGGGGATCTAGCATCATGATCCCAGTGGTCACGGTAACAAACTTTAAAGAACCCCTGCTGTAGTATGTAAACAGTGTAAGGCCAGTGTCAGATGAGCTCACTACGTGTGTGCGTACTGACGTGTCTTCTGACGCTCGTTGCAACGATGTGACGGGGCCAGCCACACGCTGCGAGCATGCGCACGAATTGCGCATGCTACTGCTGACGTGCTGAAAGCCTCCCTGTCGAAACCATACAATGTGTTTTCGGTGCTGCAAATTGCGATCCTACATAGGAGGATTGAGCCTTACAGCGCTGTACGCACTAACTGCACTCAGCGAGGTGGCCAGACGGGCATCAGAGCGGAAGATACATCCACTTTCATGGAAGTTCCTTGCACTCTGAAAAACACTCGTATGATTGCAGGCTGAGGGCAATGCAGCACAAAAGGACGACCTGCACAAGCCACACACTCCTATCGGGGTCGTCTCTCCTTCTACACAGTTAAACCACCATAGAGGAATGGGCTTAGGGTAGGTATGAATGCCAAAAAATGTATTTTTCACAGCATATATGAGGCATTTTGGTGAAGAGACCTGACTAATGCATGATCCAGGTCATTGACCAAAACCTGGCATTTTATCATTCTGTATGCTGAGCTTTTGGCATTCAGACCAACACTGAGCCCGTTCCTCTATTGTGACGATAGTAAGATGTATACGCAAACCCACCAACACGACCCCTGTATTGATTTGGCTGTGTAATCCTAGGTTTTCGGTGTCAGGCCCGCTGAGCCACGTTTAACATTTCCCTATATGCAAATTTATTTGGGTTTATATTGAAAAGGAATGGGAATAGATATTTCTTTATTCATGCATAGATGGCTGCATAAGCAAAATAAAACCCGGCTGTAAGAGAGCCATAATCTATCCTAGTCCTGGACGCACTCTCAGGGGAAATTTATCCATGAATTGAAAAGGTCCTTAACATTCAGAGGACGTACGCCAGGAAACGACTTAACGGACAGACACTCTATACAGCTTGTTGGATGTATTCGTATATGTTGAAATTGGCAAGTGAGGTGAATGTAAAACAAGCCATTGCGGGTAACCTTGACCTGGGATTATTTTAGAGTTTTGAAAAACAATTATCACTTTGGAGGTGGGTTTTAATAGTCTCCTTGACAAAGGTGGGCTGAGGCCGGCCAACCAGAAAAGAATACCTGAAATTCCGTGTAACTTTTTCTGGTGGGCTAGCTAAATGTTGACAGATTCAAGGGTTGATCAACCCAAAATAATATGTATGAGGGGGGTGGTCAGATGTGCAATATGGTGGGATTCATAGACTTATTTGAAACATCCTTCACTTTCCTCTACTCGATATCGATGACACAAACGATGATGAAACAGTCACTCCTCAGGACCAAATAAAGCTTCATAAAGACCCAGGACTAGGTATCCAGATCTCTGGTAGATGGACCAGTCGCTGAGCTTACTCCAGGCTTGGAATCTGGACGCCAGTTGGGTTGAGACACTTTTGTGATGTCGGAGGAGCACTTTTTCTTTTATTCTTTCTGAATAACTTGGTGCTCTATTCAACTGAAGCTTAATTTGCATTGTTGACCTGTGAACCCACCCGAGCCAAAATGAGAGCCCTATTCCAGTTGGAGTGGATTTACTACACCTGGTAATTTGTGGGTTACTGTACCATTTTTTTTTTTGCAAAAAAAATCTTTGCCAGACTACTGGAGCTAGAGATGTGACCTGTTGCTGCATAAAGTTCCTTTTCTGACCTAAATATAAGAAATGTTTCACAGATGTCACATGGTTTGGTGGCTGCATTGTACAGCGCTGTGGAATGTGCTGGCGCTTAATATTATTATACTTTTATTTATATAGTGCCAGCATATTTTGCAGCGCTGAACAATGGGCACGATATAGACAGGGTTACAATACGCTGAGACGGAACAACATTTTGATAAACCAGTACAGGAGGAAACGAGGGTCCTATTCCCATAGGAACTCATCGTTCTAGAAGGGTTGGGGGTGGAAACGGGAGGAGAGGACTGCAAGGTGAGAGTGATGGACTGGTTGGGGCAGTGAGGTGTATTAGTGAGTCGGGTGGTGGGCTTCTCTAAATAGGAATGTCTTAAGGGAGCATTTAAAGGAAGGGAAACTAGGGGAAAGTCTGACCGTACGAGGGAGAGCGTTCCAGAGGATGGGAGCTGCGTGTGAGAAATCCTGTAGTCTATCACGGGAAGAGGTGATGTGGGGAGAAGCTAGGCGCAGGTCACGGTTTGACATTAGGGAGCGGGCTGGGTTGTATTTGGTGATTAGTGAGGACAGGTAGTGAGGAGCTGAGTTAGTGAAAGCTTTGTAGTAGGGCTGCAACTAACGATTATTCTCAATCTATTAGTTGGCCGATTATTATTTTGATTAATCGATTCATCGGATTAAAAAAAATAGAATAAAATTTGTTTACTTAGAAGGAATTTTATGTAAAAAAATAACCAGAACCCCTCCCCCTTTCTTCATAAGTAATTTGGTAGTAACTTTGTACGAACATACGCAAATTGCATATCTTGCGTATTTTTCACACAAGGTATGTGAGTGCTTGGTCAGAGGGATGGGTTGATGCTGCATGCGCAGCTTAAGCCCATGTTTGCTTTCTCAAATGAACGCGGCTACAAGCACTTGGTCATAGATGATGATGACAGCATGAAATCGGGGGTTAATAAGCTAAAGTGGTCAGGGTGCGTAGAGTGTCCCTTTTAAATAATTTTGTGAACAAACTGAGTGGGAGGAGGGACTGGAGGTGGAAGGGAGTTACTTTGCTCATATGACTTGACCTGAGTGTGAGAGGGAGTGGGTATGGACAAAAGACCGGATCTGAGTGTGGGAGTGAGTTTGGGGAAAGGGACCGGACCAAAGGGAGGGAATGGCAGTTCCCGCCCAAAGAGGGTGTGGCAGGGAGGGTGGGGTGGTGGCACAGGACTCAAGCTTCAAGTAAGGATAAAACACCGGCATACAGCTCCTTCACCCAGTGGCAGTATCCTATTGTTTGTGTTATAGTTCTTCTACTGTTGTAAACGGAATAAAAACAAACTGGTTGTGTCTGACATAATCCTAGAACTAAATTCTACCTAGTAAAGCAGCGGCGCGTCTTCTCCAATCAGCTCCGAAACTGAGGTTATTTACGTTTAACTCAGTCTGACTCTAAATTGTGTGTCCTGTACACAGGACGATTAATCGATAATGGAAATAGTTAACTATTTTAATCATCGATTAGTTGTCGATTAGTTGTTTCAGCCCTACTTTGTAGGTTAGGGTAACTATTTTGAATTTAATTGAATTTATCTCTCATGGACGTTCCGTCCGCTCTGAAAAACACTCGTGCGAGACTGGCCTTAACCCTTTAGATTTTTTTTAACCTTTCTTTCCAGTCCCTCAGCACTTGTTGAATGTGACATACTGCCCGCTTCATATCATGTGACCGTGGCAAAAGGTAGCCAATGTAATGGCTCTCAATGTCAAAAGCACTGCTAACTGTTTCCCAAATCTCCCAATTGCCACCTAAGCTCAGTGTTAAGGTTCTGGGTGGGACTGAGCCCCTGGACTGAACTAGCCCTCCGAGTGCAGCCCAGAGGCAGGAGAGGGTGCTGTGACTGCTCACAGTGCCTAGAGCGTCCTTTTTGAATTAAAACGTATTGGGAAGAAAATGAGTGCTATGCTGTGCTTTTTCATGCATGACGACCAGAGGTCCTGCTGCTCGTAACTTTTTTTATACGCTAATGAACCACCGTGGTTTTTATTTTTTACTATACGGCCATATGTAATAGACGTGCTATTATGCATGGCCACCTGTGTTGCCACGCTCAGCTGTATTTTTCTTTTTGAAAGCTGTCAAGCCGGAGTCTTCTGTTTTGCCATCACCTATTCGTAGCACGTGCATGTGGGAAAAGAGGCAGTATTGATTTTTTTTTTTCTATTTTAATATCACTATTTGAACTATTATTAATGCTTCTGCAAATTCATTACAGATAAAGAAAGAACTTTTCACCATGGCGTGTTGGGCAATCTTTCTTTGGATGGCATTGTGTGACCTTCATGAGACTCCAGCTCTGGCTTGACTCAACCTAAATCAAGGTAAAGACTGAATTCTTCTCACGATACAATGTCCAGTCTGCGACAAATAATTCGGCATTTTTGTTTTCTCTGTTCACATTTACTACAGTTACACCTAACTCAGTCAAACTGTAAAACTAGCGTGTGCTATGTATATATAGTGAGGGGAAACAATTATTTGATCCCCTGCTGATTTTGTATGTTTTCACACTGACCAAGAAATGATCAGTGTATAATTTTAATGATTTATTCTAACAGTGAGAGACAGAACTACAACAAAAACACCCAGAAAAACATTTCAAAAAAGCTATAAATTGATTTGCATTTTAATGAGTGAAATAAGTATTTGATCCCCTATCAATCAGATTTCTGGCTCCCTGGTCTCTTTTATTCAGGTAATGAGCTAAGATTATCAGCAGTCCCTTTTAAGAGAGTGCTCCTAATCTCCTCTTGTTACCTGTATAAAAGAGACCTGTCCACAGAAGCAATCAGATTCCAAACTCGCCACCATGGCCAATACCAAAGAGCTATACAAGGATGTCAGGGACAAGATTGTAGCCCTACACAAGGCTGGAATGGGCTAAAAGACCATCGCCACCAAGCAGCTTGGTGAGAAGGCGGCAACATATAGTGCAATTATTCTCAAATGGAAGAAACACAAAATAACTGTCAATCTCCCTTGGTCTGGGGCTCCATGCAAGATCTCACCTTGTGGAGTTTCAATGAAAATTGAAAATGGGTCGTGGATGGGTACTCTAGCCTGACAATGACCGAAAAACACACGTCTGGAGTGGCTCAAGAAGAAGCACGTTAAGGTACTGCAGTGGAATAGCCAGTCTCCAAACCTTAATCCCATAGAAAATGTGTGGAGGGAGCTGAAGGTTTGATTTGCCGAACGTCAGCCTCGAAACCTTAATGGCTTGAAGAGGATCAGCAAAGAGTGGGTTAAAATCCCTCCTGAGATGTGGCCAACAAGAAACGTCTGAGCTCTGTGTTTGCCAACAAGATTAAAATTATGCACTGATCATTTGTCAGTGGGCAAACGTACAAAATCAGCAGGGGAAATATATATATATATATATATTATAGCCCTGCTTAAAACAACACGTTATTCTTATTTAAGACATGTCTGAAGTATCCTAACATTCCAGAAAGTCAAAATAGAAAACCAATAGTAATATAAATTCACACAGGGAAATTGATGCAGTTTTACATGGTTTTATTTGCTGTATACTTTTTTTTTAAAAAAATTGGGACCAATTGCAATATGCCAAAAGTCTTGGGAAAAGTATTTTCACAGAATTAAGTTGATTAGAAGTAGAAATGAGCTCAAGGTAATTCCATTCATGATGGAGGATGAAATAACAAAAAGGTTGTCATCATTCAAGAAATCCTGTATCGGGGTAATAATAGCTACGGTACGTGGACAGTTTAACATTTTAGGCCAAAACTTAATTTGAAAAAATCTTTTAAACGGTTTGTTTTGCTCAACTATTTTGCGTTTATATTTAACGCTCAAAAAAACTCGCCATTTCCGGAGAAATCTTCCTCGGGTTTTATAATTTTGGGATGCTTTCAGGATAAAATGGATTGACCTCTATCTCTGCCACAATATATAAGTGGATGCAGGGACTGTAAGGTGAGCCCCCAGGAATGGGAAACAGCCCTTAAGGACCTTGCCGGGAACAATTAGGTTTCATTCTTATTCATTCCCCGTTAACAGGTAGCCAGATGCTTTGCAAAACATGGTCCTCAAAATTAGTATTGATTACTACAGTACACACACTGCTACATTTGCTAATGTCAACACTCGCAGAGTTATTACTCATAAATCAATAGCTGTAAACAAAAGGCCTGCTCCCTGATTGATAGTCTTTGATAAAATCCCTAATGAAGTGCTGCATCCAGAAAGCAGATTAGCTGCTACAATTGTATTATGCCGGGACAGCCGTGCCCGCTCACACAGAAAGCAGGTAGAGTCTGGTTTCTGCCAGTGGGTTGGTGCTACTGTGCAGATAACCAAATGGTAGAAGAATAGGATTTAACCCTTCAAGTCTCCCAAGGAAACATTTATATTGGCAGAATACTTTGACAGGAACCATTCCATTTTCCTCTACTTCAAAACTTTACGCACACCCAGAATTAGATGGTCGGCAGTGTTGCAGAAGGCACTGGATAGAAAGAGTGCATGTCAGGGCTGGCAAATGGTTCAAAATAAGAAAATCTTGAGAAACCTCTCATGATGGGTTTAATATATAAGATGAGCCGTCTGTGATGTGATGGCTTTCCCAGTTGTGTCAAAATCCAAAGAAAAACGTTTTTCCCCCTGCACCAACATTACTTTTTGTGAATTTGATTTTGTAACCATTACAGCGGAGCTGCCTGAAAAAATAGACCTAGTACCAGCGAGGTCCCACTGTAAGGCAAGAGACACAATCTCCAAAAAGTGGTGTTCCTGAGAGAATAACTAGCAATTCCATGTGCCCTGTTAGTCTTAAAGCACTCCTGTCATAGCTCCCTACAGGGCGCTGCTATATTGGAGCACCGCTACATGAGGTCTAGTCGGAGATTCAATGTTTACCTGTCCGGTGAGATCAGAGGAGCTGGCCTAAAGGGGACAAAAGATAGTGGCGCCCAGCAGATGAGTGTGACAGGCTAGCACAACAAAAGAATCTTGAGTGAATTCTAAAAACCAATGAGCAACAATATGCTGTGTGCTCACTTGTGATTTTCCTGTAAATGGTGACTATGACCTGCTGCTTCCTCTTATGGGAAATAGCTCCTCAATGTCCCTCCACCAATACCTGGTGTTACTCTGGTAATCATGTTACGGAGATCTTCCAGGAACCTAATGGAGTCCTGTGGACTCTGCCACGAACACTGCTGCCTCGTATATTACTGCTAGGGAGACTGGCGCTATTCATTAAGATACCACTGCTAGTATCTGTGCAGAGAAGTCCCCTGTGCATGCGCTGCCAGACTGAATGGCAGGCGATTTAGTAATCCACGCAGTTATCGTATAGATTTTATAACTAGTTGTTGCAGTTTTATTCTGGAAGCTATTTGATTGGTCGTGATATGGAGTGTCGTACGTCACTGCGACTTCTCACAAACCCTTTAGAAAACTCCAAACATTTAAAAGTTTCAATTCTGTATTTTCTCCACATTGATCCTTACAGCTTGAAAACGACCTTGAGACACAAAAGTACCGGCAGACAAATTGCTGCCTTCTCCGGTGACTCCTCTTCTATGTCACTGATAATCTGTGTAGTTATATGTGCTGCGTCTGACAAGCCGTAATGAAATCTGTAAGATAATGGTTCCTGATGATATGTTTTCCTCCGTTACATTACGGAGGCTCTGAAGCTGGACAAAGCGCCGGCCCTCCATTACTACAAACATTTTGGTCCAAAAAAAGGATTAAGATGTGAATCTCTCATGTTAAAGGTACAGTACAGTCAAAAGAGTGAAGAGGCCTTAGAGCAGGATTTCACAAAACTGTCCCTAGGACCCACTGACAGGCCAGGTTTGCAGGATATGCGAAGCACAGGTGATTTTGCTGCTCACTGATTGCAGGATTCAGTCTGCATTTCCCCAAGTTGATCATATCCAGCCTGTTAGAGGGTCCTGAGGCGCAGGGTTGGGAAACACTGCTATAGAAGTCATGGAATTATTCATTTTATAATTCTGACACATTGCGTGGAGCTTCAGGCTTTACCGGTGCCTGGAAGTGTTTGAATACTTAGTTTTTTGAGAAAAAATGAATGTATTCACCTAAAGCTTGTACAGTGCTCTATTACATTGCTGCCTGTGGGCTGGATAAAGGGCAATGTTGGAGTCTTCCAGCCCAGATCAACCAGTAGAAAACTACTCAAAAAACCCACAAAAAGTACCACTCTTTCCATGTATTACTGAATACACTCCTGTGTAATGAGTTCTCTTGTTTTGCTTTCTGAAAAGTAAATCTCTTCCCAGCTGGAATGTGAGACCTTTCACAGCCACAACAGAGCCTTTAAAAGTGGAGCATCTGATTTTCTGTATGAAATGTCGTAGGACATACTACTAGATTAGGGTCTCTGCCAACTTGCCGTGCCTTGTTATCAATATAGTAACTGAATTAAATGATTATTAATATAATTTACTATACAGATAAATCAGACCTGTGTTCACAGAGAGAATATTTGATTTGTGTACACTATGTAACCTTGGAGAAAGTGGACGGTTTTCTAAACACAGCGGCCGGTCCATGATCGACGTGGCTACAGACCTGAAAAAGTACACATGCAATGCCTCGGTACATTTACAGAAAGATTTCAAGCTTTCCAAAACTTTAGCGGCAGCATTTATTATTTATAACTCCTCTTACCCCCGAATGTCTGATCCATCCTCTCCACCATCAACCTTTCAAGCATGTTACTCTATTAAATGCTAAGCAGGGGAGTTCACATGGGCTCATTTAGCAAGCCTGCCATAACCTCTCGGCTGTAGAGTTGCAGCTTCCACATATTTGCAAAGAAATGTATATATAAAAATAATTCTATTCTACAAATGGATCCGCTTCCCGGGTAATAACCTTCTGCACACAGTAAGGTAATTATTCTGTGTGTACCTTCAGGCACACATTAATCATTCTATTAGGAATGTTATTTTAAAACCCCCATCAAAAAGCAGCATGAAAAATGGCAATATTAGTGAATCACGGAAATCTTTTTCTTCCCCCTTTCCATTCTTATGTCACAGGTAAATATATCAGTGGTCCTGCTGCGACCTGAGCCAAGTCATTTAAATTTCTTTCCGAGCAGCACTGAGCGGGCCTGACGCGCACTCACAGCACAGCAGCATTGTTTCTGTAATTCTGGAGCATCCCCGGTGACTCTGCTCCCTCATTGCTAAGTCCAGAACTAATGGTCTGTATTGATCTGGTAAATTGGCGGCACCTGTAGACCATTTACCTGTGAGAGGATTTAATTGCTATGCAATCCAGCACAGCCTGGAGAAGAGCGTTCATAAAGTGATATTTACGCAAGAAATAATAAGCCATCAACACGAAGATATGTTAATAACCAATCCGAACGCATAACCAAACTTAATTATTCTTACAAGAGGAGAACAAAGCTGTATCTGTGCTAGCGGCGACTAATAACGCTTAGGAGTAACTGGTGTTTAAAAAAAACCAAAAAATCCCAGAATTTCAGAATTAAGTGTCTGGTTCTTTTTTTGTTACTTTAGTTTTCTTTAGTATTTTACTCCCTTATATTGCCCCTACAGTAAAGCTTTGCTACAACTGGAGAAAATGATGAAAATTCACCAGGCAACATTACTACATGACACTGATCCCAAAATGTAAATAGATCAAGACTAGAACAGTCTTGTATTGATAACCAGTTATTTTGTATCATTGGGTAGTTACTAACCTGCTTGTGTACAGTTCTTTGTTTCATCTCTGGGCTGTCACCCTTTGAGGACGAAGACTGTTGCCTCATCCTTGCTCCACTGCCAGGCCAGTCCGGAGAAGAAGACATCATGCTGCCACTGGATGGCCTTGGGTACGGTGTTGTATTGAGTAACGTTGGGGGAGTCCTTCCCCTCGTTATTGGCGGAGGTGGTGGAGGGGGCGGTTGATCTATTCTCCTCTGAGGGCCTGAGCTGTTCTGTCGTGGCATGGTAGGCTGCCCAGGCTTGTCCGACAAAGAAAGCTGCCTCCGTGACATATCCCCGGAGCGCCTGCTGTAGTCCTCGCTGCCCCCAAGATTCACAAAACAGTGCTTCCCCCCTGTTAAGTCCTCACTGTTACTGTGGGAGCTCAGGGAGCTGTGACATTCGGACCCAGAGTCTCCTAAGCCCCTTGGTGAAACTGGCAAACCTGCTGCCATTTGATACACAGGGTTCTGGAATGATAAAGGTGCCAAAAGCTGTGGTCTGCCTGGTGTGGTGTCTGCGTTCGGAGTTGTAGGTGTTTGTACCGGTCGTCTTGCTGTGGTCATAGTCATGATGTTGCCCTGTGGCGTTCGAGCAGTCCATATGGCTTGCAGCTGACTGAACGACGTTTGGCTGTCAACTAAAGAGTCCCCCATACCCGAAGTGTTGGTGCCAATGTCCAAAACACGATTGTCTTGGAGATCAACCATTGACAAGCTCTTACTCCCATTCGTTATCTGCACGTCTGGCTCGTTGGCCTCAGAGTAACTGGAACTTCTTGCGGGCGACGGCTGAACCCCAGCAGACCTTGTGACAAAAAATAATTCCTTGTTTTCAGGAGTTGGAGATGGTAACCTTGTGAAATCTAATAGACTAAGGGGAAATAAATAAACAGAGGGAAACGAGCTTTAAACGCTACACTGCAACTCGTAAAAACCATTAGATAAAACATATCTGCTCTGCCCCAGAGAATGAAAAGTACAATGAAAAGACAAAACAGAGGCAGTCAATCAGTTTCAAGCTCTACATCGGAGACCTCAAACGCCGCCCTCCAGATGATGTTGATGGCCTACAATTCCCAGAATCCTTTGCATGATATACATGGCCAGAGCATCGTGGGAGGTGTAAGTCAGCAACATGGAATGAGGTGGTAGAGTTTGAGATCCTTGTTTTACATCTATACACCTATAAATGCCTACATCTGCCCTAGAACCGATGTGCGATGAGCTTTGGTGCCACAACAACACGGCCCATCTATTTGCTGCACATCCAGGCAAGTCACATTCTATGCATTATATTCGGGCGGCAAAATGTGTATTGGGCAACTAGGCAAGATCAAAGATTGTCATTCAGCAAGGAGATTCGTTAACGCTCACTGTTTTGTTCTAAGTGGCTCAAGCCTGTGTGAAATTTAAATAGACTTTTAAACTGTTGTACCACACGCTGAGCGGAATTAGGGATAAAAGCCTTGATTAGAAGACAGTTCTGCCGCACCGTTCTTTCCCAGTTTCTCCTAATTAAGTTGTTAAATACAACGTAGCCGGCATCTACCAATCCTATTCTATTGTACTTTTGATCAGTATAATTACATTTTATTAAAGGGAAGAGGCACGATGAGAATATCGCCGGCAGAGGGGTTTTTGTGCAGAAGGTGGGTTGTTTAAATTCTCTGCATATTACCGGCTCGTGTTTCTGCCGTGATCAGAAAGAGGTTGGGATGCTTTGGGGAGCGGGGTAATCACACTGTGCCATACAAACTAGACAGACGCTGATTGTTTTTTGTTCTGGCTTCTCTTACCCGGATAAATCGTTCTCGATCACCATCCTCTGAAGTCCGACAGATATACTGTTGCTGGTATTTGGTGACGTTGCCGAGTGGTCGCTGGTGATGGAACCTTGTATACTCGATGGATTGCTCAGTGCTGTGTTAACATCCCTTAAAATGCGAGGAAGAGGTCCAAGCTTGGTTACGGTGCCCTGCAAGAGAAGGTTTAAGGGTTTACGGACAAGTGATGGCTTTACACAAAGGTTACTCAACACCTACTGCCATTGCAAACAGAGGTGACATATACAGATCTCCTGCCATAGTTCTTGATTCTTATGCCTTATCCCTCCTTGGACAGTTGGCTGGTCTCATGATGCAGCCATTCATGCATTGAAACTGCTTTTGACAATGTAGCATGCACACTTTCCATTAAGGCTACTGGGATGTGACTGGCGTAAGGCACAATGAACAATTTACACACCGCATACGTTCACGCTTGATTGTTTTATCCCCAGCCCATTGAGTTGCTTTACCAATCAACAAGAAATGGCAAGCGGACCCTCTAAAAACAGGGCTGTCTAACTCCTGCCCCCCCATGTTGATGCCTACAATTCACATAATGCTTTGAATACAGTTGAGGGCCAGAGAATCATGGGAGTGAAGTTCAGAAACATCTGGGGGGAGGGGTCGGAGTTTGACAACCCAGCTCAGATTACGTCAAGAATGATGGACTTTTGTTGCTACATTCCACCTCTTGCTGACTGAACCAAAGGCTCCATGATGCTTCAGCACCCGATTGGTTGAGTGCGGGTTAATTATGCGCACACCAGTCCTCAGTAGGACAGTACCAGGCTGCTCCCTACAGCGGGGTGCCAGTGAGCCGAAAAAGCACCAGTGGAGGAGACGGCTGGGATATCGAATTTTACACTCTCGGAAAACAAAAGAAAACGGGGGGGGGGGGGGGGGTTAGCTGAGATTAATGGATTCCACCCCTCCCCACACCGTTTTGGTTAAAATGTCCCTTTATAAATAAGCACACACTAGTAGAGAGCAGTCCCGGCCTCCATAATCCACTAAATGAGGTACAGAGCATTAGCAATGTAATATTTCTAGCGGTGACAAATAAGTCTGCCATTAAGGGGAAATTCAGCAACTGCCTAATCCAACGCCCCGAAATGAAAATCTGTTCTTAACAAGATAGGAATTGTAATCAATTCTCCTATTTTTTCCTGACATTAGTCACAATGAGAGCATTGCTGTAATAATCTAGGTATTATTAAAAATATAATGAAAGCCGGCTATCTGAAAAAGACACATTGCCAAAGCCTGTGATAAAGAGCAATGTAATCTCGCGTCAAATTTATTTTCAATAACACTCATAATTTAATTTTCAATTCGTTTTTGCAGTAATTTTATAGATTTTTTTTATGGATGTTCTGGTAAATGCACGAAGCATTAGAGTTTATTTAAAAAATGCCAAATTATTTTCCTCTTTGGTAAAAGTCCTAATTTACTCAAAAAGCCGTAAGGACAGGATGACAGAGAATGCACGATGCGCGTATTATTTGTACAGTGGATACGCCAATAAATGAGACCAGGACATGTCTGGTGGTTACGTCAATTCTTCAGCCTTTTATTCTAAGTCTCCTCATCCCCTTAAATTCAGACATATCAAGGCAGCGTTATGTCCATTTGGGGTGTCTCGGAAGAGGAGTCTGACAGTGTAAACCCTCAAATTTACCACATTCAACACAGCAATAAAAACTAACAAGAATGTACAGTATGAGTTTTATTGCTGTGGAGCTCTGATTCAGTCATGCACACCCCAATTACTGTATCACAGCTCCACAGCAATAAAATTCACAGTAATGTGCACTGTATGAGCATATCACAGAATCCACAGAAATAAAACTCACAGTAACGTGCAGAGTGTATGAGCGTGAGTTTTATTGCTGTGCAGCTCTGTGATACGCTCATACATTGCACCTTACTGTGAGTTATATTGCTGTGGAACTCTTCTACTTAACTGAATTTGCGGATTACAAGTAAATCATAATGAAATTAAAGAAACAATCAAGACAATCAGTAACGCATGCCATGTTTTGTTTACACCTGTAGACTTAAAGAATTGCCTTTCCTCTTTTTTTCTGAGCGTTTCAGAATGGAGCCACCAGTGTATTGAAGGAGCACGCAATCTGTATTGCCTGGCCTGGCTGACTCTCGGCCGCACATGCTGCAGGCAGCTTGTACCACTAGAGGCTGCCCTAAATCAGTGATATCAAAGCTTACAGCTAAACGCGTAAAGAGCCATTTAATGCCGAAATTAATTCCCTATTTCAACATATTGTGTAGTTTTTAATTATTGGGAAGATTGTTGTTTAGTATTCAAAAAGGGGTTATTAAAACATTTAAATTTTTGCTCTGGTTGGCAAAGAACCACCTGGTGCAGCAGAATGCCAGAACCAGTGCAGAAGTTTAAAGGGCATTTGTTGTGCTCAGTCCTGGACACCACAGTTCCCTGTCTCCTATAGGCTGCCATTACTGACCTCACCGGAGAAGTCAACCTCTCTAGTTCTGATTACACCTTGGATTTCTGTGCCAATACCATTACCATCCAAGCTCTTATCTCCCGCCTTGACTACTGTAAACTCCATCTCTCTGGCCTTAACACATCCCAGTTTCTCCCTCTGTAGTCTGTAATGAACGCCTGTGCCAGGCTCATCCACCTCACCTCTCTGTCAATCTCTACACTGGCTCCCTGTTTCCTTTAGAATCCATTTCATTACATTGGTCCTCACGTACAAAGCTCTCCATAACTGTGCCGCTGCCTACATCTCCTCCCTTATTAACAGATACATCCCTTCACGGCTACTTCGCTCGGCCAATGATCTGATACTGTCAGTTCCTCGCACCCCAACTCCCGCCTTCAGGGTTTTTTCTGAGCTGCCCCTTTCTATCGAACTCCCTCGCCCGCAATATCAGACTCTCCCTGTCTCTCCAGTCCTTCAAGAAGTCTCTGAAAACACATTACTTTAGTGAATCCTTATTCCCCAACTTAACATTTCTTGCACCATCTTCCCACCCAGCCCACATGCACATAAATTACTCATTAAGGACTAGTTTCCGTGAGCCTCAGGCAGTCCTGAGGGAAGTATTCTACAAACATTCAGAGCAGCAAAGTGACACATTACTGTCTTCAGTAACACCGAGGGCATGGTATGTAATAGTACATAGTGACAGTAATACATTGATGTGGTTTTAGATTTATCAGAAGATTGCTTGTAACCAGGTGGTGGGAGTGCATAAAAAAAACGATTATGCTCACCTCCACCCCGTTGTAATATATTGGAAATTCCAAGGATCAGAGCTGTATCAGTGGCTTTAAATGCTTCCATCAGTTTATAAATCAAAGGGAACCCTTATCGGTGTGTTCTTGATATGGCAGGATGGCTGCTTAGCTGGTGCTTTTCAATAGGTTGGGATGTTAAAGATCTTTTGATTGAAACCACGAGTACTGTAAGCATCAGTCGGTGCGTGCCCAGCACTGCCACTGTATACTGGTTACATCATTATTTTTACATTTTAATTGCCCAGCTATGTGAACCATTTTTGGGATTCTAGTAGAAGGTGTATGGAGGAGACTGGGCCAAGACTTCAGGGACAGGGTACCTGGTCCAGCTGAGATGTGACTTCCCAAAGCAGCGAGTGCAGCGTTGACAGTTCTCGGCCCAGGTCAATATAGCCTTCGAAGCCGGCAGTGTTTGAAATGGTTTCCGGATTTGAGATCTCCAGGAGGAATCGCTGCATGTTCGTCCATTCGTGTTCCAAGAACTGATTCATAAATGACATGTACTCCTCCTTGCTGCCGAACCTGCAGAGACAATGCACAGATATAATGGGCGCCGAATTCTGTTTGCCACGGCTAACGATGTGATGCCTCTTCTGCATCAGAGACTCGTATAGAGTAACAACACCTAGTGAGATCTCAGAGCTCCAGCATCAAAACAGGGCTATAGAAGGAGATTAATACCTACAAGAAGAAAGCAAGCTTTTTAATCTCGTCCTCCCCAGCAACTCTCCATTAGTATCACAAATTCTCTTGTCAATGGGCATGGTTTGTGTATCATGGAGGCAATGCGAGGGGATCGTTTCTGCTGAAAAGAAGAAAATAAATATTCCCTATGATGGAGCGCAATCTTTAGCGGCTAACAAAGCGGTGCGATGGTCCCATGGGTAGCCTTTCTTTGTTTCTGCTAGCCTAAATTGTTCTATTTTTATTTTCTTACTCAGATACAGAGGATTAAATAAGTCATTGAATCGCTTTCCTTTTTATTTTTAATTTACAGACATAAAGCAGTAACCATGGAAACCAGATTAATGACTGCCCCAGATTTATAACTTCGCTGCAACCAAGTCTCCATTGTGTCATGGTTAAATCCTGTTTCTGAACGTCTAATCTGTGATGGATTCATAAAGGGGAATAAACGCTGAAATCAATAGCCGGTCCCTGCCCCTTGGGCCACATAGAGAATTTAGTTACATTATTTTGTGTTAAAACGGCAATGAAAGATCACATTTTGCTGTATCTTATCAATTTGTTTTCATTATTTATCTGTTCTATATGAATAGAGCGATAAACAATATGGTGGGTTGGCCGTGGTAGGTTGCGATAGCTCATTTAATATGCACCCACAATGCTGAGCGAGCAGGAAAGACGATAAAGCTGAAAAGCGAGCTCCGGGGAAGTATAACATTTTAGTTACGTATTTGATGACCATGTATAAATTAGATTTTATGTCTTGGTCGAAACGGACCTTGTCGTCCACACATCTGTCGAGGCCGGATTCACTGTAACAGTAAACGAGTGCCAATTATACACACATAGAACACCTTCATCTCGCGATGCCGAACCAAATGAGAGAAAGAAGAAATTGCCTTTCACTGTTAAATAAACCAAACGCTGCATAGCTGTGCATCGACCAAATACTGTAAAAATCTGCATCAGCAAATGCTGCAAAGCGGCAGAATTTATTCTATTGTCTGGGTCTTTGTTATCTCCTGGCTGGCTAAATAAACATAAGAAGAGAAGGATTGTACTGGATGTCGGAGGCCTTTTAATTAATTACTGCTCCCATGTGTGCCGCTAAGTGCGCTGCATCCTTAAGTTGATACAGAGGAGCAGAATCGACAGCACAAAGAATACAATTTAAATTCAATATGACTAGAAGACATTGATTCCCCCCCCCTCCCAGCTAATTGCTGGTCTCCATCGAGCTGCACGGAATTGAAAAACAAGAGCCATCCCACCACCCTCTCCGTCAGCCCACCACTCACTTTGCGAAGTTGGCCAGGTTCTGGGTGACTTTGGCAATCAAGGTCAGAGTTCGTGCCGTCCGGTCGTCCGGATATTCCTGGAGGAGGTTGAATAGGGAAGGGGACATGATGGCCGGACAGAGGAAGCGCAGGAACAGGGAAGCGCTGATGAGCCTTTCGCTTATATCGGGGCGTCCTCGGCTGTTGCACTCTTGTCTCCAAGAGGCGAACACCTCCTTCAGTTCCCTGGGGAACACACTGCCAGGAGAAACAAAGTGACAAGGTCAGCATCCAGTGACAGCAAGGTGGACTCAACCTGCACACAGATTATTCCTACAAAGTCTCGGAGCATTTCCCATGATGCTCAGCAAATCTTGAGTAACTGAGCAGTGTGGGAGATGCAGTTCTGAAGCAACTGGATGGCCAAGGCTGCTGACACCTTCCTCAGGGGGTAATTTTCTAGCTAGTTGGGAGGTGTGGGGCAGATTTTCGTCGAGTTTCACATTATTTTACACGGTGTAATATTCCTATTTATCTTTATTTTCATTGGTGTCTGGCTGAATCGAGATATTTCGGAAATGCCACACAAGCATAAATGTAACGGACGTAGAGAAATGAAAACGCAAGGGAGGGATGTTTATTATGGTGTCATATTTAGGGATTGTGTCGATTTGCTGGTATTACACCAGATGAAGGCACCAGGGCCGCCTGCCTTTCCTCGGTTTTATTCCTTCGTCAAAGCACATTACTAAATGAGTAAATAAGCCATTATCTTATATTAACTATGATCAGGATTAGAGTTGATAGATTCTGTTCTATTAAAAGTCTACCCCCTGGCCCAAAGCCCCTCTAGACACGCATGGGTGATATTTCCATTTTCATACGTCTATAATGTACTTTGCATGTAAAGATGAATGGGCTGCTGGCCCTGGTGCACAATGTGATTGCATGGAGCCAGGCTGTCTTGGCTCGCCTCAGCTGCTTAATCCGTCCCTGTCAAGCTGGCAATCCTGCGTCACATCTCAGGAATGCTTATTGAGTCTTTTCAAGCTGGAGACATAAAGCGTGCGCTGATTGGGAGATTAGAGATGAGTAATATACATCTCGTCTCAGGAGAAAAGCTAAGAAATGATTGCTGCAAAGGTACTGTCTGCGATGTTCTTAAAGGGGAACCATACATCTCATGTGTGCCTAATTTAGGTCTAATCCCCGCTGTCCCTCTTTTTACAGGCTCCTCTATATATTCTGGGTGTGCGGATGTCTTTTTAGGGGCTCCTCCATGTATTTAGGGTGTGCGGGTGTCTTTAGGGGCTCCTCCGTATATTCAGGGTGTGCGGGTGTCTTTTTAGGGGCTCCTCCGTATATTCAGGGTGTGCGGGTGTCTTTTTAGGGGCTCCCCCATATATTCAGTGCGTGTTGGTATCTTTTTAGGGGCTGCTCCGTATATTCAGGGTGTGTGGGTTTCTTTTTAGGGGCTCCTCTATATGTTCAGGGCGTGCGGGTGTCTTTTTAGGGGCTCTTCTATATGTTCAGGGTGTGTCTTTTTAGGGGTTCCTCAATATATATTCAGTGCGTGTTGGTATCTTTTTAGGGGTTCCTCCATATATTCAGGGTGTGCAGGTGTCTTTAGGGGCTCCTCCGTATATTCAGGGTGTGCGGGTGTCTTTTTAGGGGCTCCCCCATATATTCAGTGCGTGTTGGTATCTTTTTAGGGGCTGCTCCGTATATTCAGGGTGTGTGGGTTTCTTTTTAGGGGCTCCTCTATATGTTCAGGGCGTGCGGGTGTCTTTTTAGGGGCTCTTCTATATGTTCAGGGTGTGTCTTTTTAGGGGTTCCTCAATATATATTCAGTGCGTGTTGGTATCTTTTTAGGGGTTCCTCCATATATTCAGGGTGTGCAGGTGTCTTTTTAGGGGCTCCTCTATATGTTCAGGGCGTGCGCTTGTCTTTTTTTTAGGGGCTCCTCTATATGTTCAGGGTGTGTCTTTTTAGGGGCTCCTCCTTATATTCAGGGTGTATAACAGAGCTGCAAAGCCAGAAAACTCACAGCAAGGAGAATTAATAAATGGTGTTAGAAATGTTAGAGTAAGCTTTTTATTGACAACTTGGCCTGAGGATTAAAAGTCCTCTATAAAGCTGGGGCATGGCCTGGTTTTTGACCTCACCAGCAGATGATGCCATTGCAAGAGTCCACCCCTTATTCAATAAACTCATGTGGCCTGTTTGAGATGTAAAAGGTGATCAGAGGGCATGAACTCACTATATAATTTTTTTTCTTCTCATGTAAATGAGACATTTGACATTCCCAAGTGGCATCCTAAGTGGATGCTTAGAGTTGATTTCCTGGAGTTGCGGGACTGGAGGAAGGAACTGCAAGGCCCACTTTTTACTCTGGGTAAACACACGTCTATATCATGCTTTCTCTCACGCTTCTGCTCTTTACTTCTACCTTTCTCCTTAAATGGAACTCCTGCCCCTCTACCACCGACCCTTACACTATCTGCATCTCTCCCTCCCTCCTCTCGTCCCACATGATGGCCTCGCATGAGCTCCTTTGTTTCCTCAGAACATGGTCTCCCTCTATCTCTCGTGCTGCCAATCACTCCCACTCCCACAAATCCCATTCCCACCTTCTCTTTCTCGCCCTCCTGCTGTTACTGTATTCAGGTGACATATCCCCTAACCCTGGCCCCACAACACATCCAATACTTCCCTCTCATCCTATCTCCATCGCACATAAATCACCTCTCTGCCTGTCCTCTTTCTCCTGCGCCCTCTGGAACGCTCGCTCTGTGTGCAACAAACTCACAGCAATCCATGACCTCTTCCTTTCAAACTCCTTCAACCTCCTAGCTTTAACTGAAACCTGGCTAGCTCCTTCTGACACGGCCTCCGTTGCTGCTCTCTCACATGGCGGTCTACACTTGAGCCATACCCCAAGACCGGGTGAGAGAAATGGTGTCGAGGTCGGAATCCTGCTCTCTCCCACCTGCACCTACCAGCATCTCCCTCCACCCCCATCCCTCTCCTTCTCCTCCTTCGAGACACACTGCATCTGCCTGTTCTCTCCTCTGGCCCTCAGGGTGGCAGTCATCTACCGCCCACCGGGACCTACCGCCCACCGGGACCAACCTCCCAGTTCTTTGACCACTTTGCTACCTGACTTTCTCACTTCCTGTCTTCTAATCTTCCATGCCTAGTTCTCGGGGACTTCAACATTCCCATTGATGATCCTTCCGCCCCTGCTGCCTCCAAACTTCTTTCACTCACGTCCTCCCTTGGACTCACACAATCCTCCCTCCTCCCTACCCACCGCGATGGTCACACTATTGACCTTGTCTTTTCCAACCTCTGCTCCATTTCTGAGTTCAACTGTCGCCCTTTCCCCATCTCTGACCACCACCTTCTCTCTTTCAACCTATCTGGACTTCCTAAACACCCTGCTCCCCCACCCCGCACACACACTCGCAGAAATCTACATGCTGTGGACCCCCATCAATTCTCCAACCTACTTCACCACCTCCCTCATACCTCATCCTTCACCTGCCCTGATGCTGCCACTAATCACTACGCTTATCTCTGCTCTAGACACTCTTGCTCCTCTTCGACTCTGTAAGGCCCCACACCGCCAGCTTCATCCCTGGCACACCCTCCAGACTCGCTACCTGCAAATATGCTCCCGCACTGCAGAGCGTGCCTGGAGGAAATCCCGCTCTGAAGCTGATTTTGTTCACTTCAAGTTTATTCTCCGGTCATACACCTCTGCCCTCCACTTGGCCAAACAATCCTTCTTTTCATCTCTTATATCTACGCTGTCCTCCAACCCTAAACGGCTCTGGTCCACCTTCAACACCCTCCTCTACCCACCTGCACCTCCCCCCACAGCTGCCTTCAGCGCTCAAGACCTGGCAGACTACTTCCTCAGTAAAACTTTAACTATCAGAAGCAACATCCCAACACAAGATAGTTATCTGCCACCTCCACTCCCACAGGTCCCCTCTGCCACCCTCTGCCACTTCCTCCCAGCCACTGAGGAGGAAGTCAATTCCTTATTGTCCTCCTCACATCTCACCACGTGCCCGCTCGACCCCATTCCCTCACATCTAATTCCTCCCCTCTCCTCCTCCCTCACCCCTGCTCTCACACACATCTTCAACCTATCTCTCTCCACTGGCTCCATTCCATCCGCCTTCAAACACGCGCTAGTTACCCCTTTACTAAAGAAACCATCCCTCGATCCCAACTCTCCATCCAACTACCGCCCTGTATCCCTGCTTCCCTTTACCTCTAAGCTCTTAGAAAAAATAGTCTTCAACCGCCTCTCCCTCTTCCTGTCCTCCAATTCCCTACTTGACCCCCTGCAATTTGGCTTCCGTCCCCTACACTCATCTGAAACTGCCCTCACCAAAGACCTCCTAACTGCTAAAAAACACGGCCACTATTCTATTCTCATCCTGCTTGACCGCTCGGCTGCTTTTGACACTGTTGACCACCCCCTCCTTCTACAGACCCTCAACTCTCTGGGTCTCGGTGACACTGCACTTGCTTGGGTTGACTCCTATTTATCCAACAGGTCCTTCTGTGTGTCCTTTGCTGGTAACTCCTCCTCTTCATTGCCTCTATCTTTTGGTGTACCTCAAGGCTCTGTCCTTGGTCCTCTGCGCTTTTCCATCTACACCTCCTCCCTGGGCAAAATCATCAACAGCTTTGGCTTTAATTACCACCTCTACGCTGATGACACTCAGATCTATCTCTCTACCCCTGATCTCTCTCCCCCTGTCCTTTCAAAAGTCAGTGACTGTTTATCTGGCATCTCCTCCTGGATGGCCTCCCACCACCTAAAGATCAACATGTCAAAGACTGAACTCCTACTTATTCCTCCCTCCAATGCCTCCCCACCTCCTGACTTCTCTATCACAGTGGAGGATATCACCATCTCCCCATCAAACCAAGTTCGCTGTCTTGGAGTTACACTTGACTCTGCTCTTTCCTTCATCCCCCACATCAAGTCTCTTTCCTCCTCCTGCCGATACCAACTGCGTAATATTTCCAGAATTTGGCCATTTCTTACCGCTGTCACCACAAAACAACTCATACAGCCCTGGTAATCTCCCGACTCGACTATTGCAATAATCTCTTATCTGGCCTCCCTCTGTCCCGCCTCTCCCCCCTACAATCCATCCTGAACGCCTCCGCCAGGCTAATTCACCTCACCCGCCGCTCTGTCTCTGCCGCTTCCCTCTGCGAGTCCCTTCACTGGCTCCCCATCCACTGCAGAATTAAGTTCAAAATCCTTATCCTTACCTACAAAACCCTCACTAACTCAGCTCCCCACTACCTGTCCTCACTAATCACCAAATACACCCCAGCCCGCTCCCTAAGGTCAAACAGTGACCTGCGCCTAGCTTCTCCCCGCATCACCTCTTCCCATGATAGACTGCAGGATTTCTCACGCGCAGCCCCCACTCTCTGGAACGCTCTCCCTCGTACTGTCAGACTTTCCCCTAACTTCTCTTCCTTCAAACACTCCGTTAAAACGTTCCTATTTAGGGAAGCCTACCCCCCAACTCACTGACACAACCATCAATCACTCTCACCTTGCAGTCCTCTCCTCCTGTTTCCAACCCCAACCCTCCCAGATTGTGAGTTCCTACAGGAATTGGGCCCTCATCTCCTCCTGTACTGTTTGTCAAATGTTGTTCAATGTATTGTAACCCTGTCTATACTGTGCCCATTGTCCTGCGCTGCGGAATATGCTGGCACTTTATAAATAAAGAATAATAATAATAATAATGTAAATGGAAAGATTTCTGAAAACGCTAAGGGCTCTGCTGTCAGATCTAACGGCAGCTGTTGTGGATATCTGATATTTAGCAGCTTAAAAGGACCTAATATTAACTCGCCGCTCGCTCACTTCATAAAGGCATGAATGGAGCAGAGTAGCTTACGAGACGTATCCATGTCAGCACCTCATCCTTAAATGCATCAATGAACAGATACCAGCAGCACAACAGCTTCCTTTGTAGCAAATGAATATAAAACTGCTGTCAGAGTGCCGATCCAAACACCCTGCCAAGCCAGTTGTGGTATTGTTTCGTGTGCGAATCGTCCCAAGCCTTTATTATGAAAAGTCACAGAGCAATAGTAATACTTTGGGTAACAATGCACGGACAATGTGGAGGGGTTCTAGCAGCACAATGTCAGTCAGCAGCAGCAAAAGCCAGTATGACATCATCATGCACACTTTGGCTAATATAGAATCGATGCTAAGAGAGGCTTCTGTAATACACAGGTACACGGATAGAGATCTGCAAAGTGTTCAGAGGGCTGTAAAACTACAAAGTCTAATGTATTACATCTGCGAAGGGAAAGGATAACGCTGTATGAATTTATCACACACGAGCAAATCTCCAGTGCATGGACAGGGCTGTACGGTGGGTGAGAAGTCATCCAGTCAGACGTCAGACGCCATAGATTAAGGTGGATCAGATGGCGTTTTATATTCTTTTAAGCTGTATGTCTGTAATTATAGGGGTAATAGTTCACAAAGTGCCAGGATTGCAGCACAGCCAAACGCCAGCATTTCACAAAACTCCAAAGGGTGACAGGAGACGGTGCACAGAGAAGCTTCTCCTGTTGATCTTTGTATTTTAGTTTTCTGAAATGCTGGCGTTTGTCGGCGATGCACCAAAAAGCCGTCACTTTCAATTAATGTGCCCCCTATGTATTCGTAGTGACCTCCCTTGGTGGTTACTTTTGTCATGCTGGATAAATGTCAGACGGTTTCTTATTGATGATCCTATGCAAGGTGAACTGTCCCTGGATTTCGTTGCTTCTCTTGATGCCCATCAGAAACTTAAGACCTGCTGGATGGTTGAGCATCATGAGAAATAGAGTTTACAATCGTGTCAGCGTTGTGATTGGCTGTCCTTGGTAATGGGATACATTTTTTTATGTCCAGACCTGTGTGGGCCAATTTGTGGTTTTCCTGCGATCACGTACCTGTTGTGACTCCTAGGACAGAACATGTTGTAACTGCTGCCTCTCTCTTTACACAGCTGAGCAAAGCCCGTGTCATCACACGTTATCACCTCAAGCCAAAATCTTTGGGCTTCAAATGAATCTTCTTAACTTTCCTGCTCTGAATAGTTTGACAACGAAATAGAGTATTTACAGATCTTACGCTCGTCTGTGTTTGGCTTCTGTCTGGTTTTTATGTTGCGGCAGAATTGCTAGTTTCTGACCAGTCCTCAAGACTGAAAAGAGGCGCAGGAAACAACGGGGAAGGTTCCACAAAGGCAGGGGATATAACCGTCTTAATGAAGGCATCCTTCTGAGCTAGGATGTTAGGCAGGGATGTCCAAACTCCGGCCCCCCCAATGTCCATGAACTGCAACTCCCATGCTTCTTATGCAGTCAGAGATTTCTGGGAGTTGTAGTTCAGGAACATCTGGGGGACCAGAGTTTGGACATCCCTGATGTATGGAATGACCTTTTTCCTTGGCGCCCTCACCTACCTTATGTACCGTATGATAAGTAGATGCAGAAGCCGGCACTGCGTCGACTTCTTTCATTGCGCAGCATTGTTACCATGGAAATATACATTTGGATGAGATTTATAAATAGTGATCCAGCATAGTGATTACCTGGCGGCCTATGTTATCCCTCCGGCGCGAACACTGTGAACCAATCCGATGGCAAAGCACCGCATGATATAATATTACTACGTTCTGCCAGGAAGGAATACAGAATCTGCTCAAAACTGGATGTGACTGCATGAAAGGGCGATTTGTTTCCTATACTCGTCCCTCAAACCATCCGCTACCAAACCAGGAGCAATGCAACAGAGGGGTCCACTGAACTCCCAAATGTGAGTTTAACAGCTTGTCTGATCGCTCGCGTGATAACATGTTGTTATCATCCATTATATCCCAATTTATTTTAGGACTGTAAACATTATGTCACAGCCCAATGATGGCATAGTTTGAGATTACCATTTTATTACCATTTAGAGATAGAAAGGAATGCTTGATGAAGCACCGTGCAACAATAGGTTCTTAAACCTCAAGGTCAAGGGATCAGTCAACCTTGGCCCTCCAGATGTTTTGGGGCTCCATCTTCCATGATGCTCAGCCACTCGTTAGATTGGCTGAGCCGCATGGGATATTTAGTTTCAAATGATTCCACTACAGCAGGGATCTCAAACTCTGTCCCCTATGTTTCTGAACTACACCTCCCATGATTCTCTGGCCATTTATTGCATCTAAAGTATTCTGGGAATTGAAAGCCATAAACATCCGGGTCAGTGTTTGAGATCTTGGTCCTACAGTAAGGTATAGGTAGGTACTTTAATAGCCTTGATACCCAGACTGCCTTTCAAAGCTTTCAGGGCCCGAAATGACCAATCGTTGACCATAATGTCAGTTCCATGCCAGTATGCGTTGTCCTGCTTTTCAGCAGCAGCAGTTCTGCAGGACCCGCCTCATGATCAAGGAGGTCATACATGGTTCTAAAAATCTGATTATTATAGCAGGACTTTCTATTCTAGGGAACTTGGCAAATGCCACATAACACGAATAGTCTTCTCATTCTCTGGTAGCATCAAGCCCTGCTGAACCCCCGAGTCCTGTAACCTACCAGATGTCTACATTGAGTCCTAATTACAGCCCTTCCAACCACTGTTAAAAATACGATTGATCTGGGCCCGTATAACCCCGTGTACAACAGAGGAGGGGGGGGGATGCCAATTACAGTGAACACATCATTACTGGGTAATAACAATTATGGGAATTTCAGAGCAAAGCTGATTTTTCTGGGAGATTTTGACAATCAGCAATCCCGGTCCTTTCTATATATTTTTTCCTGCTTTTAAAAAACAATTTATAGTCCATAAAACACCCCAGCTGCAATGTAATGCGTACGCCATCATAAACCGGCTTAATTTAATGGCAATTAATGCCGTTGGTTTTCTGTAATATATAACTTCCCAGGCAACACTGCTGAGCAGGCACTGGGGTTTTTTCTCTCCCCCCATTTTCCTGCACCGTTTGACAGAGATTTCCTGGCTGATGACATCCTGCTAATTAGTTTCAAAGAGTACGATCGCAAAAATGTTTTGTTGCCCTATTTCATTTTAAACACAGCTTTAAATACTGTAAAAGCAACTTTTATTTCTCTGCAGCCGCCAGGGAGCATTGAAACGCGTGCGCGTTCCTGTACAATTTGTGCTTCGATCTCTTTACTGTATTAATAAAATCTATTCATCATGTCCCTCAGCAAAGAAATAAAATATATAGAAATAAAAGCATCGTGTAAGCGCCACGCCAGAAAATATGGCTTTCTACATTCAGGGAATAAGAATTAATGCCACATCTCTACACCCACAGACTGTGCGAGACTTCATGCAATGGGGGATTGGGCATGAAAGGCGCACTCCACTGGTGCCATGGACCTCCTGCTGCCTCCACTAGGCCACATTACAAAACAGTGAGGTTGTGTCCGGTGCAAGGGTGTCAATACACAGTCTCAGATTTAACCTAAAACGTTACGCTGTATTCTGCTGTACTGAGCACAATTCAAATCAGCGCTGCGGAATATGCTGGCGCTTTATAAATAAAAAAATAATAAAAATAATAAAAATAAAAATCTAAAATAAAAAATATACAAATCGGGGATTCAGCCGGAGACGACTGAAAGAGACAAATAGTCACTGACCAGTAAGAGTTGATGATTTTGCAGAAGGCCAGCTCACAGCACATTTTCAGGTTGCTCTGGTGCTCAGGAAGATCAGACGTCGAGCACTTGCCAGGATCCACCTCGCAGTTTTCATCCGACTCGTACAAGGCCTTGATAAACTCGCCTGTGACAAATGAAGGGATGGGACATTATGTACTGGCGAATCGAGGACATCCGTCACCGGATCCAGATCTGAGTGCACTGTATACAAATATCTATGGATGTAACAAAACTTCACTAAACACATTTACGTATAGATAAATACCACACACTATGTATATATACACCACCAGCAATGGAATAGGATCGAATTCTGAGCACTCGTCTTTAAAGAGACACTACCACTTACATAAGCTGTAAAAAGATTCCAAATTAAAACACATTATAAAACACACGCTGCTGTGTTTTTTTGCTTTGAAGTAATTGCATGTAAAGAAAAGAAAAATAAAGTTAGGTTTTTTAATCTCCTATTTCCATTTTGTCGATTTTATCCCCCCCCCCATGATGCAACATTTACCAAAATCTGTGCAAAAGATATTTTACGACTGTGCCTTATCAGTCAATGTGGTGGAGGAGGGAGTGTTTAGATAAGGCAGCAGGGGGTGTATGGGGTGGTGTAGGCTACTTGGGATAAGAGCTGGCAGCTGAATGAGATAAAACAGGGAGCTTAAAAGGCTTCTAATCTACGCCCTGGTGATGTCCTTCGAATACATCCCACACAATACAATGATGTGAGTCGGTGACTGACCCATTCACTCCAATCTATGGCCAAAGCCACACAGTGAGGAGCAAGTGATGGACAGATACAACACAAAATATCACACAATGGATGCACCCAGTGACACATATAGAGGAAAATATCACACAATGAATGCGCCCAGTGACACATATAGAGGAAAATATTAGGGATGCACCGATACCACTTTTTTAAGACTGAGTACGAGTACCGATACTTTTGTTCAAGTACTCACCGATACCAATTACCGATACTTTTATTTTATGCCATGTGACGCTTTCCAATAAGAACAGACCTCCTATAAAGCCCCCAGGTCTCATAGATATGCCCCCTGCTCATGGATAATTGCCCCCCCAGCTCATGGATAATTGCCCCCCCAGCTCATGGATATGCCCCCCAGCTCATGGATATGCCCCCCAGCTCATGGATATGCCCCATTGCTCATGGATATGCCCCATGCTCATGGATATTGCCCCCTTGCTCATGGATATGCCCCCTTGCTCATGGATATGCCCCCTTGCTCATGGATATTGCCCCCTTGCTCATGGATATGCCCCCTGCTCATGGATATGCCCCATTGCTCATGGATATGCCCCATTGCTCATGGATATTGCCCCCTTGCTCATGGATATTGCCCCCTTGCTCATGGATATGCCCCCTTGCTCATGGATATGCCCCCTTGCTCATGGATATTGCCCCCTTGCTCATGGATATGCCCCCTGCTCATGGATATGCCCCATTGCTCATGGATATGCCCCATTGCTCATGGATATTGCCCCCTTGCTCATGGATATTGCCCCCTTGCTCATGGATATGCCCCCTTGCTCATGGATATGCCCCATTGCTCATGGATATGCCCCATTGCTCATGGATATTGCCCCATTGCTCATGGATATGCCCCATTGCTCATGGATATGCCCCATTGCTCATGGATATTGCCCCATTGCTCATGGATATTGCCCCATTGCTCATGGATATGCCCCCTTGCTCATGGATATTGCCCCCTTGCTCATGGATATGCCCCCCTGCTCATGGATATGCCCCATTGCTCATGGATATGCCCCATTGCTCATGGATATTGCCCCCTTGCTCATGGATATGCCCCATTGCTCATGGATATGCCCCATTGCTCATGGATATTGCCCCATTGCTCATGGATATTGCCCCATTGCTCATGGATATGCCCCATTGCTCATGGATATGCCCCATTGCTCATGGATATTGCCCCATTGCTCATGGATATGCCCCCTTGCTCATGGATATGCCCCATTGCTCATGGATATTGCCCCATTGCTCATGGATATGCCCCATTGCTCATGGATATTGCCCCATTGCTCATGGATATTGCCCCATTGCTCATGGATATTGCCCCATTGCTCATGGATATGCCCCATTGCTCATGGATATGCCCCATTGCTCATGGATATTGCCCCATTGCTCATGGATATGCCCCATTGCTCATGGATATTGCCCCATTGCTCATGGATATTGCCCCATTGCTCATGGATATGCCCCCCCTCCGCTCCGCTCATACTCACCTTCCTTCAGCGCCGCCGAGAATGTCTTCGCGCGCGCGCGCTGGTTGGAAGGACCCCAGCCGCGACCACGTGGGACCATGTGATCGCGGCTGGGGTCCTTCCAACCAGTGCGCGGAAACTTTCCCGGCGTCGCTGAAGGAAGGTAAGTATGAGCGGAGAGCAGCTGCAGGGCCTGTCTGAATGCTCTATCGGCATTCGGACAGGCCCTGCAGCTGCTCACTTTGTTTATACTTACCTTCCTTCAGCGACGCCGGGAAAGTTTCCGCGCGTGCGCTGGTTGGAAGGACCCCAGCCGCGATCACATGGTCCCACGTGGTCGCGGCTGGGGTCCTTCCAACCAGCGCGCGCGCGCGAAGACATTCTCGGCGGCGCTGAAGGAAGGTGAGTATCGCAGAGCTCCAGGGGCGGCTGTCCGAATGCCGATAGAGCATTCGGACAGCCGCCGCAGCCCCTCGGATACCGGAAGCCGGCTCAATGCCGGCTTCCGGTATCGGAAAAAAATATCGGGGGTACTGCACGAGTACCAAGTACTCCTGCAGTACCCGGTATCGGCACCGATATCGATACTAGTATCGGTATCGGTGCAACCCTAGAAAATATTTTATAAACATACAAGAAAAAAACAAAGCACATGTAAGATATCAGCAACATAAACACAATAAGGACATTGCATTTTCTGGTGGTAGCGGCACTTAAATCAGTTTTGTTTTTAAAGATCATTAAAACCATATGTTATCAGCACTTTTCAGCATTTGAAATCTCTTCAGAAATCTGCATACTGATAAATTTGAATTGAATTGCTAAAGTTACCAGGAAAGGCTTAATGATCTTAACATGTACAGCTTGGAAAAAAGACGAGACAGAGGAGATATGATAGAAACATTTAAATACGTAAAGGGAATCCACAAGGTAGAGGAAGGGAGTATATTTAAAAGGAAACAAAGTAGCAAAACAAGAGGACATAGTCTTAGATTAGAGGGGCAAAGGTTTAAAAGTAACATCAGGAAGCATTATTTTACTGAGAGGGTGGTGGATACATGGAACAGTCTTCCAGTTGAAGTGGTAGAGGCCAAAACAGTAATTGAATTTAAGCAAGCATGGGATAGGCATAAGGCTATCCTAAACAAAAGATAAATCCAGGTAAAGTATCCATGTAATTGGGCAGACTAGATGGGCCGAAAGGTTCTTATCTGCCGACATTTTTCTATGTTTCTATGATATTTCCATCAATAAGTGTAGCCGCGGGTATCAAAATGCCAGTAAGCCTGAATTTCCCGAACCAAAAAATGGCAGAAAAGGCTGCTGCATTTTGCCTATTGGGCCAAATTAAAGTGAGGCTTAATTCTGTGAAAGTCATAATTTGATAACTTTTTTTAATCAAGGAAGCGTAATTTTTTTTTCACACCGATCTATCTTTAGTCAGATATTGCAGAAAGGGCAGGCTTTTAAGGCGGCGGTGGCTTATCCCTCAGGGCTGTGAATGCAGATACAGGCGCCCCTTATTTTTTAACAGAGTGGGAAATTAAATGAAATCGCATTCCTTCCATGCAAATAGGTTTCTGCAAAGAAAGGAAAAATTTCAAAGTCACAACTTAAATCCAGCAGACTGGAAAAGGAGCTGGTAATTACAGATCTGCTAATGAAGTGAAAAAGGCAGATAAGAGCTTTAACGCCCATAAATGTAAATTGGACAACCCCCTCCTGTAAACCCTGCCATGAACTGCGCACCGGATAAGATCAACAGGATGGCTCCCATCATTAAATGCCTCTTTCCACCATGCCATGTCGGCCTTTCATCAGCGGATTTACACATTGTATGTTTCTAGGAGATACAGCGATACTTTATTTCCAGGACGCAGTGTAAGAAAAGGCATATTAAATTAACATCCTGAGAAAAATAATACATGCCATTCCAATGGATTGTGGTTTATAAAGGTGGTGCCCACGAATATAGAATATATATAGTTGGGCTGAAACAAGTAATCAATTAATCGACAACTAATCGATGATTAAAATAGTTGTCAACGATTTCCATTATCGATTAATCGGTGTCGATTAATCGTCCTGTGTACAGCACACACGGTTTAGAGTCAGAGCTGATTGGAGAAGACGCGTCGCTGCTTTACTAGGTAGGATTTAGTTCTAGGATTATGTCAGACACAACCAGTTTGTTTTTATTCCGTTTACAACAGTAGAAGAACTATAACACAAACAATAGGATACTGCCACTGGGTGAAGGAGCTGTATGCCTGTGTTTTATCCTTACTTGAAGCTGGAAACCTGTGTCACCACCCCACCCTCCCTTCCACACCCTCTTTGGTCAGGAACTGCCATTCCCTCCCTTTTGGTCTGGTCCCTTTCCCCAAACTCACTCCCACACTCAGATACAATATATTGTCCATACCCACTCCCTCTCACACTCAGGTCAAGTCACTCCCTTCCACCTCCAGTCCCTCCTCCTACTCAGTTTGTTCACGAAATTATTTAAACAGGGACACTCTACGCGCCCTGACCACTTTAGCTTATTAACCCTGATTTCATGCTGACATCATCATCTATGACCAAGTGTTTGTAGCTGCGTTCATTTAAGAAAGCAAACATGGGCTTAAGCTGCGCATGCAACATCATCCCATCCCCCTGACCAAGCACTCGCATACCTTGTGCGAAAAGTACACAAGATACGCAATTTGCATATGTACGTATGAAAGTTACGTACTCTACGCAAATTACTTATGAAAAAAGGGGGAGGGGTTGTGGTTCCATACTAAGTAAATAATTTTTTTCTATATTTTTTTCATCCGATGAATCGAAATAATAAAATCGGCCAACTAATCGAATATGAGAATAATCGTTAGTTGCAGCCCTAATATATATGCATAAGTACATATTTAGGCATCGGCTGTACCACTGCAAGTTTCTGCAGCATGCCAATATGTGATATTAAATTAGGGCCTTAGAGAGGTGACCCAGGAGCTTTTTGTACCCAAAGTAGGGTTGCACCGATACGATACTAGTATCGGTATCGGTGCCGATACCGGGTACTGCAGGAGTACTTGGTACTCGTGCAGTACCCCCCGATATTTTCCCCGATACCGGAAGCTGGCATTGAGCCGGCTTGCCGGCATCCGAGGGTCTGGGGCAGCTGTCCGAATGCTCTATCGGCATTCGGACAGGCCCTGCAGCTGCTCACTGTGTTTATACTTACCTTTCTGAGTGACGCCGGGAAAGTCTCCGCGCGTGCGCTCGTTGGAAGGCCCCCAGCTGCGACCACGTGGAACCATGTGATTGCGGCTGGGGCCTTCCAACGAGCGCACACGCAGAAACTTTCCCCGGCGCCGCTCAGGAAGGTAAGTATGAACACAGTGAGCGTGAGCAGCTGCAGGGCCTGTCTGAATGCCGATAGAGCATTCGGACGGACAGGCACCTGGAGCTCTCCGCAATGATACTTACCTTCCTGGGCGACGCCGGGAAAGTTTCCGCACGTGCGCTCGTTGGAAGGCCCCCAGCCGTGATCACATGGTCCCACGTGGTCGCGGCTGGGGGCCTTCCAACGAGCGCACGCGCGAAGACTTTCCCGGCCTCGCCCAGGAAGATAAGTATCATCGCGGAGAGTGCCGGGAGGAGGAATCCATGAGCTGGGGCATATCCATGTGTGTGCTGGGGCAGTATCCATGAGCTGGGGCAGTATCCATGAAATATCCCATGAGCTGGGGCATATCCATGTGTGAGCTGGGGCATATCCATGTGTGAGCTGGGGCATATCCATGTGTGAGCTGGGGCATATCCATGTGTGAGCTGGGGCATATCCATGTGTGAGCTGGGGCATATCCATGTGTGAGCTGGGGCATATCCATGTGTGAGCTGGGGCATATCCATGTGTGAGCTGGGGCATATCCATGTGTGAGCTGGGGCATATCCATGTGTGAGCTAGGGCATATCCATGAGCTGGGGGCAAATCCATGAGCTGGGGCAGTATGAATATATATATATATTGGGGGGGATATACATGTGAGCTGGGGCATTTTTATATGGTCTGTTCTTATTGAAAAGCGTCACATGACATCAAAGAAAAGTATCGGTACTCGGTATCGGTGAGTACTTTTAAAAGTATCAGTACTCGGTCTTAAAAAAGTGGTATCGGTGCATCCCTAACCCAAAGGATAGCCAGGGCAGGGATTTGTATACTCTTTTGGATTCACATGGTTGCATAGGGTTGTCCCTTCCTTTATAAGATCTCGTCAGGGAATACATTTAATACACGGACAGCGCCGGTGGCTGCAGCCTAAGGTCCCTGGCAATATAAAGAGTGTATGCTCCTCTCCCTGCCGTACCCAGTCTAGGTTGAGAAGTGCAACTTGGCACTAGTTACAGTTTTATTATCACAGAGACCACACACAGTAACCAACTTACCTAACGCATCCTGTAGATACTTCTGTCCTACAAGCTTCAGGTATTCCTCAATCGCCTTGGTAGCGAGCGTGTTCTCCCGAAATATGAGGTGCTCATTGTCACCGCATCGGTCGACCTCAGACATCATTAAATCTGTGAGGAAGTCCTGGAAAGAGAAGAAACAGCTTTATTAAAATAAGTATATATTTTTTTATGAAGGATCATCATATTCAAATGATGTCCAAGAGCTGGTGGTCTGAAGAGCTTACAGTCTAAACCAGGGGTCAGCAACCTTGGCCCTCCAGGTGTTCTAGGAGCTACACTACCCATGAGGCTGATCCAATATGAGGAATAGCTGAGCGTCATGGTAGATGTAGTTCCAAAACATCTGGAGGGGCCAAGGTTGCCGAGCCTTGCTATAAAGACATCACAAAATGCTGAGTTGCATTGAGAGAAGCTTTAATCAACAAGAAGAAATTAAGCTGCGATGTACAATTAAATGTTAAGGAATGGACATTAAGCAGGTTATTCACAAAGCACTGCTGTTTGCCGTTACACATAAGAAAAATTGTAACAGTGGCAGAAGAGGATTCATTAATGAAGCTTCTCTGGCCGTCATTTGAATTTTTCCTTTTTGAAACACTCAAGTCTGTTGCGGCTTCGACCACGGTAAAAACGGACCCCCTAAATGTGGATAACACCCTAAATGTGGATAACACCCTAAATGTGGATAACACCCTAAATGTTCTATAATGTAATAATTTAGATAATTAGCGGGTCTGTTGTGTTTGTCCTTTTTTATTATTATGTATTGGAAACCTTCCCTCCGATAGGTGCTCGTGCGGCTGATAATGAGTTAATGAATTGGCAGCATTTTCATTACACAGAGTAAAATATACTTCGGGATGTTTAATGAGTGACATAGATCATACGAATGCCCTCGTTTGCTGCAGATGTGTCTAATTTCTCTGCACATCCCACAATCATCTATCTTAATATACAGCTTTACTGAAACTGTCTGGGGGTGAAGAAAAAAGCCAATGTATTCTCAGCGAGTCTGGTGTAAGGACGATGCAGATTCTGCAAATGCTTAGACATAAAAAGACAAAATACTGTATATACATATTATATTTTTAATCTTATTGGCACAAGAATGACTTTTTCAGCCCGTGAAACCGTCACTGAACTTGTGTTACTTGGTCTAGATTTCAGGGGCGAGGTGAGATCATTGGGTGCCAGACACCGCCCATTAAAATTGTCCCCACCCCTTTATGCCTTTGTTGCATCTTTCATGGCCAAGGGGTTCTGCTTGAAGAATTCAGGCTTGATGGGTTGACCCCCAATTCTGTGACGCAAAACCATCTGGTATAAAGATATTTAAAGTGATCTCTCCTGAGGCCAAGAGCGGATCATAACAAACCTCCACGCTATGAACTCAGGGAGAGCATGGGGAGAAATAAAATGTTTAGATGCACCACAGATGGGAAGCCGACTCATATCCTAGTATTGGAGTTGAGTCAATCCACCCGTTTTAACTCTAACGGTATGTGTTCCCGAAAACCAAGACCACACACATGTTAGAACGTGTATCCTGGACCTTCTAAGTCTTACATTAATAATGTAAATAACGGCCGTTTCCTGTTTATGACGGGCGCTGGAATGACTGGAATGCGCCTCTGATTTATGGGAAGATGGAGCGAGGTGCTCGTAATGAAAATGTTATCTTGAATTACTGTAAAGGGCAACTGGTAAGCGGAGGGCAGGCGGCTTTCCACAAGTATATCTTGCCTTAGGAGGCAATTAGCTCCTAAATGAGGTTTGTGGGGTTTTAATGCAATAATTAATGAAGATCTTACACATAGTAGCTGATCACGCAGGGTCTCACATGAAAGGCAACACATTGGTGAAACAGCTACAAATAAATTCCATATCCTTGATACCAATTAGTTCAGAATGAGAGGAGCTATGTTTAATCAGACCAGGCTACGGCTGAGTTTGTGCAAAAGATGACAGATTTTAAAACTATGAATGTCACCAGACGGATGAGAATAAAGGGTTTGTCGCGGAACGTGAGGATAAAATGCCGGCCTTGTGAGCGCACTAGGTTTAAGCGCTCGGTTAAAAGAAGGGGCAGAATCTGTTTCCTAAACATAGAGCAGAATCCTTTGGTTAAATCTAACCAAAATGAAGCTCAAATGGTAACCTAACCCAAATCTCTAACCTGAAGCCTCATTTCTAACCCGAAAACCAAGTGGCAGATGGTCAAATTGTGCCCAAACTGGTGCATCATTTTTATAGACATGTACAGGTCTTATGCTTTTTTCTTTTACACATAAAAGAAAAACAGCAACAGTTTTCCCCCCTATAGGATCTTGAAGTTTGGAAATCTGGAGCATGCCAACTCGTTCTGCGTGTATTTTAACATTAAACACTTATTCCTGTGGCATTGTGTCAGCCATGAACTAATTACCCTCAATCCCGAAACATTCCAGTGCGACACAGACACATTTGTAAAACCTTTAAAGATCTCTCTTCGGCTTAAAAAGAACTAGAGTACATACCGGTACATTGTCTTTTTTATGATGCTCCCCCTGTAACGCTTGCCCTGGACTTGCCAACCATAGATGGAAAATATCTACAGTCTATTTGTTTTTTTTATGGCCATCTGGTTGCTCCGTGGTATACATATATATATAGACTACATTGAAAAAAAAAATGGAGGTCTTCACCTCTCCATTCCTCCATTAGCACGAGATTCTTATGGTTGTAGACCCCTATAAGGGATGATGTGGGGTGGGTGATATCATCTACAACCATGCATGCATATGTTTTATATTTTCTACTACTGCACATCACGCAAGCCGGGAAAACCTCTTATTCTCCGATCAGGATTTAAAATGCACATTTTCTTAGATATGTTATTGTTTTTACACTTTCAAAAGCACTGGTTACAGTCATGATAATCAGGTATGCGCATATCCTATGCAAACACAACAAAGCTTGATAGATCCATGGTGGCTTCAAATAGGCGGGGACATCTCCTGTTAGACTGGAAATTATACAGCTAATAGGGGAGCTCTATCCAGTCCAGGAAGTGGTCCAACCAATCAGATTCCTAGGCTTCACAGCAGCTACAGGGAGCCCTGCCAAGACCAGGAAGTGACTGAGCCAATAAGATGCTCGGACTTCACAACTGCTATAGGGAGCTCTATCCAAACCATGAAGTGGTCCAACCAATCAGATTCCTAGGCTTCAAAGCAGGAACAGCGAGCTCTGCCAAGACCAGGAAGTGACCGAGCCAATCAGGAGCCACTGATTCTGCTCTCTACAGATCTAATACAAAAGAGTTAATCTAGCTAAGGGAAGATAAGCACCATGGGAAATGTAGTTCAGATGAAATATTTGCAAAACAAGCCAACACTAGACAAGACTGATAGGATGACCTGGAATAACATTCTTCCTTAAAGGGTTAAATAACATACTTTCTGTAGTTGTTGTTAAGGGGGCTCCGGTAAAGTAGTTCTTGTATCGAACAGCATTTCATAACATGTTTGGATCAGCAACTAGAGCAGGAATTATATCACTGATAACCTACTCTGCAGGGAAGGGATTTAACCAATCTCTCCCGCACACTGCACCCCAGAAATCATTTCTTTTTACTTCCCAGGATCCACAGCAAAGCATTAAGAAGAGCCAGTCAAAGGCAATCACAGAAACCAATAAAGCCACAGGCTTCGGATAGTCAATAGACGTCTGGATTCGAGCTTCTGGCGATGTGCGAGAGAAATAATAAAAAAAAAAGAAGAATGAAGAAAAAGAGTTTATTTCATTTTTGCAGTATTAGTTTTTAAGCCGGTGAAATCTCTCTTGGACATTTGGGAGGAATAGGATTAGAATGAGCATTTGTGTATGATATTTTGTGCCTTTGTACAGGCTAATATTACTTTTCAAAAGCCTCTCCTGAACAACATCAAGCGTATCTATTCCCCCATGAAACGGCATACTTTATATAACCGTATTGTGTATAAGCTGGAGGAATATATAGGTTGTGATCACCTTTCATTATGAAGAAAACAAGGCTTTGCAGCTTTGAGTCTCTCATTTATCAGGTTTTGCCGAGGAGAGATTATTGTTCAGCGGAGAGATCAATGGCAACAAATCCTTCAATCAAGAGCAATATTGTAAATTTGCTTCTCTATGCACGATTCCGTTGGTTCTGGAATAAGCCGGCCGAGCGCAACACATCATTTGTCCTATAATGGCGACATTGTAAATATTAATACTTCACGTCTGACAGCTTTAAATGTAAGCACTTCTGGTGTGTATACAATCAATTCAGGTAAGCCTCCGATGATGGATCGCAAGGCAAAGCTCACCTCCCAGAACACCTAATCACGTTAGAGAAAACGCTCTGCAATAAAGAATGCAATACAAATAATTTATTTTAAAAGGGCCAATAAACCGTCATGTCAAATTTGATTATTTTCAGCTACACTTTAGAGAAAAAAATACCTTGACGGAGACAAGCTGGAAGAGCTGTGTGCTGTTTGTGTGATATATAGAATAAAAATGAATGTATAACTCTCCCCCCCCCCCCATTACCAAGCGATCGCCACGATAAAAATAAAGCCGCCATGGGCTACTAGAGTTTTACTTCCAGCTCCTTGTGTATTATTTTATTTACTACATTGTAGGGCTGAAACAACTAATCGATTAATCAACAACTAATCGATGATTAAATTAGTTGTCAACTATTTCCATTGTCGATTAATCGTCCTGTGTACACCACACACTTTTTAGAGTCCGACTGAGTTAAACATAAATAACCTCAGCTTCAGAGCTGATTGGAGAAGACGCGTCGCTGCTTTACTAGGTATGATTTAGTTCTAGGGTTAGGTCAGACACAACCAGTTTGTTTTTATACAACACAAACAATAGGATACTGACACTGGGTGAAGGAGCCGGAGTCCTGTGCCACCACCCCACCCTCCCTGACACATCCTCTTTGGTCTGGTCCCTTTCTCCAAACTCACTCCCACACTCAGATCCGGTCTTTTTCGTCCATACCCTCTTCCTCTCACACTCCGGTCAAGTCACTTGATCAAAGTCACTGCCTTCCACCTCCAGTCCCTCCACCCACTTTTATTTAAAAGGGACACTCTACGCACCCTGACCACTTTAGCTTATTAACCCCGATTTCATGCTGACATCATCTGTGACCAAGTGCTTGTAGCCGCGTTAATTTGAGAAAGCAAACATGGGCTTAAGCTGCGCTTGCAGCATCAACCCATCCCTCTGACCAAGCACTCGCATACCTTGTGTTAAAAGTACAGAATATACGCAATTTGCGTATGTACGTACGAAAGTTACGTACACTACGCAAATTGCTTATGAATAAAGGGGGAGGGGTTGTGGTTATTTAACCACTTGGCTGCTATGGACGCGCTCAGCGCGTCCAGCCAAGTGGTTCTCCTGTGCTATGGACGCGCTGAGCGCATCCATGCACAGGAGGCAGCAACCCGGCGGATTGCTGCGCCCCCCGGTGCGGGCTGACATCTTGAATGTCAGCCCAGCACTCGGGACCCCGGCGGAGCAATTAGATGTCATCGCGACCTCTCTCCCTCCCGATCGCTGGGGAGCAGGAGGTTAATCCAGGCACCGTTTGGAAGGGCACAGCCTGCCCTTCCAAACGGTGGCTGTCATTAACCCCTGGGGAGCCGGATCACGAATCGGCGCTGAAAAGCGCCGGTTCGTGATCCTTTCCCGGAGCTGGCCGACATCTTGGATGTCGGCCAAGCCTCCGGGAACTTCTCCTGAGGACTGGCGTCATCGTGCATAGCACGATGACGCCAGTCCTGGAGTTAACCCCTAGCTGCCACCAATGGTGGAGATAGGGGGTTCATTGGAACCCCCTATCTCCCAATCCGTGGCAGCTAGGGGTTAATGTTTGATGTCGTTGGATCGGCCAGAGCATGGCCTTTCCAACGATATCAAACATGATAATGAAAAAAGTTTTTTTAAAAAAATTTAAATAAAAAATAAAAAAATATATATATTTAAAAAAAATCTAAAAAAAAAATAAACAAGTTTTTTTTTTGTTTTGTTAATGCAGCAATATTGTTCCCATTTCAATTATAATGTGAACAATAATGCTGCACTAACGATTTTTGTATGCGGTGCGTTTGTTAAAAATAGCGACATTTCCCCCCCAAAAAAATGTAACGGGTCCCCATTTCAAATTTTTTTAACAAGCGCATCCCATACAAAATATAACCGCAAATGCTCGCATGTTAAAATGTGAAAAAAAACACTTTACACATAATAAATTATTGAAAATTCAAATTTTATTGCATTTTTTGTTATAATATACAGACATGACATAACGTATACATATAATAATGACATATTATGAATCTGTGGAGTCTGCCGGAAACAACGATATATAATATGTCTGGGTCATATATAATATGGCTACAAAATGCGGTTAAACAGGAGCGAAAGCGGTAAAAATGACCTCAGCACAGAGGTGTGAAAAGCCTCAGCAGCGAAAGGGTTAAATAAACAAATTTTTTCTATATTTTTTTCTTTTTTTTATCCGATGAATCGATTAATCGAAACAATAATCGGGCAACTAATCGATTATGAGAATAATCGTTAGTTGCAGCCCTACTACATTGTATAACTCATTCTGCCGCTTTGTGCTACAATGTAACTACATGACCCACCATTGTGACATGTTAAAAGAGCTAAACTGGCCGTCGCTGGAATCTAGACGCACCCTTCACCTTTCCAACCTGGTGTTTAAGAGCTTTTCTGGAAAGCTACCACCCTACCTGAATAGACTGCAAACCCCCAGCAGTTCCCTCATACTATAACCTCCGATCCAGGACCAGCACCTTACTTACAATATCACAATACAAAAAGACAGTGGCTCGATCCTCATTTTCCTACAGAGCACCGCAAATATGGAATAACCTCCCAGATGCCATCAAATCTTCCCCCAGTCTAAGGTCACTTAAGAGATCTCTATTAACATACCTCGATACAGAATGTGCCTGTAAACATGTAACACAGTGACTATATACAGCATGCACGTGTAAACATGTAACAGTGACTATATACAGAATGCACCTGTAAACATGTAACACAGTGACTACAGACAGAATGCGCCTGTAAACATGTAACAGTGACTATATACAGAATGCACCTGTAAACATGTAACACAGTGACTACAGACAGAATGCGCCTGTAAACATGTAACAGTGACTATATACAGCATGCACGTGAAAACATGTAACAGTGACTATATACAGAATGCACCTGTAAACATGTAACACAGTGACTACAGACAGAATGCGCCTGTAAACATGTAACACAGTGACTACAGACAGAATGCGCCTGTAAACATGTAACATAGTGACTATTAGGGATGCACCGATACCACTTTTTTAAGACAGAGTACGAGTACCGATACTTTTTAAAAGTACTCACCGATACCAAGTACCGATACTTTTATTTTATGTCATGTGACCACTTTTCAATAAGAACAGACCTCACATAAAAATTCCCCCAGCTCACATGCATATACCCCCCCCCCCCATAGATATATATATATCTCTGGGTGCAATCTGTATCTACATGTGAGCTGGGGGCACATATATATATATATATATATATATATATATATGTACCCCCAGCTCACATGTACATACAGATTGCCCCAGCTCATAGTGTTCCCCCAGCTCATAGTGTTCCCCCAGCTCATAGTTTTCCCTCAGCTCATAGTGTGCCCCCCAGCTCATAGTCAGCTCATAGTGTGCCCCCAGCGCTTATTCCTCGCAGTCACCCAGCCAGGCTCCTCCGGCGCTGTCAGGCTCCTCCGGCGTCATCTATCTTCGAGCGGCCGCAGGCAGAGGTTTTTGCCTGGCCGCTCATTGAGAATCACGTGCACAGCCGCAGTCACGTGAACTCCGCGGCTGTGCATGTGGTTCTCAACGAGCTGCCGGGCTACAACCTCTGTCTGCGGCCGCCCGAGGAGAGATGGCGCTGGGGGGAGCCTGACAGCGCACCAACGAAACTGGCCGGCAAGCCAGCCCAGTGCTGGCTTCCGGTATCGGTTTAGGTATCGGGGGCCTCTGCACGAGTACCAAGTTCCCATGCAGGTCCCGGTATCACCACCGATACTAGTATCGGTGCATCACTAGTGACTATATACAGAATGCTCCTGTAAACATGTAACAGTGACTGTATACAGAATGCACCTGTAAACATGTAACACAGTGACTATATACAGAATGCTCCTGTAAACCTGTAACATAGTGACTGTATACATAATGCACCTGTAACATGTAACAGTGACTATATACAGAATGCACCTGTAAACATGTAACAGTGACTATATACAGAATGCACCTGTAAACATGTAACATAGTGACTATATACAGAATGCACCTGTAAACATGTAACATAGTGACTATATACAGAATGCACCTGTAAACATGTAACACAGTGACTATATACAGAATGCGCCTGTAAACATGTAACAGTGACTATATACAGAATGCACCTGTAAACATGTAACACAGTGACTATATACAGAATGCACCTGTAAACATGTAACATAGTGACTGTATACAGAATGCACCTGTAAACATGTAACATAGTGACTATATACATAATGCACCTGTAAACATGTAACATAGTGACTATATACAGAATGCACCTGTAAACATGTAACACAGTGACTATATACAGAATGCGCCTGTAAACATGTAACAGTGACTATATACAGAATGCACCTGTAAACATGTAACAGTGACAATATACAGAATGCACCTGTAAACATTAGGGTTGCACCGATACCGATACTAGTATCGGTATCGGGGCCGATACTGGGTACTGCAGGAGTACTTGGTACTCGTGCAGTACCCCCGATATTTTTTCCGATACCGGAAGCCGACATTGAGCCGGCTTCCGGTATCCGAGGGGCTGCGGCGGCTGTCCGAATGCTCTATCGGCATTCGGACAGCCGGCCCCGCACTCTCCGCAATACTTACCTTCCTGGGCGCCGCCGGGGAATGTCTCCGCGCGCCCGCTCGTTGGAAGGACCCCAGCCGCGACCACGTGATCCCCGGCTGGGGTCCTTCCAACGTGCGCGCGCGGAGATTCCCCGGCGGCGCCCAGGAAGGTAAGTATAAACACACTGAGCAGCTGCAGGGCCTGTCTGAATGCTGATAGAGCATTCAGACAGGCCCTGCAGCTGCTCTCCGCGACGATACTTACCTTCCTGGGCGCCGCCGGGGAATGTCTCCGCGCGCGCGCTCGTTGGAAGGACCCCAGCCGGATCACGTGGTCGCGGCTGGGGTCCTTCCAACGAGCGGGCGCGCGGAGACATTCCCCGGCGGCGCCCAGGAAGGTAAGTATAGTCGGGGGGGGGGGGCGGTCCATGAGCTGGAGGCAATATCCATGTGGGGGCATATCCATGATGGGGCATATCCATGACCTGGAGGCAATATCCATGATGGGGCATATCCATGATGGGGCATATCCATGATGGGGCATATCCATGAGCTGGAGGCAATATCCATGATGGGGCATATCCATGATGGGGCATATCCATGAGCTGGAGGCAATATCCATGTGGGGGCATATCCATGACCTGGAGGCAATATCCATGATGGGGCATATCCATGTGGGGGCATATCCATGAGCTGGAGGCAATATCCATGATGGGGCATATCCATGTGGGGGCATATCCATGAGCTGGAGGCAATATCCATGATGGGCATATCCATGGGGGGCATATCCATGACCTGGAGGCAATATCCATGATGGGGCATATCCATGATGGGGCATATCCATGTGGGGGCATATCCATGAGCTGGAGGCAATATCCATGATGGGGCATATCCATGTGGGGGCATATCCATGACCTGGAGGCAATATCCATGATGGGGCATATCCATGTGGGGGCATATCCATGAGCTGGAGGCAATATCCATGATGGGGCATATCCATGAGCTGGAGGCAATATCCATGAGGGGGCATATCCATGATGGGGCATATCCATGAGCTGGAGGCAATATCCATGATGGGGCATATCCATGAGCTGGAGGCAATATCCATGATGGGGCATATCCATGAGCTGGAGGCAATATCCATGATGGGGCATATCCATGAGCTGGAGGCAATATCCATGAGGGGGCATATCCATGTGGGGGCATATCCATGAGCTGGAGGCAATATCCATGTGGGGGCATATCCATGAGCTGGGGGGGGCATACCATGTGTGAGCTGTGGGGCATAATAACCCATGTGTGTGCTGGGGCATTATCCATGTGCTGGGGCAAATCCATGAGTGAGCTGGGGCAAATCCATGAGCTGGGGCAGTATGAATATATATATCGGGGGGATATACATGTGAGCGGGGGGCATTTTTATATGGTCTGTTCTTATTGGAAAGCGGTCACATGACATTAAATAAAAGTATCGGTACTTGGTATCGGTGAGTACTTTTAAAAAGTATCGGTACTCGTACTCGGTCTTAAAAAAGTGGTATCGGTGCATCCCTAGTAAACATGTAACATAGTGACTATACAGAATGCGCCTGTAAACATGTAACATAATGACTATATACAGAATGCACCTGTAAACATGTAACATAGTGACTATATACAGAATGCACCTGTAAACATGTAACACGGTGACTATATACAGAATGCGCCTGTAAACATGTAACAGTGACTATATACAGAATGCACCTGTAAACATGTAACACAGTGACTATATACAGAATGCGCCTGTAAACATGTAACATAGTGACTATATACAGAATGCACCTGTAAACATGTAACATAGTGACTATATACAGAATGCACCTGTAAACATGTAACACGGTGACTATATACAGAATGCGCCTGTAAACATGTAACATAGTGACTATATACAGAATGCACCTGTAAACATGTAACATAGTGACTATATACAGAATGCACCTGTAAACATGTAACACAGTGACTATATACAGAATGCACCTGTAAACATGTAACATAGTGACTATATACAGAATGCACCTGTAAACATGTAACACGGTGACTATATACAGAATGCACCTGTAAACATGTAACATAGTGACTATATACAGAATGCACCTGTAAACATGTAACATAGTGACTATATACAGAATGCACCTGTAAACATGTAACACAGTGACTATATACAGAATGCACCTGTAAACATGTAACACAGTGACTATATACAGAATGCGCCTGTAAACATGTAACAGTGACTATATACAGAATGCACCTGTAAACATGTAACACAGTGACTATATACAGAATGCACCTGTAAACATGTAACATAGTGACTATATACAGAATGCGCCTGTAAACATGTAACATAGTGACTATATACAGAATGCACCTGTAAACATGTAACACGGTGACTATATACAGAATGCGCCTGTAAACATGTAACAGTGACTATATACAGAATGCGCCTGTAAACATGTAACATAGTGACTATATACAGAATGCACCTGTAAACATGTAACATAGTGACTATATTTCCTACATATTTATTTTCTGGGTTAATCTGTATATTTGTGTTTTTGTTTTTAACATCTAACATTTTATTACTTTGTATTTCTTTAACAATTCAATGTTCATGAACCCAGGACATACTGAAAATGAGAGAAATCTCAATGTATCCTTCCTGGAAAAATACTTTACAAATAAATAAATAATAATTCTACACAAAACATGAATACAATGTTGCACAGGGTCCTAAATTTTCTTACTGGTCGACATGTACTTTTCAAGCCCTGAATTTAGCATATTTGGACTGCAAATGTCCTTCTAAGGGATTTCATGGTTGCAGTTGGACCCTCTGTGCTCCCCTAATCACTCAGGGGTTGGTGTGGCGCTAAATGGGCTGAAGCAATGCTTTCATGTTAAGATATCGGTAACTGAAGCCCACTTTGACAACGCTTTTCAGTATATTGTATTGGCCGGTCGCTTTCGCCTCCCAGCAGCGCACCCTGCTTTTTCAGTACAGCTTACAATATGATATTACGCTTTCTCAGAGACAAATTAAATGAAAAAGAGAAAACTAATAATGAAGGGAAGCAGATTATCCCCACAAGAGACAGTCCGAGACCACGAGAAGAGATCGTTCAGTTTTGCGCGCGATCAATAATTCTGACATATCAAGCCTTTTGGCGCGTTGAATGACACCAGAAGTGTTCAGCTAAAACCTACATGGGCCCCGGAGAGCCGGCAAGGTATTAGGAGATAATCAAATCCTGAATTCAGCGGCGCGGCGGGCTGGCGGATTGAGAGCACAAAGCAAATGCTTTCCTGTGTGGATGTCAAACTTGAGCCTGAATACAATACTTCAAGAGAGAAATGTGCGGAATGGAAACAGTAATCCTCACTCGTCTACCATGCCGGGACCAACGCGGCCAGAAGAAGAAAAAAACACCACGTAATTAAAAGGAAGTGGCACTGTCACCATCGTACACAACAGCAATGATAAACCAATCGGCTGAAAACAAGACGAGACTACAAGGTGTCTGTCTGTCCTGTTTATATTATTTCCACTGTAAAACACTGCAAAGCCTCAGCGCGCATCAATGGATCAGATCGAGAAGACCAACTAGATGATGCAGACTGGTGGCACGCCTCATGTACCAAAAAAATTGTATGAGTCACTCCTCACCTAAATAGATGTATTTTTTTTCCATGTTTTTAAAAGTAAATTTAGGAGGTACAGAAAGTAAAAATAAAAAAAGTAGAGAAGAGAAAGTAACTATATGAAGAGGATGAACATATAGAACATGAAAGAAGAGTCCCTCCCTGTATATTTCACCATTTAGATACACATTTATTTATATATGAAGTATTTTACCAGGAAGGATACATTGAGATTTCTCTCATCTATGTCCTGGGTTCAAGAACATTGAATTGTTACAGTAGGTACAGAAATACAAAGTAATAAAATGCAAGATGTGGTCATAGAAGTTCAATATATACAACACAGCTCAAAACAAGGAGTTTACCTAAAACAAACACACCAACCAGATCCTGACCATCTCAAGAGAACTAAACCTGTCATGGTTATGAGAAACACTAGCAGACGCCTACTTATTTTAAGAAATCCAGCTGGGGTTTCATACAGCTCCGTCTGTCAGTCGGGCAGACATTCAGCCGACAATCGGTAGACCTGTCTCCAGATACTGCCACTCTTGAATCTGTATCCAGACTGTAAGAGCAGGGCAGGCAAGGTGTCCCATACGGCTTAGTATAGGTATTTAATGGAGAGCCCGTCTGCCTTTTTAACGTTTAGATTTGCTAAAAGGCCATGTGCTTAAAGCTTTCAGCGCCAATGTGCAGGACGCATGACTTTATCTGATGTCCTCTGTGTTCTCATAGCAAGCATCGCGCAAGCCTATATTGGGGTATCTGTATCCAAACTGGTGTCAGACTTATACTCAGGTTAAATCCCTGCTTGGAAGGAGGTGAATCAAAAGCAGAAAACCGTTCTGGTTTAGACGAGGACAGATTTTGGGACCATGTGACAACTTGTTAAACAGTAATTCCGCAGAGACCTTTTAAAGAGTTAACACATTTGCGGATCAGCTTGTTTAGAGACATTTCAGGTCATACCTACACAATAAATCTCATTTAGGTGTATATCAACCCCAGGGATCCAGATTTATCAGTGCTCCTCACGGAACAGAGTCGGACACCTTTAGATTGCGTAACGTCAAATGATCCTTTAACGTGGCGAGAGATCGATACGGGCCAATAACCGGAAAAGGTCGTGGCCTAATTAAACCTATATTGGATTCTCAATATAAAGGCTAAATTCCTTATTACTGCTTCGCTTGACGAAGTGGCTCGGGTTCTGCCGTGTGAAGTTATCGTGATGTACTTGAATGCATTGTGACCTTTAGGAAAAGGAACGGCTGCCGGGAAATTCATTGAGGTTGTCACAGTCTCCGTTTAGGAGGAGGAGAAGGAGGATTAAGTGCTAAAATGCAATATGATTACCATCTCCTGAAAACGTCTCTCGGTGTCCGCCATCCCTGCGCAAGATATCAGAAGAGACCACGAGGAACTGATTGCAGAACTATCGAAAAAAGGCATTAACGTGGTAATAATTGCCAAAGGCAATCTGCACCATGACTGGCCCCAATCTCTCTTTGCACAGGACCTCAGCTTTCAAACAATATAGAATTTATCATAAAAAATATGGCAAAATGGGGAATTTATAACTGATCACTCCTGTTAAAAGTCACTTTATTGGAAGCACGTTCATTAGAGGCAATGAACCCAATAAACCCTGAAGATGGTTTCCTAACCGTATAAATGCTCTTTATAGACACAATGTGCTTCAATATATGGAGCCAGTTTGACCATAAAAAAAGGGTTTATAGTAAAGTTAGAAAATGCTATGGGTCACTATGGCCCGTTTAAATAAAAAATGTTCTTATTGTGTCTGCTGTACGAATTTTATACATATTTTCTTCATTTATAAAAGTGAGTGCCGACTAATATATATCATCGAGTGTATTGTTATTATAAATACTGTACAGGTTGAGTATCACGCATCCAAAATGCAGTAACTTTATGAGCGCCAAAACACAACAGCAAGAGCGGAAAATCCCAACCCTGGCCTCCTGTGCCGGGGAATAAAATGATTAAAATACTGTATAAAATGCCTTCAGACTGTGTGTATAAGATGTTTTTGAAACATAAATGGATTTATTGTTTATACTTTGCTTCCATCCGCAAGATATCTCATTATTATATGGAAATATCCCAAAAAAATCTCTAATTACAAACAATTCTGGTCCCGAGCATTTTGGATAAGGCATCCTCAGCCTGTATTACAAATAAAATACTATTTTATTATTATTATTATTAGTAAAATATTATTTTACGACAAGATCCAAAAAACCTGGATGAATCACAATCTATTAACCCCCAAAAAATCTACTTTGCTTTAAATCTGATTTTTTATTTGGAGGAATAATCTAAATCTAGTTTTCTATGTAAGAAATAATGCTTAGTTATGTAGCACGTGGCTGTATATTCATGCAATGTTTACAGTTCTATAAATTAGTCCATGTTAAATTGTGTCTGCAGAGGTGACATGCACTCAGGAAAAAATAGTATCTCATGGTTATTATGCAAATCTTTGAACCAACGATTACCATAGGTTTCAAGAAGCTCTATTGTTTTGAGGTGGGATAGATCTGCACCAGGAGCTGAGTGTGAAGAGGGAGGGGCCAGCAATGAAACTGAAAGCTTACAAGCCTCAGGATCTTTGTGCACTTCGCTTGAAGTTCATTACACTCCCTCCCTTAACCCCATCACTACCGATAGAGAACTCTCGGGCTTTAAAGGCACCATCTGGTGCCCCGATATTGAGATTTCTTGATATGCTGATCTGCAGCCCAAAAGCAAATGAAATTAATTTGCTGCAAGCAAATTTTGTTTGCTTGTGGGCTGCAGAAAGTGCCCCAAAGTTTTAGCCCTTTGGGCATAATGCCCAGACAGCTAAAACTGTTAAATCAGCTGTTCGAAGCTCTGAAATATCTTGCTTTCAGCAGCCGATGCAGGGAGAAATAGAAGAAAACAGACCAGTCACTCAAACCTCTGCAACTCAATTTGGAAGTAGATGGCGCCATCTGCTGGCTAAAATAGGTTATTTCAGTTAGAAATACAATGGGTATAAGCTCAACTATATTTCTTAATTTATAATTAATTAAAAATGATTTTACAAAAAAAAAAAAACACTTGTTTCAGGAAATGTTTTTTTTTTTTTTTTAGAAAATCACTTGGTAGTGAAGGGGTTAAAGTGAAAAATAGACAGCAGGCCATAAGAGAGACCAAGTTTGGGAATGTTTTAATGAAGCTCCGCTACCTATGGGTAAAAGCAGGCGTGTGTGCAAAACGCAAAAGCCATGCAAGGCCTGGTGGCCCAAAGGAAACTTGCCGAAATGAAGAGATCCACTTCATTTTTACACCAATACAAGAATGTGAGTGACATAGCGTTATTGTTTTAGGGAGATGAATAATAATGGAATTATTGCAGGGTGATCCGTATACTTTTAATGATACAGGAAATTGTTTCGGATATAGCCGTTAGAATAATAACCTTTTATCTTGGTGTAAATTATGAAATGTTGCAAAGATTAACACTTCTATCAACCAGCACGAACGAGTCTTTACGTTTAAAAGACAAGGTTTAATGCGAGTCTTTCTCACTGGTTAAATCACAATATACATCGACTTGATTTAAATCAAACCCACCCTGCAAAAAGCCCTGCAATGCTTTATAATGGGTTTAGAAATACGATATATACTTAAACCCCTCCGGCTTATGTTCATTGGCTCATATTGTTTTTAATCTTCTTCAGAGAGCGGTTTTGCTGTTTTTGCAATCACGCAATGACCTTCATTGTTTAATTTAAAAAAAAAAAAAACGCAGTGATTAATCCATATTTATCCTGGCGGCGCATTATTTCATAAACAGCCACGAGCGTGGTTTTTATCAGCGGGTTAATCACGTAAACGCGCAGGATGATTGAACACTTGTGGAACGCCTTTAGATATATATCGGCACGTGATGGAATTTGTTACAGGGAGCAAGCTGTCAATTAAGCCCGTCCCAAATCCCGTCAAATTCAGACACAGCCTACTCGCGGTTACCAGGCAGGTAATTACGGCTTTGATTGAAAAGTAATTGTATCAAACGGATTAACGGAAAATTAGTCATAACTACGTATGTATTTATACATAAATAGAAGCATAAAGAGGTCGTGTGAGGGAAAGGAGCCGGCGTGGAGCTGGAATGAAGGAAAATACTAAGAATATTTTATTCTTTTCCCAAGATTTTACCTTTGAAAAGTCATAATTCAGTCTGAAGTTTAGCATTTTGGGAGCTTTATGAGGTGGAAAGCAAAAAACATAAATAAAAAAATAAATGTGTTTTGGTATCAAAGCTACATGGCTATAGAGTGCAAAAGGGCAAATCAATACACAGACAAATGGAGAAAAAACCCATCTCCATAGGAGGGAAAATAGAAACACAATGGGTAGAATACGGATCAGTCCTAATGGGAACATATCACATTACCTGGGGGTGGGTTTATGCTCTGCTGGAAAGACCCAGAATACACTGAAACGATTAACAAACCAGTATACAAAAAATTATTTTATAAAGTAACCATGGCCCTGATTAACTTCATCCCCATAGTCTAAATCAGCGCCTTTTTCAGCTGCATTTTGAGGAGAATTTTTTTTTTTGATTTGAATCAGCCAATATTTGGAAAAAAAAATATATATATATATACAGTCATGGCCCAAATTGTTGGCACCCCAGAAATTTTTCCAGTAAATCAAGTATTTCTCACAGAAAAGTATTGCAGTAAGACATGTTTTGCTATACACATGTTTATTCCCTTTGTGTGTATTGGAACAAAACAAAAAAAGGGAGGAAAAAAAGCAAATTGGACATAATGTCACACAAAACTCCAAAAATGGGCTGGACAAAATTCTTGGCACCCTTAACTTAATATTTGGTTGCACACCCTTTGGAAAAAATAACTGAAATCAGTCGCTTCCTACAACTATCAATAAGTTTCTTACACCTCTCACCCGGAATTCAGGACCACTCTTCCTTTGCAAACTGCTCCAGGTCTCTCTTATTGGAAGACGCCTTTTCCCAACAGCAATTTTAAGATCTCTCCACAGGTGTTCAATGGGATTTAGATCTGGACTCATTGCTGGCCACTTCAGAACTCTCCAGCGCTTTGTTGCCATCCATTTCAGGGTGCTTTTTGACGTATAAGAGGAAAAATAGGGACAGGTGCTCACGCGCTCACAAGATATGGGTAAAAAAAATTCTTAAGGTGCATGCATACATACATATATATATATATATATATGGTCTGATGTTCAATAAATGTGACAGTTCATAAACGTGAAATAAAGTTCGTCGTCAGGATATTCCCAATAGCCCTCAGCGATTCGCCGGTCGTATAGCCCTGGTGTCCTTAGGAGTCCCGAAAAGCCAGTTCACTAGACTTAGACGTAAACTTCCAAGCGGTAAGGTCCTCTTTAGCTGGAATTATCCAGGGAGGACCTGTCAGGGTGCTATCTTGAAATATAAATCAAACCTTCTTGCACATTGGGCATGCGCGAAGAAAAGAAACTGCCTGCGTGCGCGAGGAGGGAGAAAATCCTGTCTGTTGGAGGGAAGGCTATGTGAGGAGGAAGCTCCTACGATGAACTTTATTTCACGTTTATGAACTGTCACATTTATTGAACATCAGACCATATGTATGTATGTATGCATGCAACTTCAGAATTTTTTTACCCATATCTTGTGAGCGCTGAGCACCTGTCTCTGTTATTTTTCCCATTGTATTTGGTGTAGTCTGGGAACTACATTTTAGGTGCTCTCAGCGACGGTGTTCACTTATCATTCTTGCTACTATTGTCTGTTCCCTACATCCTAAATTGCTTTTTGACGTATGTTTTGGGTCATTGTCCTGCTGGAAAACCCAAGATCTCGGACGCAAACCCAGCTTTCTGACACTCGGCTCTACAGTGCGTCCCAAAATCCTTTGGTAATCCTCAGATTTCATGATGCCTTGCACACATTCAAGGGACCCAGTGCTAGAGGCAGCAAAACAACCCCAAAACATCATTGAACCTCCACCATATTTCACTGTAGGTACGGTGTTCTTTTCTTTGTAGGCCTCATTCCGTTTTCGGTAAACAGTAGAATGATGTGCTTTACCAAAAAGCTCCATCTTGGTCTCATCTGTCCACAAGACGTTTTCCCAGAAGGATTTTTGCTTACTCAAGTACATTTTGGCAAACTGTGGTCTTACTTTTTTAGGTCTCTGTGTCAGCAGTGGGGTCCTCCTGGGTCTCCTGCCATAGCGTTTCATTTCATTTAAATGTCGACGGATAGTTCGTTGACACTGATACTCCCTGAGCCTGCAGGACAGTTTGAATTTCTTTGGAACTTGTTTGGGGCTGCTTATCCACCATCCGGACTATCCTGCGTTGCAACCTTTCATCAATTTTTCTCTTCCGCCCACGCCCAGAGAGATTAGCTACAGTGCCATGGGTTGCAAACTTCTTGATAATGTTTAGAAAAGGGTAAGGGTCCTAGTGGCGCAGTGGGTGCTTCCAAATATGGAGCAATCTAGATGAGTATTTCTAAATGCTAATATTATGGCTCAACTCTATCAACTACAGTCTGCACTATTGTCTCGCTCTTTTTGTCTTCCTCATATATGCTACGGAATCTACCAACTGAGGAGAGGAAGCATAACGTTGGAACATTTTGTCTGAAGTGTGACCTACATACTGTATGGTGACTAGGAGTCACGGACCTTGTTCATTTTGAGATTTGCACTTTTTCACGTGCACTTTATACAGTCATAGGCCATCCAGAGACTATCAGATAAGCTAATAAAAGGACTGTCTTATGACTTTTTTTATGTCACATCAACACAAATTTTGTGTCTGCACTTTACGAATGGAATAGGATATACGAGCACATGCACTTTATATGTACTTTATATGCATTTTGCACATGTGGATTATTATACACTTTGCGCTATAGGAGCAGATTTGTACGCATGACTTAAAGGGACACTCTAGGCAACATGACCACCTAAGCTATTTTAGGTGGTCATGATGCCGGAGTATCCTGCCCTCTGTCCCCCCTCCCTCCGCTCAGCGGTTCAGCAGAAAATGCTGAAAACAGCTGAGAGAGGCGGAGGAGTTTACTCCGCCCTCCCAGCTGTCAGTCAGCAGAGCGGGAATCATATTTCCCGCTTCTGCCGACTTTTGCCGAGTAGGAGACGTCATCGCGCTTTCAGAGCGATGACGTCTCCAACTCAACGCAGAAGCTGGCGGCTCCCTCTGAGGGTTAGTGTTGCGCGCATCCTCTTGCGCGCAACACTATCCTCAGAGGGAGCCGGGAGGAAGCCTGCCTATTGGCTGGCTTACGTGAGAGGCGCGCATGTGCGCTTCTCACGTAAACCAGAAGGCAAGTCGGATGGAAGAAGGACGGGAGCGGAAGAGGAGGGAGGGGAGTATGAAAAAAAAAAAAAAACACCGCTAGAAACAAGAGGATTTTAGGGTAAGTATTGCAGTTACAAAAACAAACAAAAAAAAACTATTTATTAAGCGAATAGGGATAGGTTAGGATTAAAAAAAGGGGGGTGATTTTTTTTAGTATTGTGTCCCTTTAAGGATTTATCACCATTGTTGTTGCTTATTTTGCACAAGGTTGTTCATTTGCACATAATTGCTATTTGCACAATACTAGTGTAACATTGACTCACTTGAGTACTTTTATCTATCACCACCTGATAAATAGAGTTGAGCCATAATATCAGCATTTAGAAATACTCATCTAGATTGCTCCATGTTTGGAAGCACCCACTGCGCCACTAGGACCTTACCCTTTTCTACACATTTATTTGCACATTTAGGTTGAGATTTATGTGCAACCCCTTGTAGGCAGCACCCCCCCCCTTTTTTAAGGAACCACAGTTACCTAGTAAGCGCCTCCACAGACACCCACTCTTGTAATTCTTGATAATGTTGCGCACTGTGGACAAAGGCAAATCTAGATCTCTGGAGATGGACTTGTAACCTTGAGATTGTTGATATTTTTCCACAATTTTGGTTCTCAAGTCCTCCGACAGTTCTCTTCTCCTCTTTCTGTTGTCCATGCTTAGTGTGGCACACACAGACACACAATGCAAAGACTAAGTGAACTTCTCTCCTTTTTATCTGCTTTCAGGTGTGATTTTTATATTGCCCACACCTGTTACTTGCCCCAGGTGAGTTTACAGGAGCATCACATGCTTGAAACAATCTTATTTCTCCACAAAATGTGTTACTGCAATACTTTTCTGTGAGAAATACTTGATTTACTGGAAACATTCAGTCAATATTTAATCCAAAATGATCGGCCTTAAAAAAAAAAAAAAAATTATCGGCCTAAAAAATATGTAAAATACAATTTGAATACATTCCTACCTCTAATAATATATTTTCTCTAAAATTCTAAAATTTTATAAAAATAACATTACTGCTTTTACAAAGAAACTCCCGGATACTATTTACAATCAGATAATAGGGAAAAATTATTTTAGAAGGTTACGAATTCAAATAAAATTCTTTAACCTAATATTTGAATATTTTTTATAATTGCATTTAATAAAAAAAATACTATTTGCAGCTTTAACAAAGTGTAGAAAAATTATTTTATAAGGTAACCAAGTCAAAAGGAATTAAAAGGGAGATATGATTTATTTAATAAAGTAACATAACTATGAGAATCGTTAGAATTTACTCTCTGTCTATTGGTTCTTGTATTTAATATTCAGCAATTTATTTATTTGCTACGTCTTCTTTTCCCATAATTTGTACCTTTATGTAATTAGGTTCATAATATAATAGAGGCAAACGGTATAGGGAAAGGGAAGTCAAGAGAAAAATAATGTAGGAAAGAAAGAAGGTAAAGAAAGGAAAGGAAGAGAAAGGAAGAAAAGGAAGAGAAGGTAAAGGAATGAATGAATAGAAAGCAAAGGAAGAGCAGGTAAATAAAGGAATGGAAGAGAAGGTAAATAAAGGAATGGAATAGAAGGTAAATAAAGGAAAGGAAGAGAAGGTAAATAAATGAATGAAAAGAAAAGCAAAGGAAGAGAAGGTAAAAAAGAAGGTAAAGGAAGAGAATGTAAAGAAATGAATGAATAGAAAAGAAGGTAAAGGAAGAGAAGGTAAAAAAGGAAGACATGGTAAATAAAGGAATGGAGGAGAAGGTAAAAAAGGAAGAAAAGGTAAAATACGGAAAGGAAGAGAATGTAAAGAAATGAATGAATAAAAAAGAAGCAAAGGAAGAGAAGGTAAAGGAATGAATAAAAAAAGAAGCAAAGGAAGAGAAGGTAAAGAAATGAATGAATAAAAAAAAGAAGCAAAGGAAGAGAAGGTAAAAAAGAAGAGATGTAAAAGGAACGGAAGAGAAGGTAAAGAAATGAATGAATAGAAAAGAAGCAAAGGAAGAGAAGGTAAAAAAGGAAGACATGGTAAATAAAGGAATGGAGGAGAAGGTAAAAAAGGAAGAAAAGGTAAAATAAGGAAAGGAAGAGAATGTAAAGAAATGAATGAATAAAAAAGAAGCAAAGGAAGAGAAGGTAAAAAACAAGGTAAAGGAAGAGAAGGTAAAAAGGAAGACATGGTAAGTAAAGGAATGGAAGAGAAGGTAAAAAAGAAAGTAAAGGAAGAAAAGGTAAAGAAATGAATGAATAGAAAAGAAGCAAAGGAAGAAAAGGTAAAATAAGGAAAGGAAGAGAAGGTAAAAGAAGGAAGAGAAAGGGAAAACATAAGAAGGTAAAGGAAGAAAGAGAAGTTAAACAAAGAAAAGGTAAAGGAAGGAAATAAAGGAGAAAAGGACGAAGAGGAAAGGAAAGGATGAGAAGGAAAAAGAAAGGGAAAACTGAAGAAATGAGACGAAAATATAACAAAGCAAAGGTATAGGTTTGTAAATTGACATCAATATTTTCACTCTCAGATCTTACATGTAAATTAGACATTACAGGCATGATGAGATGGATAAACGGATTTCTTTTTTTATATGATATTACACTCTACAGCGTGAAGCAGCATTTTCTGACTCTGACCATTATCTGATGAGGAACCCGTTAGCTATTTCACAGCCATGTTTTAGAACATTACAGATATCTTCTCCGAGTGTCTGACCGCGCGTTTCCACAAATAACACAATCACAAAGCAGAAATTAAGCCATCTCAGGTCTCTCTACTGTAAGTAAAGCTTCAGCGGTCGGCCTTGACGTCAACCTGTCACTTTGTCTCTGATCACGTTCAGGGGATTTCTGAAATAAACATATCTACCACCAGGAAAGGACCACATATAACTTTATTCCTCAAGCTGAGTAAAAATCTCCAAATGAACCGAAGTGACCACAGAGAAGGCCGTCAAAGTAAAATACAAATGTGGATTGTTACAAGTTACACTTTTACAAAGTGTGAAAAAGAGGTCAATGCACCGGATGTAAAACACGTCCGCTGGGACACTGGTGGAAGAGTCTCTGTAAGAGACAGAAATTCTAACCATCTCGTTACCTTTGCAAATCAGAAGAAAAGGAATAGACTGCAAAGAGGTAATCAGCGTGAAAGGAGGAGACTTAAAGTACAGACTTCAGTTACATATTGTACACATGGATCTCAACACCTATTTTTCAACACCTTCCTATTAATTAGAAAAATGTCCCATGCATTCAGCAGCCCTGAAAATAGGGGGAAAAAATGCGAGTGCTGACAGTTTCTGCAGAAAAAATAAATAAAAGACAGTCCACCATAAACTGTGAGAGCCCAGTAACATCACAACCTCATCGCCATTAAAAGTATAGGAAGCCAGGAACACCGGTGGTTGGAAGTTGATCTACATGCCACCCAGAATGGAGTCACCATTAAATCCCTCAAATTGAAATTGTCCTAGTGCAGCTCAAAAGGCAAATGAAGACCAGAAGTCTCCAACTCCAAAGGGCCGAGCCTCGACGAGTCCTTCCGCATCACGAGAGAAATCTCAATGTATCCTTCCTGGTAAAATACTTTATAAATAAATAAACGTATTCTTAAGCAAAGATCAGTGCGATCCAATTGGCTCAGTGAGAAGACTGAGGGATGACCATGGAGCGCCTGCGTTTTGCTCATCAGCTATAGGGATCCCAGATTCACACTCTAGGAGACACCAGGAGCAGAAGAAATGGATGTGAGAGAAACTGGCATGCGTGTCCCAAACAAGCTAAACACACTTCACGTTACTGTGACACGAGTTGCCAAAAATAATAAAATAAAATATCTGGAACGACGCACATAATGTTTCAGACAGCCCCTGGTGTCCATATATGCCATGCGTGGCCTCTGCTGCCGAGACGTGGGATTGAACCCACAGCTTCAGCATTCCTGATCAGGCTCTATATCCGTCCTGTCAGGCGACTTTCACACATTCTTGTTTTTTTTTTTGTAAAGGTCTTTTAACCAGCAGTTTAATTCAGGCGTCTATTTAAATGAGGCGATTTTTTTTTACTCTACAGTGGATGACCTAAGAGGTCACCATTCCAATAGGACAGAGGTTCCCAATCACTAACAGGTCAGGTTTGCAGGATATCTGAAGCACAGCACAGGTGATATGATTTGCTGCTCAATGATTGCAGGATTCAGTCTGCATTTCCCCAAAGGAATCCTTAAAACCTGGCCTGTTAGTCGGTCCTGATGAGCAGGGTTGGGCACCACAGCCATAAGATACCAAACTCAGGCATGCTTATTTTCTATGAATTGGAATTCATTACAGCAGGGGCCTCACATTTTGCCCCACAGATTCTTACTGCCTACAGTTGCTGTAATGCTTTGACCAAGGAATCACGGGAGATGTGGGGTGCAGAGTTAGAGATCACTGCATTACAGCATGTGTGTATATTGATTTTTAATTCGGATCTCTTGAAAGCCTAATAAAAAGGATAATACACACAAGAAATATCATCCTAAACACAAACCCTCACTAGTAATATTCTGCTCCATTTTTCAATGTATTTTTTCTTTTGTTTTGTTCTGAATTCTTTTCTGAATGCATGACATGCATAAATAATACTAAGCCAGTCTATTCACTAAAGGGTGAAGTCTGGAGAATTGGCAGGAGAAGAGAACAATCTAGACCAGTTGTTCTCAACCGTAGTCCTCGGGTACCTCTAACAGGCCAGATTTTGCAGATCACCTTGGGGAAATGCAGACTGAATCCTGCAATCACTGAGCAGCAAATCAGATCACCTGTGCTGCGCTTCAGATATCCTGCAAACCTGGCGTGAGAGGGATACTTGAGGACGCAAGTTGGGAAACACTGATCTAGACCAAATTGCCGATTTGAAAAGTGAGGTAAATGGGAGAATTTATCTGGTTTGGCTGTTTTGACCTAGAATTTTCACTCCAAAACATCCTTTGCATCGTGGCAAGAATTCCAATCCAGAAATTACAAGCCTTAGTGAGTCAGGATACACTGTATCCTCCCGGCCCAGAGATCCATGTATTTTTAGGCTGGGTTTTCTCTCCGGCCGCCAGTTGTGCACATTTCCATGTAAAATCTGAATCTGCCCAACAGATCCTGGTTAAGTCATTTTATCAGGGGATAGAGAATTTTATCAGTTCTGGTTCAAACGCATAATTATGCTGATCTGTGCATTAGCAAATCCTAATTAGCTGCTGGGATATTTACATTCAGCTCGGAGACATATAAAGCGGTTCTAGTTTGACCTTGTGTGTTTTTTAATTAGACTTCCCACCTGTTCAGAGATTAAAGTAAGCCGAGCATCCTATATGATATTTAGTGACGGAGGAAATAAAGGGGGAGTGTATGCAGAACGTCTCCATCATGCAAAAACCACATAAAATGAGGTTACAAAGAACAGCCGAAAGGTTTTCTGGTTTTAGGTTATTGCGTAAAAACGCTTTTAAACACATATTCGTACTGATGAGAAATTACTAGAAATTTTGCGCATAGATTGTTAATAAATTTAAACAATGCAAATTTGATTTGTTTTGCTACACTTTACAGAAATATTACTGGGAAGAAAGGTTCTAAAGTCTAGATCGCATCTTTTATTTGGCACAATGTCACATGGGGTCTGCATTATCAGCATACAGGCAGAAATGGACTGTCAGTAAATGTGCTGCAGACAGATAATAAAAAGGTGAGATCTCCTGCTTATGGGGGTTTGTAGTGATCAGAATGAGATTATTAGCAATGCAATATATGTGCTGCATAATGCCTGTGTATGGCAATTACAGCAACACCTTGTATCTGTATGTGCTGCATAATGCCTGCGTATGGCAATTACAGCAACACCTTGTATCTGTATGTGCTGCATAATGCCTGTGTATGGCAATTACAGCAACACCTTGTATCTGTATGTGCTGCATAATGCCTGCGTATGGCAATTACAGCAACACCTTGTATCTGTATGTGCTGCATAATGCCTGTGTATGGCAATTACAGCAACACCTTGTATCTGTATGTGCTGCATAATGCCTGTATATGGAGATTACAGCAACACCTTGTATCTTTGCTGTACAGGGATTTACACTCATTATAACCCCCTGAATCTTATCCCTGTACAGCAGCGACTGACCCCACAGCTCTCACTGTATTCTGCACAATCCCTGACTGCTGGAATGCTGCAGTAAATATTGCAGAACGTTTCATTCGAGTGAGATTTGAAGCTGCTATTTGCAGCTTGTTTACAGTAATACCGGAGGATAGGGGTCATATACTCAGCCCCTGCTGTGCTGCCTGGGGGGGGGGGTCTGGGCAAGGTCCTGTGCCAAGAGCTGGCCGGCTGCCAGCACTGGGGAATGGCCGAGCGGCATCCGAGGGGGTGGGGCCTGGCGTGGTCACGTGGAGCCGCCAGGTTTAAAACAGGGCGCAAGGAGTTGCCTCGTCGCCCTGTCGTGGAGTCTGTTTCCCCGCATCGCTACCATTGTGTATATTGATTCTCTGTTGCCAACCCGTTTTCTGGATACGATCCCTGCTCCTGCTTTTTGACCCAGCTTGTTTCTGGCTATTCTCCTGCTGCTTGATTACGATCGCCTGTGTGGTGCTTTGGTGGTTTAACCCCATGCTTGCCGCTGGGGTGTTTACACATTACTGGGGTATTGTCCCTTCTAAGTTGTGGGTATAGTTTGTGGCCTCCGTAGGTTCCTATACCCAACCCAGGGCTCATATTCTCCAGCCACACGTGTTTATAAGAACTGCAATCGAAAGGTACTCTTTATATGCGGCTCATGTTCAGTGTGCTTTCACATCGAATATACTCAATACTGTCCTCACGCCAGACCCCGAGGTGTATGTGTTGCCGCTGAATATCTTCAGGTACCGCTGATCTGCTCCCGCTTATCAGAAAACGTTAAAGCAGCTCATTTCCTGACTGCCCTGCAGTCCACGCAATTCACCAACTGTCTGACGTATCTGTGTATTCCTGAACGTGCTCTAAGTAGTCTATCGGTCTCGAAACCTTTAGTGCTTAGTAACAGTTCAGTGTTTTGTTCTTCCTCGCTGCCTCATGTGTATAATTCGGTGTATGCCAAGCAGCGTTTAAACGTCAAAAAGATTTATCAGTCCTTAAGGATCTCAACTCCGCTACTCTCTAGTGGGCGCTACTCCCCCCGTTACAATAGGAGAGCGATAAAACAAAGAATTTTGTTTCTCCCCAGGAGGCACACTGATCTTGCTTCAAAAAGGTGTGAAAATGGGTTTTTGATGTGCTTATGAGTGATTTTCAATGCGTTACAATGCAAAATAAGAGTTAACTCGACTTTGGCAACGAACAAGGGGAGGATCCAGACACAGGTTTCAGGAGGAGCACTCTGGAGCACTCTGACAAGTGGTGTGCTAGACACTGGCAGGCCATATGCAGTGACCACCTCCCCAGACAATGCTCTGTATTCAGCTTTTACCCCTGACACTGTGTATTATTATTATTATTATTATTATTAATTTATAAAGCGCCAGCATATTCCGCAGCGCTGTACAATAAGCACAGTATAGACAGGGTTACAATACATTGAACAACATTTGACAAACAGTACAGGAGGAGATGAGGGCCCTATTCCCGTAGGAACTCACAATCTAGAAGGGTTGGAAACAGGAGGAGAGGACTGTAAGGTTAGAGTGATTGATGGTTGTGTCAGTGAGTTGGGGGGTAGGCTTCCCTAAATAGGAATGTTTTAAGGGAGCGTTTGAAGGAAGAGAAGTTAGGGGAAAGTCTGACAGTACGAGGGAGAGCGTTCCAGAGAGTGGGGGCTGCGCGTGAGAAATCCTGCAGTGTATCATGGGAAGAGGTGATGCGGGGAGAAGCTAGGCGCAGGTCACTGTTTGACCTTAGGGAGCGGGCTGGGGTGTATTTGGTGATTAGTGAGGACAGGTAGTGGGGAGCTGAGTTAGTGAGGGTTTTGTAGGTAAGGATAAGGATTTTGAACTTAATTCTGCAGTGGATGGGGAGCCAGTGAAGGGACTCGCAGAGGGAAGCGGCAGAGACAGAGCGGCGGGTGAGGTGAATTAGCCTGGCGGAGGCGTTCAGGATGGATTGTAGGGGGGAGAGGCGGGACAGAGGGAGGCCAGATAAGAGATTATTGCAATAGTCGAGTCGGGAGATTACCAGGGCGTGTATGAGTTGTTTTGTGGTGACAGCGGTAAGAAATGGCCGAATTCTGGAAATATTACGCAGTTGGTATCGGCAGGAGGAGGAAAGAGACTTGATGTGGGGGATGAAGGAAAGAGCAGAGTCAAGTGTAACTCCAAGACAGCGAACTTGGTTTGATGGGGAGATGGTGATACCCTCCACCTTGATAGAGAAGTCAGGAGGTGGGGAGGCATTGGAGGGAGGAATAAGTAGGAGTTCAGTCTTTGACATGTTGATCTTTAGGTGGTGGGAGGCCATCCAGGAGGAGATGCCAGATAAACAGTCACTGACTTTTGAAAGGACAGGGGGAGAGGTAGATCTGAGTGTCATCAGTGTAGAGGTGGTAATTAAAGCCAAAGCTGTTGATGATTTTGCCCAGGGAGGAGGTGTAGATGGAAAAGAGCAGAGGACCAAGGACAGAGCCTTGAGGTACACCAACAGATAGAGGCAATGAGGAGGAGGAGTTACCAGCAAAGGACACACAGAAGGACCTGTTGGATAAATAGGAGTCAACCCAAGCAAGTGCAGTGTCACCGAGACCCAGAGAGTTGAGGGTCTGTAGAAGGAGGGGGTGGTCAACAGTGTCAAAAGCAGCCGAGAGGTCAAGCAGGATGAGAATAGAATAGTGGCCGTGTTTTTTAGCAGTTAGGAGGTCGTTGGTGACTTTGGTGAGGGCAGTTTCAGTTGAGTGTAGGGGACGGAAGCCAGATTGCAGGGGGTCAAGTAGGGAATTGGAGGACAGGAAGAGGGAGAGGCGGTTGAAGACTAGTTTTTCTAAGAGCTTTGATGTGAAGGGAAGCAGGGATACAGGGCGGTAGTTGGATGGAGAGTTGGGATCGAGGGATGGTTTCTTTAGTAAAGGGGTAACTAGCGCGTGTTTGAAGGCGGATGGAAAGGAGCCAGTGGAGAGAGATAGGTTGAAGATGTGTGTGAGAGCAGGGGTGAGGGAGGAGGAGAGGGGAGGAATTAGATGTGAGGGAATGGGGTCGAGCGGGCACGTGGTGAGATGTGAGGAGGACAATAAGGAATTGACTTCCTCCTCAGTGGCTGGGAGGAAGTGGCAGAGGGTGGCAGAGGGGACCTGTGGGAGTGGAGGTGGCAGATAACTATCTTGTGTTGGGATGTTGCTTCTGATAGTTAGAGTTTTACTGAGGAAGTAGTCTGCCAGGTCTTGTGCAGGTGGGTAGAGGAGGGGTGTTGAAGGTGGACCAGAGCCGTTTAGGGTTGGAGGACAGCGTAGATATAAGAGATGAGAAGAAGGATTGTTTGGCCAAGTGGCCAAGTACTTTATATGTGCACTGAGCTCTTCCTGTGTGTCTTCCATAAATTTGGCTAATTTTAACAGCACCATGTCTGCTCTATGTATGTTCTGAGGATTCTACTTGCTACATTCGATTTTTCTTGTAAAGCTGTGGAGACCTGTTACGTTTTGCCACGTACCTTTGGGGTTCAAGTGAGGCCTAACTAAAGCACGTTTAGGATCATATTGCCTCCTTTAATCAGCAGCCAGTGACGCAATAATTTTATTAATTAAGGCTAGGGACAGATGAGCGCATTTTCTGCGGCCACCGTCAAAATGTAAGTCGATGCGTGCGCACGCATTTTTTCACGGAATACGCTTAAGTGGTCAGACGATGCGCAATTCTGGACGTATTTCATGACGGTGGGGTAAAAAGAAGTCTAGGGAAATCCGGCTGTTTGAACGTTATGTAGGCCGCACACTAGCAGCGTCTGACGTCTCCTAATCACACACACACGCTGCCATGCGGCCGCAGCGCACTCTGTACGTCAGTAGCAGCGGTTTCACGTTCTGAGAAAAATGCGTTCATTTGCTGGTTGCGTGGTGTCGGCGCACTTTCGTACGCACGTACTGCGTATATTGGCCGTCATTGGCCGTTATGTGCTGCTACTGCCGCCGTGATTTAGTGCGTCTGCACGCGCGTTCCGACTGCCCCATTCTGACCCTAGCCTTATCAGTGAGAAAAGAGTGAAAACCACACAAATGGGGTATTATAGGGAGTATTACCACGACATGGCCTATATGATGTGACCAAACCCCCAAGCTTTGTAGTGTGAAAACCTATCTATAAATCTGCACGCTTTCAGACAATTTTTTTTTGCATATTTTCTACAAGTTTAGGCCATTCATCAGCCCCATCTCCCTCTGCTGGGCTCCACAGCCAAGTAAATGATCTCGCGTCACAGGCGTTTCATCACATTGCTTTAGAACAACGTAAAGGAGCTTATAAAGCCGCTTATATACTAGCACCACGTCCCATGCGCGGAACGTTCCTCTGGGTTTTGTTAATTTGGCTCTGCACAGTATGAGATCCCTGTATCGCGGCAGGCCGCTTTCACATTGTGTGCAAGAGATACAGAAAGCAGCGCCCAGCCAGAGATGACAAGCGTCTCTTAATGCCGAGCCACGAGACACACAATAAGTGCGGTCTGGCTTCAGAGATGGCAATTAATGTCAAGATGAAGCTGATTGTTTATTCCCCGTGAAGCAGAGGCATTCATTATCCAGCCATGTTATTGCAGTGGGATTGTGGGTAATATTCTGATAAAGCAGTGAACCCTTAAAATATCCATCCTCAGTCTGAACTGAATTTACACATCACCTCGTATTCCTATTTGTATTTGTTGTGTATCAAAGTGTACGTAATGCAGAGCAGGGGGTCAGCAGCCTAGCGCCCCCCCCCCGATGTTTTGGAACAACATCTCCCATGATGCTTAGATACTCATTAGGCTGGTAAAGCCTCATGGGAAATGTAGTTCCAAAACATCTGGAGGGCCAAGGTTGCTGACTGATGCAGAATAATGCTCACTGAAAAAGTATTTTAGGTTATGTAGCACTTGCAGATTCCGCAGCGCTGTACAAGGCAAGTGAACAAGAATGTAATAAATGGCAACATAAGTTATATGTTGCTCACATATATTTATCCAAGATATTACAGTCGGATTGGAGGAAGCTGTTCCCGAAGGATCTTTCGATCTATCGAGTGACTCCTATCCGTACCGGCTGGGTGGAGTAGAGGTAATGTCACCGCTCTGCATGGAGAGAGCCTGTGGAGACATGGGTTTGATCTCAGCGAGCAACCTCTCCAGTAAGTGTCCTTGGGCGAGACACCTAACGGTACATACTCGCCACCCAGGACATACTTGAAAACAAGAGAAATCTCAATGTATCCTTCCTGGTAAAATCCTTCCTCAAAAAAACCCCAAAAACGTGTCAGTAAATCATATTCGCCCTCACTCTTCTCCAGATGACCAAGCACTTCCCTTCCGTCGTCTCGTCGGCTCCATTACCCTTTCAGGTCCTCTGTTCCTCCTTTATCTTCGTTATGCCTTATGTCCTTGTGCAAAATAGTTTAGTGATGTCTTTATAGAGCACGGACAGACTGTGACGCGTTATAAATATGCAAACACAGAAAGGTAGAAAATAATATTCCCAGACATCTGTGCAGCTGCAGATAAAACTATGCCCGGAGCAGGAAGTAGCGCAGCCAATCCAGAGGCCGATACGTTTACAAAAATACATATATTAACATGTGGAGGATGTCTTAGACAGGGGCCGCTCCCTGTACCATACAACACTATAAAGCCCAGCTGTGAGCTGTCTCTGATCACTGGCCGTATGGACAATGACATCATTCCAGCCCATGGTAAGCATGCCTTGGCAGTGGCATGACATCAAAACATGTCTCCAGCGCCACCCAAACCACACTGCCATAATACGTGCGCAGCGGCAAATTCAGAGCATCACTAACGCAGTTTAGGCAAGCTGAAAGCAGTGCAGGGAATGCTTAGGACGGTTATAGCATTTTCAATGAGGGAGAAAAAAAACACCCCCATACATCATGCAATAATAATTAAGAGAAAAACACTCAGACCTAAACTAGACATGGCCGTTTAATCTTTTAACAGACGCCGCGCCGCGTGGCGTTTCCGCATCTCGCTACAATTAGCAAAGCGATGCTCTCACAGAGCGGCGTCCCAGCAGAAGTTGCGCCTCCTCCCTGGCCCCGCATTGTGCATCTCTTCTTTAATTATTCCCTATAATAAATGCAACGTGTGAAGATCAGTAAATCGCGGCGGGATAATGATCTGCAGCGTCTCCGAGATGAAACCTCTGGGCTTCAACTCCAACTTGACAATGATCTTTTCCTACACGACCATCTTCTGATTAATCCCTGGACAGACGCGCTCCTCAGAGCCGGTTCTGGTTCAGAATATAGATTTCCCCGCAATAACAAACTTTTAATTATACATCATCAGATACCCCGGACCCAGAGATCAGTCTCGGTGGAAAACTGGGCAATTTGTGTGAAACGGGAGACGGAAACGTGTCTCCAGATACTACATGATCACAGAACAATGTCACTCAGAGAGCACTAATCAAAAGCTTTGCTAGAAACAAACTAATAGGATTTAAAAAGCGTCGACAGCCAATGTCAATGTTTAGAATGAAGATAAAGGGTTAATTTAAAGATAACGCGAATTCTGCCGCCATTTTGGAATATAATTTTTTCCCCAGAAGCATATATATATATATATAGTTTTTTACACATACCTCTATACCTCCTGAAAAGGATAGAGCGGGCTTTCTCAGCAGAGCATCCCAGCACTGCTAGAACACGTCTTTGCTCTAGGTAAAATCATCTTTCTTCAACTCTACGTAGACTTGCCATTAGGCCGTCAGAACAAACCAAAGCTGGTAAAAAGTAAAGTGATGGCGAACGATCAACAATGTAGCTGGTTAAATGATGTCGGGTAGAATATTTTGACAGCTTGGCAGACCAGTTAGAGCAGGGGTCAGCAACCCTAGCACTCCAGGTGTTTTGGAACTGCATTTCCCATGAGGCTCAGCCAATCTAATGACTGGTTGGGCATCACGGCTGCTGACCCTTAGTGGTCGGGTAGATCAAATTGTTATTTTAGAGTAAGTTACACTTTCTAGTTCTACATTTTTGCAGAATATCGCTTTTTTTTTGTCTTTCCTTGGAGTCGGTTAACACCACAGCTACTTCCTACGACTCCCATCTTCACACAAGCGCAACTGAGGCTTACAGAATATCTCCCGGTAAAGAGCGTCCAGAACGGCACATCTCCTCCACTTCAGACACTGGACAGAGGATGGCGTACACGCCCCGAAACATTCTGATGTATCCAGATTGTGGTGATCGCCTGCATCAGTGAGGGGGCACCGAGCAACTCCGAGGTCTTAGGTCTCCACTGGTCCATAGAGTGGCAGAGCATCAGCCATCAAGATCTTAGTCCCCAGACCTTGATCACCTCAACCCACCAGACATATGCCCAGTGGCCAGTCCGAGCCGGTTTGCGTGAACTCTAAAACCTGTATTAGCCGTGCGCTCCGCTGCTCCGTTTCTTTCCTGTTGCAGTAGAAGGCAAGCTGTTCATGGCACGTTCGCTTACCAGAAGATACCATGAAATCAGCCCAATCTGCTCACAGTCTGTAATTACATTCTGAGAAGTGGAACCAGATTTTGAATGCTAATTTACCAAGTGACGTGGAAGGATGGAAAAAAAGAAAAAAAAAGTTTCGGAACAGCTTATCATTTGTTAACGCTTGTTCGGTTCGTGCCGGCGACGCTCGACTCAAATCTCGTTAACCGCGTTGTGCATAGCAGACGTTTTAATGAGATTTATGTAGCGAAGTTAACGCATTTCACAGACAGCCGTGTCACTGCAAAACATCTTGACATGCGGATGGCGAGGTGTTAAATGTTCATCAGACTTATTGCTCGCAAGGAAAAGTGTCAATCAATGACAACGGATCGAAAAGTGGAGGATCTGGGCATTCCAAAAAGCAGGAAAATAAATTCAGTCCCCCGGATGTTTCTTAACTACAAGTCCCATGATTCCCTGGCCATCTATTGCATTGAAGGAATTCTGGGAATTGTAGGCATCAACATCTGGGGGGCCGGGAGTTTGACAGCCCTGGCGTAGACCACTCAGGAGTCCATGAACACCCAGCTTGATAACCCAGTGATTCCCAACCCTTGTCCTCAGGAACCCCTAAAACAGCAGGTTGTAAGGATCACCTTGGGGAAATGCAGACTGAATCCTGCAATCACTGAGCAGCAAATCATATCACCTGTGCTGTGCTTCACATATCCTGCAAACCTGGACTGTTAGGTGGACTCAAGGACAGGGTTAGAACCACTTTGATAACCCATTCAATTTGGTGTGCTCCTCCTTCTTTGCCGTTATCAATGGCATCTAAAAGGCACAGCCATTTTTGGGGTGGATTTTGGGTTGGGGGGAGTGAGGGATGGTGGGTAATCATTGCATCAAATTTGAAACCCTGCACATAAGCAAGAACTCCACAATAAGCGCACATATGAAGCCAACCGGCGTATTTAATCAGAGCCTTGTTACCGGCTGCTGTAGAGTTTTCTTTAATTACCATGATCTTCATGAAGATGGATGGACTTTCTGATTATCCTGACCAGAGCCGGTCTATTAAAAACCCGCACCATGACCAAGGTTTCCAGTGTTAGAGTTATTGCTGCCTGTGGTTGCTGGTTAATCGTCCCTTCCTCTTCCCCGTCGCTCTCCTTGGGCCTGTCTTCACCAGCTTGATTTAAGGGGATATTGCTAAAGATTAATCTCCTTTCTTGTGTTTTTTCCGTCAAGGGCGTCATTGAGCCATTTATCATAACATTATACCTTCACTTGTTTCTCTCCGCTCCCCAACGCCTTTCAGAAATATCCGCAGAGCAGGTATGGCCGTGCTTCCGTCTGTCCAGGAACGTTAGTAGCCGGGCACATTTGAAGATTTTAGATGAAGTGTCGTCGTGATTTAGGACGACACGTCCGTTACTTTATTTCCAAATACAATAAAACAAACGTGCAACAGATCTGTGCGTAGAGAGTCGCTCACAACAATATATATCTCTGCTGGAAAGAGGAGGAAAACCGATGCGCATGCGTAGGATCCATTAATAGCTCGTGGAGCAACACGCTCAGCCCTGGTAATGTGGGACCAGCGGACATTCTGATTATCTCAAACCAAAGACATCATGGGATAAGTATGGAAAGACAGACGTAAAGATCAATACGGTCACCGAGAAACGTTATTGGCTTTTGGGCAAGAATATTTTTATCACTAAAAAGCCATGCCGTCAACGCAAAGAATAGAGAAATCCGGAATCATCACTTGGGTCTGGATCTCCTTCTCCTGCACCGAATTTACCACTGAATTGCACCGAACGGCAATTCGGCGATCTCCGGCTGCAGTAATATTGTCCCATAGAGAAGTAATGGTTAAATCTACTCACAGATGCCGAACTGCACCGAAATGTTAGTGAAATGCCCTGATTTTTGGAGATTCAGTTCGACAGGCAAATCCCATAGGATTAAATGTAAAAAAAATTATCGTTTTTATCAAGTTTTTTATTCAAACGTTTATTCTTTTCACTTTCAGCAACCCTATTTATTTATTTTAGGTACTTTTCTGACTTTTTAAGGCAAAATTGTTGATTCCCATTTTTCTATGGTTTTATTCTGTATCAGAACTTTTTATTAATTTTATAGGACTTTTTATTATTTCCACCCATTTTCTCGCATTTTTTAATTGTTTTAAACACCTTTTAAAGAATAGCAGAGTTACGCCCTTCCCCCCTGCAGTTCGGCGGGCTGATCGGCTGTCTTCAGTGGCGTTCGGCACACTTCAGTGACCCTGCAACCCTGGAACCGTGAATTCACTGCAGGGTCGGCGAACTGAATGAGAACGCACTGAAATTTCGGTGCTTTCTGAAAAAACCCCTTTAGATGCATTATGAATGGCTACAATGTTATGTGACCGAGCTATTTCAGAGTATCAGTGTGTCTATGCACGTGGTTTTTGGGGTGATAACTGCACACAAGACAATCATTAAAGCAATCAGACACCAACTCCCACCATCCAGGCACAAATAGAAGAACTTCATCTATCAAACAAGCCACACTCCAACTTCCAGGCACAATTCACAGAATTTATCCAACTAACAGAAGTATCCAACAAACCACATTCCAACGCCCACCATCCAGGAATTTATCCAGTAATCCACACCTCAACGCCACCATCCAGGAATTTATCCAGTAATCCACACCTCAACACCCACCATCCAGGAATTTATCCAATAATCCACACCTCAACGCCCACCATCCAGGAATTTATCCAATAATCCACACCTCAACGCCCACCATCCAGGAATTTATCCGACAATCCACTCCTCAACGCCCACCATCCAGGAATTTATCCGATAATCCACACCTCAACGCCCACCATCCAGGAATTTATCCAATAGTCCACACCTCAACGCCCACCATCCAGGAATTTATCCAATAATCCACACCTCAACGCCCACCATCCAGGAATTTATCCGATAACACCTCAACGCCCACCATTCAGGAATTTATCCAATAATCCACAGCTCAAATCCCTCCACCCGGAATTTATCCAATAATCCACACCTCAACGCCCACCATCCAGGCACACATTGCAGAACTGTACTAGCTATCCATCAGCCACTCAGAGCATTAGAGGGCTCTCCATTTGGAGGACTTGGTGTTCGGGTGCATTCAGTGTCAGATAACCATATGGCTTGGGGTGAGTCAGTATCTGGCTGAAGAGGATGTACAGTCAGGTCCAGAAATATTGGGACATCGACACAATTGTAACATCTTTGGCTCTATACACCACCACAATGGAGTTGGAATGAAACAAACACAATGTGCTTTAACTGCAGCCTGTCAGCTTTAATTTGAGGGTATGTACATCCAACTCAGGTGAACGGTGTAGGATTTACAGCAGTTTGCAGATGTGCCTCCCACTTGTTAAGGGACCAAAAGTAATGGGACAGAATAATAATCATAAATCAAACTTTCCCTTCTTAATACTTGGTTGCAAATCCTTTGCAGTCAATCACAGCCTGAAGTCTGGAACGCATAGACATCACCAGACGCTGGGTTTCATCCCTGGTAATGCTCTGCCAGGCCTCTACTGCAACTGTCTTCAGTTCCTGCTTGTTCTTGGGGCATTTTCCCTTCAGTTTTGTCTGAGCATGCATTTCACTTGCTGAAATGGGATTCAGGTCAGGTGATTGACTTGGCCATTGCATAACATTCCACTTCTGTCCCTTCAAAAACTCTTTGGTTGCTTTTGCAGTATGCTTTGGGTCATTGTCCATCTGCACTGTGAAGCGCCGTCCAATGAGTTCTGCAGCATTTGGCTGAATGTGAGCAGATAATATTGCCCGAAACACTTCAGAATTCATCCTGCTGCTTTTGTCAGCAGTCACATCATCAATAAATACAAGAGAACCAGTTCCATTGGCAGCCATACATGCCCACGCCATGACACTACCACCACCATGCTTCACTGATGAGGTGGTATGCTTAGGATCATGAGCAGTTCCTTTCCTTCTCCATACTCTTCTCTTCCCATCACTCTGGTACAAGTTGATTTTGGTCTCATCTGTCCATAGGATCTTGTTCCAGAACTGTGAAGGCTTTGTTAGGTGTTTGGCAAACTCTAATCTGGCCTTCCTGTTTTTGAGGCTCACCAATGGTTTACATCTTGTGGTGAACCCTCTGTATTCACTCTGATGAAGTCTTCTCTTGATTGTTGACTTTGACACACATACACCTACCTCCTGGAGAGTGTTCTTGATCTGGCCAACTGTTGTGAAGGGTGTTTTCTTCACCAGGGAAAGAATTCTTCGGTCATCCACCACAGTTGTTTTCCGTGGTCTCCCGGGTCTTTTGGTGTTGATGAGCTCACCGGTGCTTTCCTTCTTTTTGAGAATGTTCCAAACAGTTGTTTTGGCCACAGCTAATGTTCTTGCTATCTCTCTGATGGGTTTGTTTTGTTTCTTCAGCCTAATGATGGCTTGCTTCACTGATAGTGACAGCTCTTTGGATCTCATCTTGAGGGTTGATAGCAACAGATTCCAAATGCAAATAGCACACTTGAAATGAACTCTGGGCCTTTTATCTGCACATTGTAATTGGGGTAATGAGGGAATATCACACACCTGGCCATGGAACAGCTGAGAAGCCAATTGTCCCTTTACTTTTAGTCCCTTAACAAGTGGGAGGCACATCTGCAAACTGCTGTAAGTCCTACACCGTTCACCTGAGTTGGATGTACATACCCTCAAATTAAAGCTGACAGTCTGCAGTTAAAGCACATTGTGTTTGTTTCATTCCAACTCCATTGTGGTGGTGTATAGAGCCAAAGATGTTAGAATTGTGTCCATGTCCCAATATTTCTGGACCTGACTGTATATGGTGTAGCCCCACACTCGCAGCCCTTTAAACAAGATACACTGTGGATTGCTCACGTTTTATAATAAATGATGATTGAAGAAATCCCCATGAATGTAAAGTAGCCCATCCCTCACAATACCGAGCATTAGGAGAACATTCTGGCCTCCTACCTTTTTATAATTTCAAGTATAAATTCACCCAAACTTGCTTTCCCATCATAAACTCCCCACGACACCCCCTCCCCCACCGAGGAGAAGGACCCTGAAATATACACTGCTCGGAAAAGAATAAAGACCTAATTAAAGACAGCCTGTATTGTAAATCACAGCGAGCCATGGCGCCTCTCCCGAGATCGCTCATCTGTGGATTGCTTAGTGCTCGCTTTTTACAGTTCTTTGGTTAATGAAACAAATATATAATTAATGTAATTAATTACTGGATTCTAAGGAAGGAGAGGCCGCTTAGCACCTTGTGGGACAGTTGTACGAAAAGCGCTGCTTCTCAACCGCTCAAAAAACCTAAAATGATCAGACTCGTTCCAGAAAGAACCCCAAATAACCTAAACATGTCTCGGTTCTGGGTAAGCAGGTCAGGCATCTGTTACTGGCCATTTGAGGAGTGGATTTTTGTGTGGGGGTTGGAATCACAAAAAAAAAAAAAAAAAAAGTTTATGTATATACACACTCATTTAAGTTATGGTGATGGGCAAAAAGTGAGATTAAACGTCTCCACATTGCAAATAATAATGTTTATAATTGCAAAAGACATTTAAACATCCCAGCAATTCAGAGAACTGCTTTACAGACTAATACTACATTCCCCATATGCAGCAAAGAACTCTGGGTAAGACATGCAAATGAACTAGGAAATGACCCGCAATCAGAAAGGCCACACACAGGTCAGGCCCCGCCAACTGTGCAAAGACCCTGTAACGCAGAGAAATTCAGTTTTAGACCAGTGCCTGTCAGTGTCATCACTAAACTTCTCCATAACCAAAAAATTAAATACCAGTCTGGACCTGACAAAATCCCAGCAATGCTGCTGAAAATCAGTGCGCCAGCAATTGCAAAACCTGTCGCAACCCTAATCAATGAATCACTGGCGACTGGATACATACCCAAACTCTGGAAGACTGCGAGAGTGGTACCTATCCATAAAAGTCGAGACAATACTTTGGTATCCAACTACCGTCCGATATCACTGCTCCCTGTAATGTCAAAAATTCTGGAAAAATGTGTCTACACTCAATTACGTGATTATTATCAGAACTATTTAACCCCAGATCAATCCGGCTTTCGTCCAAATCATTCAACCACAACCGCCCTTTTAAAAATTTGTAAGGATATCCAAGCGGGCATGGAACAAGGAAACCTAACTGGAGCATCTTCCTTGATTTTGCCAAGGCCTTTGACACAGTAGACCATGGCATCCTATTACAAAATCTTAAAGACTCTGGTATTGGTGATCTCACGCTAACCTGGTTCCAATCATATGTGTCTGATCGGTCGCAATATGTGTCCATTTCTGACAGCACTTCCCTTCCCCTCCCAGTCACGTGCGGTGTACCCCAAGGCTCAATACTCGGCTCCCTGCCATTCACAATATTCATAAATGATCTGCCCAATGTCTGCAAAGCCTCAACTGTACACATGTACGCAGACGACACCGTAATCTATACCAGCAAACCAGATCTCCGGCAGCTGGAGGCCGTGCTGCAAGAACAATTCACAGGGGTAGAAAAGTGGATCAAAGATAACAAACCTTTTCTAAATACTGACAAAACTGTTACAATGCTCTTTGGAACCGCACCTAAACTACACAAATTGCAAACACCCCATCTATGTGTGGGAACAAAATCAAATGGCACGCTGACCACAGTCACTTCTCTCAAATATCTAGGTATGTGGTTAGACCCAAATCTATCTTTTGGCCCCACATCGAAAAACTCTCATCCAAACTTTACCCCAAACTAGGCGCCCTGTACAGAAACAAATCCTGCCTGAGCCTCGCGGTAAGAAAGCAGATTGTACAACAAATGTTTATGCCAGCCATTGAATACGGAGATGTAGTGTATGCAGCTGCCCCTCAAACACACCTCCAGAAACTTACTACATTGTATAACTCATTCTGCCGCTTTGCATTACAATGTAACTACATGACCCACCATTGTGACATGTTAAAAGAACTAAACTGGCCATCGCTGGAATCTAGACGCACCCTTCACCTTTCCAACCTGGTGTTTAAGAGCTTTTCTGGGAAGCTGCCACCCTACCTGAATATGCTGCTTCCCCCAGCAGTTCCCTCATCCTATAACCTCCGATCCAGGACCAGCACCTTACTTACAATACCACAATACAAAAAGCAAGTGGCTCGATCCTCATTTTCCTACAGAGCACCGCAAATATAAAATAACCTCCCAGACGCCATCAAATCTTCCCCCAGTCTAAAGTCCCTTAAGAGATCTCTATTAACATACCTCAATACAGAATGCGCCTGTAAACATGTAACACAGTGACTATATACAGAATGAGCCTGTAAACATGTAACATAGTGACTATATACAGAATGCACCTGTAAACATGTAACACAGTGACTATATACAGAATGAGCCTGTAAACATGTAACATAGTGACTATATACAGAATGCACCTGTAAACATGTAACATAGTGACTATATACAGAATGCACCTGTAAACATGTAACACAGTGACTATATACAGAATGAGCCTGTAAACATGTAACACAGTGACTTTATTTCCTACATATTTATTTTTCTGTTAATCTGTATATTTGGTTTTGTGTTAATATCTTGCATTTTACTATTTAGTATTTCTGTAACCACTCGATGCTCTTGAACCCAGGACATCCTTGAAAACGAGAGAAATCTCAATGTATCCTTCCTGGTAAAATCCTTTACAAATAAATAAATAAATAAAGTCTGCAATTTCTCAACTTTTTGCATCCTGGGTGTGTTTTCTTTTAACAGAACCTCCTTGCCAGTGGAATGCCGTACTACATGGCCTTTTAGCGAAGGTCGGGTTATGCCACGAGTCACAGCCACTCCTGGACAGCTGTTTCAGGCAAAGGAGCTCTGTAAAGCAGTTCTCTGAATTGCTGGGATGTGCAAATGTCTTTAGCAATTATAAACTTTATTAAGCTTTAAATCGCACTTTTTGCCCATGACCATAACTTAAATGAGTATTGATTTGTCCTACTGGTTAAGCATCAAATAGGAACGAGTCACGGCCCATCTCCTGCTGATGAGGGCATAATAAGCTGGAACCACCTGTACAGGAGTGTCTGTGACTTGTTGCATAACTTGACCTTTGCTATAAAGCCATTTAGTATGGCACGGCACTGGCAAGGAGGGTTCTGTGTTGAAACAGACACAGGATGCAAAAAGGGGAAAAAAAAAAAAATATATATACACACACACACAGGCCAAGAAGGACCACAGAAGGGGTACATTGATTCTGTTAATAGGCTTAGTAACATATGATCAAATTCATATTGTGTCACCAAAATCCCATAATTTTAATCCTCGTTCAGGAATTTAAACTCTCTGGTCTAGTATCGGTTGGAGCACATGGATACATGTAGGTTTTTAGATAGATATATATATTTCTTGCAGTTGCAAAATATGTATTATCCGTGGTTTTAATTTAAAGGCGCTTGTGTCTGCCCAGCGTGTTTTGCAGCACAGAAATCGGATTTTGGAAAGGAGCGTGTGCGTGGCGGGCAGCTAGCAGCATGCATATTCATGGCCAGCTGCCCTGGGACACTCAGAAGTCATGTTGGCAGAATATATCAGCCGTGCAGCTGACATGACCTGGCAGGTTTCAAGAATCCAAAATGTCAGGGAGAAGAAAACAGAAGAGACATTTAAGTCTTGGTTTCTCTAATCAGTTTTTTTTTGGGGGGGGGGGAATAATTGTAGGGTAGACAAATGCGCTAAATAATTTAGTTAAAGCAGGCCCTGCGTGTGCGGATAAAGATGAATAGTAACGCTATGATGCAGGACATTAAAAGGTTAAATCAAGGAGATTTGGCTGTGAATTGTATTATAGAAATTCTAGTAAACGGCACCTGTGACCGTTTATTGTAAATCAGGGATCAAACTCTGGCCTGAACTACAACTCCCATGGTTCTCTTATGCATTCAAAAGAACACTAGGAGACGGGGCGGAGCTAGCCGAGGAAGCGAGCGGCTGCATGTTGAAGGAGCTCCGTGATAAACACGGTTTTTAAAGTTATTTCCGTCGCTTTCTCGCACTTGAGAAACGCTCTACGGTCTCTGGGGGACTTGGTGAGTTTGCCTTACCCCCGAAATTGACGCTCCGGAGTGGATTAACCCCCGCAGCACAATCGGGGCCTAGTACTAGCGGCCATTTTAGAAGCCTGGAAGGAGATTTCTGAGACCTTTTACCGCTCTTCTTCCTTGTGCCTGCGCTTTTGGTGACATGCCCACCGGTCGCTCACAGAAGCTGCGGTCCAGACAGAGGACATTCGGGACTCCATGAGAGGTGGGTCCACTTCGAAGGGAGATGCGATCTCCTCCTCCCTCCCCCCGGGCTATGACTTTTCGGAAGATGAAGAGGACCCCTGGCACTCGGGTGGTAGCTCTGCGATGACCTGGATCTCCCCACAATCTCGGGCACCAGACTCCCAACCACTATCTGCAGCAGCAAAAAAAAGGGCGCAAAAGAAACGAAAAGCAGCGCTGACGGCGTCTTTGAGTGCCTCACTTGCTGCTGGTGGCCTCTCTGACGGGGATTTGGCCGAGGAACACCAGCTTTCAGCCAGCAGTAGTGTGGCTTCATTACGACAGGACGTTTTGAGACCGGGTGCCCAACCGCAACAAAACGAGAGCGACCTCACTCGAAACCTGTATGACACAGCCTGAGGAAAGTCGGCAGGAGGAGGATGATGATCTTCCTCTTACGAAAAGAGACCTTCGGAGGATCCTGGACGAACTCCGGGAGATCCGGGGGGTGTGGAAACCTGAAGTGGCGGCGATTCGGGAGGAGGTTGCAACAATCCGTGCGCAGGTGACAGCAGTGCAGGCGACGACCTCTACAGTGCTATCGGAACATACTCACCTGTTGGGACAGGTCGCTGGTCTAAGATCCCAGGTCGAGCTTTTGTCCCGCTCTGTGGAGATGCTGGAAACAAGACACCGCCGTCGTAACGTCAGGGTCAGAGGCATCCCGGACTCTGTGTCGTCGGATGAACTCCCAGCTTATGTGTCTCGTTTGGCCCTTCGGATGGCGGGACTCCCTCCTGACAAGCCAGATGTGATCGGATCGGTATTCAGGGTTCGGAAACCTGCGGCGCTTTCGAAGGGGACACCCCGTGATGTCGTGGTGGCCTTTCGTGACGTAGCATTTAAGGTCAAGCTTATGTCTGCTCCTGGCGCAAGAGATCCAGTGAAATTTGAGGGCTCCACGTTGGCTTTGTATCACGACCTTCCATTCCAGACTCTGCTTGCTCGCAGGCGGTTCCGTCCTGTGACTGCGGTTCTTCGTCGGAGGGGGATCCGTTATCGGTGGGGCTTGGCGGGAGCATTGGTGGTGACACATAATAATGTCCCCTACACCATCACTGATCCTGAAACCGCCTGGTCCGACCTTGAAGCGGCGGGCATCTCGCCGGACCCTCCGGAACTTCAGCCAGACTGAGACCTGAGCGATATTGTTTATCCCCCCCCCAGCTTTTTTCTTCTCTGTTTACGTGTCACTGGTCTATAGATAAACTCTGAGTATAATTTATCAGGACAATTTATGGCATTTACGTTGAAAGTCCTACATGCTTATGTGTTTCTTTTGTGTTTTCTTCCTTCACTGAGGTTGGGACTTCTTGCTTTTTGTTTTTATTATTCCCTTATTGACCTGTTACTACTTGCATCTTACATTATCTGACTGGCTGACCGTAGTTAGTTTGGCCAGCCCTAGACGGCTGTCTTTTTCTACGTTTGATTTCGTGAATTTCTTGTTATGTATAATTCTCTAAATAAAGAATTTAAAAAAAAAAAAAAGAACACTAGGAATTGTAGGCTGTTGAAATCTGGGGGGCCGGAGTTTGAGACCCCCGACGCAAAGGACGGTAATTAATGATGGTACAAATAAAAATTCACTGCGAATTTGCAGGAATCACGAAAAATGTGCTTTAAGATTTTTAATGTGAATTTTGGAGTCTGGACAATCATGAGGCAAGTTTGGGAGGGAGCGCAGTCTGCCATATTGACGGTGACACACCCACTTTGTAGACGCAAGCAGCGCTACGTCCACAGTTGGCCACACCCCCACCTTCCCGATCTCCGAGAAAGATGGAAGGTCTGTAACCCACCGTTTCATCTACTGAGGAAAAGCCATTGGTCAATAAACCTGACAGACTCCGAAGCATCTCATGAAAAAGACATTATTGTAGCGGAACAACAAAAACGAGCCTTTTTTTTTTTAACGCGGCTTTAAAGAGAAAATAAATAAAACCTAAAGAAACTATGAATGGCGCCGGAAACACATTTCATTCTGATCCCAAGGCGAGAGGCTTTCTCTGTCATCTTTCTTATTATAAAATGTCACCGTACAAAATGTGCTCCGGGAGAAACGAAAGGACAAAATCACAGGAAAAAAAAAGCTTAAGAAAATAAGTATAATAAATACATTTTTATATAAATCTCAAAGCATTTAACGATTTCTGCCGCGTTTAAAGAGAGCTAAAGGTTATGGCCTTTTTAAGGTCCAAAGGAGAACAAATGGATAAAAATGAATATTATACCTTCAAAAGGAATGTTTTTTTTTTTAAATATACCTTTTAAATGGTGGTTTTGCCCTTCCGCAATGGTGGCAGCGCGCTGGATGGCGCCTTCAAAAAGACCCGTCAAGCTGTAAAGAGTCGCTGAATGTCACGGATACAGACGCTTTGAACACGGCAATACGAATCCTACTGCTGTTCTATTGAAGCACGTCGAGAGCCGCACAGAAGCGCTTTACGGAGCGATGCAGCGTCTAGATATTCGCCAGCTTTACGCGATCCGAGAGGTGACCAGAGACTTTAATAATTCCAGAAGTGCAGTGGAGAGTGTTGGGAAATGGCTGCGCCAGCACTAAATGCCTCACTTCTTATTAAAGTTATGTTTCGATGACCCATCGCACAATCCGTTCCGGGTATTCCAGCATGGCAATCAGGCAATTAACTGAGCCGTGTACAAAAAAAGAAAAAGGAACGCATCCGTTGGCGAACGCAATGCAAAATAATATTTTCTGCGCTCATTTGTGTGAAGTAAATTATATTTAATGGACAGAATTATCCCTGCAGTGCTTATTTATTATGAAACGTGTCTGCACTCCTGATTTATAGGTTATTACACCTTTTCTCCTAATGCAAAGTCGGTGAGTTTTGGTTAGCCAGGCAAGCGAAGTTACTGCAAACAACGGCACTGCCATTATTCTTCTGTAAAATGAGCAACCTGCGGCTATTCTCTTTTCAGTGCGTTCTGCCGTTGATGGTAACACCGGGGGGGGGATTTTATAGGGGTATCTCCATTGATTTCTGGTAGAGACAACACAGAAACAACTGTAGAAACGATGATAAACAACTTTGAAAGAGAAAACTACGGCGAACGCTACAGTAAATAACTACGAAAGAAACACCAGTGGAACCCGTAGAAGTTGGCAAAATCTACAGTGAAGAGTATGGCAAACTACCATGGCAGTTCCCGAAATAGTGAATTCACCGTAGCGCCTCAAAGTTCACTAAAGTAAATCCACCAATTGGCCAAAGTTTAGTGACTAACCCCATATCTCGATAAATACAAAGGAAAGAAGTGTATTTTGGTTTAGCCGATGTTTAGCAGGAGTGTTCTAAGGGCCCTTTGATGGTGGGTTAAGTCCCAAATTTCTCCACTCTCCTGCCAATATCTTTCTTGGGATCTGGTGTCCTTGGTGGTGGACAACAGAGGGAAAGAAGAAGCTGTTTGCCGCTTTGGGTCACACCAGGTGCTCAGTTAAGAGTGGAAATGTAAAGGTATGACCAGCTCCTATATCTGCTAACAGTGACCAAGAACAACCTGTTCCTGATTTTCTGACCATGAGAAGTGGTTGTCACAAGTCTGAATAATAACAATCTCCTTGACATTCTGGTTGACGTCACCTCTCCTCCTCCGGCCCTTAAGGTAGTTATTACGAGCCGGGTTGGCAAATGGACAAATTAAGGCTAAAATTCATCATGAACATGGCCATAAAACGCAACTATCACATCACACACACACGTATGTACTTATACATACGTACACACACATGCGCACAAACATTCATATTCCAACCCAGAACCTCACCCTGTTTCGAGGGGGTCCCCGCAGATTTTTTACTAAATCAATGGCGCATAAGAACGCACTCTCACAGTATAAAAGGTGTTAAACCTATTTCTTCATTACGGCACATTTTTAGACTTTGACAGCCATTTCCTTCTTTGCTCTGATAAATTTGCCGAGCCTGTATAAAAGAAGCAGCATAAAATATGCACGGACACAAACCTGAACATAAAGGCTCGCACGGGGACACCAGATTCAGAACCTACTAAAACGGACACAGGTAGCGGATCTCCACGCCACCCGCTCATGGGTTCATTCCCAGAAATTAATTAGACTGCTGAAATATGTTCCGATCCAGAGCGCTACAGCTGGCAGAGCTACAAACCGAATGAAACGTTTGGAGCGCCGTGCCAGCTCGCACCGGCCGCGAGTTACACAATCCACAAGTAATTCCAGCAGCGGCCGTGCCAAAACGCTCTGTCAAAACAGGGATGTGGAAGACACGGAGAGTGAGGATGTGGGGAAAGCTAGTAATTAAAACATGGATGTTTGCATACAGTATGAGTTTTATGTTCAATCATTAGCGCTGGCTTGGTCTGGCATCGCTTGGCATGTAGGATTTCAACAGTGTGGAGCATCGACGCGGCACCCAGACATAAATACACAGGAATGGAATTTCAGACTATTCCACACCTCCCAGCATTCCTAATGGCCGAAAGAGGGGGATGACGCTGGAGGTGGAGCCAAAGACACAGCTGGAGGTGGAGCCAGAGACAGAGCCGGAGGTGGAGCCAGAGACACAGCCATTTTCAGGCCTTTTAGAGGATTTCACGACCTATGGGTCCCTTTATGTAACGGAAATGTTCATTTAAAACAGGTGTAACGTCTTGTTTAAACCAAGCGACTTGTAACAACATTTTAATTAAGAGTCTTTGCTGGGATGAAGAGTTATTGGGGTAATACACGCACATCCCAGATATATGGAGGGGCACCTAAAATGAGGGGCATCAGTACAAAACCACAAATAGGGGCAGCATAAGGAAATTTAAGCGTAACATATTTCCAAATAATATAAACAAGACGACACCTTTCTATGATATAAAGTGATCATATCAGATTCCTTGCTGTAAATTATAGTAAGACCAGCAGGTCGCCTCTGCTATCGCAGCGTCTTACCTTCGCCTTTCCAGTGCTTTGTAGAATGTGGACCAGTGCAGACGCCATTTCTTCTTTATTCTTGACGCTGAGGACTCCTTCCAGAGTGGAGCACAGCACCATGTAGTTGTTGGTTATATACTCTGCGAATTCCTTGTACAGCTCCATGGGAAGGATGCTAATACTCTGGTAGCGGGTTTTGATGCGGATCATAGGCCCGGCGGACTTGCCTTTGCTGGGGTTGGGCGAGATGATTGGGTACCATTTTTCTACGAACTGCCTCCCTGTCACGGCTGCGATGGGGATGCTCACCAGTCCCACGTAATTGTTTTTGTCTTTCTTTTTCTTCTTGTCGGTTTCCTTGTATATGTGGACCGTGATGCTCTTTAGCGGTGGAAGGTTGTTGAATTCAAAGTGCTCCCCCCAAAACACATTATCAGTTTTCAGTTTGCAGGTAGTTCGTGCATAAAGTACATCATCTAGACATAACTCACACAGGTATTTCTTCTTGGCCGGCAGGTCTTTCGCTTCTATAATCCACAGTTTGAGTAGGTTCTCCACTCTCCTGCTGTTGTCCTAATAAACAAAGAATAATAAAGAGTTAAAACAGCCAATAAAGGTGAACAAACCATGTGCTTCACCTAGTGTTAGATCCTAATAAAGGGCAAAAGAGAAGGAACGCTGCATTTTACTTTTGATTGTGAATCTGATCGCAGCTCAGCAGAGAACCTCTGGGGTAAAGTCCTACAAGAGATGCAATTGCCATGGAAACCAGTAAATCCTTTCTGCTGACTGATCAACGTTTATAGAACGGCAACCGAATCGTTCCTGACATGGAATCCCTCCCATTCAGAGCTCTACACAGTGGATTAACGGGGAGGAGGGGGGACATCATGGCAGGGTTTTCTGCTAGAAGTGGTGGACAGTTGCAAGGGAATTGGTAATTCTATCCAAAAGTGCTGAGTTTAAACAAAAAAATAATTCAGCTTCAGTACTTCTTCCAAGCTTGTCCTAATATTTGCACTGCCCCACCAATTCACAGGAAGGGTACTTCACACAGGGCCGATGTTCGCAGTTGTAGCAAACAACAGTAAAGGTCGCTGTCGTTGCGACTACGGTGAGCTTCAGCCATCCAGAGAATGAGGGCGATCAACGATACCACCACCATCATTCCTTTATAAAACATAAACCACGGCCATTCTACTTATACTGCTGGTTTCTGGTGTTTACAACGATGGTGAATATACTTTTATTGTTTCGATCTCCATGAACGCCTCCTACAAACGACTGAAAATATTGGTAGAAAACGCTCAACAACTTTGAATAAAACATCAGTGGAATTTACGTTGAAATCTACATTGTGGCGCAAGCTCCGTTTCACTACCGAACTTACTTGATTTTGTATTGTTGTACATTGAAAAGCAATCGTCATCTTATCAAAACTCATTTGCATATCGTTTTTTTAACCTTCCTGGCGGTGTTCCAGAGTGTGTCTCGGGTTAAATTTCACCGCTGAAAGCGGTAACCCCAAGCCGCACACATTACCTGTCGCTGCGCTCCCTCGCTGAACTCTGCAGTCTCCTCCGGCGATCGTGGCGTTTTACTTCCTGGTTCCTTCTTGCGAGGAGGGAACCAGGAAGTATGAGGTCGCGATCGCCGGAGGAGACTGCAGGGGGGGGGACAGCAAGGGCACGCAGGGACAGATAATGTATCCAGCGGCATCCCGAGTGTTGCTCTGGATTACCGCTTCCAGCATAGGAATTTAACCCCAAGCAACACTCGGGAATACCGCTAAAAGATGTCAGAATCGTAACGCCAGGGAGGGTTAAGCAAGACTAGCGTGCTCTCTGTGGAGAATGGAATTCTTTGTTTTGTCTCTCTCCAGTCACCATGTATTAGGCTGGCCGTCCACTGGCACTGTAGCCAGGCGACCAACTTGGTCACCCGACTACGGACAACGCCGTTCACCGATCAGAGTTGTCCACTGGAAACGTCTGAGGATGACTTAGATCGGCTGATAGACAGGCCGCCGAATGAAAAAAAAAAAACGAAAACCCCACTGCTGGGGAAAAAAATAAAATGCTGCAGGGCTGTCTTGGGGAGAGAGAGAAAAAAAAACTTTCTTTGGTGCTGAATCGGAGTTTCAGGACCAAGGACAGCAGCCGTAGCAGTGAGAAAAAAAAAACTCATCCAGCTGCAAGGAGGGATAAACCCCTGTCGCTGATGCTGAAATAAATTTCAGCACCAGGGACAGCAACGCTGAATGCAACCTGCTCGCAAAGGCAAAAAAAAAAAGACGCAAGAGAAAAAGCCTCATTTATTCATATATTTATATATATAATTTAAAAAAAATAAAAAAAATTGTACCTAATAAATCCAGAAAAATACCTTAAAAATTCTGAATAAAAAAAAGGCCCTTTGTTGCGGATTTAAAATATTGTTGAATAGAAAAATAATATTTTTTTTTGCGTTGAATCCTATGGGCTTCGCACTGAATCACTACTCTATGGGCAACATACCTGCCACGGCACGGCGGTTTAACTGTACAATTTATCTTTTTCATTTAAACTTGTCCCGGCATGGTCCAACAACTCCCATTGAAATGGGTAAGATTACTAGTCTGTTGTGGTCACAAAAAATCATCTGAAATTGTCCGACAGTAGTCGGATGCAGTGGAAGAGGGCCGATTCACCAGGAGGATTGGTCGGGTGACTTCAGACAATATCGGATACTCGCACAAATACGGTGCCAGTGGACAGTCAGTCTAACAGTAAGGAAGATGGAAATAGTAGCCCCAAACCTCACTGTACAAAAAGCTCCACAAACGTTACTGCAGCATTCCAGCAGCCAGTGATTTGTCAGAATACAGGGAGAGCTGTGGGGTCAGTCACTGCTGTACAGGGATAAGATTCAGGGGGTTATAAAGAGTGTAAATCCCTGTACAGTACAGATACAAGGTGTTGCTGTAATTGCCATACACAGGCATTATGCAGCACATACAGATACAAGGTGTTGCTGTAATTCCCATACACAGGCATTATGCAGCACATACAGATACAAGGTGTTGCTGTAATTGTCATACACAGGCATTATGCAGCACATACAGATACAAGGTGTTGCTGTAATTGTCATACACAGGCATTATGCGGCACATACAGATACAAGGTGTTGCTGTAATTACCATACACAGGCATTATGCGGCACATACAGATACAAGGTGTTGCTGTAATTACCATACACAGGCATTATGCAGCACATACAGATACAAGGTGTTGCTGTAATTCCCATACACAGGCATTATGCAGCACATACAGATACAAGGTGTTGCTGTAATTGCCATACACAGGCATTATGCAGCACATACAGATACAAGGTGTTGCTGTAATTGCCATACACAGGCATTATGCAGCACATACAGATACAAGGTGTTGCTGTAATTGCCATACACAGGCATTATGCAGCACATACAGATACAAGGTGTTGCTGTAATTGCCATACACAGGCATTATGCAGCACATACAGATACAAGGTGTTGCTGTAATTGCCATACACAGGCATTATGCAGCACATACAGATACAAGGTGTTGCTGTAATTGCCATACACAGGCATTATGCAGCACATACAGATACAAGGTGTTGCTGTAATTGCCATACACAGGCATTATGCAGCACATACAGATATTGCATTGCTAATAATCTCATTATGATCACTACAAACCCCCATAAGCAGGAGATCTCACCATTTTATTATTTGTCTGCAGCACATTTACTGACACAAAGGCCAGTTCTGCCTGTATGCTGATAATGCAGAACCCCTGTGACATTGACACCATCTAGGAGCAGGGTTTCACAAACCTGTCCTCGGGTCCCCCTAACAGGCCAGATTTTGCAGATCATCTTGGGGAAATGCAGACTGAATCCTGCAATTACGGAGCAGCAAATCATTTCACCAGTGCTGTGCTTCAGATAATCTGGCAAGGCAGAGGGTCCTGAGGACAGGATTGGGAAACACTGATCTAGAGTTTCGAACCTTTCATCCCAACAACAGTTCTTTAACCTCCCTGACGGTATTCCCGAGTGTGTCTCGGGGTTAACTTTTGGTACCGAAAGCGGTATCCCTGAGGCTGGATACTTACATGTCCTGCGCTCCCTTGCTGATCCCCGCAGTCTCCTCCAGCCGCTCGCAAAGTCACACTGCCTGGTTCTCTTCTCGCGAGGAGGGAACCAGGCAGTGTGACATTGCAAACGACTGCAGTGTGACTGCAGGGGGAGCGCAGGACATGTAAGTATCAGCCCGAGTGTGGCTCGGGGATACCGCTTTCAGTATTGAAAGTTAACCCCCGAGCCACACTTAGGACCGATTCTGACATATAAAATATGTCAGAATCGGACCGCCAGGGAGGTTAAAGAATAAATGCATACATTAGAAAATAGCAAATTTACATTATTTGATTTTTTTTAACCATCTCAGATCAACGATATCTGTACAAAAATGAGTTCTATGTTATATAATGTATCCCAAGTTTCAAATAAATGTTATGATTAAAAAAATAATAATTAAAGTGCTTAGTAGTGAAGGGGTTAACCCTGCACTGAACTACACTATACAACTTTGTCAGAAACTGGGTTGGAAAGAATGGTGAAAAGTTCAGAGAACTGCAGTGGTAGTTGCCTAAATAAGGAATCCACCATACTTGCTTCACCATAGTTTGCCGAAGTTAAACCACCATTAATACAATGACAGAACAGGGCTTGGTCAACGACCCCTTCAGTGAATGAACCAAAAAATGGTTCAAAATTATGGATATTTCTTAAATCTGGGTGGAAGGAATCCATATAAAGACAGCTTAGCTGTGGGTTTGTTACCATTTCTTTATTTATGCCCCTTTCTCCCGCACCGTGACAGGTTTCTGATTATCAGAGGGTGAGATGGAAGAGGCATTTTGTGGCACAATAGTGAGTTTAATACACGGAAAGCTAGAGCTGCAGCTCGGAAGCCGTAAAAACCCTGAGATGCAGCCAAATCAATGACATGACAGCTTTATGCTATCAGGTCCAACCTCGCAAACATTATCCATCCGGCAGCGGCTAGGATACGGGTGCCGATAGTGAAAGATGTTTTGTCAATGAAATGACACTTGGCCGTTTGCTGATATCAGGCGAGTGGTAATAAACTATGATAATGGGAGCGTGGAGGCCATTACTAAAATAACCATTCAAATCCCGTACCTTGTTTGGGTGCACAGCGCGTCTCAGGTTCTCCATCCATTTATCTCGCTCCGCTGCCGAGCGACACGAGAAACACTTACTGCCGGTGGAAGCCGTTACCTGCGAGAATCCAAAATAAAATGTAAATTAACAACGTAACCATCAGGAAGTCTTCAAAAGAGAACATCTACCCTGGTGATAAATGACGGGGCCAAGGCTCACCGGATTAATTACCTACATTTTTTATAATCTGTTAATCCTCAATTCTACAGGAAATTATATGTATTTATGTGTGTGTGTGTGTTTAGGATGACATATGTTGTTAGACTTTACAGACGGTCAAATTATTTATTTATAAATAAAGTATTTTACCAGGAAGGATACATTGAGATTTCTCTCGTTTTCAGTATGTCCTGGGTGCTCTGAAAGAAAAGGTCTCCATTTCTTTGTTTCTGCTTTAGAATTAGTTTTTTTTCTTTCTCAAATTTTGGCCGTTTTTAGGTTTATGTGTATATTAGGATATGGATTAAATAATCACTCACTGTAAGAATACGACCGGGTAACATAAACCGCAAACACAACAAACCTCAAACAACAGAGCTACAAATAAAAAATGGCGGAAACTCAATGTGGTCACAGAAGCAATCTGACCAATCTATAAGAAAGCGGGTTGAGAGATTATAAACCAGGAGAAAAGAAAATGAAAGATATCAGGAAGGAAGGGGTAAAAACCAACAATAAACTTAACCGTGCAAAAACAGGTTGAACCTGAATTGAAAGTCAACTTCAACGAAAAAAATGTTTGAGCAGTAAATTACATCCTCAAACTCCTAAATTATGATACACACCACGGGAAGATCCCGGTTGCGACGCAGCACGGGAAGATCCCGGTTCCGACGCAGCACGGGAAGATCCCGGTTCCGAAGCAGCACGGGAAGATCCCGGTTCCGAAGCAGCACGGGAAGATCCCGGTTCCAAAGCAGCACGGGAAGATCCCGGTTCCGAAGCAGCACGGGAAGATCCCGGTTCTGACGCAGCACGGGAAGATCCCGGTTCCGACGCAGCACGGGAAGATCCCGGTTCCGAAGCAGCACGGGAAGATCCCGGTTCCGAAGCAGCACGGGAAGATCCCGGTTCTGACACAGCACGAGAAGATCCCCACTCCGACGCAGCACGGGAAGATCCCGGTTCCGACGCAGCACGGGAAGATCCCGGTTCCGAAGCAGCACGGGAAGATCCCGGTTCCGAAGCAGCACGGGAAGATCCCGGTTCCGAAGCAGCACGGGAAGATCCCGGTTCTGACGCAGCACGGGAAGATCCCCGCTCCGACGCAGTACGGGAAGATCCCGGTTGCGACGCAGCACGGGAAGATCCCGGTTCCGACGCAGCACGGGAAGATCCCCGCTCCGACGCAGTACAGGAAGATCCCGGTTGCGACGCAGCACGGGAAGATCCCGGTTCCGAAGCAGCACGGGAAGATCCCGGTTCCGAAGCAGCACGGGAAGATCCCCGCTCCGATGCAGTACAGGAAGATCCCAGTTGCGACGCAGCACGGGAAGATCCCGGTTCCGAAGCAGCACGGGAAGATCCCGGTTCCGAAGCAGCACGGGAAGATCCCGGTTCTGACGCAGCACGGGAAGATCCCCACTCCGACGCAGCACGGGAAGATCCCAGTTGCGACGCAGCACGGGAAGATCCCGGTTGCGACGCAGCACGGGAAGATCCCGGTTGCGACGCAGCACGGGAAGATCCCGGTTCCGACGCAGCACGGGAATATCCCGGTTCCGACGCAGCACGGGAAGATCCCGGTTCCGACGCAGCACGAGATGATCCCGGTTCCGACGCAGCAGGGATGATACCGGTTTCGACGCAGCACGGGATGATCCCTGTTCCGACGCAGCACGGGATGATCCCTGTTCCGACGCAGCACGGGATGATCCCTGTTCCGACGCAGCACGGGATGATCCCGGTTCCGAAGCAGCACGGGAAGATCCCGGTTCTGACGCAGCACGGGAAGATCCCGGTTGCGACGCAGCACGGGAAGATCCCGGTTGCGATGCAGCACGGGAAGATCCCGGTTGCGACGCAGCACGGGAAGATCCCGGTTCCGACGCAGCACGGGATGATCCCTGTTCCGACGCAGCACGGGAAGATCCCGGTCCCGACGCAGCACGGGAAGATCCCGGTCCCGACGCAGCACGGGAAGATCCCGGTCCCGACGCAGCACGGGAAGATCCCGGTTCCGACGCAGCACGGGAAGATCCCGGTTCTGACGCAGCACGGGAAGATCCCCACTCCGACGCAGCACGGGAAGATCCCAGTTGCAACGCAGCACGGGAAGATCCCGGTTGCGACGCAGCACGGGAAGATCCCGGTTGCGACGCAGCACGGGAAGATCCCGGTTCTGACGCAGCACGGGAAGATCCCCACTCCGACGCAGCACGGGAAGATCCCAGTTGCGACGCAGCACGGGAAGATCCCGGTTGCGACGCAGCACGGGAAGATCCCGGTTGCGACGCAGCACGGGAAGATCCCGGTTCCGACGCAGCACGGGAAGATCCCGGTTCCGACGCAGCACGGGAAGATCCCGGTTCCGACGCAGCACGGGATGATCCCGGTTCCGACGCAGCAGGGATGATACCGGTTTCGACGCAGCACGGGATGATCCCTGTTCCGACGCAGCACGGGATGATCCCTGTTCCGACGCAGCACGGGAAGATCCCGGTTCCGACGCAGCACGGGAAGATCCCGGTTCCGACGCAGCACGGGAAGATCCCGGTTCCGAAGCAGCACGGGAAGATCCCGGTTCCGAAGCAGCACGGGAAGATCCCGGTTCCGACGCAGCACGGGATGATACCGGTTCCGACGCAGCACGGGATGATCCCTGTTCCGACGCAGCACGGGATGATCCCTGTTCCGACGCAGCACGGGATGATCCCGGTTCCGACGCAGCACGGGATGATCCCGGTTCCGACGCAGCACGGGATGATCCCTGTTCCGACGCAGCACGGGATGATCCCGGTTCCGACGCAGCACGGGATGATCCCGGTTCCGACGCAGCAGGGATGATACCGGTTCCGACGCAGCACGGGATGATCCTGTTCCGACGCAGCACGGGATGATCCCTGTTCCGACGCAGCACGGGATGATCCCGTTCCGACGCAGCAGGGATGATCCCTGTTCCGACGCAGCACGGGATGATCCCTGTTCCGACGCAGCACGGGATGATCCCTGTTCCGACGCAGCACGGGATGATCCCGGTTCCGACGCAGCACGGGATGATCCCGGTCACGACGCAACGTGGGATGATCCCGGTCACGACGCAACGTGGGATGATCCCGGTCACGATGCAACGTGGGATGATCCTGGCCACGACGCATCGTGGGATGATCCTGGTCACGACGCATCATAGGATAATCCCGGTTACGACACACCATGCGAAGATCTTGGTTCCGACACACCATGCGAAGATGCCGGTTACGACACACCATGGGATGATCCCGGTTACAACGCACCATGCAAAGATCTCCGTTACGACGAACCATGGGATGATGCGGATTATGACACACCATGGGAAAGTCCTGGTTACGACACACTAGGAGATGATCCCGGTCACGACGCACTACAGGATGATCCCGGTTACGACACACCGTGGGATGATCCCAGTTACGACGCACCATGGGATGATCTAGTGTTTGCAAAAGATATACTGGAGTTTCCATTCTCTGCATTTCATATCAGTTTACTGTAGAGGCCAGAAGGTAGAGTGGTGTTAAATGCTGGGCACACAGTCTGTGTCTGTCCAGCTCTTCCCACCCAAAACCACATGTAGACTGCAGTCAGGAGGTATGTGACAGCTGTGTAACAAATTTTAAAAACCACAAACGCATGCGTCGTAAATACACATTTTGTCTTATCGTGACCTCTACGCTGCCGTCAGTTGATTGGGAAAATTTATGGAAATTGTCCCATGCATTTGTCCCAGGTAATCATTCGGGACGCTTGCTACAGACTCTTGAGATTTTGTGGCCCGTGTGTAACAGGTGTGATTTGTTGGTGGACGGTCTGTTTAGAAGAACATGACTAAAAGAATGGATTTTAATATTTTCACGAGTCATTAAATGAACGTGTACTTGTCAGCATTGAGCATAATACCAGGATCTGAAGGGATGGGTACCTTATGCATAATGCACATCATGAAGCGCACCTGCCACGCTCCACTGCTGTGTGCCGCCATTTCTGATCTCCTATAGGCCAGTTCTTCTGATCTCACCTGACAGGTTGAGGCTCTGATTGGACCTCAGACTGCGGTGTCAATTTTATCAGCAAGATCGTGGCGCTCTACAGGCAGGTATGACATGTGCGCTTTATGTTTCTGCTAAAATTACTATCCTGCTGAAAAGGGCCGTCAAAGGTAAACATAAAGCTAACAAACATACATTTTTGGACAGAACAGTCGAGCTGAAAGAAATACATTAGTAAATATTCCTTATTCCGCACACATTAAATATTGAAAATATTTAATTATTTTGTGATTAAAACTCTGTTCTCTGAAAAGTGGACGATTTAATATTCTGCGTCTTGTGTCGCTCCTTTGAGCTTCTATAAAATGACTCGCTACACATCAGGTCAGTGGAAAGAAGCTGTTTGCCAACACGTGTTTGGACACTTTCATTATTGTGAATCCTGCTTGACCCACACATCGGATTCCAGACCTCCCATATCCTGGAAATCCAGACGTTATGAGCCCACCTATATCAACGTTACACAAAAACTACAATGAACATAATCCATAGACTGCGCCGAGGATTTATCAGGGCAGAAGCTCACCGATTTCCACCACTGAGGCATTGAAGACCAACGTGACGGGGAGTGAAAGCACAGAGTAGAAGTTTGAGGATTGCGTCACACGACGTTTTGCTGCCGGGCAAATCCCAGACTTAATGAGGGGAAAGGCCTGCTCTTTCTAGGTTCCCGTGATATTTATGCATGCTGGGTAATAATAATCTCGCGTAATCCTGTCTGACACGTGACGAGAATCCCGTTTTAGATATTGCATTTCTCAGGTCTGCATGTTATCCGTGTAGTCACAACAACGTACCCTAATATAGCATGTGTAACTAATCAACCGCTAACGCTACGGCCTCTGATCCAAAATTACACGGATATTTAGTGTTTCACATTCTCCAAGCCTCCTGCACCAGATATACTGATCTCTCCTAATTTACAGCTAACTGGAGACATACAGGATGACAAAACTAGACACACATACATTGCATTCTAGTATTGCGTGCGTATATATGTATATGTAGCACTTAGAATAAAAAATTATATATATATATAAACAATGTCTTCACTGTAAATATACATTATATGAGCACTCGAGGACTGATTTAAATATATATTTAGAGTGAAAAATGTGTGTGTGTGTGTGTGTACTCCTGCACTCAAGGACCTTTTAAACCAGGGCTGTCAAACACCAGCTCCCCAGATGTTGCTGAACTACATCGCCCATGATTCTCTGGCCATTTATTGTGTTCTGGGAATTATAGGCATCAGCATCTGGGGGGCCGGAGCTTGACAGCCCTGCTTCAAACAGTTCCTTTCACGGTGCTCAGCCAAAAACGATCAGGTTACAACTCCAGGGACCTGTCCTGATGAAAAGCACATAGGCAGAGCCGAAACGTTGGCATGTTTTAATGATTTCTAACAGCGCTGTCTAACTCGCTCCCCCCCCAGATGTTGATGCCTACAATTCCCAGAATGCAATACATAGCATGGGAGTTGTAGTTCAGAAACCACACACACACACACACACACACACCTGCACGTCCCAGAGCTAGGACTTAATAAATATCATAGCTTAGTGACTCAAACAATGATCCGATGAGGTGGAAAAAATTATATATTAATGGTTTAATTTTGAAGAGCCCCGATATATAAATGAATAATTCCCTGAAAGTCCACAAACTACTCCCTCCTGATTGAACAACGTTTCCTGTACACTTTATTAGCCGGATCCCTGTGAGACGCATAGCAGTGCATTGCTGAAGCAGGTAAGCCGGCAAGTAAAGCGCACGCTTTTCGGTCAGCAGAGTGAAGTCCGTTGATTTCTTTTAAATAAGAGTAACTTGCTAATGGTCGGAAGTAAATGATGGGTTAAAATAAGGAGAATGAATGTTTTAACTCAAGGGACGGATTTAGGGATGAATGAGAAGGGGCTGTAACATCCGTCAAGGCTGGATAAAGATGCTGCTGCACCAGCTCCCACAGTATGGGAAGAACACACAATTTTTTTTTAATTGAATTTTTTTTTTTGCAATTCAAATATAAAAAAAAATATATATATATATATACATACTTTGGGCAGCGTTCGCCACGAATTGAAAGTTTTTTCTTCTGAGCATCAGATCGTTATGATCACAGCGTGGTAACAGCATTGATCCGAACGCCTTTAAGAAACCATACTGACACGGCGACCTTAAAGGAAGACCTGAAGCCGCTTACCTCGAAACAATAATCCTGACCGAGGATGCTGCTGTGCACCGGCTTGATGACGACCTCCTCCTCCATGCTGAGATCAAGGGCTTCTACAGCGCTGCTGGGGCTTAGCAAAGATTCGTGAGAGCGCGATTCTTTCAATCTGGGCATTAGATGGGACCTGTTGAGAGACAGGAGGATATGTAAAGCCATACCATACCCAGAAAACCATGGGATCAGCTGCACAGCGACCAAAACGACATGATGAAATTGCATCAGACTGCTGTAAATTGCTCTCTTGGCAATACCACAACCACAACAATGCTTCCCGTAGATAATTGTAAGGCTCGCACGCCTCTCTTTGTATTTTATGGGCTCGGCTTTTGAGTTAAGAGGCATTTTTATATCAGTGATACAGCGAGGTGATGCGCGCCGGACGGTCATCAACCAGTAAACAAATTATAACAAGTGTTTCGTCAATTTGATCACTGTCACTTTAACGTTTCAGATTTTCAGTGTCAGTCGATACATTCTGTCATCACGGACCACAACGTAGGAACGTTACACTGTATGTATACTTAAATGATCATTAAACTAGGAATTATTTCTCCAGCAAACAGAATAATGGAGGAATGAAGCAAATTTAAGCGTTTCAGCCAAAATCGAATTTTTTTTATATTAATGCCTGCTACTGAGGAGATCCTCACATCCTCGGCGTGACGTACGGTTATTCACCTGTGACAGGAATAGCTTCTATAATTCAGTAACAAGACACGGTAATATTTGTGGTTCACACAATTCCTCTCCATTCCTACAATGTTACCACCGCATCACATTCTATGCATCAGCCTCACATCCTATACGTTCGTCAGGGCTTGCAGGTATCTAAAGGTGCATTTGATGAGCCAGATAACTCTATCATTGTACTGAATGGGTAACTGGATCTTCAAGAGCACCTTAGAGTTAACTCAAACTGGGGCCCTATTCCAGCACAGGTTACATTTACAGCAATGTTGGAATACAGTGTCAGGTCAGGTCTTGTTCTAGTGGAACAAAATGAAATTAATTTGCAAATAAATTGCTGGGACTTTCCGTGTCTAGTCTAGAAACATAGAAACATAGAAAAATGTCGGCAGATAAGAACCTTTCGGCCCATCTAGTCTGCCCAATTACATGGATACTTTACCTGGATTTATCTTTTGTTTAGGATAGCCTTATGCCTATCCCATGCCTGCTTAAATTCAATTACTGTTTTGGCCTCTACCACTTCTACTGGAAGACTGTTCCATGTATCCACCACCCTCTCAGTAAAATAATGCTTCCTGATGTTACTTTTAAACCTTTGCCCCTCTAATCTAAGACTATGTCCTCTTGTTTTGCTACTTTGTTTCCTTTTAAATATACTCCCTTCCTCTACCTTGTGGATTCCCTTTACGTATTTAAATGTTTCTATCATATCTCCTCTGTCTCGTCTTTTTTCCAAGCTGTACATGTTAAGATCATTAAGCCTTTCCTGGTAACTTTTCTCCTTCAAGCCGTACACCATTTTAGTAGCCCTTCTCTGAACTCTCTCTAAGATGTCTATATCCTTCTGGAGATACGGTCTCCAGTACTGCACACAGTACTCCAAGTGAGGTCTCACCAGTGCTCTGTACATAGTCTGAGCTGCAATACTATGATTTGGCCAGCAGAGGGAGCCCTCCATCTCTCACATAGGACACTCAGCCTGTAAACACATTGTGGGGAGGCTACAGTGCAGTTTCACTGTGCAGGTAATGAAAAGTGTTTTTTTTCCATAAAACCACTGATTAATGCCTGTGGTGGTATTATGAAAAAACATTTGGTAGTGAAGGGGTTAAATCTTATTATATGAATTACTTAAAACCAGACCCCAAGAACCAGCATATCAGTGAGTGACAAATCAGTTTGGTGACAAGGCAAGAGTGATTTCTTTCACGTTGACCACACCAAACGACAGTTTTTTCAATGTCGGCCATGTTTGTCTGTGATGACAGATGACACATTGTATATGAACCACCTCTGTAAAGAGATTCATTCTCGAGGAAGATACTGTTACTGGGGCATTACGCCTCCTCTTCCATTCTCTGCTCAGAAATTAAACACACTTTCACAGTTTTTCTCGTGGTTTCTATAAAGTAGGTTTTATTTCCAAATTAATTCTAATAGATTTTGCCCAATACATGGCGAGATATTAGTGGAAGAGTTTCGGAGGCATGACCTTCTATCTCCCACACTGGTGCATTTGGGCCAAGAAATCAAAAGATCCCCGTTTCCCCCGACTGGGAAGCACAAACATTCCGCCATGATTCAGGCGCACACAGCTGGATCCTCTGGTCAGCTCTTAGTTATCCTCCTGCAAATTTCATTAGGCCTCCACCCCCCCCCCATGTCCCCATCCGCTGACTGGGACAGCGGAAGGCTCTGCTTCTGGTCAATGGATGTGCAAAATGATAAATAGAAAGGATAAGAAGAAACATGCAATGTGAAGTGAAAGACAACATCAAAATTTGTTCTGTTTTCAAACACATAATGCATCTGCAGCGGAATCATTTCTGGAACCTGTCGCAAATCACCCTGACCTTTCATCGCTGGTTTAAAGCCTCAATTTCTGCCGTTATTTATCACGGAACGCAGTTTAAGGAAAATATTTACTGCCTAAAAGCAAATCTTCCAACATGGCTGAGTGTATCTGGAATAAAACATTTGCATCGTGCCCTAAAGTCCCATATATTGTACGCGGTGTTATTGCAGCCCAACCTTTCAATACGTCGTTAACCTTTTAGAAAAAAGACTGTATGCATCCCGCGGGCTTCATAAATAACGGAATAAAGAGCTCGCGCATAAGAAATCAGAGATATAAGCCTATAAAAAGACGAGGTCTATCAAAATAGTCATCAATGCAGCAGTTTTCCTTCAGGTGATGTCGGCAATAAGGGCATTAAAGTCGGGGACGCGTCGCTTGTTCCTAAGCTTGGTGATGCGAGACGTCTAAAGCGTGAACACGGTGCCGGGCTGCCAAATTCAGGACAATTAAATAATTCATATTCACTGAAAAGAATAACGGCAGTGACATAAAACTGCGCTCACACCACAGACACAGCCGAGATGTCATATATTCACTTCTATTTATCTCTGTGTTTATAGCAACAATTTTAAATTAAAAGCAGGCGGCATCAGGATTTCTACATGAACACAATTACAACATTGTAACATCTTCAGAAGCAAAAAAAAAAAAAAGAGATTTGTACATCGGTATCATGGGGAAGATGTTGTCAACGTATCGGTGTCAGGAGAAGATAGAGGTGCGGAGGAGAAGATAGAGATGCGGAGGAGAAGATAGAGGTGCGGAGGAGAAGATAGAGGTGCGGAGGAGAAGATAGAGGTGCGGAGGAGAAGATAGAGGTGCGGAGGAGAAGATAGTGGTGCAGAGGAGAAGATAGAGGTGCAGAGGAGAAGATAGAGGTGCAGAGGAGAAGATAGAGGTGCGGAGGAGAAGATAGAGGTGCGGAGGAGAAGAGGAGTTCTTGTAATTTGACTGTACATGGATTGAAGTCTTAACGGATACAGAGGGATATTCAAAGAGTGCCGGGGTTTGCGTTCTTCACAGTGAAGTAGGGCTGGGCAATTTCCTTGGATTTCCATGATTTAAATCGACCTTGATTTCACCTTTACAAAAAACAGAGGACTCTGGATGGTTTTAATTAGACGGAGCGTCCATCTGAGCACCTACTGTCACGGTTCCCGGATCCCACCACGCAGCCCTTAAAGCCCAACACTCCACAGAGCCAAAAAGCTACCAACAGAGTAGCCGTAGAACAATCCCTAACTGTCTGGTCCTTAAAAATTGGCCAGGTATAAGTATACTAGCTAGACAGAAAGGGTTAATCAAAGACAATGTCGTAATACAAAACCAAGTCAGCAACACGGGGTTAGTCAGACGTGCCAGAGTCAGGAATACAGAGAATAGAATAGTCAAATGGAATAGCCGGGTCAATATCAGTGCAGTAGCGTAGTACAAGGAAAATAGACTAGGGCAACGGAAGGCAGAATGGTCAGAAAACAAGCAGAGGTCAATAACAGGTTAAATCACAATAGAATTCAGGTACAAGGAGCTCAGGTATGGATAACCACAATCTGGCACTGCTCAGAAGGCACTGTGGGTTTTTAAAGACCTTCAGCAGACCGCGCCCCCCTCTCAAGCCGCGCCTCATGCAGCCACCTCCCTGCCTGCCTCTATTTAAACCGGTTGTTGGTCAGCGAGCAGCATCAGACATACTGCCTTCAAGCACACTGGAGAGGCTGGAAGCCCCCAACGTTACACCTACTGATTGTGCCGATACTCGGGCAGACACTCCCATAAAAATAAAAAATCCAGATTCCTCGATTTTCCTTGAGTTATTGGAGTCTCCAGTTGACCGCGATTTAAAATTTTACAAAATGGATTGTCCAATGGTATCGATGTAAGCGCTGTGGAGAGCTGGACAAGGCACAGAAGACTTCCCAGTCATCCAGTGTGCCCTGTCCCATCTCCAGTTGTCCTAACTTCTCTCTTGACTGGGTTCAGTTGGGAATCTGGAATAAAGTGTGATGCTGCGCAACTCTCCTCCACTTAAATCCACATGATAGCCTTGACACCATTATTTTTCAACACATGATGGATGTGGAGATTCTCATTGATTACTATAGAGGAGCAACCAACCAAATCAACCATCATCACCAGTGATGTCAAGCTTGCCTCCCCTTCGTAAGGCTTTACAGTACGTTTAGTAGAGCTTGGAGCCATACTGGAATATGACCATCCAGGCAGACCGGATTAGAAAGGAGTCGAGTACAAATGCTAAATTCAATTTAATAGGAATATTTTCACCCCAATTCGTCACATTCCTGAAAATAAAAAAACACTTTTCTTGGCGTAGCCACTAAACAATGTAGCTCGCCATCTCCATTCTTGCAGTGCTCTGCGTCCTCTTCCCTGGATGAGTTGCAAGCTATAGTATGATTTAATTAGACTTAATCGTCTGAAAACATATCGGACGGCAATTTCATTGGTCAAGGTTTGTAGGCAGCCGGCCTGCTTGCCCATGCATGAGATTGCATCGATGCTTCCAGAGAGAATAACAAGTATATGAGATTATTTCTCAAAGGGTCCTGGATTTCCAGGTCATTTGTGATAGTGGGAGCTCCCAAATAATTAGCGGAAAGGGCACTCGCTGCGAGATATGGGGAACCCGGGCTTGAAAAGGTCCTCTGTGATTAAAAAGACGCCGAGAAAATAAATAGGTCATAAAAGAGTGAAGACCAGAGTAATTCTGTGCGATACCACATTTACACACAGAAGCCCTACAAAATATACAACATGGGTCACTGTACAATATAATCACTGGTATCCATGGGAATTAACATGTTACAAACTCACACA